>CM031237.1:232965373-234165373 GCA_018340775.1 Taxus wallichiana var. yunnanensis | reverse complement strand
ACCACTGTGGCCAAAGAAGTGTAGGGAGAAAGTTGTGTTATTCTCCAACCTATAAATGATTCCCCAGAGTGGTGAAGAGATACGTGTACTATCTAGTTTTTGGATGATCCGATACCACTTTGGTACGAAGAAGTGTAGGGAGGAAAGTCCGATGTTCCTCCAACCTATAACTACTCCCCATAATGCTAAGGAAAATATTCCCTATAAAATCCACTGTGTATACAATTTTTATACTTGGTCTAAACCCACTCGTTGTATAACCCAAGCTTCATGGAAGAAAATCAGACTAAATTATATCGGTACCCTTTGTAAACCCAAATGATGCCCCCTCTTTGGGGGCACATGCAACATCTTGGATAGGAGAATACGACCTTAAAAGAGGACTGACCATGTGATTGAAGTTTTTCCTTGTAGGGGAAGGGAATGTGCTTGGTAAAACCAAGGCACATGCAAACAAGTGGCTAGAAAACAAGTTTTAGTACAAACATGCATGTAGAAGATGAGAGTATGCCAAACAAACAATATGTAAGCTAGAACATAAGTAGAAAATGTAAACACCAAAAAGAGAATGTAGGCCACACAAAGTGGGTTACAAACATGGGACACCACTCATGGTGTCATAAGAAACTCAAGGCCATAGTGGCCACAAACAAATAAGTGTGCACACAAGACAAAGGGCAAAGCCCGTAAACACTAACAAGCCATAGAAAATAATGTGACAAAAAGTATGGAAGAAAATATCCCTGCATAACAAATGTTGCACATGAAGCACCCGTTAGCATGTTATAAAAATAACAAGTATGTCAAAGCATGTATAACCTGATAATGGAAAGTGCTAAGTACAAAATGAAACAATAAGCCCTGTAGTGTAAGAATGTGGATGCCCCCAATAGGTAATGTATTAAGCATCGTTGATGTGTGTAAAAGCTCTACATCAGATCACAACTAGAAAAGGATGTGAACACGCATGTGTGTATGGTAAAGATAATGACATACAAGATATCTATCTAACATGTGTAGTAAAGTGAACATATAAAAGCAAGTGCAAGAAAGAGTAAATGTAATCATAAAATGCAATATGATATGCATGGATGGAATGGAATATAGTATGGATGATAGGAGCCACACCTTTAGAGTGAATGGATCTGTATGCGGTGAGGTTCATTTAGTATGCCCCCTCGCAGATCAAGAATGAACCGTACATGAGAGTGCTTCATTGGTAAATGGTCAAACTATGTGTTGTGTGTAAGTACGCTTATTGTGATGAGTATATGGTGATGATATGCAACATAAAGATGAACTATGCGTGACTCTATAGCCTAAGTGTATATCACAAAAAGATGAGTAGAAAGGAGTGGTGATTTATCCTAAAGCGTATACCATGAAACAATGTAATCCAATGTGATGATGTAGCCTAACACAAGATGATGCTAGAAGAAGTGACCCTATAGCCTAAAGCATATATCACTTAATCTAGATATGTCGCATGAGAAAAATAAGATTGAATGATGAATGTGTGAATGTGATGTGGTCCATTTTTGATGTATACCCTCAATAGTCTAGTATGGACCGTGAGACTAGAGTGCGTCATTGGGTAGTGAGTATAACACGTAGAAGTGAATATGCGTACTATGTGTGGTAGGATGAATATTAAGAAATGCGATGTGTAGATGGTCTAAGATGTAAGATGACATGCATGAGGTGTAAAAACACAATTTGTGGTAGTTATAGGGTGTTGTATGTAGGAAAGGATTAGGTTGTAAAATGTAGAATGTATGAAGATGCACAATGTCTATAGCTTGTAATGTGATGTGTAATACGTAGATGATGCAGGATGGTGTGATGATATGTAATGCCTAATGTGTAGTGACTATTGTGTAGTGTGTGGGGTTCATGCGCAGATAATGCCCTCAATAGTCATGTGTGAACCAAAACATAAGAGTGTGTCATAGGAAAATGATGATGCTAATGTATAGATGATGATGCCTATGCTAGGAGGTTGATAATGTGAGTATGAAACATGTGTCAATGCTAGGATAGTGGGGGAATGTGTGAATGATATGTCCCCAAGTGTGTAAGATGTGGAATTCAATCATGTAATATCATCTAGGAGGTCATCGGTATCAGGGTCAAAATCAAAGGGGTAAGCATTAGTCACTTGGTAAGTAATAGTGTCTAGTTGATCATGCAATGAGCCATTGAGGCGTAATTTGTACATACCCATGGCATATTCCTCATCAGTGAAGGGTGGTAATGGACATCCATGTGCATACCAATGAGTAAGATTTTGTGTATAGCCAAGAAAGGAACTATTGCAAATGAATACATGACCAAAAGGCATAGGAAATGAGATATCCATGTGATCAGGGTCTAGAGTACCCCCAATGTAATCAAGCCATGATTTTCCTAAAGTAAGTGGTGAAGAATGAGGTCCTCATGCAAGAAATATTGTGAGATGAAAGACACGTAGGCCATAAGCGATAGTGATGCAAACAAACCCATAATAGAGATGAGAAGCATGTGGTGGAGGGTAAAGATCCTCAAAAGAAAAACCTAGATGAGTCAAGCCCTCATGTGTACATACAATGTCATCAAAAGTAGGATCAAATGGAATATGCTCCCAATAAAAATTATTCATGAAAAGTGTGCATGTAAAGGGAGGTGCAATGATGAAGGTGGTATTAGAGAAGGTGGAGGAGCTAAAGCAACATCCGATGTAGAGACATGCCTTGATAAACAATCATAACTTGTAGTAGTAGTAGGCTGGGGATGTGGTGGATTGTAAGAAACTGTATCAATCACACAAATATCTCCTTCTTACAATGGTAAATGAGGTAGTTCATCTATTAGTTGAGGATCATCTATAGTATCAGTTCATGGAATAGGAAGAGTAGTATTAGGATCTCGATCACAATATTTGTATGCATCATGGTTGCAAGTACATTATATTCAACACCTTCATGTATGAATTTAACACAGTGATGTATGATAAAAAAAAAATGACTTGTATGGCATGGAGCCATGGCCTACCAAGAAAAAAATTATAGGAGACTGGAAAATCGATGACAAAGAACACAATGTTAACAATTTTTTGCCCTACGGTGATATGTAATGTAATCGACCTACACATGGATGAACAAAACTGTCATATACACAAAGTGAAAAACAAGATGGGTTAACATCATGAGCAGAAAGACCTAGCCTCTCAATGAATGACATGGGACATAAGTTGAGTTCAAATCCATTATCAATTAAAGTGCGTTTGATACCCACATTGTAAATGCGAATCATGATATGTAAGGGTGGGTCGTTCTCAAAAGTGTTAAGATCAACATGAATATTAGATTTGAATGCTATGTGTTGAGAAAATGCATCTACGAAATTTTGATATACTGAGTTAGGATACATATCAACATGAATGCGAGTAGTAATAAGAAGATGTTGGACTCTATGTCTTAAATTGGGATTTGCAAGTAAGTAGTCATTGATTGAAATACTCATGATGACTAGACTCTAGGATGACAAAGAAGAAATGAGGATCCTAAAAGTGTGAAGATCGAAGTCGGGTTCACCAAAATGATTAACTATAATAGATTTATTCTAGTGTAATCTAATGCTATAAGAAAATTAAAATGACTGAATAAATGGAATAATAGAATACTAGAATACACCCAAACAAACCAAGCTAGAAAGTATAAAACCTTAATGTGCAAGAAGGGTTAAGAAAAGCCTTAGCTGATTCATAGATTTCGCAATACTGTGTCGCAGTGTAGACTAGGTGAATAGGAGGAGGAAATGAATGGACAAAATCTTGAGAAAACACAAATATGAGCTATCCGATTGGACTATGACACGTGGAAAGGGATAGGAGAGCCCGTGGGTGCCCAGTGCGAGATCCGGGTGCCCTAATCATGGAAATGGATAGGAAACCTCCTCTAAAGTGTTGTTGGATGTTCACATGTGTTTGTTTCCTATCACACTAATGTCATTATATGATCGCCAATGTTCTTTGTAAGACCTGCAATAAAGAATCACCTGCAAAACCTTAGACAAAGCATCAAAACCTAAAAAAGAAAGATGCATATGAAGGGGCCAAACTATCCTTAGCTACCAAATGGATGGACTTATAAATAAGCAATACACTACGTATTAGAACCAATGTAATTCTAGGTATCTATGTGCAAATCATGCCCTTGGTTGTTCTTGTGCTAGTCGTACTTTGTGAAGTAACGAGAAAATAACTAGATGTAGAATGTAGTAAATGTGTGCATGGAAAAAATAGACTCCCCTCCTATGAAGTGTGATGCAGATGAACCAACCTTGTGTGCCTTGTGATAGAGCTATATGGATGTAAATGTAGCTTTAGATGCCTTTGATAGATGCAACTATAGAATGTGATAGTAGATGCTTAGTGTTTGGTCCCTCATTATGGTCACATAAATTTATATTTATATGGTTCTCTTATTCTAATTTCATAATTAAGCCCAAAAGGCCAACCACCGAAAAGATAGAAATTTCAAATGGCTAGAAAGTTCCCAAAAGGTGAGAGTAAATTGAAAATAGGATCAAGGCACCCGAGAGGGGACCAGGGTACCTAGGCCACCCCGGTCTTGGCTGGGCACCCAACTCAGAAATAGGAAAATCACAGAATGACAATACAAACTAGACAAGTGTAGGTGTAAGATTTAAAATACGACATCAAGAAATGTAAAAAATGGCCAAAGACATGAGTTAATTATTACTCTTTCGACTTAAGAGTCATATGAATAGTAGTATGAGACCAAAACTAAATAATGGCTCAAAGTACATGATTTTGTGTCTCCAAGATCTCCAAATCAGGATCTATATGCCTCCCTCTTCCTCTTATACTTGATCGCTATCATGAATGGCTATGTCTCTCTCTTTAGTCACTACATCCATCTCCCGTTATACCGTGTCGAGCCCCTACCTCATAACGTCTCTCTCTAAGTGAGCCGCTTATTGCTCCGTGCGTAGTGCGCGCCATCTCTACAAACTCTCCTTGGTCACCATCTCCACCACCTCTAGGAGCCATATAATCCTCAGCCTCTATATCCTCCTCATCATATCCTCTCTCCAACCCCTCTTCACCATCGGAGCCCTCATGTAGTGGACAACCAATCTGCAAACCCGACTCCAACTCCCACATCATCCTCATCATCCCATGGCTCTAGTGTCTCCTCTAATGGATCATACATGTTTGGATTAGGAAACTCTATATCTGTCTCCTTGTGCCCATAGACAATAGGCTCCTTAGGTACTATTTAGAAGACACCAATTTCCAGACTCTATCAAACTACATGGCATCAATCATCTCTAGCTTACGGCCCTGTACCCACTGAGTCCTCGTCATACTGACTAACTTTGCATCTACTCTAGGCCATGCAGGGAAGTCTTGGTATGGCTACCATCTGATCTGATCTACATCAAGCTCTATGAATCTATCACTATACCAATATGTATCTATAAATCATAAATCCCCATGAGCTCGATCAACTTGTCATCTTAGAAATTCAATGACGAGCTCTATGTGATCCCCTATGACCCATGACAACCCCGGTGGCCTAATAACTGCTATGTGCTTATAAGCCCAATAGTGAAGGAGGAATCCTACATCCAATCCTATCCTCCTCTCTAATCTATACATCGCCAACTCGCATTACACCTATGATAGCACCTCTGCCCCCCAAATGAAAATACTGGTGCGTGATCCACGATATTTTCAGGAACCCTACTAGTTTCCATGGAAATATGGCTCCACTCGGGTTAGGAATTACATAACATGATATCACCATCATCATTAGGCACATAAGTCTACTCCACGGTACCTCGTGATCATATCTCATCTCATACTAAAAGGCACATGAAGAAAATGTAATGTGTGAAGCATCGGATCCAAACAACCATGTCAGGACCTCCACTATGCTATCAACTATAATAGAACTATCTGCTCGGTTTGTATTGATAATATGAGAATGTGATGTACATCCTCTAGGGTGATTGTCATCTCACCCATCATGAACTAAAATGTGCATCTACGTACATCCCATCTCTCCACTAATACGGTCTTCAAACCCACATCTCATGGAATCATCTCGATAATATCTGAATCCTCCCATTCCCACCACCGGTAAGTGATCCCACTCAGGCGTCTGCTATATCCCCCATGATCTGATCATATAATGCGGGACCTTGTCTCTCAAGTACATGTTATATTGGGCCTACAATCATCAATAAAACAAGCATTTATCGATTTCTTATCATTATTTTCATTCAATATTTAATCAATAAAAATAAAAATATCAAACTTATCAATCTCATCCCCTGGTCGACGCCAATCCAGGGTTGGGTCAACGTGCCTAGATCAGGGTCGACACCTTTTTAGGCTTTGGATCGATGGTGGCCGTAGGTGTCGCTTACGACCACCCCTAGTCTTGATCTAAACATTTGAAAAATGCAAAATAAATAAATAAAACATAAAATAAATTAAAAACACAACCAAGGATTCGTTACTCACCATCCTGCATGCCCTCTGGTGCTTCCTCGCAACTCCTCCGGCCTCCATCTTTCTCCAAATCTCAATCTCCTTTTATAGCTCAAAGCTCTTAGTTGTCACTTTGAGGTGTGCAAATGAGCTTAGTCGGCCGACTTGTGGGCTTATATAGCCATCAACCATAATCACCGCTGACCTCCTTGGGTCTACGCCATTTCACCTAGGTCATCGTTGACCTACCCCAGGTCACCATCAATCCATCCTACCTTTTTTCATCATTCTTCATCATTATTCTCTGTGTCATTATACCATCTTTCCTTCCATTTTTATTTTTGGTGTGTCACCCATAACACACTTTTCTCTACTATTTCCAACTTTTTCTCGTCATCATTTCTTATTTTTCCATTTGGCCATTATTGTGTCTTTTGTTGGGGCACCATATTATCATCCATATCTTATCTCAAGTCCACTTTTGTGGCCATATTTGTGTTCCCTCTCATGGCACCATATCACATATTTTTATATTTTTCCTCTTCGGCCATTTTTGTGCCTTTTGTTTGAGGCACCATTATTTCCATCCTCATCCTTTGTGGATGCATAAATTTTCACCGATTCCTCATGTACGAAGGATTTCACATTATTCTCACATTTTTTGTGCATAATTTTAATGTGTGCCTATGACCCATTAGTCCCATGGCTTACATCCATTTGGGTGGTTTCCCATTGGATTCCCTCCATTTCACAGTGATTTTCACCGACTCACAAGCCCGTAGGACATTGTCGTCGTCTCCCTGAAGACTGTTCCCTTTGTTTCCTTTGAAGTGACTCCTAAATTCACCGCCATGTTTTAATCGTTTTTCTTGAATCCTTCTTGCTTGGGGCATCTTTCCTCATCTTTTCATTCTCCCATATTTCTTTTCCCACCCTGCCCTTCTTCATCTATCTCTTTCAACCTCATGATTGATTTTCCTTCATGTCCTTGATCCCTAGTTTGAGGGGGAGCACATCATCAATCCTCCATCATCCTTCATCTCATCATTTTTGTCTTGCGGCTTGTATGTGCAAACCACTTGACAAAAAGGGGAAATGTAGACACCAAAATTTAGTATCACTACCCTTGTTGCCCGCGTTCACGCTTCTTTCACCATGGTCACCTATCTAGACCCTTCATTTTAATTCATGTTTTATTAATATTCCCCTCCTTCCCATCTATTATCCCATTCATCTTAAATTATTGCTAATCCTCATCATTTATCCCTAATCCTCATCTCATTATCTAATCAACCTCTAATTCTCCTCTCTAGGTTGTTTATCATCCCTAAACTACCTAGTTGCTCATCCTTAGGCTCCCCTTAGCCTTTATTTACTCCATTTCATCCCTCACCTACCCATTTCATCTCCTTATGCAACCCTAACCCGCCTAAGCCTTTTAAAACCCTAATCTCGCTCTAATGGGCTTGATGCCTCGAGCTAGGCATCCTCCCACCACCCAAATGGATGGTTCCCATGATTGGCGGTGACCCACCTAGGTTGAGTTGATCCTATAAAGCCACCCACACCCCTCTTTTCTAGGGGTGAAAAATTATAATTTTCATGCGAACTTGTGATCTTATCTTTGTGCTTGAGATTCTCTGTAGTTGTTTCAGTCTTCTTGGAGTCCCTTTGAGCTTTCTTGCATCATTTGTGGAGACTTTAGGGAGATCATCTTTGCCTTGTGTTGGTTTATTCCATTGTTGCATTATCATTATTGCTATTATCAACTACTGATGTTTTGGAGGTCCATTCTTGCTCGAAATTGGACACATCCTTCCCTTTTATCCATCTTGTGTGTAGGTTGTCAATCCATCCCATCCATTTCCAGTCACACCTAGGTCAACCCAGTTTTCCATCAACCATGATCTGTTGCATCACTTATTATGACATCCAAATCCATTATAATTTGTTAATATGTTTCTAGTTACACACAGCTCCCCAGGATCTATCTTTCGCCACTGTCTACCCAAATCTATTATGCCAGGTCCTCGGTTAGTGCCAACTCAACCCAATCACCATTGACCCAATCCATATTTCAACCCCATTTCCCTAGATCCCCATTTTCTTGCATCCTTTCTATTTCTCTTATTTTAGATCTTCTTTGCAAGTTATCATCGGTTTATTCTGGTCTTCATCATCTTTAGATCTATGTACAAAGCTTGTTAGATCTACATTTTTGGTTGTTGTTTTGATTCATCTCGCCCGATTGCCATTGATTAGACCTCTGCGGTTTGGGTCACCGATGACCTAGCCAGGTATATTTCATTTTGTGTCAATCTAGATCAGATTTGCACTTTCCTTTTATTTATGTAATTTCATTTTATGTTTAGTTTAGATCCTGCATGTTATTCAGTTCTTTATCATTTATCTTATCTTATTTTATCAATATGAGGGTTAACATCCACATAAGGAAGTTCACGCTTCTTGGAACCAACTTCGTTGAGAAACCCCTCATCTACCATCTAATCCATTTTCTTTCTAGTTATATTTGTTGTGCAAATCTATCAAGCTTGTAACAAGGAGTCTACTTTGCACCCGTCCTTCATCACCATCTTATTCCAAGGTACCTTAAACCCTTACATGTTTTGAGTTACTTGATTTTCTTTAGTATCTAGTTCACTAATCGAGAAGGAAAGAGAAAATTTTGTCCAACATTCTGGCACGCCTAGTGGGACCACCCTCTTAGGTGAGTCTCTTGCATTTTGTTTCATTTTCCATATTTCTTCTATCTTCCACTAACATTATAGGTAGAGGATTTTCTTTTGCTTGTTTGTGTTGGGATTTTGGATTGCTTGGATATTATTTTTCACTTGATTTATTTTGAAGATTAGATAAAAGGAAAAGTGAAAACCAGGTATTCCTTTTTGTCTTAGTTTCTCTTTTTGCATCACATTTTCCATTCCTTGTGTGGTTATTCTCATTGAATCTCCATATTTGGTTTTGGGTTTAAAATGAACCTCTTTCATTCTTGCTTATAAATCTAGTGTAAGTAGGGGTTTAATTGGTTGCATTTCACACTTCTTCACACACATCTAAACACACTAATCAAATTCACACATCAAAAAAATCCCTTACTAGGTGGACCTAATTGGAATTTCATCACCCAATAGGAAAGCCACCGTGGTGTTCTAACCGCATTATAAATCCTATACAAACTTGGGCCTCACATACCTTTGGGTATATCGAGGACTCCCCATCCAAAACTACCTAAAACTAGCCTTAGATTTCCATTTCTTAGGTACCCTCGTTATCCACTTCCCCTTTTTATTTTTTATACATTTTCTAATTAATCAAGATAAAGAAAACACTACATGCTTGACTTGTTTTCTTTAATTAGTATAGTCATTGTTTTCTTGTTTTGTTTCATGCCCGTTATCATGTGCTCTTTAGCTAGGAAAATGGAACAAAGTCTTGCATTAAACAATCCCATCACTTCATCCCAATCAACTTCTACTTTGGTCATTGTCCCATCCATGCCTTTGGTCACCTCTTCCATGGTCACCCAACCTTTGATCATCAATCCGCCCCATCAAGAATATCTTGTCCAAACCACTACCCATGATGAGACCAACCCCTTTTTACATCATCAATCCATCCCATCTAGGCCAACCACACCTATATCCACTATGCCAGTTGAATCTTTTACGCCTCCCATTATCCCTTGTGGAAATGTGGAGTTCCAAGAGCTCCTTGATGCTAATCTTGTGGCTCTCCATGATTACCTTCTTAGGAAATCAACCCAACTTCCTATCAATGGGCCACCTATCCAACAAATCTATACTTATCACTCCAATCCTAAAACAACCCAAGTTATTTCTTCAATGCTCACACTATTTTTCCCTAGATCCATGAATGAGCTCACTATGGCCCAACGTGATTTTGATCCATCCTCTTCCACTAATCCTCAACCTCATCAAACCACTCAACTAGTCACACCCATTCCTCCTAATCTACCTCCCATTAACATGACTATCACTACCTCCATTCCTATCACTTCTTTGTCTACTATCATCACTAGTATCCCCATCCAATCCTTCCAATAATCCCAATCATTGCCTCTCATATCTGAAAAAGTAGTAAATCATCACCCCTCACATCCCACATTAATAAAAATGTCATATCTTCCCAGACCTCACCCGATGGAGTCTACTCACACTCACCAACCTCCTCCTAGGGGTTTTTACCATTACATGATGTCTAATCCACCCCTTCAACAATATCAACCCATCAACACTCATATCCCCACTCATCATATACCTCAACAAGTCCATATCCCCATCTCACAACAACCCACCCAATCTCAACAATCATATCACATTCCTATTTCTCAACATCAACCATTGCAACAACCCATCCAATACCAACCATTGACCTAAATCCCTCTTCATCAAACAATTGCTCACACACCTAATCATTCACAAGCCTACCAATAACCTTATCAAGCCACTTCTCATTTCATATAGCCACAACCATCTACCTCTCATCTAACCACTTCAAATGACCCTATGCATGCCTTGATGAATAGGTTGGCTAGCCTTGAAGCCGCTACCTTGGGCCCAAGGGAACATTTATTACAAAAAAATTACAATGAACCTATCAATCCATATGTACTAGTCAAACCCTATCCTCCTCATTGGAACTTCAAAATTCACCAAATTTAACAAGAAAGGAGGATCCCCAACAACACCTTCGTGTGTTTAGGCATGCATGTTATCTCATTGCCCATGATCAAGACCTCATGCTTCACACTTTTCCTATGTCCTTGGCCGGTCCCGCATTGGATTGGTACAATGACATCCCTCAACACTCATTGTTCTCATTTACCCAACTTGCGCAACTCTTCTTAGAACATTTCTCAATCAACATTATGCGTAATATCACCATTACATACCTATACGCCATTCAACAATTTGATGACGAGTATATCACATAATTTGTCGTATGATGGCATGGAATCATAAATCAATTATCATTTTCCTTCCACAGACAGAGCTCATCGAATTATTTTCATGCTCTTGTGTGAAGCATATCTCATCCACCTTACAAATCCAATCATTTCATACATTTGAAGAAGCCTTCACTATGGCTCGTAAACTTGAGACTTGTGCCCTTGAGCAAGGCCAACTTAAGATTAGATCAAACAAACCAAAATCCAAGTTTAATAAACCATCTACACATAGTGACAAATCCAAAAATGCAGCCAACACCATAGTGGTTAAGTCTTCTTTCACCTCCACTTCTAATACGGGGCCTCAACAAAGAGCTCTTAGACCGCCACCCAACTACACTCCTCTTAGAGAATCCTATAGCTCTATATTCTATAAATTGCTGGCGGTCCATCAAATCACACTTCCCCCATTCGACCCTTTGATGAATCAAGACCTAAACTAGCTTGGTATCGTGAAGACCAATATTGAAGTTCGATTCAAACATGATATAGAAAAATGACGAACCTTCAAATATCTTGTCCAAAAACTCATTGACTGCTACGTCCTTAACCTATTGCTTGTATTAGGATATGAGTAGCTGACTTGTGCCTTACCATATCATTTTATTATATCCTTTATACTTTCTCATGCTTAATAGGTCAGCTTGGGTGATGACCATAACATATGAATAGTATATATAGGGGATTGTAGGTAGTAGTTCATCATCATTTGAGCATTTGAGTCTTATTATATGGTTTGGAGGTTGCCCCCTCGAAGTGGCGAAGCTATTATAATTGCATATTGAGATCATTATTCTAAAATATTATGTTATTTGGTGTTATATTGCTGCTCATAATCTGAATTATACTAGTAATTTCATTACAAGTGGTATTAGAGCTATGATCTGGGCCAAAATTAGGGTAAAAACCCTAATTTTTTGTTTCCACGATATATTTCGAATTGGAGCGAATGGTATGATATAGTTTTACCGAGTTGTAAAATATTTCAAGTAAGGTTCCATAAAAATTTTAGACTTTTTGATTTATTTTTCACAAGTTATTACAAATTTAGGGTCTTTCATACAATCGCTCCTAGGGTGCAAATTGTGAAATTTTTCAAGTTCCTTACATTTTCGAAAGCTCAAAAAAAATAGTATTAGTATCTTCTTTGTGTTTTTTCTGTTTGGCCGAATTTGTATCAAAACCCTAAACCCTAAGGTTTGATATCATGACGGGGCCTTCCACAAGAGCAAAAAGAATCCCATTACTCTGGGTAAAACCCCCAGATAAAGATGGGATAGTGATTGAAGAGATGGATTTAGAAGGGGTAAATACAGATTCCTCAGCACTAGTGTTTACTTGATTGATCATAAGGTGAGCTAACTTGAGTATGAGTCATGAAATGTACAATCGAGATGGCCTCTAAAGGAGACATAGCCCAAATCAATCATTGGTTGGATGATATCATGCAACATGTACAGGGTAAATAGTATGGCCCAAATCCATTCCATATCAACCAAGGAGGATATTCAGTTCAAAACCATTGAAAAAATAACCATGTTGGATCACTTTTCCATTGATCAATGAATCCCACTTATTCGCAACCACGGACATGGTGTTAAAAGTGGATATGCACAAATTTGATGGTAAAGATCCCCTGAATTGGATAAATCAAATGGAGAACTTATTTGAGCTAAATAAAATGTAGAATTGAAAAGGTGACATTGACATCCTTGTATCTTGAACCAGACCATTTCGTTTGGTATCGATGGTTATGTGTTCGAGATAAAGAATGGTCTCGGTGTTACTTGGAAATTTTTTTACTTGAGGATTTGCAATTGCACTATAATTCTAGTGTTTGAGAGAACTAATTTAGTCAATTAGCAAATTTACGACAAACAGGATCTGTCCAAAGATTATGTGCATCAATTCCGAATGTATCCTTAAGGGTGGAGAATATACTGAAGAGAATCAATGACCTATTTTTGAGGGTCTTAAGGACCACATCGAGCATGAGGTATGTATGTTTAATCCACTCAAGCTTTCTAATTCTATTATCATGGAATGTCGAGCAGCTGGAAAAATTTCTTTGTAGTAGAGGCCACCTTTCATTAACACCAAAGACCATAGTATCTCTTCCCCTTCATTTTCTAGGCTAATTAGACTGACTCCTTGTGACAAATGGAAGAAAAGAGAGAAAAAGGATTATGTTTTAACTGTGATAACAAATATGGATCGGGATGCAAATGTGTTGAGAAGAAGTTTTCTATATTGATAGAGGTAATGAGGATGATAAGGATGCTAAAATTATAGGAGAGGCCGAGGAACCACTAGAAGAGGAAGTAGAGGATCACTAACCTACAATTTCTTGCCATGCATTGTCAGTATTAGTACTCCTCAAACACTCAAGGTTATTGGCTATCTCAAAAAAGCAGAAGGTGATAGTGTTGATTGATTCAGGAGTACTCATAACTTCATAAATAGTAAGTTAGCTACCCGCCTCAATTGTTTTATTTACCCAGCTCTAGAAATGCAAGTTATGATTGTGGATGGTGGGACAGTAAAGTGCACAGGAAAGTGCCATAGTATCAAGCTTTCCATGGGATACTACATATTAGACTCACCTAAGTTTGCTATGGGAGGGGCAGATATTGTTTTGGGTGTCCAATGGCTCACAACCTTAGGTACTATAGAGATGAATTTCTAAGAATTGTTCATGCGATTTCATTCAGATGGAAGGACAATACAATTGAATGGGATGGTAGCTAAGTCTCCACAGATTATTAGCTCTCATCAAATGCAGAAGGTTCTTAGAAAAGGAGTAGATGGATTTATAGCAAAGTTATTTTCCATAGAAGTACAAAATATAGAGTCTTCAATGCCACCCGATCTTCAGAAGATTGTTGATGCTCACTCATCTATTTTTGATGCAATTCCAAAGGGACTACCACTAGTTAGGGATCATGATCATGCCATTCAGTTGATTCTAAGGAGCCAAACACCTAACATTAGACCATACAAATACCCATATTCCCAGAAAAGTGAGATTGAGAAAATGGTTCAGAAATGTTGAAGGTAGGTATCATCAGGCCTAGCCAGAGTGCATATTCTTCACCAGTGGTCATGGTACATAAGAAGGATGAAACATGGAGGATGTGTCCAGATTATCGAGAAATCAACAAGTACACCATCAAAGATAAGTTTCCTATTCCAATAATTGATGATTTACTTGATGAATTGCATGGTGCTATTTATTTCACAAAATTAGATCTTCGTTCGAGGTACCATCAAATTAGAATAAAAGAGGAAGATGTTCATAAAACGGATTTCAGGACTCATGAGGGCCATTATGAGTTTTTGGTAATGCCTTTTGGTCTTACAAATGTGCCTTCAACCTTTCAAAGCTTGATGAACACTATTTTTAGGCCATTTTAAAGGAAATTTGTATTAGTTTTCTTTGATGACATATTGATTTATAGTAAGACATGGGAAGAACACTTACAACATGTAAATAAAGTGTTGGAAGTTTTGGAGAAACATACTCTCTATGCAAAGCCATCTAAATGTTATTTTGGTGTATAAGAGGTAGAGTACTTGGGTCACATTATATCCCATGAAGGCGTCAAAGTTGATCCTCAGAAGATCAAAGCTATGGTGGAATGGCCAAGGCCCAAAACTCTCAAAATCTTCATGGGTTCCTAGGACTAATAGGGTACTACAGAAGATTTGTGCGGGGATATGGTAGAATAGCAACCCCACTCACTGCATTGTTAAAGAAGGATGCCTTCCATTAGACAGACTTAGCCACTAAATCCTTTGAGCAACTGAAGGAAGCCTTGTGTAGCACCCTAGTTTTGGCTACTCCCAACTTCTCAAAAACCTTCATTGTTGAATGTGACGCTTCAGGATCAAGATTGGGAGTAGTTCTAATGCAAGAAGGAAGACCAATTACATTTGAGAGTCACCAATTCAAAGGAAAAGATCTGCTCAAACATGTTTATGGGAAAGAAATGATGGCTATTCTTCATGCGGTCAAGCAAGAATGGAGGCCCTATCTCATGGGTAGACACTTCAAGGTAAAAACTGATCATGTAGTCTCAAATACTTTTTAGAGAAAAGGTTATCATCGAGGAACGAAAAAGTGGGTAACAAAAATGTTGGGTTATGATTTTGAAATCATATACAAAAATGGTAAAGAAAATGTAGTAGCTGATGCGTTGTCCAAAGGGATACATCTGCAGATTCCTTACTATGTGGAATGTCCATATTGACGGCGATTGGGTGGATGAAGCAAGATTGGAATGAGATCAAGAAAATGATACACAATCTCTAATACAAAATATCAAGCAAGGATCTATGCCATCTAAAAAATTTGAGTGGAAAGGTAATGCCCTATGGTATAAGGACAAGTTATACTTGAGTAAAGATTCTGAGTTGAAGCATAAGATTCTTACAGAGCTACATGTCTCACCTGTTGGAGGACACTTTGGGTTTTTGAAGACATATTATAGATTAAAAAGAGAATTATTTTAGGAAGGAATCAAGGGGATGTACAAAATTTTGTATCGAGTGTTTAGTGTGCCAACAGAACAAAGGGGAAACAATTAAGACACTGTGTCTCATTGCAACCCTTACCAATTCTTCGCGGCCGATGGGAGGAGGTCTCCATGGATTTCATCACCGGATTGCCTTGTTCATAGGGTCAAAATGTTATTTTCGTGATTGTGGATAGGCTCACAAAATATGCCCATTTTTGTGCCCTGTCACATCCATTTGTAGCTATTACAATCGCAACTATTTTTGTGGAGACAGGTTGAAAGGCTACATGGAACCCCAAAGATAATTGTAAGTGATTGTGATCCTATTTTCACAAGTAATTTTTGGATGAAATTATTTTCATGTTTGGGTACTCAGCTAGCTCACAGTTCATCTTATCATCCTCAAACTGATGGGAAAACAGAAGTGGTCAACAAATGCTTAGAGGGATATCTATGTTGTTTTGTATCAGATAAGCAGGAAAGATGGATTAAATGGCTACCACTTGTAGAATGGTGGTATAACACATATTTTTATACCTCTTCTCAAATGACCCCATTTTTAGCATTATATGGTTACCATCCACCTTCTATCACTTCCTCCTTGAGGGTGCAAACTAAGGTTAGAGATGTTGAGGAACACATTCAACATCAACAATAGGTTTTGGCTAGTTTGAAGGAGATTTCAGCATTAGCACAAAATAGGAGTAAACAACAAGCGGATCAACATCGTAGTGAAATAAATTTTGAAATTAGTGAGTGGGTTTTGTATGTCTCGGCCTTACAAATAGATGTCTCTAAAGCAACGAGAAAAGGACAACAAACTTGCGCCTAAATACCGGGGCCCTTATCGGGTTCTACGAAAATTGGCGGTGTTGCTTATAAATTAGAGTTTCCTCCATCTTCACACATACACCCAAAGATTCCATGTTTCATGCCCAAGAAGGTTATTGGACATAAATTTGAAGCCTAGACAGAGTTACTTAACTTGAAAAGGAAGGAAGAATTATTTTGGAGTGGAGAAGATTCTGCAAACACGTACTAAGAGGCCGAGAACCGGGGACATTAAGGAATATCTGATCAAGTGGAAGAATCTAAGCATAGAAGATGCAACCTGGGAGGATGAAGGTTTTCTGCAACAATATCTAGGATTATTCAACATTGAGGATAGCATTGGTTTGAAGGGGAAGGGCATGCTACACCCTTAACCTATTACTTGTATTAGGATATGAGTAGGCCGACTTGTGGCTTACCATATCATTTTATTATATCATTTATACTTTGTCATGCTTAATAGGTCACCGGGTGATGGCCATAATTTATGAATAGTATATATAGGGGATTGTAGGTAGTAGTTCATCATCATTTGAGCATTTGAGTCTTATTATATGGTTTGGAGGTTGCCCCCTCGAAGTGGTGAAGCTATTATAATTGCATATTGAGATCATTATTTTGAAATATTGTGTTATTTGGTGTTCTATTGCTATTCATAATCTGAATTATACTAGTAATTTCATTACATTGACCAAGGTGACCTTCAAGTGGATAACCCTTACGTACCTCCCGATACATCACTTGATGTTTTCAAACAACCATTTCCTAATCATGCACCAAGGAATCAAACTCGCCCCTTCTATATCTCAATGAACCAATGTTTACACTATTAACACCATCAACACTATCAAAACCATTGATCAAGATATCACCCCATCAATGACTCCACCTACTTCACCAACCACTACATCTACCACTTCCTTAGACATTGTCCCTATATCTACACTTCTACCAACACCCATCCCCATCTCTACACTAATCATATCCACACCTATATCAAATTCTACCATTGATTCTACATCTACACTTGTCACATCTACATTGGATTTGACTATACCCACTACCTCACCTACATCTATTCTACCCCCACCTATCACATCAGATCCATCCTTAGCATCTATTCCAATCCCCCTTTCTACACTTATACCTGCACCAATCACATCGACTATTGTGACCACATCTACATCATCCTCTTCTCCTACATCTACCTCATCCTTTGAAGAGTTTTTGAAAGCACTCCAACTTGCAATGACTTCAAATGATGTCCCTAATTCATGCAAAAATTAGAAACCCTATATCAACCCAATCTACATCTTATTTATATTTCATCAAACACAAGTTACTTCCTCCACCAATATCAACCCCTACACCACAATCTTCGACCCCCAAGTTGAGATTGTTTTCATCCCTACCAAGGGTACCTCTTTACAATAGAAATATAAGACCTTTGACGTGATTCCTCAAAGATATCTTTCTTGTCCTCATAAAATGATAGACATCCCTCCACTTAAGACCAGACAATCCAATGCCACATCCACTATCTTTGGACCACCCCCATCTCTCTTAGGGCAAAAACCTTCATCCAAAACACCACAACCAACCAATCAATATAAATAAAAACGAACCAACCATTCTCCAAAATCCAACCTTTCTTCTAGGACATTAACCATCACTAAATATGAATCTAAGACATCCAAACCTTGAAAAACTAAACCTTCAACATCCAAGTCATCTCTCACATCTACATCTCTCACATCCACCTCTTCTTCTAAATCCAAACCCAAATCTAAGACTCCTATTACATCTCACAAAGACAAAGCACCTCTCAACACTTTGGTTGAATCATATGTGGAAGTCCTTCAACACTTGCTTCAAATTTCTGCCATCACACTCCCTCCTATTAAAGCCTTTGATCTACATAGTAAGAATCCATCATGGTTTGAATCCAACCTCATTTGTGCTTATCATCACACCCCTAGACATGACATGGAACATTGTAAAGCACTTCAAACCATTGTCCACAACATTATTGAGGAGGATGACCTTCTTCTTGAAACAGATCAATCTCCTCCTTCCACCTCCTCATCCATGACCATTTCAACATCTACATCATCCACCAAAATACACAAGTCCCCCATTCATCACAAAATTTTGTCACCATCCCACCACCAAACGAAGATTATTCTAAGGATGGTCCCCTTTATTCATCAATTTTGTTTGGATAGCTACTCGTTTTGGCCCACATGACTCCAAACCAACAACCCAATCAAAATCGAAGACTTTTGTTGCCATCCCTCCTCCTAAGGAGTTTACCTCATCCACACCCCCATTAAAACCTAAGGTTGTTGTCGCCACTCCTTCTAGTGAGCCCACTTCATCTCCATCCCCATCATCATCAAAACCTAAGGTTTCTATCTTAGTTGCCCTCGGCCTATTGAATAAAGCATTGTCAAATAACTTCATCAAGCCCTGATTAAGATGTCACTTTATGAGCTTATCCAAAGATCTCCAGACCATATGTAGGCTCTCATTGAAGCCTTGAAATGTATCCCAACATCTAGTGATGAGACTTAGCCTTTTGCGTCTCTTGTAGGAGTACTTGTGGATTCTACTTCCATCTCCTTTGACGATGTTGAGATCCCAGACATTTCACCTAAGGACCATGAACTTCCCCTTTTCATCACAACCACATTCATTCGACGATCCATGATTGAAAATGGAGCAAGTATCAACATTATTTCATCACATACCTTTGATCAACTCAAGATTCTTAACTCCATTATTGTCTAATCACCTGCGGTCCTTCATGCATTCAATGATGCTATCGCTCTCGCCTTGGGGATAGTCATCCATCCTATCTGAATTGGTGAGAAACTCCTCCATGAAGTCTTCTATATCGTAGAAGGGGATTTTTAATACAACGTCCTATTCAGATGACCATGGATTTTTGTCATATGTTGCGTCCCTTCCATAATTCATCGTTTTATTAAATATGAGCATGAGGGAAAGATCTTGAATCTTCCCATTGATGCTCCTCCCTTTAAATCATGCAACATGACTTATCGACCCAACGATGTCCTCATTCCCAAAAATGATCCATATCAACCATCCACTAGTTCATCCATCTCTTCATCCAAGCTTCCCAATGATGATTCCTAGATAAGGTCATGGGAAAATTTACACTGGTGGAGAATCGTCTTCTCATGCTCAACACTTTCCCCATGCCTCATCACCTTGGTAGACCTGAAAAATATCCAATGTATCAACCTAACGTTGGGGATATCATTCCTTTCGGCCCACCTCATCTTCACACCAATCTTATCTATGGTGGTGTCGATTCTCCTTCTTCTCACATTGATGATCATCCTCACACCAGACCATATATCGATGGTTTTGGCTTCCTCTACAAACCATCCTTCACTCACATGTATCTTCATCATTATGCATGGAAAGGATTTGGCATGGGATGTTATGAAAATGGCATGCATGACCTTGTTATTGATCAATGTTATAAACCTCATGAAAAATTTAGACTAGGTTACAAAGAGCAATCCGCCGATCCCCTTACACCATCTATGATGCTTATGGACATTCCTTCTCCATCTTCTCCATCCCACGAGGTTATGGATACGAGATGACACCATATCCATCTCCTTTAGAATTTTTTTAGTCTCCACGATCACATTGGGACCGCTCACTTATCGCATGAGGGTGAAACCAGGTCCCTTCCTCTTTACTTTCCTGATATGGTGGAAGAAGATTCTTCTACCATTGACATTCTTCAATGCATTGATGATGATTCCATTATTTCCTACATGGGGGAAAAATATTCTTATCTTCATAAGTCCTTACCTCATGACACATCCACTCTTCTCAATGTGCCCACCATCAATATAAACATGAGACTCCATAAGAGCCCCACATTATCAAAGTGCGTCAATCCCTTGATCCACTTGAGCTTAAGTCTTTCACCACTTCTCTTTCCAAACATATCTAGACATTTGCATGGTCATACTATGACATTCTAGGCCTTGATCCTTCCATTGTCATCCATAATATCGTCACATTTCCCAATGCCAAGCCGGTTAAGGAAAAGCTTCACCACATTCACCCTCAAGTAGCCATACTTATCAAAGAGGAGTTGTAACACCTTCTTTCAGCCAACTTCATCATTCCTATTGACTATCCTCAATGGGTCTCTAACATCATACCCATCACTAAATCATATGGAAAGTTTCACATTTGCATTGATTTTTGAGATCTCAATCTTGTTTTTCCTAAAGATAAATTTTCCCTTTCCAAAATCGACCAACTCACGGAACTTACTCTGCCATGAGATGCTTTCTTTTATCGAATGCCATTTTGTGGAACTTACCAACATAAGAATTATTTCACCACTCCTTAGGGTACCTCTTTTGCTATTGCGTCATGCCCTTCGGCTTGAAAAATGCCAGAGCTACTTATCGGTGAGTCATGACTTACATCGTCCACGATTTCATTCACAAGATAATAGAGGACTATGTCAATGATATTTTGGGTAAATATAAACATCGATGTGATCATATTTATGTCCTTGAAATCCTATTTGATCGTCTCATCCATTTCTTCCTTTGTCTCAATCCAGCCAAGTGTGTATTTGGAGTGCTAAATAGTAAAATCCTTGGCTTCATCATATCCATCAGGGGTATTGAAGTTAACCTGCCAAAATCAAGGCTATCCTTGAGATGCCTCCTCCCTCCAATCTTAAGAAAATTTACAGTCTCCAAGGCCGACTTCAATTAGTTTTCCACTTTATCTTGCAACTTTTGGATTTTTGCCAACCCTTCCATCATCTTCTTCACAAAGACACAGACTTCAATTGGGATGATAACTGCCAAAAATATTTTGAGGATCTTAAGAAGTATCTCCTATCCCCTCCAGTGCTTACACCTCCACGCAAGGGGGATCCCTTCTATCTATATGTCTCTATTACTGATCATTCCTAGGGGCTATGTTAGCACATCGTGATGACCAAGGCCATGAGTAGGCTGTTTATTACATCAGTTGCACCCTTTACAATTATAAGACTCACTACATTGAAGCTGAAAAGTTGTGTTGCACCCTCTTCTTCACCACTTCTAAACTTCGACATTATCTTCTTAATCACAAGACTTATGTCATCACTAGCTTTCATCTTCTCAAAATAATGCATTCTAAGCCTTATCACAATGATTGCATCACTCGATGGATCATGATCATGATTGAGTTTAACCTAGAGTTCATCTCTCAAAAGTCTATCAAGGGCCAAGCTATTACAGACCAATCACCGAAGCCCTCTCTCTTTGATACTCATCTTCTTTATGAGAAGTTTCTAGGCACGAGTCCATTAACAATTTCCACCATGAGTATTCTCCTCTTTGGATGAATCTCTTCTTTGACGGCTCTAAGTGTCAACAAGGGGGAGGCGCTGGCGTCATTATCATTCCTCATTGGGATACTCATATCCCCATCACTAAAAATATTTACTTTGAGTGCACAAATAATATGACAGTATGAATCCCTTATCTTAGGTCTTGAAACCATTATATTTTTGGGGGTTCAAATCCTTAACATCTATGGGGATTTCGATCTTTTCATCAAACAAGTTACAAGAGATTATTAGTGTAGAAACAAAAATTCTTTAGAAATATAAGGACATTGTCCTCCTTCTCCTTGAGGCTTTCGATTCTTACACTATCTAATCTATCCCTCGATCATCCAATTGTTTGCATGACATGATGGATTCTCTTGCATCTCTCATCCCATGGACAATAAATGAATCCAAACTCTCTATTTTTTTTCACCATCATGATCAACCATCTCATGAGTTACCTCACATCAATCTTATTGAATCTAGCACATCAAATCTTTGGTATTCTCAAATATTTGATTATCTATCTAAATCCATCATTCCTCTAACTTATCTAAGAATGGTAGGAGGTCATTTATTCAACGTACTAACTTAGTTATGTCATCCTTAGTGGTATTCTCTACAAGAATTGGTTTGACAAGATATACTCCTTTGAAGCCTTAAATCCCATTAATCTACTCGTGCTATCTAAGAGGTCCACGACAACATTTGTGGTGGATGCTTTAGTGGCTTAGCTGTCGTAAGTACATTCTTCACCTTGGCTATTATTGGCATTCTCTCAATCATGATTGTTGCGAATACATTAAGAAATGTGTCAAGTGTTAGTAGTATTCTAATCTTGTCTACATTCTTAGCCAAGCCTTATAGCCAACTCAAGACCTTTGGCCCTTCTCGCAATGGGGCCTTGATCTCATCGGCACCATCAATCCTTGTTCTTCACAATGTCATCATTCTATCATCACTGCGATTGAGTATTTCACCAAGTGGGTGGAAGCGATTCCACTCACCTCAACCAAAGCTAATCAAATCATTAACTTCATCTATCACCACATCATTTTCCTCTTTGGCGTCCCTTATAAAATCGTCATGGAAAATGGAAAGTCCTTCAAAAACAAAGATGTCAAGAAGCTTTCCGACACATTTAATATCAAGCTTAGATTTTCCTCTCCTACTATTATGAAGATAATGGCCAAGTTGAAGCAAATAACAAAACTCTTCGTAACATTATTGCCAAGAGTTTTGATAGATTAGGTCATAATTGACATCTTCATATCCCTTTCACTCTTTGGGATTATCGAGTAGCATCCGCACCTCTACAGTGCTAATCCCTCCTCTCTTTTAAATCCGTTCTTACCCTCAAAGTTCATATTCCATCCCTATGTGTGTCTCTTGTGAATTTATTTATGATGAAGATTATTGATAGGAGCATCTAACACAACTCGAGTTGTTAGACAGATACCGCCTTCTCGCTCTTGAGAATCATCATGATTTTCAAGAGCGCATCAAGTGTGTTTACAATAAGCACCTCAAAGAAATCGAATTTAATGTTGGTGAAATTTTCCTTAAATAAAATCGAACATCACTACTCTAAACGGAGCCAACATGGAAATTTTCCTCCAACTAGATTAGACCTTACATTATCACGTATAAATATGGGTCGGTGGGCATAATTTGGCCTCCTTCATGGTAAACTAGAAGTGGAACCCCTTAATGCATTTCACTTGGACCCATTATATTTTTATCATACCTACTAGTGAGCACTTAGTCATATCCTTAGATAATTCCTCCATCATTAGCCCCTTCCATATCTCATTGTAATGATTTGGAATTATGTGGTCTACTATCACTTTCCTAGTCATGACCTTAAATATGGGCACCACAGATTTGTCCATAGCATTTTCCTTATGGATGGGTTCTCCTTCTTGGTGATAACTCCAAAATCATTACATCCATCACCCTCTTATCTACCTATTGGAACCACACAAAGGGTCCAAAGGTGTCTCTTGTACATCTTCTCATCCCCTCCTAAGTGTTCTACTTAGCTATACCCAACTCTTCCCCATGTCAAAATCTCAAATGCTTATATCTCATGCTATCTTATCAAAAAATGATCCCTCAAAGGACAACTATTCATATAATACAAATAATAAAAATAGACCGATCCCTCGAAGGACAACTATCATGCATATTTTATCCTGCCATTATAAAAAAAGAAGAAGAAAAAAGAAAAGTAGACAAATTCCTCAAAGGAGGGATACTATATAGAAGTGAAGGATTTCTACATTGATCAACCTTCCATCTATCCAAAAAAACAAAATAAAAAAAAAGCATCCTAAGAAAGCTTCCCACATCGATCAAATTTCTCAAATATTGCAAACTTCTCGCATTGATCAGATTGCACTTTTCCCTCCTCTCAGAGCTGGGCCATAGTCCTAGGAACAACCACCTATGGAGAAACCTCTTCCCATGTACAAGTTACATCTAAAACCCCTTTTGTGACAAAATTAGGTTTATGAGTTCATTTCATCCACCCTCATGATCTTTGATATAACTAACTATCGTTGGTTATGTGTTAACACTTGTTTTGGTCACATGTGCATTGTGTTACCTGGATCCCTTTCTTGTTTACCTCCAATGTAGTTGGAGGCATCATTCCTCATGTGTTCCTTGATATGATGTAGTGTCATTCATACCCATAGGTCTCCAATCATTCAAATTGCATTCTATCATCTATCTTCTCTTTGCTTTATCACTATAACATTTATCTCATCTAAAATATCTATATGTTATCTATCAAAAATCTCACATCTAATCACATGTTCCTAATCTATCATCCATCGTATCTATTTTTAAATCACATTTTCTTGTTATCACATATCATTTATTAAACATCCAATCATATATATGCATTCACCATCGTCATCAAATACAAAACAAACATATAATCATCGTTATCCATCGATATCAACATAAATCAAATAATTCACATCATACAAATGACACATGTTAGAAAATAAAAAAATCACACACACACACACACACACACACACACACACACACACACACACATATATCATATATTGTCAAAATAAAGTGTCTCAATACATCATTGGCCTCTAAAGGCCCTCTCTCATAGTGACATATCATTAAAATCAAATTTTTTTACATTAGATAATCTCAAATATTTCCCCACAGGGCATGTCTCTTTATCTGTCTCTAGGTCCCTTTATGGCCCTCATCTTGAGATGGGCTAGCCATGCTCACTACACTCTTAGATAGCTCTACTCTTGCTGATCCTCACCACTACGGATACTCCCAATATCTCAATGTTTGTGGTAACTTGTGTACCACTATCTACTCATAGTATCTAGCCTCTATAGCTAGTGCTCTATATCGATCCATATATATGATGCGGGGTTCCATGTATCCTCCTCAGCCTTTATATCCTCATCCTCATCATATCCTCTCTCCACCCCTCTCAAGCCATCCAAGCCGCCCATGTAGTGGAAAACCAATTTGTAAACCCGAATCCAACTCCCACATCATCCTCATCATCCCATGGCTCTAGTGCCTCCTCCAGTGGATCAACCATGTATGGACTAGTAGATATCTATCTGTCTCCTCACAACTATAGACAATAGAATCCCTAGGTATTGTATGGATGAAAACAAACTGCCACCGAACTCTATCAAATTGCATGACCTTGATCATCTCTAGTTTGCGGCTCTCTACCCACCTAGTCCTCCTCATATCAACTAACTCTGCATCTACTCTAAGCCATGTTGGGAAGTCTCAATATGGATGCCATCTAATATTCTCTACCTCGGGCTCTGCTAATCTATCACTATACCAATCTGCATCTCTGACTCCTCTATACCTATGAGCCCGATCGACTTGCCATCTCGAAAATCTAACTGCAAGCTCTATGTGATCCACTGTGACCCATGACAACCCTGGTGGCCTAATAACTACTATGTGCTCATAAGGCCAACAGTTAAGGAGGAATCCTACATCTAGTTCCGTCCTCCTCTCTGATCTATGCATCATCAGCTCATGATACACCTGCATTAGCAACACTGTCCCAAATGAAAATACGGTTTGGTGATCCATGATATCTATAATAACTCTTGGTAGTGTCCATAGAAATATGGCTCCACCTAAGTCAAGTGGTGCATAACATGATATTTCCATCATCACTAGGCATACCAGTCAGCTTTGTGGTACCCCGTGCTCATATCTCATCTCATACGAAAAGGAACCTGAAGAAAATGTAATGTGTAGGGCATCGGATCCAAACAACCATGTTAGGACCTCGATCCGATATCAACTCAATAGGAACTATCTGCCCCCCTATATCAATAATATGAGAATGTAATGTACATCCTATAGGGTGATCATCATCTCATCCATCATGAATCAAAATGTGCATGTGCACACATCCCATATCTCCACCAATGTGATCATCAAACCCACATCTCGTGGGATCCTCTAATAATATCTAAATCTACCCAATCCCACGTCCACTAAGTGATTGCACTCAAAGTGTCCGCTATATCCCCCTTAATCTGATCATATAGGGCTAGGACTCTATCTCTCAAGTACAAGGTATCTTGGGCCTACAATCATCAATAAACCAAGCATATATCAGATTCCTCATCATTATTTCCATTCAATATTTAATCAATAAAAATAAAAAATATCAAACTTATCCATCCCATTCCTGGTTGACGCCTTGACCTAGGTCGGTCGACATGCCTAGGTTAGGTAGATGCCTTTTTAGGTCGGTCGATGGTAATTGTGCAGTCATAATGACTACCTACTACGCCGATCCAAAATTTGAAAATGCAAAATAAATAAATAAAACATAAAATAAATTTAAAAAACAACTAAGGATTCATTACTCACCATCCCGCATGCCCTCTCGGCACTTCCTCGCAACTCCTCCGATCTCCATCTTTCTTCAAATCTCAATCTCCTTTTATAGCTCGTAGCTCTCAGTCGTCACTTTGAGGTGTGAAAATGAGCTTAGTCGGGCTGCCTTGTGGGCTTACATAACCATCGACCTACCACGGTCATCGTTAACCCATGCTTTGCCTTTTTCATCATTCTTCATCATTCTTCTCTAGAGTCTATGTAATTATACCATCTTTCCTTCCATTTTTTATTTTTGGTGTGTTACCCATAACACACTTTTCTCTGTTGTTTTCATCTTTTTCTCATCATCATTTCTTATTTTTCCAGGTTGGCCATTATTGTGTCTTTTGGTGGGATGCCATATTATCATCCATATCTTATCTCAAGTCCACTTTTGTGGCCATATTTGTGTTCCCTCTCGGGGACCATATCACATATTTTTATATTTCACCTCTTTGGCCATTTTCATTCCCTTTGTTGGGGTACCATTATTTCCATCCTCATCCTCTCATGACGGATAACTTTTCACCGATTCCTCGTGCAGTGGCGAAGGATTTCACATTATTCTCACATTTGGTTGTGCATAATTTTGATGTGTGCCTATGACCTGTTGGTCCCCATGGCTTACATCCATTTAAGTGGTTTCCCATTGGATTCCCTCCATTTTGCAGTGATTTTATCTGACTCACAAGCTCGTAAGACATTATCATCGTCTACCATGTTTTAATATTTTTCTTGAATCCTTCTTGCTTGGGGCATCTTGACTCGTCTTTTCATTCTCCCGTATTTATTTTCCCACCCTCCCTTCTTTTTCTATATCTTTCAACCACATGATCACCACACGAGCATGGAGGGGGCATATAGTGTAGTAGATTATATACACTTAGAGTGCTCGGGTTAGGCCTCATATTATAATAACAAGGTTGTGCAGTTTGTCTAGGCATTAGATCACTGGGTTGCAACATAAGAGGCTTAATATTACGAGTGTTATTTGATTCACCAACCACACATGTGTGTAGCTTATCCACATGAATGATATTTTCTAGGAATAATAATAGGCTAATTAGAAGCAGAATTTTCAATTTTACATTATTTGAAAGGTTATTTATATGCAATAGTAATTTACTCATGGCCATCATGTATAAATTTGACACTTGATGAAAAGTAAATGATAGTACATACATAACATGAATCATAGGTCATTCTAGGAGGATATTATAATGAAGAGCATTGCCCTAATACAAACCGTAGAGGGAATTTTGTTAGGATGAATTGAAACATTCAAAGTGATTGTGCCAATTGGTTATTGTGTGATTTTATCAAATCCTCTAATGGTGGTGGTAGTCTTATAAATTTCTCTCATGGAGATGACCATTTACTTGGAGCAATGAGCTAGGCCAAACATTCAAGCTAGATCCACTATAAATCTATATCCATTTAATTACAAATACTTGAACATATGTAGTAATGACTAGTGATGAACATTGATATGATTAATGTGTATGAGGCAACTTTATCGAACTAAAATTAATAGCCTTGTTCATTCTTTTAAATTTGTTCATGATAAAAGAAAATCAAGAAGTCTGAGTATTTATAGGAAGGATGGTAGATCATAATTCCTCATATAAAATGGCCTCATAAATGGGTGATCTCTTGAGTAATTCTAGAATAGATATCTTAGAAGGTGTATCATTCAATCGATCTAGCATATTATGTCCTTTTGGTGGAGCATTGGACAAAGGAGCAAGAGAATAATGTGGTGGAGTGAGATGTTTATTTCCCAAGTAGATTGTTTTCCTCATCTTGTAATAATAACATGGACCTCAAGTCTCAATATAAGCTTAGGACAAATAGGGGTGGGACAAAAGGTTGCATACAAGATCTTTGGTGCCTAGTAGTAATAGGGATGATCTTAGATTGTGATGCAGGAGAATGTCTTCTAGGTTGGAAAATTTGGTTTGAAAGTTAGCTTAGATGGTTTAGATGTCATTAGAGAGTCACTAAGACTCATGTCATGATGTTAAGTCGAGTCCAAATGTTCAAAAAAATTAAAATCTTATGTTTCTTACCATTTTGCAAATTTAAATTTTTAAACAAGGTATGAAGCCATTTTGAATTATTAAGGTATGTTTTAGAGTCTAGGGTGTTGTAGGAATACTTGGATAATGTGAACATTTTCTTGAGGATCATAATCTTATGGTTTGAAGTGATTAGTCATGAGAACACTAATGGTAGTTACTTGACTCCAAAAAAAGATGACTTGAGTTATGGTGGAGTTAAGAGATGGGTCATTTTCCAAGTAGTTAGGGTATAGTTTGAGGGAAAAGTTAGTTGTAAAGGATACACATGTAAAAAAGAGACTTCTTCAGGAGAAAATAGGTGTGAAAGAAGAGAGAACTTTGTTTTTAATCTTTAAGAAGGCTGTTTGTATGTAATCATAGTCGAGAGGGGAAAACTTTGAATGCAAATATCAAATGATATATTGATTTAATTGAATATCTGGTATGGTTGTTATTTTAAAATGAATGTAATATTTTTTTTACTCCATTGCAAGGTTTGGAAATGAAAATCATAATCAATCACGCTTTAATTCTTGCACAGCCAAAATAAGGAAGGAAGTATGTTTTCTAGATTGAGAAGTTTAGATTTAAAAGAATTTGATAGCATATTTCTTGGTTATAATTGTTTAGGAAGGATTTTTGGGATGACACAGAGCTTGAAATTATGAGTAACTCTAAAAACTTGTATTCTTTCTCATTATGGATCGGGTAAAACCCTAATGAGAGGTTTACACAATTTCATGAGTTTGAGGGCCTTAAGGGAATAATCAATGGTGGAAAATTTTAAGATAGTACCTAAGGGTTGCAATATTATAGATTTTAAAGGAATCACTCCATAAAAATACATTTATTTCTTAGAATCTAAATCAATTTAATGATAGAAGGGACTATCTCAGAACGAGACCTAATTTGTTAGTACAACCTAGTCAAAACATGGGTTTAAAGTTAGAGTTTGAACTTAATAATTCTTGGGCAAGTGAAATAAGAAAAAGGGTATACAAAAAGGGGTAGAGATAGTTTTGAAACCCCATGAGTGAAAAAATAATCTTGAAAAACCCTTAAGGAATTGGTACAAGGAGTAAGGTTTATATTAGGAGAATTGAATGGTAGAAAGAAGACCTAGCTTGGGTTTTGAGAAAATAAATTTAGTACAAACCATACGAGGCCAAAAGGTTGTCTAGAAATGATTTCATCTTGTTATGGGTGTTTGTAGATGTCTCCCAACATGAACCCTTGAAGAGCATTGTTCTTGAGAATTAGGAAGGACAATTTTGAGGAGGTAAGAGGGTTTGATTATTTCCTTTGTTTTTCACAAATGTAAATGATATTATTACATGGTAGAAGACTTGTAAACAAGGTGTATTGGTAGAGAAAAGTCAGATCAATTAAAATGACCATATTTTGCATGTTTGTATCCTTTCTTGGCTTGAGAAAGTAATTCCATTTTCAAGATACAAAGACAAATTTTGGAGTTTTTTTATACTAATTTGTTGCCTTATTGAGTGTGATATGAGATATGCATCATTTGGTATCGAGTGTAGGTTAAGAAATTTGAGGAACTTATATAAGTGAAGTTCATTGCAAAAGAAAGAAGTTACAATTGAAGTTTCCTAGGAAAGAAAAGATGTTAATTAGATGAAATGTGGTAGGAGAGAGTGCAAAAACCATGCTGATGGGTTTATCCTATAGGACTTGAGGAACCTTAGCATCAAATTTGATTCCAGACTTACATTAGTTGAAACTAACTAAAGAAGAGGAGTGAATATAGGTGATTTGAGTGATTAAGAGGAAGAAGTAGTTCAAAGGCCACGAAAAAGTTGAAGAAGAGAGAGATGCTGAAGAACAAAGGTTTGAGAGGTTGTTGAAAGTAGTAGAAGGTTAAGTATCAAGTCCTAAAATAGAGCTTCTAGTGTATGCGGGTAGCTTAAATGGTGAAGAGCTTCTTGATTGGATATGTGAGCTAGACAAATAATTTGATTTTGAGAATGTACCTAAAGATCAACATGTGAAGTTTGCTAGAACCAAGGTGAAAGGTCATGCATACCTATGGTGGGATTACATGCAGGAAGAGAGGGTGAATAAAAAAAGGCCAAGATCAGATCTTGGGACAAAATGGTAGCCAAATTGAAAGGTAAATTCTTTCCTAGTGATTATATGACAAATTTGTATAGAAAACTTCAAAATTTGAAACAAAAAGAGATGGGTGTCAAGGAGTATACTGAGGAGTTTTATAAGTTGAGTATTAGATCATGTCACATGAAGGATATGCAAACAAAGTGGCTAGATACCTTAATGGTTTGAGATACAATTTATAGGATGAGTTAAGTCTTGATAGTCTTAGGACACTTGAAAAATGTTATCAGTTGGCCTTAAAGTCTGAAGACAAGTTGAATGGAAGGAGAATACAACATTATAGAGAGTATAGAGGAAGGGAATTCAGAGGTAAAGGACAAAAATCAAGCAAGGAACAACAACAAGATCAAGGACAACTAAAAGAGAGGTTAGTTAACACGTAAAAGTGCTATAAGAGGTGGTTATTCAAGAGGAAGAGTTGAGTTCACAGGAAGGTGTTTTCAATGCAACAAGTATGTAGGTCATAGAGTGTATTAATGTCCAAAGAAATCTCAAGCAAGTGGTAATAGGAGAAGAGGAGAAATAAATCAGATTGTGGAAGGTGATGAAGAGGAGAGTGTGGGTTCAACAACACAAATAGAGGAACCTGAAACATGAGAGGCATTGATGATGAGAAGAGTACTGATGAATTCAAGAAAATAAAGTGAAGAACCAACTCAAAGAAGAACCTTATTCAGGACAATGTGCAAGTCTAAAGGTAAGTGTTGTAAGCTTATTGTTGATAATGGTAGCACAAATAATTTAGTGTCTTCTGAAATGGTTGAAAATATAAAATTGAAAATATTGGTGCATCCTAAGCCATATAAGGTGTATTGGGTCCAAAGAAATCATCAAGTGTTGGTTAGTGAACAATTTCTTAATAGTTTTAAGGTTGGGTATAATGATGGATTTCTTTGTGATGTGTTGCTTATGGATGTTTTTCATCTTTTAATAAGAAGGTCGTGGCAGTTTGATAGGAGAGATATTCATTATGGTTGGGCTAACACTTACACTCTTACGAAGAATGGGGTTAAGAACACATTGAATCCACTCAAGGAAAACCATGTATGGAGTGAAAACTATCCTAGAATCATGTTGATGAGCATGAAGGTTTACTTGTAGAAAAATAAGAAAATTGGCTTTGAATATACAAGAGGTACAACCGAAAGGGAGTGTGATAAGGTGGAAAACAAAGCTAGTACAATCAAGAAACTATGGAAATGGATAAGTGGGGAAGAATAATACAAAGGAGAAAGAACAAGGAAGGTGAGAACAATGTACCTACATATCTCATGAGAAGAAAATACAAGTTAGAGATATTAGGATTACAATAACCAAACAAGAAGGAGCAATATTCGAGCATACTGATATTATGGAGTAATCAAACCTTGAGCAAGGAGATAACAATCATGAAAGATGGGTAAAAATAGTCCAAGATATCAAGAAACTACAAGATCTAGAAGAAACTCAAGGAGAAGAAGTTGAAGAAAACAAACATGAAGTGGAAGAGATAGTCAAGAAGGATTATGAGGACTAATTTAAATCCAAATCTTCTTTGAGTGATGTTTGTGCAGTTCTAACATCTATGATGGAGAGGAAGCAATCTATGGAAGGTGATTTATCTAAACAAAAGTCTCTATTTTCAAATCTTAGGGCCGTGATTAAGAAAGAAAGAAAAAAGAGTGAATAATATGGAGTAACAAATCATGAAAAATGAAGAGGCATCTCACAAAGAGATAGAGCAGGCATACATTCTCAAGCAAGAAGTGAAGAAGACAACACATAATCCTAGAAACACTTTCTTGTTCAAGAACAAGATCATTCAAAGGCTAAAAACTGTAGAAGACATGGTATAGCTGATGAAGGCATGGTATGCATCAAGGACCCCCATAAGAAGATCATCTTCAAATGGAATCATAGAATGAAGAATGAAATCATGCTAAGCAAAATTTCATGGGGAAGATTTCTCATTCCATTGGGAGTACGATGCATGAACATCTCTTCTAGGTTGGAATTTTTGGTTTGACAATGCAATTTTGGTTTCAAAGTTAGCTTAGATGGTTTAGGAGTCTTTAGAGAGTCACTATGACTCATGCCATGATGTTAAGTTAAGTCCAAATGTTCAAAAAAATTTAAATCTTATGTTTCTTTCCATTTTACAAATTTGAATTTTTGAACAAGATATGAAGCCATTTTGGCTTGTTAAGGTATGTTTTAGAGTATAGGGTGTTGTAGGAATAATTGACTAATGTGTAATTTTTTCTTAAGGATCATAATCTCATAGTTTGAAGTGATTAGTCATGAGAACACCAATGGTAGTTACTTGAATCCATGCAAAGATGACTTGAGTTATGGTGGAGTTAGGAGAGGGGTAATTTTCCAAGTAGTTAATATAATAGTGTTATCATGAAATTACAACACCCTTGATAACTCACGTGTGTGTGCATGGGCCATTAGTGTAATTCGGTAACATGGAGTTATCCCTCAAGCTGTGAGACTTACAAACACGAGATACATCTCTAGAGAAGGCCGGATCCTTTCCTAATCTCACCTACGACAACTACTCATAATGAAAGAAAAGCACTAACTACACCTATTTTAACATTCCAAGGAGATAGGGAGAGAGATGCATGAAATAAAATATACACTAAGAGTAGTGATACACCAAGAAAAGGAGCTGATTAGTCACTCTTCCCAGCCTGCAAAATAGAGAAGGATTAACTTGGAGAGGGTGGACATGCACCACAAACCAAATCACATGCATTTCACCATCCCTATAAAAGCACAACAATACCACATCTTGTAATGAAACAAGATATTTACATATAACACCTGGTTTGCAATGAGAGGCAAGGTAGAACAATAAAATCATGCAAAGGTTAGAAGATTTAACATAGAACACAAATTTATTGCTCCTTAAAATATGCATAGTGCATTACATGTAGGGAAAGGAAAGAAGCCATTTCAGTTTACAGTATGAAGGCTTGAAGCCCCGAAGAGGGGAGCATGGGGAGAAAAATGACCAATAACCTTTACAATGCATCCCCTTTACAATTTATAGCAATTTGGAAGAGAGGAGAGAGAAGATGGAAAAACTCGGATGCATGCATTCTCCACCTACCAAATGAAAAATTTAATTTAAAACATCATGGGACACCTGCATATCCCATCACTATTGTACTGTAGCTTATGGGACAAGAAATTGGCTCCCATGCCCCATTAATGGTGGTAGCTGGTTGTCTGAAATGCCTAGGAGTGAAAGAGAAGAAATGAATTTTTTTACCCCTTTCTACTCATCAAAACTAAAATCTGAAAATGCTGGTGCATAGAGGACTCTGAGATATTTCCAGAAAGTCCAATTTTTCATGAAATGGAGATATGGGGAGAAATTTATGGTGTTTTGAAGATTACAGACCAACAGAAAATCTAGAGGCCATCACTGCTGCTTCTCAGTTCATTGTGGTGATCCAACCATGCATTAATTTCTTCTTTTTTTTATTTGTTCATCAGTGATTTAAACTTGCTTTACTTATTTTTGTTCATCACCGATCTCCATTTTCTTTACTTCGCCTTTTTGTGAAGTAAAGAATTTTACTCTCACCGCACAACTCCATTTGCTTTACTTTTTAATTTTGTGAAGTAAAGCAACTTAGTTTCACCACATAACTCTATTTTGATTTTGCTTTTAATGTGGTGAATTATGGTTAATCTACTTATCATGCATCTCCTACATGAGTTTAAGTTTTTGATTCACTCTTTGCATTACTCAACTCGGGCCGACTTGACTTCCCTCCTTACTTTACGTCGAATACATATTACTTTGCTTGTGCTAAACTCAACCTCGACTACTTGGGAGTAGTCCTCCCCAAAATCATCACAATATTGTTATCTCACTAACCTATTGAATTGAATTGACATTGATTTAATTATCTCGAGCCCTTCGCTTAGTAGTAATTCACATTTCCTTTACTGTGCATCGAGCTCTGTGGAGTTGAAGTTGTTTTCCCTCACTTCACCGCAATGCATTCACTATAACAAAGATGCTGCGCGTGTAGAAAAATAAATGCATTTTTACCACCTTGCACTCATTAAATATGAAATTTTAAGATTTTTGTGTGTAGAGGGATTTGAAACCTTTTTGAAAAGTCTAAGGATACATGAAACAGAGCTCCAAAAGGAAAGTTATGGTCATTTGAAGTTTTGCAATTTTTTCCTATTCATTGCTTCGATTTGCCCCCTTACCACTAATTTTTCCAGATCTATGTTGATTTGACACCTCACTACTGGTTTTTTTTTGCGGACTGTGTTGTTTGACCCCTTACTACTACTTTTTCCAGACCTATGTTGATTTGACCCCTTACTACTACTTTTAAGTAAAGTAGTTCTAATTCACCACTTTACTAAGGAAAACAGTAATGGGCCATAACTTTTGACCAGATGCTCCATTTTTCGAGATCTTGGAATTTATAGAAATCTCTCAACCTCCTCTTCACATTGAAATCATGAAAATATAGTTTTGATGGGGTTAAGTGGGAGAAAAATTGAAGAAAACTTCCAAGCAAAGGGACTTAGAAAGATTGCAGTAAAGTGCCCCCAAGTCCATTTTTCTCAAGTTGTCCATTTTTACCAGGGGAGTAAAAATGGATAAAAAATAGTTAGAGGGAGAAGGTAGGTGTAAAGGAGACACATGTGAAAAAGATAATTCTTCAGAGAAAACATGTGTGAAAGAAGAGAAGACTCAATTTTTGATCTTTAAGAAGACTGTTTGTATGTGATCACAAATAAGAAGGAAAACTTTGAATGAGAACATGCAAGGATATATTGATTTCATTGAATCTATGGTATGTTTTTATTCTAGAATGAATGCAGGATTGATTTACTCCATTGGAAGCTTTGGAAATGAAAATCAGAATTAATCACAATTTCTAATTCTTGCATAGGCCAAAATAAGTAAGGAACTCTGTTTTCAAGATTGAGAAGTCTTCATTTCAAATAATTTGATAGCATACTTCTTTGTTAACAATGTTTAGGAAGGAGTCTTGGGATGACACGAGACCATTTGGTTAAAATCTTAGAGCTTGAAATTTTGAGTAACTCTGAAAATTTGTATTATTTCTCATTCGACTGGGTAAAACCATAACAAGGGTTTAGAAAATTTCATGAGTTTAAGGGCCTTAAAGGAAGAGTCAATGTTGGAAAATTTTAAGATAGTACATAAGAATTGCAATCTTATATATCTTGAAGGAATTATTCAATAACAAGACTTTTATTGCTAAGAATCTAAACGAATTTTCGATGTAAGGGAGTGCCTTAGAAGGAGACCTAATTTTTAGTACAACCTAGTCAAAACAAGGTTTTAAAGTTAGAGTTTGAACTTAGTAATTATTGGGTGATTAAAACAAAAAAAAAGGGTATCCAAAAAGGGGTAGAGATAGTTTTGAAACCCCTAGTGAAAAAACAAGCTGAAAAACCCATAAGGACAATAAGGAGTAAGGTTTAGAGTAGGAGAATTGAATGGTAGAAAGAAGAGATAGCTTGGGTTTTGAGAAAATAAATTTAGCACACACCATAAGATTCCAAAAGGGCATTTAGAAATGATTTCATCTTGTTCGGTGTTTGTAGATGTCTCCCAACATGAACCCCTAAAAACATTGTTATTGAGAACTAAGAAGGAGAATTTTTAGGAGGTAAGAGGTTTTTAAGATTTGCTTTGTTTTTCATCAATGTAAATGGCAATATTGTAGGGTATAGGACTTATAAACAAGGTGGATTGGTAGAGAAAGTCCAGATAAACTAAAAAGAATATATTTTGAATGTTTTTGGCCTTTCTTGGCTTAAGAAAGTAATTCCATTTTTAAGATACAAGGACACTTTTTGGAGTTGGTTTATGCTAATTTGTTTCCTTGTTGAGTGTGCTTTGAGCTCTGCATCAGATTATACATCAATATAAGTAGGATATGATTGATTTCAAGTATAAATACATGTAATTTTGGGAGATGGGTCCCTTCGCTTATGTTAAGAATGGGCATGAATGTCGTTAAAGGGATGGCAGTCACAAATCAGTTTGAGAAAGCGGACCCTTAATATTTAGGCGAAGAACTTATAATATTTTTGGGTGAGCTACGATAATAAAAATAAGAACCAACCATAAAGGTAGGAAAAGGATCACAAACTAAATAAGAAATGGAAACCTCAAGGAAACTAGGGTTTGATCTAGGATAAGGAATTGATCAACAAACAGTGTTCATTGAATGATTTAACCCAAAATGAATAATAAGTGTGTGGGTCATTATCTAAAATTTGGATTAGGGTTAGAAATAAGAGATATATTTACATTAATTAATTTAATAACAATGTGTAGATCAGAATATACCTATATTAGCAATTTACAAGATAGAAAACAAGAACATGTGCTAAACAGGAGAAGACACAAGAGGAGAGATGTACTTAGATATTATGCTACTTTAGAAGTTGATATGATTTGGAAGAAGGATTAAAGGACTAAGAATGATGTACAAATACTTTTTTTTAATTCTAAAGGCACATAACGAGTAGGGATGAAATTTTTTGGGTATGCATGGAACCATTTGGTAGTTATATACTCGTTTAATAGATATCACAATAAGATCTTGACATTATAGAAATTTATGTACCTATACGATCGACTAGAATATACCTCTGTGAAATCTTAGGTCTTGTATACGTGCAAACTCTTTTGTAATAGCTTGAGCGATCTCAAACCCTAACCATTGGTAAAAATCCTACAAAAGGTTAGTCTTTGAGTTAAATTAGAACCTCGCGCACCTCCTACGTTTGCACTAATCTAAAGAGGCATCAATCTAAGCGTAGTTTTCCACCCATATATGTGATATCTATATGGATGCATATATCTTTGATAACTTTTTTAGTTAATAATGCATTGCAATGGCTTGGTGTGCTTGTGATTAAATTAGCTTGGAGGGCTTGTAACTTGGGAATATAGATTCTCAAACCTAGTATGGAGTGGTTTAGATTTGTGTGGGGTTACTCTTAATGTGTGTTGTTGTTTTATGGAAACTTAGGAGAGCTTGGAGTACTTTTTGAAAGATATGTTTATTAAGTTCCAAGTGTTTGTCAGGTGAGTAAATGAGTGCATTTGAGTTACTTATATAGGATTATGTAGGTTTAATTTCACATTAAGGTCAAAGTATAAGTAAATTAGCAACCCAAAAGTATATCAAATTAATAAAATGACCCTTGGGTGGCTTGGGAAAAATTGATAGTTTTAAACCAAATTATTTTGTGATTTTGACCTTATTTGGCGATCGTGTACTTGGTAGGGAGTGAAGTGGTGGAAAGTTTTGGGCATGACACTTGAGTGTGATAAAATATTGTGGAATAATGCAAGTAATTCTACTAGTGACTCGAGAGAGTGTAATGGGGAGATAAATTCATGCAATAAGGATAATGATAATAAATTAAGCTCGGAGTGTGTGCATAAGTCATGATTTCGAATTAAGCCAACATTGAAATTATCAAGTGATTAATTACAAAATCTAGATGTCTTTAATTATATAGCCATGGTCACTTATTAGAGATCAGATTCATTAATAAAAAATACTAATGAATTAAGAAAAATAAATAATTATCCTATTTATACTCTTCAATCCTCGTTAACAAAATGGGGTTCCCTACGGCTTAGCTATTTTGTAAATGAAAACCACAATATCTTATGATAAATAAATTTGTTTTCTAAACCATCGATTACATTGAGTTAACATCATGTGCTCTATTATATTTTCTATTTTACAAACATGAATCAATATCTTACATCACAAAGCTTCTATACGAGAGCCTTCAATTCAAGCTTTCATATTAACCTTTACACACATCTATTCAATGATTAACCTTAACATTTTCGAGGTATCCTTCTATTACTACTATATTTACAAAATCATACACCCATCACTTGTATTTTACACGAATCATTGAAAAGACACATCAATCATTTATTAGAGAAAATCATGATCATCTAATCTCGAGGCCCTAGTTATTACATTCACATTCGACCATAAGTTCTCCTAATTCACTATCTTTACATATGATCATGATCCTTATGTATTTTATACTTAGTACACGACATTCACCTCACAATCATGATATTCTCAGCTCTAAACCATGTTACTACATTTTAATTGTGACCATGTGTTCTCCTACTTCACTAATTATACATACGATCGCTATCCTTGGTTCACTATATTCACCATGTGATCAATATCCTCTTAGCTTCGGGTTTAGTTTACTCTATTTTCCTTATGACCATTATCTCATTTTTACACTCATCCCGGTTCACTATATTTACCATGTGGTCATTATCCTCTCGAATCTAGGCACTATATTATTCTACTCACCTTATGACCATTGTATCATTTTAGGTTCTTAGCCTTAGTTTACTTTATTCACCATGTGATCATTATCCTCTCAAATCTATGCCCTAGTTTTCTCAAATTTCCTCACGACCATTATCTTCTTTTTAGTTATTAGTCTTAGTTCACTATACCTTTCAATGATACTCATCTTAGCTCCTATCCCTGGTTTGTAATACTTCCCACACTTAGCTAATTATAATCTACGTGTCCCTTATCCTTGGTTCTCATCATGTGTATCTTACGATCATTATCTATACTCTAATAGCTCCCCTTCCCTCCAAATCGGGGCATATCTCATTCGTCTTAGGTTGTGGTTACGTGAAGCATCCTCGATGTTATATATTGATATATTTATTTTACTCATCCTTACTTCACTACCCTATGCATTGGGGAATATGTATTCCATATTATCCTATTTCAATCACGACTACATATTATCATTGTATCACGACAATTTCACAACTTCCCTCTTTGGGAAATAATATATGAAAAGCCAAGTGTTTCTCATAAACAATTGCATGTGCCTATATTTGACCTACAAAAATTACATAAGAGTGTCTCCTACAACATTTTCATACATATCAATAGAAAAAAATATCATGATCCTCAATACTTATATCATGTCACGATTCCCATAAATTCCATATGTTTCACTAGTTACAATAAAGCCCACTTTACAAATAATATGTTATCACATGAATCTTAGTAATTAAAAATATAAAAATACCTACATGGGGCATTAGTTTTAGCTTACAACATCAATGTGCTATATAGTTCACTAGTACACCTTACAAGGGGACATCCACAAGATTATACTAATATATCTCCTTAATAAGGACAACACAAATCTTCAATCTATTTCAGATTTTTGACCTAAGATTCATAGTTTACACTTGATAAGATTGTATTAGATATCAAAATATTCTCTCTATTACACAATGCGCATACAAGGTGTGTAACATGCCTAAGACATAATTAAATATTGTTTCCAAAATAATGGTCGGTAAAAAAGTGTGGTACTCATAGCATTTATACACAATACCCCCTACAATGGGGAATTTTTTTATCAAAAATAGTTTCAATACAACTCACGTTCATATTTCTACCAAAGGAATAAATATTCAATGACATATCATCCTACAAATAAAGTTTTCAATCACATTACTCATAGAGGACAATATATTCAAAGATATATTATCCTACAATAAGAAATAAAAAGTCTTAAATAACTTAAATAAAAATATTCAAATACATCATTTCTAAATGTGTAAAATTTTCGAATAGATAAAATACATTAATTATTTAAGTACAAGGTTTTCAAATTAATTCAAATACATTCTTTCTAAAGGCATAAAGTTTTGAATTGATCAAATACATTTCGTTAAAAGCGTAAGGTTTTCAATTTTTCAAATACTCATTATAAATTCATAGTGTATGGCTCTTTAGTTACTCAAAGCTGATATGTGGGCCCTTCAAAGGGTTCAAAACTTATTATTGGATCCCTTAGTAACTCAAAGGTGTTTTTAGATTTTCAATCAACCTAAAGTTACAATCCATCTTTCTAACTATGAGACATAGAAGTCTAAAAACATTTCCTTGATGATTTTTCATTTGTTTCTCTAGCTAAGAAAAAACTAGGATGAAATTACTCTTTCTCCATGAAAATCAATTTTTAAGACCATGACACCATTTAGGACCTAAGAGTGATATTTATTACTTTGGCTCTTTTAAATCATTATTAAGTTTTTATTGCATATATCATTTTATTCAAGAATTATGATCTACTATGTGTACTACCCTAAATATGGACCAATGGAACTTGGTAATAATCATTTGAAATTTGTCCCATCTTATTCCCAATTATACAATTAATTGACTTATTCCTACATGCATCTCACACAATTTGATACTCCATAGCTATTAGGTCACACTTTTTTTCTTAGGTTTTCTCATCGAAACCTTTATGATAGATACATAACACATCCTTTGAATTATGGCCAACTTTCTCCACTTTTAAATCATGTCCGAACTAAACATGGGAAAAATTGCCCAATAGGTGTAGAAATGGATGGAATTTCTGACCCTTACCAAAATTTTTCTCTTAAACACTCATAACATTTAATTTTTCAAATACACAAGTTACCCAAGTCAAATTATGGTCAATCAAGTGGGAAAATATTTTACAAAGTCAAATATAAACATTAGAAGGGCCTCATCTCTTACATTTTTGGGATTTCTAGGGGATTCCACATACAAAGAAAAGTTCTATCATTGCAATATCATTTCACAAGAACACAAACAAGATACCAAGTATGAATACATATTACATGGATACCCTATATCATTATCACATATTAAAACATATTATAAACACTCAAATTTAGTGACTTATTCTTTGTGATGACAAATTTGGATTTCTTCCTTACTTAAGACACATGAATTATAAGTCCAATAAACACATCTATCTATCTTTCTATTAACTCGATCATCTCTACAATTTTCTAAATCGATCCATAGGGATCTAGAAAAACACACTACTTCATCGATTACATCAACACCAGAAGGAAAATTAAAGAAAATGAAGGAAATGAGATAAACAGAGGTTTTGGATAGAAACGATGCTCTATGCAGAGCAGATGTTGTAGAACCACTACCCTATAGGGCGGTGGTCCCGTAACCACCACTCCAACAAGGCGGTGGTCACAAAAACCACCGGTCCGCTCAAGGCAGCGGTCTTGACACTTCCCCGAACAAAAAAGAAGAAGAATGGAGCATGAATGGATGTGAATTTGAAGCACCCGAGTATGTCTCTTCCCTCCTTAACCTTTCCCATTCTCCAGTGCATGAGAGGACATGGGAGAAGGCTATAAATAAAAGGAGGAGCAAGATAATTCATCATTCAAAGATCCAGAGAGATCGAGAAGTAGAGTATTAATATGAGAGCAAGTGAGCAAAGATTCTTCAATGTTGGAGTGGAATTGTAGGAGCAAGGTGTAAGAAAATAGAGAAAACAAGTAATTGGAGAGAAGTTTTATATTTTGATTCTTTTCATACTTATTGTAATCATGCAATTTGATTAATTGACCAATAAAAGTGGGAAGAAAGAGCATTTTCCCTTCTCGACTAGTTTTCCCTCATTAGGGGTTTCTAGGATAAAAATTCTTGTGTTGTGTGTAGAATTATTTTAGCATTTCTCTACAATTCTATCCTAATCACTAGTTAATTAGTCACTAAATCTATAATCTTCATTGAAACTGTCATTTTCCAAAGTTGAAAGTAGAACAACATAATTGTGTGATTTCGTAGAGTTCCAAAGTAGAAGTTTACAAATCATTTTGGTATCAGAGCTGATTATATATCCAGGACTGTGGTATTCAATTATTTCTTTTGATTTGTATGATAGTGACAAGGTCGAAAGGTGAAGAAGTTTTACCTTGTAATCTGTAAATTTATATGAAGAAGTGGAAATAGAGAATTCGAGCTCAAATGGAGGAAGAGAACTTGGTCCATAGAGTCGAGATGCAAGATACCATGATGGATAGATTATATAGAAAACAAGAAGAGATTTCAGATATGTAAAAGAAGGATTCAGTTAAGAAAGATTCCATGGACTCAATGTTTGAGCACTGGCCAAGAAATTTTGTATTGGAAAGAGCCATGAAGATGAAGAATGGGAAGAGCGTGAAGAAGAGATGCTAATTGTAAGCGAAAAGGTAAAATCTGCTCATAAACCTTTTAAAGTTGAAACGAAAGTGAAAAAAAGAATTTTGAAGGACAAGTAGATGCATAATTACTAGATAAATGGATAAAACAGTTGGAAGTCTATTTTAGTGTGCATAATGTCACTAAGGCACAAAGGATTACCTTTGCACATCTCAAAATGGAAGGTCATGCTCTGGTTTGGTGGGAAAGCCATCAAGCCACTTGTGAAAAGAAGAAACATCCCATTGTCAGTACTTGGAAGGGTTTTAAAGAATTGCTTAGAGATAAATTCTATCCCATTGGCCATAAGACTGACATGATGATTAAGTGGTAGTACTTTAGATAGGGTAGCGATCAAAGTGTAAAGGACTACACTACAAAATTTTAGAGACAAGCCATGTTGCTTAATATGGACTTGGAGGATGAGGACATTCTGACCAAGTATTTGGGAGGACTTCACACTCACCTTTGGAGGAAGGTAATCTCCACGAAGCCCAAGGATCTCAATGAAGCTTGTATACAAGCATACTACATTGATGACGAGAAGAAGCAAGGAGAAACATAGCCAAAGGGAGACCAGTCAATAGATCAACAGAAAAAGAACAAGGGAAGACAAGTAGTAGAGGTAAATGGAAAGGTAAACATGCCACTACTACTTTGCATAATTGTAAAGATCCTAAGAATTTCTGTAAGAATTGTGATATAAATGGACATACTGACACCACATGTTGGAAGTTGCATCCGAAATTACACCCAAAGCATCGAACCAAGGATTCTAAGAAATCCATGACCACTATGAAGATAGAAGGAGAGGTGGAGATTGAGGATGATTTAGATGTAGATGAAAGGCTGGGATGCATGACCACTAACATGTACATGGCAACATAAGAAGAAGAGATGAGCAAGCTATTTCAAGTCAGAATCCAAATCAAGAAGACTAAGGTAAACACTTTGGTAGATTTTGGTTCACAGTTGAATCTGATTTCTGATGTGGTTGTAGAACAACTTGGCCTAGAGACTTACACAGATCCACATCCATACCCATTGGGATGGGTGAAGAGGGGTGTAGAAATACAAGTTACAAGAAAGTGTAAGTTTTAGTTTGGGATAAATACCCAATATATTGATGTATTAGAGGCTCATATAATTCCACTTGATGCATTTGACGTTGTCTTGAAATTCCTTAATTGTATGCCAGGATGCTTTGTGTTCACAAGGAGGGAAAATTGGTATAGATGGGTCAAGGACAGAGTCGAGCCAACATTCAGGCAGAATAGAGAAAATCAAAGAAGGCTATGGTAAGTGCCAACCAAGCACAAAGAATTATTCAAGAAAATCATCAGTTTTGTTTACTTTCATTAGAAGAAAAGAAAAATGGACTTGAGAGCACAAATATTTTGGATAGCACTTGTCAGTTTTTGTAGAAGAAGCCACCATAAGAACTGCTCATTCAAGGAGCAATACAAACTTTCACTATGCAGTCATCGTATCTACCTATAGATTCACTGGACTTGACCATGGGGTAGAAAGGAGAAGAGGAGATATAAGGAATGATAATGATTATAGTAGTAGCACACATGGAGAGGATTTAGCAAATCCATCTCAAGAGAAAAAGACAAGCAAGAAGGACTAAACCACTATAGTATGGGACCTTTTCCATACTTGAGAAGGTTGGAAAAGAAACCTTCAGGACATACTTCATGTAGATGCACGTGATAACAAGTTGCAAGAGCTCACACCTACTAACGCCATCTATGCATGAAAAATAAGGAAAGATACAAAAGCTTCCTTCCAAAGAGGATGGTACTCGAGGCAACTCAGAGGAGGATGTAGCACTTGGAGAGCGTAGAAACCGAGATCCACAAGAGTCTTGGCAAGTTGGACAAGAGAAGACACCAAGGTAGATCTAGTGGTACCCGAAGGAACAAGAGAGGGAGTTTATTCCTCTACCACTCCCCCACTAAGATTTTGTGGGACCAAAAGCCTCCTAAGCAGGGGAGGTATGATCCATAGTGATCCAGAAAAACACACAACTTCATCAGTTCCATCATCACCATGAAGGAGAATTAAATAAAATGAAGGAAATGAGGTAAATTGAGGTTCCGATAAAACCATCACTCTGTGTAGAGCGGCGGTTACAAAATTTTTACCATGCAGGGCGACAGTCCTGCAACCACCGCCCAGCTAGGGCGGTGGTCTTGAAACTTTTGAACATAAAAGAAGAATGGAGCACAAATGGATAAATTTGAAGCACCTGAATGTGTCTCTTCCCTGCCTAACCTTTTCCATTCTCTAGTGCATGGGAGGAAATGTGAGAAGGCTATAAATACAAGGAGGAGCAAGAGAATTCATCATTCGAAGATCTAGAGAGATCAAGAAGAAGAGTATTAATATGAGAGAAAGTGAGCAGAGATTCTTCAGTGCTAGAGTGGAATTGTAGGAGAAAGGTGTAAGAAAATAGAGCAAACAAGTAATTAGAGAGAAGGTTTACATTGTTGCTTCTTTTCATACTTATTATAATCTGTACAATTTGATTAATTGGCCAATACAAGTGGGAAGAAAGAGAAGTTTCCCTTCCCGATTGGTTTTCCCTCATTGGGGGTTTCTAGGATAAAAATTCTTGTGTTGTGTGTAGAATTATTTTAGCATTTCTCTATAATTCTATCCTAAGCACTAGTTAATCAGTCACTAAAGCTCTAATCTTCATTGAAACTGTCATTTTCCAAAGTTGAAAGTAGAACAACATAATTGTGTGATTTTGTAGAGTTCCAAAGTAGAAGTCTACGGATCAATATCATTCATAAAATAAATATTAATTAACCAAGGAAATCATTTATCTCTAGGCATCATTCCTAAACTCCAAATTTTATCTCACTATTTTCCTAGGAAAAACCATACAAATCAGGGCCATAATGGTCTACAGTCCTACTGTATTTTACCTAATGAATTTGTTTTCAATTTGATTATCTTGTATGTTTCATTTCAAATTCCTAGGGTTGGAATTAGTTTGGTATTTCACATACAAAAACATGTATAAACAAATCAATATCACTTAAGAACTGATTTGGCACTTTCATAAGCTCTTATTACAAATACTAACACAAAAACACTAAAGGATATCATAATATTCTTAAATTAGTTTCATATTATTTTTATGATGTCCAAATTTATCGTTTGTAATGAAGTTAATGCACTAGATACTAAAGAAACTAGAAACTCAAAAATGATGGAGGGTTTATGTTACCTCGGATGTGATACGAGTGCTAGATGGATGATTCTTGTTGCAACTTGATATACCTGTAAAACTAGAACAAAGATGGATTAGATAGATATATGTGGGGGTTTCCCAACAATGCAGTTCCAAGAAGTGATTAGCTTCCTTTCATGGATGTCAACCCCTGTTTGTTTAGAAAGAGTGATGTAAAGGATGAAATTGCGAAACATGCAGATACATGAATATCACTGAATCTGGAAAAATGACAGAAATTGATCTAAAGGCTAATTAGATGACAATAACTATAAATTAATTGTTACCTGGTTTGGGTCGATGAAGACCCATATTGTGTAGAGGAAGGTTGGCGATAACCCGGGAGGGTAGATATGGATCTGTAAGATGAATATGTAGACCTAAAGGGTCTAAATGCCAACGGCGGATGATAGGATCCTCATGTATGCTATGAGTAATCTACAGGAAATAACCAGAGACAGAAAACCCCAAGAAATGGCTGAAAGCAATAATAAAAGAGATCTGTCGACAAACAAACGGACTTGGGTCGATGACGATCTAATTGGGTTGGTGATGACCGTAGCAGAATTAGATAAAGCCAAGGATAAATGGATGAGAAATACAACTTGCAAGAAAAAAGGCTAATGGGGAAGGTTGTTGGAGAATATCTAAGTGTTTTTGTTGATGGTTTGAACTTGCAAGAGATTAGATACGAGAAATACCTAGATAATATGATAAAAACTAAATAAAGCAACATGATGATAATGATAAACCTCATGACAGATGATCATGAGTGATGTAAGCATGCTGAAAATATGTCCCAAAGATCTGTGGATGTTTTAGGGATGTTACAGTGTAGGGAAGGATGATCAACTCACTAGAAAACTTGAAGTTGTATGCATTTGAAATTGAATAGAAGGAAAGCAGCTTAGTTTTAAGGGGGTCGAAAGTGACCAGTGGGTTGCACACGATTATGGGGAAAGTTTCCCCTTTGGGCACGATTTTTGCTTTTGATGGGATTTTTGTGTTTCAAAAGATTGGGCAAGTGATTTAAAGTATGTAGGCAGGATTAGGTTGTTTGGGGATGAAATTAAGTTAGTTAGGGCATACAAATAGATGGGAGAAAATATTAGAAAAATAAAGGGACAAATTTAGGATTAAAACATCCTAAATGACAAGATGAAGCGAATTAATTAATTAATTAATAAGAATAAGGATTAATGTGGATGAGATAAATGGGAATATAAGATGTTAACATGATTAATTAATTAATGTCATTTAATTAATTAATAAGGATTGGGAGGGCATTTAATTAAATAAGGGGATGATTGAATAAATATGTGCACACGGCGATGAGGGTATAGATACCGAATTTAGGTGTCTACATTTTCCCCCTTTTTGTTAAGTGGTTTAGGATAGCAAGCCATGCTACAAAAACAAGAAGGATTGGATGAGGATAAAGGATTGATGATAAGCTCCCCCTCAAACGGGGATCAATGATGTCAAAGGAAATCGATGACGCATTTGAAAAAAAGGTGGATGAAAAAGGGCGGTGGGTGAAGAAAAGTTGGGTGAAATTATTACCAAGGTAAGATGCACCAGTAAAAAGGATTTCAATATGAGGAAAATCTATGGTAGTGACTCCAATATCATATTAATAGAGGACAATTGCGGTCTCAACAGAGAGATCGACTATAACATTCTATGAACTAGTGAGTGGGTGAAGACCACTCCAATATGGTCAGATGTATGTCGAATGACCAATGAGTCATAGGAAAGTCATCAAGATATGCAAAACTATATGCGAAAGGTATGTGAAATTTTTCGTACACGAGGAATTAAGTGAAAAGGTATGCATCCACAAGGGACGATGATGAAAGGTTATGGTGCCTGATGGGGCATGAAAAATGGATGAGAAGGAAAAATGAAAAAGTGGGTGATAAAGTAATATGTCCCAAAAGGGGGAAAGGTGTATGGCCACGAGGTGGAATTTGTGTGCAAACTAGATAAGATTGTAACGTAGAATGCCCGAAGAGGGAAAAACTATGGCCCTGGTAGGACTTTGAGAGTAGATTGGATGGAATTGGATGTTTAATTAAATGCCCAGATGATCAATGAATATGGCCACAAATGTGGTCTTTGAGGGTAGGTTGGAATAAAATTCCCAAAGGAAAAAGGTACATATGGCTGCAAAGGCAAAGGAAGAAAGGAAAGATTGAGTAAAATGCCCCAAGGGGGAATAAATATGGCCTCGAAGGAGGACTTGAATGTCAGAAAGATTGAATGAGATCGGATGAGGTGTGGGATAAGATGTGACTTTAATAATGGTGACCCATGGGTATGAATGACACTACGTCATATCAAGGAACATACAAGGAAAATATGCCTCCAACTGCATTGGAAGTAAACAAGGAGGGGATCTGGGTAATGCAAGGAACATGTGACCAAAACAAATGTTAGTATGCATCCAACGATAGTTAGTCATACCAAATATCAAAAAGGAAAGGATGGATGAAATGAACTCATAAACCTAGTGTCGACATGACAAAGGGGTTTGAGATGAAACTTGTACAAGGAAAGAGGATTCTCCAAAAGTGGTGTTCCCTAAAACTATACCCCACTTTGGGAAGGGGAAAGAGAAAGTTGATCAATGCAAGAAGCTTTCTTAGGATGCTAATAAAATGGAAGGTTGATCAATATGGGAAGCCTTCAAATGCCATAAGGAGTAGCCATCCTTTGAGGGTATGGTCTACTTTATACAAAATGTAGATGGAAAGAGTAATACATGATAGCCATCCTTTGAGGGATCGGTTTATATTTATTTTGATTTTTGACTTTTATTTTGATTTGATTCACATGCTTTTTGTTTTCTTTTTCTTTTTTGCATGAATAACTGTCCTTCGAGGGATCAATCTTTTTTTTTGATAAGTTGATTTTGATTTATGAGCATCCATGAATTCTAATTTTTACATGGGGGAGAGCCAGGACTAGCTAAGTAGACCACTTAAGAGGGGATAATGAATGTGAAAGAGACACCCCTAGACCCTTTGCATGGTTCCAATAGGTGAATAAAAGGATGTAATGATCATGGAGTTCTTGTCGAGATGGGAGAACCTATCCATAAGGAAAATGCTATGGGCAGAGTGTGGTGCCCATATTTAAGGTCACATCTAGGAAGTGACGGAAGACCACATAATTCCAAATCATCATGATGAGAGATGGAAGAGGCTAAGATGAAGAAATGATATAAAGATAAGAATAAAAGCACATGTAGACATGATAACAGGAGAATGGTCGTAAGTGTAATGCGTTAAGAGGTCCCACTTCCAGTTTACCACCAAGAGAGTGAAAAATTTCCATGTTGGTTCGTTAATTAAAGTGGCATTCGAGATAGGATAAGATCTTGATAGGATGGGATATGATGAGATAGATGAGTGAAGGTAAAAATAATGCACTACCTTTTAAGGAAGGAAAAATATGCATCCAAGACGAGATGAGTAGATGGTCCCTAGAAAAGGAAAAATATGATCACAACGATGGATTTAGGATAAGATGAATTGGTCCCCCAATGGAGGGAATAATATCAACATAATGGTGGGTTTAAGATGAGAGTGAAATATTAGATAAAATGTCATGAGATAGATAAGATGGAAACCATGCACTACCTCTCAAAAGTGAGGAAGTGAAAGAAAAAATATGTGTCCTAGTGAGATGAAAAATGGACACAAGAGTGGTTTTAGGATAAAAATATGGTGCTCCTAAAAGAGGCACAAACATGGCCACAAAGGTGGACTTTGAATGAAAAATATGAAAATACGATGCCCTTAAAGGAAACACGAGTATGGCCACAAAGGCAGACTTTGAAAATATTGTGCCCCAAGAGAGGCACGAATATGGCCACAAAGGTGGAATTTGATGAGATGAAATGGTCCCTCAACAGAAGGAAAAATATGGCCAGAATAGTGGTCTTTAAAATGAAAACATGAAAATATAGGGTGCCCCTAGAAGAAGCACAAATATGGCCACAAAGGTGTACTTTGATGAAAATAAATGGCGGTTCCCAAAGGAGGCACAAATCAAAACAGTGAAATTTTATGAAAATAAATGGTGGTGCCCTAAAGAAGGCACAAATATGGCCACAATGGTGGACTTTGATGAAAATGGTGGTGCCTCAAAGGAGGAGGAAATATGGCCACAAAGGCGGACTTTGATGAAAACAAAGGGTCCCTCAATGGAAGGATAAAAATGGCCACAAATACGGACTTGACGAAACATATGGTACCCCAAAAGAGGCACAAATATGGCCATAATGGTGGACTTTGATGAAAATAAATGGTCTCTCAAAGGAAGAACAAATATGGCCATAAAGGTGGACTTGGAGTGAACATATGGTTTCTCAAGGGAGAAAAAAGGATGGCCATGATGGTGGGCTTATGATGAGAAGAGTAAAAGATTAAACATGGCCATGATGGTGGATTTCAAGCGAGAATAAATGGTCCCCCAAAGGGAGGACAAACATGGCCACAAAGGTGGAATTTAATTGAGATTTAGATAAAATTTAGATTAAGATTGGATAAGATAGATTGAATGAAATTGAATGATTTTAAATGAAGCGATGCCAAGAGTGAGGTACCCCAACGTCAAGGGAGTTGTTTGGATAGGAAATGAGTTAATGTAGATGATATGCTCAAGGACGAGGGGAGGCTGCTCCCCCTAGCAAAAGATATTATATCACTATGGAAAAATTAGATGTGGATGAGTTAATGGATGTCGAAAGAGTTTAGATGAGATTGTCTTGAACTTGGATTGGATAGATGGTTGAGGATCACAAGGGTGATTAAAAAAACCAATAGTATCAATAAACAAGGGAGGACCCTCTTTAGGAGGAATGGTAAGGGATGATGTGGATGAAGGATGAGATTTAGTAATTTTGGTGGATGAGGATGTAGGAATTGGATTTGGATTGGTTGTGGTGGATGGAGAAGGATGGTTCTTGAGAATAAGAAAATCATCTTTCTCAATAGAGGGGAGTGTGATGACAAATATTCTAGTTAGATGTCAAAGGATATTTGCATAGGACCCGAGCGAAGTGTCCAAAGGAAGATAAATATTATGGGTTTTAACATGGAATTTTAGCTTGGATTTAGGTATGGATGTAGATTGGATGGGTGTCAAATATGTTTATTTTGGGTGTCTCAAGAGACATATAGGTGGATTGAGGAGATGTGATGGGTGTGATAACAAATGTGGATGTGGGTATGGGTAATGAAATATGTGATAATGATGTTAATATATACGGGGATGGAATCGTGGATGTGGAAGAAATAAATGTGGTGACATGTGTGTGTGGGAGATATGTAGATAATGATCTAGGCATAGCAGGTGTGGATAGAGAGACGAGTGCGCAAGGCTAGTGCAGATGTGGTAAGAGTAGTACTAGTTGTAGATGAAATAAAAGCAATGGAGGTTAAGATGGTAGGTAGTGGGATTGTGGATATAGTGGATGTGAGGATAGCCCTTGAAGGGGCAATTGACATAATATCTAAGATAGGGGTAGATGATGAAGATGGTAAAATAGATGTGGGAGAAGATGTCTGATGTATGGTATTGATTAAGAATGGGTTAAATTGATGTGATGTAGAAGGTGAAGATGAACTCACTGGTGGGGGATTAGGAAATGGTTGTTTGAGAATGTCACGTGGTGAAGATGGGATTATTTGGGGGATATAGGAGCATGGTGATAAGTAGGATCATGGTAAGATGATGAGGATGGGGCAAGAATAGGAAGGTCTGATACAGAAGGCTCATAAGGGATGTCCCTAGGTGAGACAGGTATGTTGGATGAAGGGAAAATTTCATAAGGTGAAACATGATTTTTTAATTGATATCTACAGAGGAGGAATTCATGGATGGGGTTCTCGTGAGGAATATCCATAAGTGAGGTGGGTATGGTGATGTCGATGACCCAGGAAGGGCATGAGATAATGGAGGAAAATATGGTGGGGTAGAAGAATAAATGGTGTGAGGTATTGGGGATATAACAAGGGCTATTGGTCGATGTGATCGAGAAGCAAAGGGCATGTAATGTAGATAATAATAGATAGGATTAGAAGAAGGTTTGGAAGAAACCAAGGGTTTGGATGGGGTCATGGTGGACTGTTAAGAATTGCTCGAGGAAACATTTGGTTCCATTATTAAATAGAAAAAACAAGAAAACAATTCCTTTTTTATGTTTTTATTAGGAATGTGAAAAAGAAAAGGGGGCTAGATAACAAAGGACCTAGGAGAAGGTGAACTATGTTTGGTTTTAGGTAAGTTGTGGCTAGGGAATTTTTGAGATGAGTTTCGTTGGGTGATCAAATCCTAATCAGTCTACCGAGAAAAGGAAGTGTTTTGATGTGTTAATTGATTTGTGAGGTTTAGGTTATGTGTGATAAATGTGAGATGTAGAATATTGAACCCCTACTTAGACTATATGAGTAAACAAGATGTAGAAAAGAAGGGTTCTTTTTAATCCAAAATGAAGTGTTATTTTTGATGAGAACATAAATATGAAGGGAAAGTACAATGAAAAAGGAGAAAATAGGGAAAAGAGGAATACTTGGATAACACTTTTCCTATTTATCTACACTTTTGAGTGATGAGCGATCTAGAAGGTGAACCCAACACGAGCAAGCGATAAAGTGAAGCCTCATGTTGCAGTGTTAGTAGAAAAAAACAGAATATAGAAAAGAAAGAGACCACCTAAAGGGGTCCCACCGGTGTGCCAAGAATGTTGTCGAAATTTCTCTTTCGTAATGAATTTAATGCTCTAACTACTAAAGAAACTAGTAACTTAGAAATGCTAGAAGGTTTATGTTACCTCGGATGTTGTAATGACATTACTTGTATAATTCACATCATGAGCAGAAATATAACACCAAATAACACAATATTCTAGAATAATGATCTCAATATGCAATTATAATAGCTTCGCCACTTCGAGGGGGCAACCTCCAAACCATACAATAATACTCAAATACTCCAATGATGCTGAAATACTACCTACAATCCCCTATATATACTATTCATATGTTATGGCCATCACCAAGGCTAACCTACTAAGCATGAGAAAGTATAAATGATATGGTAAGCCACAAGTCAGCTACTCATATCCTAATACAAGTATATGTTAAGGGTGTAGCATGTCCTTCCCCTTCAAAGAAAGATTATCCCCAATGTTGAGAAGCTCTGGGTGTTGCTTTGCAGGAATGTCATATCTTCCCATGTTACATCTTCATTGTCCATATTCTTCCACTTGATCGTGTACTCGGTAATAACCCGTGTCCTCAATATTTTAGTGCATGTTTGAAGGATGCATTCAGGTTCCAAGATGACCCTCCCCTCCTCATCGAGCTTAGGTAACACTATTTGGGTTGATACTCTCTATCCAATTACTTTCTTCAGTAAGAAACATGAAATACTGGATGTATTCTGGTTGATTGTGGAAGTTCTAATTTGTATGCTATAATACCAATATTCTGAAATACTTGATAGGGGCCATAATACTTCAGTGAAAACTTGTTATCCTTTTGTTGTTGTTTCAAATACATTTTCTTATATGGTTGTAACCGCACAAAAACCCAATCACCGACTTCAAAATGCCTTTCCGTGCAATGTTAATCAGCTTGTTGCTTCATGCGGTTTTGTGCCATGACCAAGTTCTCCTTGAGACTAGAGAGGACCTCTTGTTGATATTGAATGTGTTCTTCTACTGCTCTAACCCGTGGTTTTCCTCTCAATGATGATGTGATGGATGGTGGATAGTACCCATAGAGTGCTAAAAAGGAGACATTTTCGATGAAGTATGGAAGGAAGTGTTATACCACCATTCTGCAAGTGGCAACCATTGGACCCATCTTGTTTGTTTATCTGACGTAAAGCAACAAAGATATCCCTCCAAACACTTATTTACAACTTTTGTTTTCCCATCAGACTGGGGATGATAAGAAGAGCTATGAGCTAACTGAGTACCCAAACATGAGAATAAATCAGTCCAAAAATTACTAGTAAATATAGGGTCTCGATCACTTACTATAATCTTCTGTCCCATGAAGCTTCTAAACTGTGTCCATGAAGGTTGTTACTACCGTGCTTGCAGCAAATGGGTGTGCCAAGGCACAAAAATGAGCATATTTGGTGAGTCTATCCACCACAACCATGATGACATTTTTTCCTTCAGATTTAGGCAATCCTATGATAAAGTCCATGGAAACCTCTTCCCACCGTTGGCTAGGAATAGATAGAGGTTGTAGAAGACCTGGGATCGAACTATTTCACCCTTATTTTGCTGACAAACCATGCATTCTACCACAAATTTTTGGACATCCCCTTTGATCCCTTCCCAGAAGAAATCTTGTTTGACTCGATGATAAGTCTTCAAGAATCCAGAGTGCCCCCCTACTGGAGAAGAGTGAAGCTCAGATAGAATCCTATTTTTAAGAGTGGAGTTCTTACATAGGTATAATCTATCTTTATACCATAAAGCATCCCCTTTCAATAAATTTTTTCAGACATGCTTGGATCATTCTGGAGATGATGAATGAGGTTTTGTGTGGTTGGGTCATTTCTCCATTCGGACCTTGCCTCATCTATCCAATCTTCTTGTAATATGGATATGGCACATAACAAGGCTGCAATTGAGTCATCTTTCCGCGACAGTGCATCCACAACTATATTCTCCTTCCCTTTCTTATAGATAATCTCAAAATCATATCCCAACATCTTGAGACCCATTTTGTTGTTCTTCGATGATAAACGCTGCTCCAAGAAGTATTTCAGACTATCATGATTTGTCTTCACTTTAAAGTGTCTTCCTATGAGATATGGTCTCCATTGTTTACTTGCATGAAGTATGGTTAGCATTTCCTTCTCATAAGTCGGCTTGGAAAGATTCTTACCTTTGAATTGATAGCTCAAAAAGGTAATAGGATGGCCTTCTTGCATGAGAACTACCCCCATACCCACCCCTGATGCATCGCATTCAATAATGAATGTTTTGGAAAAATCTGGAGTAGCCAAGACTGGAGTGGTGCACATGGCCTCCTTTAGTTTCTCAAATGCTTTGGTTGCATCCTCACTCTAATGGAAGGAGTACTTATTTAATAAATCTATGAGAGGTGCAGCTATGCTTCCATAATGCCTTATGAATCTTCGGTAATAACCTATAAGCCCAAAAATCCTCGTAGATTCTTTAGGGTTTTTGGAACCTTCCACTCCATCATGGCTTTGATCTTATTAGGATCCACTTTAACCCCTTCATGAGAGACAATGTGACCCAAATATTCAACCTCCTTGAGTCCAAAAGAACACTTAGAGGGCTTTGCATAAAGTTGATGTTGTTCAAGGGTTTCCAAAACCTTATTTACATGATGCAAATGTTCCTCCCATGTTTTGCTATAAATTAATATATCATCAAAAACACTAAGACAAACTTCCATAGGAATGACTTAAAAATAGAATTCATCAAACTTTGAAATGTAGAAGGTGCATTTGTGAGTCCCAAAGGCATTACTAGGGATTCATAATGGCCTTCATGTGTCCGAAAGGCGGTTTTATGAACATCCTCATCCTTGATTCTGATTTGGTGGTATCCCAAACGAAGATCAAGCTTTGTAAAATAAACAACACCATGTAACTCATCAAGCAAATAATCAATAACAGAATAGGAAACTTATCTTTGATTGTGTACTTATTAAGTTCCCTATAATCAGGACACATGCACCACATGTCATCTTTCTTCCGTACCATCACTACTGGAGAAGAATAAGCACTCTGACTATGGCGGATGATTCTTGCTTCTAACATCTCTTGTACAATCTTCTCGATTTCACTCTTTTGCACATATGGGTACCTATAAGGTCTGATGTTAGGTGGTTGAATTCCTGGTAATAATTGAATAACATGATCATGATCTCTCTTTAGAGGTAAGCCCTTTGGTATATTTTCAAATACAACAGAGTGTGCATCCAACACTGCTTGCATATCTGATGGTATAATGTCATTAAAATGATGAGCCTCTAATGAAAAGAGTTGTGCCACAAATCCCTTTGCACCCTTTTTTAGCATTTTGTGCATCTGATGAGAACTTACTATTTGTGGAGACTTTGCTCTTAAGCCTCTTAGCTCAAAATTCCTTCCTTCAGAGTGAAATCGCATGAACAAGTCTTGGAAGTTCATCTCAATGGTTCCCAAAGTGGTAAGCCATTGAACCCCTAACACAATGTCTGCTCCTCCCATAGAAATGGCATACATGGGACTATTTAGTATGTAATCTCCCATGGAAAGCTTAATGCTATGGCATTTTCCAAAACAAGTAACAGTACCTCCATCAACAATCATTACTTGACATTCAGGAGCTGGATAAATGAAACAGTTTAGGTGCACTGCTAACTTATGATTGATAAAGTTGTGAGTACTTCCTGAATCAATCAACACTGTGACCTCTATTTTTTTAGGAATCCAACCACCTTTAGGTTTGGGGGTGCTAATACCTAAAATTACATGGCATGAGATCGTTGGCTGAGGATCTCCTGACTCCTCCTCTGGCTCAACCAAGACCTCTGACTCTGCATCTTCATTATTCTCTTCATCTTCACTAGGCCCATCAATGTAGAACAACTTCTTTTCAGCACATTTATGTCCGGGTCCAAATTTACCGTCACAATTAAAACATAACCCTTTTTCTCTTTTTTCTTCAATTTGTTGAGGTGTCAATCTAACTGGCCGAGGGAGTGCTTTGGGGCCAAGGTGTTGCGATCTCTGGTATAAGTGAAATGTTGTCTCCTACTTGAAACAATTTTCTCCTCTTCCCTTCTTGCCATAATCATCGAATCAAAAACCTTATGAGGATTAAACATACACACCTCATGCTCAATGTGATCCTTAAGACCCCTAAGAAATAGGTCATTCAGATTCTCTTCAGTAATATTTTCCACCCGCAGAGAAAGGTTTTGGAAGTGATGAATGTAATCCTTAACAAATCTTATCTGTCTCAACTTTGCTAATTGGTTGAAGTAATTATTTGACACACTAGAACTATAGTGTAATTGCAACTCTTCAATGAAGACTGTCCATGTAACATTGAGACCACTCTTCTTCCTTTGAGCACATAACCATCGATACCAGATGAATTGGTCAGGTTCGAGATACAAAGATGCCATGGTCACCTTTTGTCCTGATGGAATCTAATGTAGTTCAAAGAAATTATCCATTTGGTTGATCCAATTGAGTGGATCCTTTCCATCAAAATTTCACATATCCACTTTTGGAAACATAGTACGGGCCTACAGAGTGCTCGTATTTGGATTGTGCACACTCAAAGAACCACTCTGGCTCATGTGTCTATTATGTTGACTTGAGGATCCACCTTGATTGACATAAGTATGATTACCCATCATATGCGTACTGAATTTTTGCATGAAATCCTCCAATCTTTGTCCAATCCTATCCACATCTTCTTTGCTGGCCACCCTAGATTTGAGGTCTCTCAGGTTAAACTCAAGTTGGCTTACTTTATTATCTATCGAAGTAAACCCTAACCCTGAGGAATATGTAGTTATATCTTTTGTCTCCAAATCCTCAACTACTATCTCATCCTTTTCTGGTGTTTTACCCGAGTTATGGTATTATTTTTTCCTCTTGTGGAAGGCCCCGCCATGATGCCCCAAAATAGTAGGATGTAGGGATCACGATCAAATTTTAGGGTTTTAGATTTTGATAAGAATTCAGCCAAATATAAAAACTTGAAGAACAAACCCCAAATAATTTTTGTTTTTCTTTCTGAAAATGTAACGAATTTGAAAAAATTCCATAATTTGCACCCTAGGGAGTGATTTTATGAAAAACACTAAATTATTAATAACTTTTGCAAAATAAATCAAAAAGTCTGAAATTTTTAGGGAACCTTACTTGAAATGTTTCACAACTCGGGAAAAATATCTCCCACCAATTCGCTCTTGTTTGCAATATATAGTGGAAACAAAAAATTAGGTTTTTTCCCTAATTATGGCCCGATTATCGCACTCTCGATACCACTTGTAATGACATTACTTGTATAATTCAGATCATGAGTAGAAATATAACACCAAATAACACAATATTCTAGAATAATGATCTCAATATGCAATTATAATAGCTTCGCCACTTCGAGGGGGCAACCTCCAAACCATACAATAATACTCAAATACTCCAATGATGCTAAAATACTACCTACAATCCCCTATATATACTATTCATATGTTATGGCCATCACCAAGGCTGACCTACTAAGAATGAGAAATTATAAATGATATAGTAAGCCATAATTCGCTACTCATATCCTAATACAAGCAATAGGTTAAGGGCGTAGTAGATGTGATATGAGCACTATATGGCTGATTCTCCCTGCAACTTGATATACTTGCAAAACTAGAACAAAGATGGATTAGATAAATATATGCAGGGGTTTTCCAATAGTGTGGTTATAAGAAGTGATTAACTTCCTTTTACAGATGTCAACCCTCGTTTGTTTAGAAAGAGTTATGTAAAGGATGAAATTACAGAAATATGCGGATATAGGCATATCACTTAATCGGAAGAATGATAGAAATTGATCTAAATGCTAATTAGATGGAAATAACTGTAAATTGAATGTTACCTAGTCGGGTCGGACGACTTCACCTAGATTGTGTAGAGGTAAGTTGACGATAACCTCGGGAGGGTAGATCTGGATTATAAGATGAATATGTAGACTTGAAGGGTTTGAATGCCAACTGGAGGATGACAAGAGCTTGTGTATAATGTGAGTAATCTGCAGGAAAGAACTAGAGACAAAAAAAACAGAAATGGATGAAAACAACGGTAGAAGAGATATGTCTCGACAAACTGGACCTGGGTTGATTACGATCCGACTAGGTCGGTTACGACTATAGTAGAATTAGATAAAGCTGAGGATAAATGGATGAGAAAAACAATCAGGAAAAAAAATTCTAATGGGGAAGGTTGTTGGAGAAGCTCTAAGTGCTGCTATTAATGGTCTGAACCTGCAAAAGATTAGATTCGAGAAATACCTAGATTATATGATAAAATCTAAATAAAGTAACATGATGATAACGATAAACCTCACGAAGGATGATTATGAGCGATCTAAGCACGCTAAAAAGATGTCTTGAAGATCTGTGGATGTTTCAGGGATGTTCCATCGTGGGGAAGGATGCTCAGCTCACAAGAATGCTCCGAATTTGCATGCATCGATGTTTGAATAGAAGGAAAACAATTAGTTTTAAAGGGGTTGAAGGTGACTAGACTAAGTCACCACCGATTATGGGGAAAGTTTCCCTATGGGCGTGATTTTATGCTTTTGACAATTTTTTTGTGTTTTTAAATATTTTGTGAGTGCTTTAAAGCATGTAGGTGGGATTAGGTTTCTTGGGGATGAATTTAAGTTAGTTAGGGCATAAAAATAGATGGGATAAAAGATTATAAAATAAAAGGGATGAATTTAGGATAAAAGCATCCTAAATGGCAAGATGAAGGGTATTAATTAATTAATAGGAATTAATTAATTAATAAGAATAAGGATTAATGTGGATGAGATAATTGGGCATGTAAGATGTTAAAATGATTAATTAATTAATGAGGATTGGGAGGGCATTTAATTAAGGGGGATGATTGAATAAATATGTGCACATGGGCGATGAGGGTATAGATACTTTGAATTTAGGTGTATATATTTTAATTTTATTTTTATCTATTTGTTTTTGTATGTAACAAGGTAGGAGGGTTATATATGCTTCATGGCATGGCGTGGCGTTCCTATTATCGGGGTAAAAAATAATCAAATAGATAGATAATAGGATTTATTTGTGCATGGTTGAATCTTTGGGCTGCACTATATACTTTGAGGACACTCTAAACTTTATCAAGACCATGCCAATCAAGCCATGGGTGACAATATGAATGTATTTACTGGGTTCTTGGAGAGCACATTAACATTCGCAACCATTAATTAAAACAACTCTTCTTTTAGTTATAACAATTCTTCTTTTGAGCCGGATATTGTTGTTTCCAAGTATGATTGTTTCATGAAAATGTGGAGACATTCTTAGGCATGTGAACTGTGTTAAAGTTCCTCAAAACAAAAAATAATAAAATGTGTTATCTCGAGAGGGGCAAAAATGAAATCAATATGCAAAAATGGATTCTTTGAAAAGGCCTTGGAGGCACTAATTCAAATTCCAGTGGTAGGTTTAAAACTAAATTCCATAACCTTTGTAGGAATCTTTGGAACCTATGCCAAATTAAAGTTTGGAGCAATCTATGCATACCCATCAAACAATGATTAAAAACATGTTATCATATGTATAAAATGAGGAAAACATACTGAAAGAGAAATCACTAGCTGACAAATGCACTTGCAGAGGACTCATGGATCATGCGCATCTAGCTATCACAGAGCACCTTGTAGACCACTTCTTTGGATAACATGTATGGTTTTCTCACTATTTTTAACAAGTTTCATAATTATATTTTTCCCTTATCTGTAGTTTAAAAATTAAAACAAAGAAAAATATAGCTTTTGGATAAATTTTGATATGTTTGGTAGCTCGAAAAAGTTAAAATGGGGATCTCTATCATGCTTTCCAAGATGGGGGAGTTCCTGATGCTCTGCTCCACATCTTCTACGTGAGCTATAAATCCTTCACGAGCCATCTCTCTCCTCCATGCCATACTTTTTACAATGGAACGTTGCTTCTCTATCTCCCTCTCGTGTGCCTCATTATACTTAAGCCGCCTTTCCTCTCTTTGCTTCTTTGTCGCTAGGCCTACCATCTTAAACCAAACCTGTGCTTGCCCTCGCATGTGGCGAAGTTTAGTTAGCCATCGGTTTACTCTCCATGTTCAAAGTTACCATCAAGATCTTGATCGCTAGTGGAATACCTTGAAAATATGTTCCTCTTGGATACCACAAAAATTGGAATTCAACTACCTCTCGGGCAAGAGTACGTCGAAATTGAATATTCCATAATATAAATGTTTAGAACACCATGAAACCACGTATCCACAAAGGCATGAGTCCGAGATCGATCGACATCATAAAGAGTATGAAATTATTCCTATTTCCATACAAGTGCATGATACCTCCAATTCCACTGGGATGCATAAGCAGTAAACCACTCATATAGTTCTACTAGAAAGATATCAAAAAAGCTCTCATATAAGCTGTCATATAGATTCTGTTCTACCCAAGTGCGTGCATTAAACTCAGATCCACTTTGCTGAACCGTCATGTATATTCTTTCTCCGAGATCATGTATCCATTCCTAAATACTTGCTAGAGTTAACTGGTCCGTCTTCATCACAAACCATCCTGAAAACAATCAAAAAGAGGTCCTGCAATGGAACCAATGATGTAGCCTAGAATTTACCGTATAACACCCGGTCGCGTTGGCACATCACTCACCTTAATCGAGTGCTCACCCAAAGCACGCAAAGGTACTAGGTCCTCTTTAGGGTTGTTGTAGCAGGATGTTAGCATGATGAAGGGAGAAACATATAGATTCATAACTAATCCATCATTCTACAATGCATGCTACCCTCATATCTATGAAAGAACAAGCTTAAACAATAATCATGATTGAATTAATAACATGCACTACTCAACTACACATAGAATGACACTTAGATTCAGCCAATATCTTCCATTTATTAATAAATACAAAATCTCCTTACAATATTGTCAATCTATACCAACGCATGTATGGATCTGATACAATAATTCAGTCATATGCGTATACACACACTTCACACTCTGTATATTCTTTGTTACACATACATCCTCACACATTCATACATACTTCTACTATGTACCTAACATCATATATATAGGGTGGGGACTTTCCCTTCACCACTTATCTATTCCAGAAATAGGCCGCATCCTATTGATAGCCACACGCCGTTTACAAGCATAGCCACACATGCAAGTGTGCTATCTATAGTCCTCTTGCAGTTAACTGAAGTGTCAATTCTATTCTTAGCTTGTCTCCATGAAAATGCTTCGATCCGCTTCTCCAAAGATAGACAATGCATGGCGCGCATGCCCTGCTTCATTGGTGTGTTCCACATGCCACCTTCTAAAAATAGGTCTTCATGCTCAAAATCGGCTAAGTCCTGAAAGCTGAACTTGCCTTCCGTACACGGGTCCTTCTTGTCCTTCCTTCCATGCCCTTGGTTCTAGGCCTTCTTATCCCGCATGGACTCCTTGTGTGATCTTTGACATGTATTCTTTGATCAACATTACCCCACACTAATCTCATTTTTGTCCTAACAATGGGTATCTCCAAAAATTTAAGTAAAGAATAGAAGAATGGAAAAAAATAAGAATGAAATAATGTATATAAATAAAAAATTTCTACGAGGTTAGGAAGCAGCCTCCTCTGTATCAGTTTGCAATATCAACTTTGGATACTCCTCCTTTATTTTGGCCTCCAAAACCTGTCATTCAATGAATGCTTGCTCTACTTTTTCTAGGATGTCCACAATAATGGATTCCAACTCATCCCTCGTAATCTCTCCTTTCTCATTTTGTAGAACCAACACAACTCGGACATTGATGTCATTCTTCCTTCTAAAAGTTCCATCTTCCCAAGCTCTTCCAAAGAGTCTTGTGCGGTTCTTTTGTTTGCTGCGCTGCATCACACTTCTTTTTAACCATTGACAATCTTTCTATGTGGCCCAAGGTCTCATATTTCATCACCTTTTGGACTTCATTGGCCCTAGGGTCTTAATGTTGATAAGTTCCTCCGGAGTTGTGCATACGTTCAAATCCTATCCTGCTTTCTTCAATACTTCCTGTAATGCTTGCAACAACCCTTCATAAGATGCTATTTTTCTCATCACCGATGATTTCTCTCGTTCGACATATTGTTCTCGAGCTTTACGGAACTTGCATACGCAAAGGTTCATCTTTAAGTACCAAGTCCACCAAATTTCCTACATAGTGTATCGCTGAAGGAAATGTCTGTGGTACCTTGGCCTCCAAGTGTGGCCTTGCTCTGATGAAATTGTCCCCAATCTCCTCTGCGATGCTGATAAACACCTCATTCTTCTTCTGCATGAAGTCCCTTTCCTATGTTATGTGCGCTATCTCTACATCCTTTGTCTTCAGCTCCTCGCGCAACGCTCTGATCATGGCAGCTTTGTCCATGTTTCTTCTAGCCACCTCAGTAGAAACTTTCACCAATGCATTGCTGACCTACTCATCTAACATGACAGTAGGATTTACTGTCATGTGTCTCGCTTGGGGTGCCTTCTTCAGTCGTCTTAAAATGCATGACTCTTCACACACATCAAAATCAGGCTCATCCATGTGGGTGTGCATTGACCATGATAATTTCTTTCAAGTGCACATAGTCGCCATGTCCTCATCCATTAGCTCCCACCAAATAATTCCTTCATGCTATCATGTTCTCGAAGCGGGTGCGGATAATTTTTCCTACGTCCTCTGCATACTCCATGTCCGGTGGAATGCTCTCTCCACTAGTTATTCTAGACCGTTGCTACTTAGGAACTTTAGCTTCTAAATTTGGGACTTTTGTCTCCATGTCCTAAACATTCTTTGCAGCTGTCTCCTCATGTCTTTTCTCATCCTCTTATTTTTCCTTTGATTCCTCACCCTGTTCTTCTGTGTTATCTGGGAGTGTAGGATAATTAGGCACACTCTCCTCTGACTCTTTCGCCTCCTCATTTAACTTTAGTTTCCTCCTTCTCTGTGCGGTCGCCTCCTTTTGTGGAGAGAGTCTGGGTGATTTGCGCACAGTGGTTGGAGTAGCACCTTGGGTCCTTGTTCTCCTAAATACCCTCTTAAACCTAGTGCTCCCCTTGGACTGCATTCAAGTCCTCATCATCCCCCTCTTGTGGCTGAGGTGGTGTAACGGTGCACTCAACTTCACCATTATTTGTAGGATATCTCCTACATCTACGCTCCAAACCCCCACTATATTCACGCTCCTCCTCCTCCTCCTTCACTTAAATTGGCTCTGTGGGCTTAGGCGTTGGGATGTTCTCCATTGTATGCTTTCCCTTTGGTGGTGCTTTGGAAGTACAAAATAAGCTTCCACATATTTTTATTCTCCATCTTTGGCTTCACTGAGATACACCAATGTTGCCCCCACATATGCTACAGCTAGACTTATTGGCTTAGTATTCAACACTTCCAAAATGATCCTCTCTGTATAAGCACTTATACTAGGATACACATACTTATTCCTCAATGTATGGTAGTCGCAGTCTACCTTATCTTCATTGAAGACCAGTCGGCGCTTGTCTCAGTAAATCTATGAATAGATGCTTGGAAATACCTTACAGTGAATGGGAAATTTACACCAAGGTCTCTAAACTCCATCTTTCATGAGGAAGTGTGCAATGTAAAAATGCTAATATATAGCAAACTGAACTTGTTTCCCTACCACTGCTGGTAGGTCCTTTGGGATATGCCACTCTTCCCTAAATGCCGTGTGGACCTGTTATACCAATTCTCTACCCTTTACTTTACGTCATCTATCATGGCCCCCTTGCATAGGTACTTACTTGAATCTTTCAGCTGGGGACTTGTTCTCCATGGGGTATTCCCATACTTTCTCCTTCGGTCTGCATTTGGTACTCTGATCTCCATGAATACCAGTGATAGTAAAACAACCCCAAAGCCGATCTTCCCTCCTGCATGCTTCTTCGACTATTTGCTCTGTAATATAGCCTGCAATGTTGTAGATTGTCCCTTCTGACATCTTACGTGCCACATGTAACCACATAGTATTTACCTGTGACCACCGCTCTTGATCATTCAACTTTGTAACAAGGTGGGCTGCAACTTGCACAACTAGACAGTTCTTCAATTTGTCTATGTCCATTCCGCGGACCCTTCAGGTACCCCAACTCTTGTTTGGTCTTTACAATCGTGGCTTTATCTATGAGATCACCTTTTATGTCCTCTCCTATGGCCTTCAGACCTATAACTGATGAGACAAGCATAGATGAGATTCTAACTCTGCGTCCTACAAAGTAGAAGAAGTCTTTGTGCACCCTGCTCATGAGCCACGACACAAAGGCTCATAATTCCCAAAATATGGAAGCTCATACAACTGGTAGACCCCAATTATCTTCAAAAGCTTCTCACCTACATCATCATAAACTGACATGTCATCCACTTGTGCACTTGTTCATCCTAGCAGTGAGCAAGGAATCAAGCTCCTTCTTATTCTCTAGAGTCCTGTGATTGTATTCACTTACTTTTCTCTTTCTAATGGGTGAATCCCATTCTGGCCGATGATGACTCCTTCTAGATATTGCATCTCTGAAAAATGGCTTTTAGGTGCCATCTCTTCCTCCTTGATGACCACCTTCTTCTTTCCTTTTACTGTTGCTGCAGATGCCTTCTTCGGTGCCATTTTTACCTTGCAAATGTCTCCTCTTCAACTCTGTAACTTTGCAAATCAAACCCTAGCTTGATTCAATCATGCCCTAGGTGGAAAATTTGTAACCTAACTCTTTTCTATCTCCCTGCTTTGCTCAAACCCTTCACCACTAGGGATGCAAGCTTCTTATCACACAGATCTGGTTGTCATGCTTGGTTTCACACCCTTCGCACCTTAACTTGATCACTCGGATCTTTCCTCAAATACTCTTAGTCGCAATGGTAAAAATGAATCCACATTCCATCCTTATATATATATTTTTAAATTTTGATGCATTTATTGCTCCTTCACCTACCAAATATCCCCTCATTCATTGACCAAATCCATTCATTCCACACGGTACATCTTCGTGCTAAGCTATAACCTTCTAGCATGCCTTCCTACCCTCTAGTAATAGACTTCTCTTCAGCGCGTGCCCCTGCGCTTGAGTACCTTGTCACTGTACCTTCTCCTGGTAGCTATCATGGCCTCCACTTACCTCATGTTATACTGTTCTTTCATTCATCTCCATCCTTGGTCACTTTTGAGAAGCAATATTCTTTTGACTTAAAGCACACCCGTAGCAGCTTATTCCTTTCACCTTTCAATTCCCATAGTCTTTTTCTTGGATAACTACAACCACCCCACACTAAAAGTATGTGTAGTCCTCTACGCATAAAAATTCTTCATATAGTAATTAGCTTCATACACGCAAGCGTGCTTATTACACAAAAACAAAAACTAAATTGACAAAGCATAGTGATAATGAAGGAAATACATGAAGGAAAATACAAAATTGAAAACCTAAGATAAATGGCAATACTTTGCTTATTAAAAACACCAAGAAGACTTATTTATAGTAGGGCTTTAGCCTACTCCCGTTAAAGTAACCGGGTAGCCGTGTTCCATCAAGTAATTCTAACTGGAAAGCACCTGATTCAAGTATAGAAGTGATAACATACGACCCCAACCAATGTACTTTGAGCTTTCCTGGATGGCATAAGAGATTTGAGTCATAAAGAAGTACCATTTGTCCAATCTCAAACTTCTTATCCCTTATGTTTCTATCATGTCATGCCTTCTGCCTAGCCTTTTCCTACTTTTGACTCCATCGTGCTATGGCTCGACACTCATCTAGTTGAATCATATTTTGATACGCTATTTTAAATCCTGTTCATTAGCTAGACCTCCAGTGCGCACAATGCGCAAAGATGGTAACATAAATTCTATAGGGAGAAAAACTTCAGTGCTAAACACCAACTGAAATGGTCTCACTTTGTTCAATATCTTGTAAGTTGTTCTATATGTAAGTTGTTCTATATGCCCAAAGTATAGCTGACACTTTGTCATCCCAATCCTTTCTTCCAACATCACATATTTTTGTCAAAGTTTGGCTCAAAATCTTGTTGAAGGCCTCAACAGTTCTGTTTTCCTGAGGATGGTAGGGTGTAGTTTTATGGTGTGTAACCATAAACTCATCTAATAGGATCCTGATTGTCTCATTCAAAAAGTGTGTACCTCTATCACTTTTCAAGCTTAAAGGACATCCATATCATGTAAGAACATTCTCCCATAGAAACCTAGCAGTGTAGTTGTTTATGCATCCTTTGTAGGTGCTTGCTTCTACCCACCGTGTGAGATAATCATGTGTACAAGTAATGATATAACATGATCCAGGTCATGCGCGCGGCCGGCAAAATAGGTCCTACAAAGTCAATGGCCCATTTCTCAATTTTTTTGGCACTAGTAAGGTCTCAAAGGCATCTCATCTCTTTGCCCTGGTCTTTCGAGATGCTGACAATGATCACATGCCTTACAATATTATTTACAGTCCTTATATAATGTCTCCCACCATAATCCAACAAGTAGGATCTTTCGGGCAGTCGCATCACCTACATAATAGCCTCCTGCAATACCACCATGAGCTTCTTCCATGATATCCTTACACTCATGCTCTAATACACAACGGCGTAATACTTCATCTTTGCCTAGCTTGTAGAGGTCACCACTGATTAACATAAACGGTGCCGCACGTATAACAAGCTTGCTTCTTTTCTAATGCTTTCATTCCTTTAGGTGCCATACATTGTTCAAGAAAGAAAACAATATCCTCTAATTCCATGGGTGCGCATTGTAACCTATATAACTGTGCATCTGACATTGTTTCTTCAATTATCATGCATCCTCTCCTGAATTGATTCTAGATAAATGGTCTGGTCCAGAATTACTTTTCCCTGGCTTCACCACAACTTGTGAAGTCAAACTCTTGAAATAGGAGCACCCATCTGCATATGTGCCCTTGTAAGACGAGCTTGTTTACTAAGTACTTCAATGCCATGTGATCTGTATAAAACAAAAATGGTGTTGCTAACAAGTATTGTCAAAACTTGTGCAATGCATAGATCATTGACAAAGCTTCACGCTCTGTAGTTGTATAATTCCGTTCAACAAGAGTCAGCTTCCTACTAGAAAAACAGATTGGATGATCTATAATACCTTCGCTAGGTTGAGCTAACACAATGCCAATGGCCATGCCAGAAGCGTCCACATGCACATGAAATGGTTTATCCCATGAGGGAAAGCGCAGAATGGGCGCGGTAGTAAGTTTCTCTTTTAATATCTCAAATACGCGCTCTGCAGTGCTTCTCAATAAAATATACCTTTCCCCTTTAGTAATTCTTCCAAGGGTGCAGAAATTTTGGCATACCCTTTTATGAATTTTCTATAATATCCTATATGACCCAAAAATCTGCACACCCTCACTTTGGCTGGTAGGCACTTCCAAGCCTAAAATGATTGCAACCTTGGTTTGATCCACCAATAAACCTTCCTTGTAGATTATATGTCCTAACAATATCCCAAGCGGTGTAGAAAATATGCACTTCTTGATGTTCAAAGAGATACTCAATTGTTTGCACTTCGTTAAAATGTTAAGCGCAGATTGTCACAACGATCTTTCACAAGCCCATATACTATCCAATCATCTAGGTAGACCTGTAAGAAGTTGTGAATAAAATATTTGAATGCCTGAACAACTATGTGCGAGAATACAACAGGCGTGTTTTTGAATCCAAAGGAAATCACAGTATATGTAAAACTACCCCATTCAGTAGTAAATGTTGTCTTTTCTTAATCCTCCTGAGCAATCCTAACCTTGATGATACCTAGAAAACCCATCTGTGAAGGAATATATTTCATGCCCTGCAACTCCTTCTAGTATTTCCTCAGTGAATGGCATAGGGAATGGATATGTGATGCATGCAGCATTCAGCTCCCTATAGTCCACACATATCCTAATCCGCTTTCCTTCTTGATACTGATCACCATTGGGCTAACCCATTTTGACTCATCAAGGGGCTTGATAATTCCAGATTTCAACATTTTATCAATTTCTTCTTTTACCTTCTCGCACAAATTAGGATTCATTATGTAAGGTCTCTTTCTAACTGGGCATGCACTGTTCTTAAGTTTTATCTTCATTTACCCAAGTGATTCATGCATGCCTTTAAGTTCATGATACCCTCGAGGAAATAAGTCCTGATAATCCTTGAGTAACTCAATGATCTTTGCTACCTCTGGGTCTAACCAGTAGTCTCCAATTATAACCTCCTTAGGCTCAGCCTTTGAACCTATATTCACCTTCTTTGTCTTCATGGGTTCATGGTAGGCACGTGTATCCTTGTCTGCACTTTCCAAGACCTCGTGCACCCCTTGTGAATGTTCAATATCCAATTTCTCAACTTCCTCATCATCCACGATGTAAACCATCTTTCCTTTCTCTTTCTCAAGGTGAGTGCGTTCAAGTAGTATGGAGTCCATTTCTTCTTCCTTTTCAAAACATGCTCCGAACTTTGTCTCACCAAATAATTCCTAAATATGCTCTTCTTCTTTTGCACTATCTCCCATAGTTAAACGCTTGACAAATTTTAACGCCTCATCTATCGGAGGTTTAGTCGAGAAGTAGTCAAAAGTCTGGATCATTCCTGTAGTCAAATCTTGCCAGTTCCCAGTTTCTTGATGTAGTTCTTCATATACATACCAAGCGCGTGCACATCCTTGTAGTGTTAAATAAAATATATGTAGCCAAAGTGAAGGTGGAAATGCTTCTGTCCTGCTATCCAGAGTCTCTCACACTCTTTTGAATGTGATGTCAATAGGTTGATCACCGTGATAAGTGTAGATTTGCATAGGTGCATTGTTCCTTGTAAACCTAGTAGAAAAAGTGACTCCAATCTCTTCCCAGTTTATAAGATTATCTCTATGGACTACCCACTAGTGTGCTACTATCCCGTGTAGTGTATATACTAACATATCTCTCCTTTTAATTTGATCTGTCCACTATGTTTCCATGGCCTTTAGAAGGCAAGGAGATCTTCTGTCCCTGTATACCAAGGTACTGTCTTCCTATCCATCAAATCAAATGAAGTCCATTCTTACACGCAACCACACTTTTCACCTCGCATCCTACTAATTCATATGTACCATGGGCCCAATTGTCACAAGCAATACTCATAGTATCACTAATAGAATGAGAATCCTCCCACTATAGGATGCCTTCTTTTGATGGCTCATTGACCTTTGGGTCTTGAATAGCGCGTACATAGACTCTGTTTAAGTCCTCCTCACTTAGAGGCTCAACATATGGCATAGAATTTCCATCCATAAAAGGTATCACAACCCTTTCCTCCTTGTTTTCAAAGTTGATATACCCCTTATTGAATCTCAAATCAGCATTATTCGCATAACACCAAGGGCATCCAAGCAGGGGTAGAAATTTGTTTGCTTCTGCAAGTGCTAATACCTCAAAATCCCCAGTGAACTTGGCCCCTTGTATAGTTATATATGCATATTTTAAAACTCCTATGGGAGTGGCCTTAGTCTGGTTTTCCATAAATAACACATTAGATGATGGCTGCAATGGAGGCCTCCCCATCTGTACCCATGCATCTAATGTAAGAAAATTTACTTCCGCACCTGTGTCAATCAATATGTTGCTCAACAACCACCCATCTACAACAACGTTGAGTAATTTCTTTGTCATAGTTAATCATATCGGGGAAAGATTTGCATACATAATATGTCGTCTGGTCTCAAGACTTGCGCATGGAGTGTTCCCTCTTAACCAATTTCCTAATAGTGGAATAATTTTCTCTGCGCAACATCTTACACACCTCTCTCGAGATCATTGATATCAGTTTGGACTATCTCCAATGCTTTCTTCTACTCCTTTAGGTACTAGTATCTCACCCTGAATATTCCTTAGCACTTCCATGGTATCCTAGTAAACTTCCTTCTGATGAGTAGGATCTGGGTACCTTGCATGCAAAACCTCCTCCTTGGTGATCGTAGGCTTCTGGTGCAATGCCTCTCTCGCATATGCTGCTTCAACACATGTAGTAATCTTCATTATCAATGCCTCAGGTCCTTTTACTATCTTGGGCATCCACTGATCTTCTATCTCACGCTGGATTCTAACCATCCCGACGCCTTTTTTTTCTTGCTTATGCTGCTTACTCAGATGCTCATATAAATCCGGGCACTCCTCATAGCTATGGTTCTTTCCGCAAAAGGAACATGCAATATTCTAAGGACATTCGCACCTATAGTGGTCAGGAGATCCACATGTATAACATGTTCCACAAGGGAACTCACCTCTTCCTCCACCACGACCTCGTCCTCCATATCCACCATGATATCCACGTCCCATTCTACATCCTCTTTTAAAACACCCTCATTCCCGTCATAGCACATTAGATTATGATCCCGATCCTCATGCTCATTCTTACCCTTAGAATTATCTGTTATACTTGTCTGTCATACCCCAAGGTCTATAACATCCTGGATCTGACCAATCAACCGACAATCCTCAATATCATGGGTCATGGACTGAAAATTTTACAAAAGCAAGATACATTCTTCCTTATCGTGCGTTGTAACAAAGGACAATGACTAGCATCATGATTCAAATGACAGATCTCATAGTCCAACAAAGTAATGAGCATACAAATCTGCAAGGGCAACTATCCTTGGTGTGACCTTCCACTTCACAATCTATACACCAAATTCTGAGCGTGTCTCATGGGCTGAATTTGCTGATAGCTTCTCTAACTAATTTTCCATAGCTGTAATCTGTGCCTCTAGAAATGGACTAACATCAGTGTCAATGCTCCCAACTACCTTAGCATGTAAAGATGATTTTAGTGCTTCGCGTGGATTAACGCATGTATTATGTGATAGCGCCCTTCTAAAAGGTATAATCAATCCTCCAATGAACCATTATGCATGCTGACTAGTATGAATATCATAAGATAGCTTAGATAGAAGTGTCTTAAAATGAGCATCATACTCATTTACACTCTCAGTAGTGCCTTGCTTGATATCCTTAAGCACACTTATACTCTTCTACTCAAACTCAAGGATATGGAACTCTTTCAAGAAATCATCCCTCAATGCTACATAATCCATGCAAGTCTAATCAGGGTAAAACTTCCTATACCAGCTGTGTACATGCCTCGTAATGTAGTGGTGAATTGAATTTCCTTTCTCTCGGTGGTGTGATCCCTTTAGCACACCACAAGATTTCACACTTATGCACATGTTCGACAACATCCTCTATAACTCTATATTCTAGGAGGTGAAGAGAAATCTCCATATAGATATTCTATGGTTGCTACGGACCTTAACCACCTAATCTAGAACCTCATGTGTTCCCTCTACCTCTAGAACCACCAGATCCACCGGAACTAGAACCACCTATACCTCCTGATCCGCCACCTATAGCTGGAATAGGGCCTGTAGATGTACTCCCCTGTGCTCCGACAATAGTACTATACTGAACCCCTACAGTCTGTGAGGTAGTTCCACTTCCATAGGTGAATCTAACATTCTACATGCTCACATTCTATGTGGATGATGCACCTAATAATGTTCCTCCAAATGACATTGAAGCCGTATGTCCTACCATTGATGTACTCGATCCCTGATTTGCTCCTTCTCTCCTACTTCCCAAGTTAGTTTTCTGGTTACTTGTTGTACTAAATACTAAAAAACCAAGCACAAGGGCTAGGTCACTAGGTGGATTAAGATGCATGCCCATGGTCCCTGTAGTCTCTATTGGCGCACTTCTGTGTGAGGCTGAGGGGGGATCTCTATCATGCTTTCCAGATGGGGAGTTGTTGACCAAAATAAGCTCCCTCTTATTTTGGGTTAACTAGCTTCCTTTTGTGCCTTAGTCAAATTTTTACACATTTTAGGCACTCAAAATTTTATGGGTATTGCTTCATCAGATAGATAATTTTTCCCCCTTTCCAGAAAGGTAAGGAAGTCCTCCTAACTCATTGTATTTTTTGAGTTATGGCTCGGCAGAGTTTGGAGGGAAAATTTGCCAAGGTAGACATTCGGGATTTTTTTCGGCACTTAGCCTTTTCGCTAAAAAAATCAAAGGAAGAATTTCTCTTGTAAGCCCACAGAGAAAAATGAATTGTTTGAGGCCCGCAAGTAATCAAGATGTGCCATGTGTCAAGGCGGAACGGCAGAGGTGGAAGGACTTTAAAGTTTTTGGCTTTTTTGTCAAAATTTCTCGGTGAAAAATGAAGCGCATCCCCATCGAACAATCAAAAGACATCACGTGTCTAGTTAGCAGCAGAAGTCAGGACATCAGGAGGATTTTGGAATTATTGCCAAAGTGGTAAAAAGGTTGAAGTTGAGAAATGAGCCGCGTTCCCATCGAATTAGGTGATGCCACATGTCTCGGAGTGGCGGGGCTGCGGAGGATTTTTGGATAATTTTCCAATTTTGTGAAAAGAGGCAAAATGTTGTTTTGAAGCCATGGATCAACCAAAGGGCACCACGTGAAAACGTCTCTAGCATGGAAAAATTGCAAAAAATCATCCTAACCACCAAAATTAATGAAGTATGGGCCTCTTTCTCGCTCTGTAAAGCAATGCACTTCAAAGTATGGGATTTTTCATGGAAACCCATCATTTTGTAGGCCAATTAAATGGATCTTATTGGTGGTTGAAGTTTCAAATAAAATTTTCCCATGTTTTCTCATTTCTTTCATTTTGTTCGAGCGATAAAAGCCAGTTTTGGCTCATTTGTAAAAGGTTGTTCATCCTTCTTCTTTGTCTCTCCCTTCTTTTCTTCCCCAGGGTTAAAAATGGAGTTTGAACCTCCTCCCCTACTCTGTAATGGCATTTTTGCCTCTTACCCATGAAATGATGATTCTGTGCAAACTTCTAGAGCAATAAAAAACATTTTGTGATGCATTTGTCCATCCTTTCTTGTTTTTGGTTGTTTTCTTTTTCCTCTCTTCATTGCAGTTATTTGTGCATGTTTGGATGTTCATTGCAGGTTTTGGAGCTATGTTCATGGAGTTCGGAACATTTTTGTGTGAAATCCATCTTTGGTCTATGATGCACTTGTCCATCCTTCCATTGCTCACATCTCTTTGTTTCAAGGGCGTTTTGATAGATGTTCAACATTTTCCTTCTCTCGATGTATCACCGTTTTAGTGTAGGCTCTGCTTTTTTTTCTAGTCTTCTTTCTCTTCCTATCTCCTTGGAAGTTAGATTAGTATTAGATTAGCTCTCCCGCACTAGAATAGCTTGTGGCATCTAGTTTAGGAAGAAGAACCAACCTTCTCGTGAGAGCTTTCCCCATTGCAAAGCCCCACACTTTGGGAAAGCTCAATGTTGTGCAATTACACTAAATGACATTGCCTTAGAAAAGTAGATCTATGACTCATTTCGGGTCTTTGTGAATTTTCGCTAACAGTTTTGGCATGCCCAGTGGGACCTTACATGTCTTCCACTTCATCTTTTATAGGTTGGCATGTTCTGTGAAGATTTCAGCCTTTGGAGGCATTCTAAAGCACATCCGGTGACTCCATCTCGGTCAACAACCCATCTCGAAGTTGCGAGACCCTCTTTCCACTCATTTTCATTCATTTTTCATCCATTCTCCTTCCATCTTCTTCCATTCCATGAAGTTGTACAATCATGACTTCATTTCCATCATGGAATTCACATCTACAAAAAACAAAGAGCATGTACATTCCACCTCCAACATGTTTTACAACTCCTTCAAATCAGAATTTTGAACAAATCCAAAACCAATATGCATACCCATATGAGCAAGGCCAAAATTAGTTTGGATATGAAGCATATTAAGCACAAGAATACGCAGATTATGAGGATAGTCATGAAGAAAATGCAGATTTGTTGGATAAAATCCAAAAAATGGAGATTGGCATAGTGCAATCCAGGGCTCAAGCTCAAATGGAGGATTTTAGAAATTGGTTGTAGGGCACCTTGTCCATGGGTTGGCCCTTTTCCAAGACACTACAACCCTCGGAGAAGTTGGACTTCATGATTGGGGTGCTACCCCAACTTGCACAATGGACAAGTGGAGATAGAGGCCTATAAACTTGGTGTTGAGCAACCTTGTCAATGGGTAAGTTCTACACCATCATCTGGTTTTTCTCTTTCCATTCCTCAAGCAGCACCATCTCATTTTGAATGCCAAATTCCAAATCCAACCCATGCTGCCCCAAGTGTTGATTTCATTTCTCCATTCCCTAGTCTTCCACCCCATCTCAATTCTTCTATCCTTTTCCCTTCCAAACAACCATTCCCTCCAAAGAAACAAGAGGTTCTACCTCCTCCACCACCACAAATAATTGCAAAACTAGTTGAGTCACAACCCACCCCTCCTCTTGCATTCCCAAATCCATGTTGGGAAGATAAAAATAAGAATTCTAGTCAAGGACAGCAAGAAGTGGAGCCCAACAGAAAAGAAATGACAAACAATCTAAAGAGTTGGGCTGCCAAATTTGGGTTTACAAAGATCCCCTTGCTGGTCAAGCCTACAAAGGAGGTAAAGGTTGAGGAACAAGTGGTGGTTAGGACTGGTTTTTTTGTAGTAGAAGAAGAGCAAAAAGAAGAAGTAGACCAGAAATTAGTTTGCTTAGAATGTAGTTTCCATGTTGGCACTCTACTTGAAGAAAATGCTGGTCCAATAGAAGTTGCACAATCAGCCATGGAAGAGGAAAGCTCTAAAAGAGATCTTGCAGCCCCAACTTGTCCTCTAGAGTAGTAGATTGAAGAGTTTGATTTGACAAAATTCATGCTAGAGGAAGAGTTCAATCAAGAGCAAGATGGTCTTCAAGCAGTAGAGGAAGGAGAAGCTACTCCAAATCTAAAAGAAGAGGAGCACATTCTAGCTGTGGAGGAGAAAAATGCAGGTCCAAGAGCTTTGAACTCAAAACAGGCTATAGAAGAACCTTCAGTTCTTCCTTCCACTTCATCTCTCTCAAGCTCTAACATTGGAGAAGAGTTTGATCTTTCAAACTTCATGTTGGAGGATGAAAGAAACCATGGTAAACAAGTTGTTGATCAAGAGAACACCATGGAGGAAGTTGAACATTTGTAGCAGGACAACAATGAGGTAGTTTATCTGTCAAATTTGGAGGACTGTTTTGATGGAGAGGAACCAGTTGAAATCACATTGTTTTCTCCTTCATCATCCACCTTCCAAGCACATGAGCTTGTTGTCATGGAGGATAACTTTCATTTGCAGCAACCTGCATCTTATAGCAGCTCTTTGGAATCAAGTTTGGGAGATTTAAATCTTCCATGTTCTTCATTGGAGGAAGAAGAGAAAGGGCAGAAAAGTTCCATCACCTCTTCCACATCATCCATCCAAGAAGGTCCATAAGAAGACTCCATTTTGGAGTTAAATTTTAAAGGAATGGGCACACCCAAAGGATCGAGACCTTGCTCAATAAGGTATTTGGCTTTATTGGATCCAAAGGAGAACCAAAACTAGTCATGCCTACTTCGGGGCATGAAGATGAGCATCAAAGTGCCAAGGATCAGTTACAATGCCTCTTCAATCCAAATGCAGAGCAACTAAAATAGGTATTTGATTTGTTTTCAATTGACACCTTGCTAATTTGGGTAGAAGAACAACTTCTTGTTGATTTTCCACTCATCCAACCAGCCATAATCAACTCCAAATCAATTGTATGGCTGCCAATTTTGAAGAAGGAAGCTATTTTGCACAACCAAATTGTAGGGTTTGTTTAGCTTACCTTTGTTTCCAGTTAGAGTAGAGTAGGTAGGTTTACTTTTAGAAAAGAAGTGCTTGTGCACACTTTGCATATCCCATTCGGGGTATGTATGATTTTTAGTTTTGTACATAGTTGTTTGGTGTTGTTTTGGTTGCTCTTGCATAGTCCATTTCAATGGCTTTTGGTGAAGATCAACTCCAAGTTTCAATGGGTTTCCAAGTGGCTCAGAGGTCAGATTTTCATAGTTCAGATCAGAGTTGGTTATCAAGCTTGAATCCATGCCCAATGGATACTTAAAAAGGCCACTGATCTTTCATATAGCAAGCAGATGACCCTTGAGAGTCATCAAATTGTTAACCAAAATAAGCTCCCTCTTATTTTGGGTTAACTAGCTTCCTTTTGTGCCTCAATCAAATTTTTACACATTTTAGGCACTCAAAATTTTCTGGGTATTGCTTCATCAGATAGAGAATTTTTTCCCCTTTCCAAAAAGGTAAGGAAGTCCTCCTAACTCCTTGTATTTTTTGAGTTATGGCTTGGCAGAGTTTGGAGGGAAAATTTGCCAAGGCGGACCCGCGGAAAATTTTGGCACTTAGCCTTTTGGCTAAAAACTCAAAGGAATAATTTCACCCACAAGACCGCAGAGAGAAAAATTAATTTTTGAGGCCCACAAGTAATCAAGATACACCACGTGTCAAGGCAGAGCGGCGGGCGTGGAAGGACATTAAAGTTATTGGCTTTTTTGTCAAAATTTCTCAAAGTGAAAAATAGAAGCGCATCCCCGCCGAGCAATCAAAAGACACCACGTGTCTAGTTAACGTAGGAGTCGGGGCATCGGGAGGATTTTTGAATTATTACCAAAGTGGTAAATAGGTTAAAGGTGAGAAATGATCCCGCGATCCCATCGCTGAATCGGCGATGCCACGTGTCTCGGAGCGGTGGGGCCGCGGAGGTTTTTGGAAATTTTTCCAATTTCACAAAAAGGGGCAAAATGTTGTTTTGAAGCCGCGGATCAACCAGAGGGCGCCACATGTCATTGAAGAAGTAGGGCACTTGAGATTTTTGGGAAATTTTCCCAATTTGAAAAAGAGGGAAAAGTTCAAATTTTGGCCCGCGAACCCGAATTTTGCCCTAATTTTTCTATTTTTGCCTAAATCTTCAGAGGGCCATATCTTTCGAACCAGAGCTCGGATTTTTGTGATTTTGGTGTCATTGGAAAGCTGTTGAAATCCTCTACATGATGGACCCATAAATTTTGGATTTTGATGGAGTTTTAAGGGATAAAAATGGGAAAACGTCTCTAGTATGGAAAAATTGCAGAAAACGACCCGAACCACCAAAATTAATGAAGTATGGGCCTCTTTCTCGCTCTGCGAAGCAATGTACTTCAAAGTATGGGATTTTTCATGGAAAACCATCATTTTTAGGCTAATTAAATGGATCTTGTTAGTGGTTGAAGTTTCAAATCAAAATTTCCCGCGTTTTCTCATTTCTTTCATTCTGTTTGAGCGATAAAAGCCAGTTTTGGCTCATTTGTAAAAGGTTGTTCATCCTTCTTCTCTGTCTCTCCCTTATTTTCTTCCCTAGGGTCAAAAATGGAGTTTGAACCTCCTCCCCGCTTTGTAATGGCATTTTTTCCTCTTACCCGTGAAATGATGATTCTGTGCAAACTTCTGGAGCAATAAAAACATGTTTTGTGATGCATTTGTCCATCCTTGCTCGTTTTTGGTTGTTTTCTTCTTACCTCTCTTCATTGTAGGTATTTGTGCATGTTTGGATGTTCATTGTAGGTTTTGGAGCTATGTTCATGGAGTTTTGGAACATTTTTGTGTGAAATCCATCTTTGGTCTATGATGCACTTGTCCATCCTTCCATTGCTCACCTCTCTTTGTTTCCATGGTAGTTTTGATAGATGTTCAACATTTTCCTTCTCTGGTGTATCACCATTTTAGTGTAGGCTCTATTTTTTCCAGTTTTCTTTCTCTCCCTATCTCCTTGGAAGTTAGATTAGGATTAGATTAGCTTGCTTTGCACTAGAATAGCTTGTGGTAGGTAGTTTAGGAAGAGGAACCAACCTTCTCTGGAGAGCTTTCCCCATTGCAAAGGTCCCACACTTTGGGAAAGCTCAATGTTGTGCAATCACACCAAATGACATTTCCTTAGAAAATAAGATCCATGAATCATTTGGGGGTGTTGTGAATTTCCACTAACATGAGTTCTGATGCTCTGGCTCCACGTCTTCTACGTGAGCTGTAAATCCTTCACGAGCCATCTCTCTCCTCCACGCCATACTTTCTACAACGGAACACTACTTCTCTATCTCTCTCTCACGTGCCTCATTATACTTAAGCTACCTTTCCTCTCTCTACCTCTCTACCACTAGGTCTACCATCTTAAACCAAACCTGTTCCTACCCTACCTCGCGCATGGAAAAGTTTAGTTAACCATCGGTTTACTCTCCGAGTTCAAAGTTATTGTTAACCAAAATAAGCTCCCTCTTATTTTGGGTTAAATTAGTCCCTTTTTGTGCCTCATTCCAAATTTCACAAAGTTCAGGTACTCAAGGATTTCTAGAAAATACTCCATCAGATAGAGAATTTCTTCCCCTTTCTAGAAAGGTAAAGAGCTCTTTCTAACTCGTATTTTTTGAGTTATGGCTCGGCGGAGTTAGAAGGAAAATTTTCCCAAGGCAGACTTGCGGGGCTTAGGAGAGATGTTTTCCAAGGAATCTTAGACTGGCGGGGAATTAGAGGAAAAATTCAAAATTTTCCCTTTTGTCAAAAAGGTGAAAATTAAGTGCTTTGAGCTAGCACATCAAAAAGCTAATGCGGGTGGTGGACCTTCGGAGGCAAATGATATTTTTTGACTTTTTGTCAAAAAGTGTAAAATGGAAAAAAGGAGCCCCTGCCTCTGCCAACCCCAATGGATGCCATGTCATTAGAGGATTTGCGGAGAAAAGTTCAAAATTTTCTCGAGTTGTTTTTTGCCAAAAACGTTAAGGAAAAACTCAAAAGGCCATATCTTTTGATCCAGAGCTCTATTTTTGACGTTCTTGGTACCAATGGAAAGATCGAAGATTCTCTTCATCATGGAGTCTTTGATTTTGGATTTTGGTAAATATTTGGGGGAGAAATTTGCAAAACACATTTTGGCATGGAAAAGACAAAAACCAGTTCCAACCACCAGATTTAATGAAGTATGGGTCATTTTCTTTGGTCTGTGAAGTAGATACATGGAATTATGAGATTTTACATCGATCCCATCAATAGAGGAAGAATTAAAACACATTTTGAAAAGTGGTTGGAGTAGATCCCACATTTTTTCCTCTCTTCTCATGTTTTTTCTATAAAATGTGGCACATAATTAGTGGTTGTTCATTTTTCTTCTCTGCCTCCCCCTTCTTTTCTTCCCCAGGGTCGAAAATGGAGTTTGAACCTCCTCCCCTGCTCTGTAATGGAATTTTTTGCCTCTTTCCCGTGAAATGGTGCACTGTGTAAATCTGGAGCAATAAAAACATGTTTTTGTGATGCATTTGTCCATCCTTTGCTCATTTTATTGCATCTTCTTGCCTCTCTTCATTGCAGGGTATCTGTGCATGTTTTGAATGTTCATTTGTAGATCTGGGAGTTGTGTTCATGGGGTTTTGGAACATTTTCTGTGTGAATCTGATCTATGGTCTGTGATGTTGCTATCCATCCTTTCCATTGCTCACCTCTCTTTGTTCCATGGTAGTTTAGTAGATGATCAACACTTTCCTTCTCTGGTGTATCACCATTTTAGTGTAGGCTCTATTTTTTCTTGTTTTCTTTCTCTCCTTGTCTCCTTGGAAGTTAGATTAGGATTAGATTAGCTTTCCTACACTGGAATAGCTTGTGGCAGGTAGTTTAGGAAGAGGAACCAACCTTCTCTAGAGAGATTTCCCACTTTTGCAAGGTCCCACACCTTGGGGAAAGTTCAATGTTATGCAATCACACCAGATGATTTTACCTTAGAAAAGAAGATCCATAACTCATTTGGGGGTGCTGTGATTTCATGCAAATATTTTTGGCACACCCGGTGGGATAGGTCTAAAGCACCTTACCACTTCACTTCATCAGGTTCGATGTGCTCTTGGTGAATATTTCAGCCTTTGGAGGCACTTTCAAGCACATCTGACGACTCCATCTGGTCAACAACCCATCCTCTGAGTTGCAGACCTTCTTCCCATCCATTTCCACCCATTATTTCTTCCATCTCCTTCATATTCTTCAATCCCATGAAGTTGTGCAATCATGACTTCTTTCCCACCATGGAATTCTCATTTGTAGCAACAGAACTATTTCCCTCCATCCCCACAGTTTCAAAATCCTCCTCCAAATCAGTTTTATAAGCCCCATTATCCTGAAAATGCATACAACCCCCTTTTTTCTAACCAAAATGTTTATGAAGAACAAGTTTATGCAGATGATGGTGGAAAATCCTTGGCCGAAGCTAATTTTGAGAGGCAGATGCAAAAGATTGAGATGGACATGATGCAACTCAGAGTCAAGTGCTCCATAATGGCAGCTAAAGTTGGCTACAAGGCCCCTTGTCCATGGGTCGCCGTACTGTGGATGGTTTAGCACCCAACACAAGTTGCACCTCATCACTGAGATGTTTCCCCAAATTACAGAGTGGGTGGAAGGAATGGAGGCTCAAAAATATAGCACACCTTCCATCCCTTCTGCATCCATCCTCCCATTTTCTTCCAAGTCCCCTCTGCCTAGTTGTACCATAAATGAATAGCCCCCTACCAATGCACCCTCCCCAACCAACATCATCATGTTCGATGACTGCAGGATAATTGAAGAATGGTGTGACTCATACAACTCTGATTGGGAAGAGGAAATCATACGGTGCCTATTCTAGATGAAAATTAGTTAGCTCTAGAGGGCGCATTAGGAGGAGAACCATACAATTTCAGAGGCAACAAGTGCAGAGCAAGCCACATAAGAACCTTTAGTTCTTCCTCCCACTTCATCCCCTTAAAAATCTAATGTCGAAGAAGAGTTTGAGCTTTCAAACTTCATGTTTGAAGATGAGGGGAACCATGGTGAGAAAATTATAGATTCAAAGGACACCATGGAGGAGGTCGAACACACGCAACAGGAGCCTGAGGAGGTAGATTATCTGTCTGACTTGGAGGATTGTCTTGATGGAGAGGAGCCCAAGGAGATCACATCATTTTATCCTCCATCATCCACCTTCCAAGAACATGAGTCTGCTGCCACGGAGGAGAACATCCAAGGACAACCTGCATCTCACAATGGCCCTTAGGAACCAAGGTTGGAGGATCTTAATCTTCCATGTTCTTCTTAGGAGGAGGAAGGAAAAATGAATACCCCATCTCTCCCACACCATCCACTCAAGAAGGTCTGCAGGAAGACTCCATTCTTGGAGTTGAAATTCAGAGTAACAGGCACATCCATCGGATTAGACCGTGCCCAATCAGGTACTTGACTTCATTGGAGCCAAGGGAGAAGACAAAACTAGTCATGCCCAATCTAGGGCATGAGGATGAGCTAAAAATTACCAAGGATTAGCTGCCATACCTCTTTAATCCAAATGTGGAACAGCTAAAAGAGGTATTAGATTTGTATTCAGTTGATACTTTGGTCATTTGGGTGGAAGATTAGCTTGTATTTAGTTTTTCACTCATCCAACCAACCATGTTCAGTGCCAAATCAATTGCATGGCTGCCATTTTTGAGGAAGGGAAGCTATTTCTCCCTGCCAGTTGCAGTTTTGTTTGAGTTCCCTTTGCTCTTGGTTAGAGTAGTGTAGGTAGGTTTGTTTTTAGCAGAAGAAGTGCTTTTACACACTCTGCATGTTCCATTTGGAGCATGTATGATTTTCAGTTTGTATATAGTTTTTGGTGTTGTTGTATTGCTCTTGCATAATCCATTTCAGTTGGCTTTTGGTGAAGATCAACTCCAATTTTTAGTGGGTTCCCAAGTGATTCAGAGGTCAGATTTTTAGAGTTAGATCAAAGAATTGGTTATCAGGCTTGACTCCATGCCCAATGGATGCAACTAAGGCCACTGATCGTTCATCTAGCAGGTAGATGACCCCTGTGAGTCGCCAAAGTTGTTAACCAAAATAAGCTCCCTCTTATTTTGGGTTAACTTACTCCCTTTTTGTGCCTCAGTCCAAATTTCACAAATTTTAGGCACTCAAGGATTTCTAGAAAATACTCCATCAGATAGAGAATTTCTTCCCCTTTCCAGAAAGGTAAAGAGCTCTTTCTAACTCCTTGTATTTTTTGAGTTATGGCTTGGCGGAGTTAGAAGGAAAATTTTCCCAAGGCGAACTGCGGGGCTTGGGAGAGATGTTTTCCAAGGAATCTCGGACCGGTGGGGAATTGGAGGAAAAAGTGAAAATTTTCCCTTTTGTCAAAAAGGCGAAAATTAAGTGCTTGAGTGCGACACATCAAAAAGCTAATGCGGGCCGGCGGACCTTCGGAGGCAAATGAGATTTTTTGAATTTTTGTCAAAAAGTGTAAAATGGAAAAAAAGGAGCCCCTGCCTCCACCAACCCCAATGGATGCCACATCATCAGAGGATTTGCGGGAGAAAAGTTCAAAATTTTCCCGAGCTGTTTTTCCGCAACGTTAAGGAAAAACTCAGAAGGCCATATCTTTTGATCTAGAGCTCTATTTTTGACGTTCTTAGTACCAATGGAAAATATATGAAGATTCTCTTCATCATGGAGTCTTCAATTTTTGATTTTGGTAAAGATTTGGGGGAGAAATTTGTAAAACACGTTTTGGCATGGAAAAGACAAAAACTAGTTCCAACCACCAAATTTAATGAAGTATGGGTCATTTTCTTTGGTCTGCGAAGTAGATACATGGAATTATGAGCTTTTGCATCAAGCCCATCAATAGAGGAAGAATTAAAACACATTTTGAAAAGTGGTTGGAGAAGATCCCACATTTTTCCTCTCTTCTCGCATTTTTTCTATAAAATGTAAACAAAGGCACATAATTAGTGGTTGTTCATTTTTCTTCTCTGCCTCCCCTTCTTTTCTTCCCCAGGGTCGAAAATGGAGTTTGAACCTCCTACCCTACTCTGTAATGGCATTTTTGCCTCTTTCCCGTGAAATGGTGCATTGTGTAAATCTAGAGCAATAAAAACATGTTTTTGTGATGCATTTGTCCATCCTTTACTCATTTTATTGCATCTTCTTGCCTCTCTTCATTACAGGGTATCTGTGCATGTTTTGAATGTTCATTTTCAGATCTGGGAGCTGTGTTCATGGGGTTTTGGAAAATTTTCTGTGTGAATATGATCTATGGTCTGTGATGCTATTGTCCATCCTTTCCATTGCTCACCTCTCTTTGTTTCATGGCAGTTTAGTAGATGATCAAAACTTTCGTTCTCTGGTGTATCACCGTTTTAGTGTAGGCTCTATTTTTTTTATTTTATTGCTCTCCTTATCTCCTTGGAAGTTAAATTAGGATTAGATTAGCTTGCCTACACTATTATAGCTTGTGGCAGGTAGTTTAGGAAGAGGAACTAACCTTCTCTAGTGAGATTTCCCACTTTTGCAAGGTCCCACACCTTAGGAAAGTTCAATGTTATGCAATCACACGATGATTACTGTCTTAGAAAAGTAGATCCATAACTCATTTGGGGGTGCTTTGTGATTTCACGCTAATTGTTACCATCAAAATCTTGATTGATAATGGAATACCTTGCAAATATGTTCCTCTTGGATACCACACAAACTAGAATTCTGCTATCTTCGGGAAAGAGTACATCGAAATCGAATATTCCAAAATATAACTATTTAGAACACCATGAAACCACGTATCCAGAGCGCAAGTCCAGATCAGATCGACATCATAAAGAGTTTGAAATTCTTCCTATGTCTAGATAAGTGCACGATGCCTCCAATTCCACTGGGATGCATAAGCAATAAGCCACTCATATAGTTCTACTGGAAAGATATCGAAAAATCTCTCATATAGATTATGTTCTACCCAAGTGCATGCATTAAACTTAGATCCACTGCTAAACCATCATGCATATTCTTCCTCTAGATCATGTATCCATTCCTCAATACTGGTAGAGTTAAGCTGATACGTCTTCATCGTGAACCATCCACGAAAACAATTGAAAAGAGGTCCCGACAATGGAACCAATGATACAACCTAGAATTTACCAGATAACACCCTAGTCACGCTGGCACATCACTTAGCCTTGACTGAGCGCTCACCCAAAGCGCCCAAAGGTACTAGGTCCTTCTTTAGGGTTGCTTTATAGCATGATGTTAGCATGATGAAGGGAGAAACATATAGATTCATAACTAATCCATCATTCTACAATGCATGCTACCCTCAAATCTATGAAAGAACAAGCTTAAACAGTAATCATGATTGAATTAATAACATGCACTACTCAACTACACATAGAATGAAACTTAGATTCAACCAATATATTCCATTTATTAATAAATACATAAGCTCCTTACAGTATTGTCAATCTATACCAACACACGTATGGATCTGATACAATAATTCAGTCATATGTATATACGCACACTTCACACTCTATATATTCTCTGATTACACACATACATCCTCACACATTCATACATACTTCTACTATGTACCTAACATCATATATATAGGGTGGGGACTTGCCCTTCACCACTTATCTATTCCAGAAATAGGCCGCATCCTATTGATAGCCACATGCCATTTACAAGCATAGCCACACATGCAAGTGTGCTATCTATAGTCCTCTTGTAGTTAACTGAAGTGTCAATTCTATTCTCAGCTCGTCTCCATGCAAAATGCTTCGATCTACTTCTCCAAAGATAGACAATGCATGGCATGCACGTCCCTGCATCGTTGGTGTGTTCCGCATGCCACCTTCTAAAAATAGGTCTTCATGCTCAAAATCAGCTAAGTCCTGAAAGTTGAACTTGCCTTCGCGCGTGGGTCCTTCTTGTCCTTCCGCACCCTTGGTTTCGGGCCTTCTTATCCCGCGTGGACTCCTTATGTGATCTTTGACATGTATTCTTTGATCAACAATTATAACTCCTTGATGTCTGAAACCACTCTCAAACATCTGGAAGTATATACATAAAATATAACTTAAAGTATAAGAAAAATAAAAGAATATATATATATATATATATATATATATATATATATATATATAAAACTAATCTTATACTTAAATGTTTATTTTCTGTATATACATCCTACCATATATCTACAAAATAGAACATTGCTACATTAAAGCTCAATAACGTCATTTACTCTTTAATCGATAAAATAATAATAATAATAAATTTATTATTATTATTATTTTATCTATATATATAGATATATAGATATATGGGTGTGTGTTAATGATAATATATATAAGGTTAGAATGAAAAAAATGTAATGTTTTGAAATTTTAGTAATAAAATAAAACATAAGGAAAAATTCCCATAAGGGCGAATCGGGGAGAAGAAGACTATAGTGTTGGATTAGGGTTTATTTGTGTTTTTCTTTGGGATGTTTAGGTGGACGCGTTGGGAAAAATGGTAGTTTTGGAGGAAAGTGGAGATAATGACTAGTTTTTGGGAGGTGGCACCATGGAAGGGGATTTAGAAAATTTTAAACAAATGCAATCATAAGAAGCTAAGCTAGTTTCTAGTACTTTTTCCAACATTCCTCCTCCCTTGCACCAAAATTGGAGCATGGTTACATCCATGAGGTACCTAGTTGATATGTCTCACATTTTTCAACAAACATGTTTCCAGACCAATCAGTTTCATTTTCCAATGTATTGGTAGCATGCCAAAATGGGAGCACTAGACATGGTATGCACATCCATAAAAATAGATTGGAAAATGATTTACTGGTTATCTTCGGAAAATCTTAAGCTGTACCACTAGAATGTCATTTAACCCTATGGTGGTTGCATGGGATTGTTTTCTTGGTGGTTTTTGGGCAACACAAACTAGCTTTGAGAAACTCTAAACCTCATCATCATTGTGAAAATGTGGAAGTGCAAACTAGGTTTGTGAATTGGTTGACAAATGTTTCAAAAAAAAGAAAACAAAACATGTGTATATGTGAAGTACATGGTTGTAGAATATGGCTCGATTTTTTTGTTAAAAATGCATTTGGCACGTGTATAACCAAAATCCATGCCTTTTTCTAGCATCCACTATTTTTGTGTGAAAATGCAAGCTTTGGAAAAGGATATGGGCATCCACCAATGAGTGGAGAGGAGGATGACATGGCATATGTAAGTTTAGGTACCTACTGATTGTTATGTTGGACTCGTATGTAGGATTATGGGTGCTTAAACAAGGTATATGAATTGTTTAGCAAAACATTTCAAAGGAATGTGTCCCCATGGATGCCATGATTGTAGAATATACAAAAATGGTTTTGGTTAAAATCGTTGGGACAATTTTAGACTCTATGAAAGCAATGGGTAGAATAATTTTGGTCAATATTGGTATTACAACAATTATAGTAGATAAGTATGCAAAACATGAAGCATATACAAAGAATTTTAACCGCAAAAAAAAATGTTTAAGAAAAATGTGGTGCATTGACAACAATAAGTGCTAGATCTGTACAAAATGGGCTTGAGAGAAGGCCTTGGAAACTTTTAAGAAAAATATGAGTGGCAGATGTAAAATCATAACTCCATAAAATGGATCAAAGAATCATGGTCTTCGTGAATCACAATGGTTAAGAGATACACAAAATGGATGTGACAAAAAGGATTTGTAACCCACAACTAAAGGCGACTAACACGTGCGATGTTAAACCTCTTAATGATTACTCGATGACTGTTTCGGAATGGACTCTTTTCCTCCTCTCTTACTTGATTTTGAAGTTTTCACTTTAATTTATAGTAACAAAACATTAAATATGGATTTTAGCTTGTCAGTAATGTATATTTATTCTTTTTGCAAATCATGTTGAAAACCACATAAAATGATTTCCGTACCATGTAACACTATGTCAAAACCGACACCTTGGGTGGCGTGTCACAATTCTAGGCCCTATACTTGATAAGAACAAACCTTACTCACGATTACCTTGCTAATGATTTATAATTATTTAAACTGAAAGAGAAAATGGTGTTTAAATTGTAAACTTAGGACATTGAAATAACCTCAAATTATGAAAAAAGCCTCTTAAAAATGATGTGCAAGAAGCTCCTTCAAAACTTGCTTTTGCTTGAGAACTATCAAACCTTTTCGCTACTATATGATGACCCCCCATATCAAACTAGAAACATTTCCTAAATAATTTTTTGTCATGGTTGTGAAGTGGGTTTCTAGATGCTTTGGAAAATGGTTTGCTGGGAGCAACCATTTGCCTACAAATAAACCCTCCGAAACCACTTCGTATTTTGTGCTTGTGGATCCTATACTAAAATTGGACCTCATATACCTCTTTTTTTTATATGGCATGTATCGTAGTGTTTTTATTTTTAACCATAACCATTGAAAAACACATTTTGCTTTTGTTTCTAAGCCCACTTAACTTAGTTTGTAAAAGGTAAAATGACCAATTTCGTAGACTGGCTCCAAAGAAAGTGTTGTAGTTTGAGCCTCGTGATCGGTTTTGGATTCCATCTATTTTTGGCGATTCTTTCTATAGTATAGAAATAGGTGAGTAATTAATCATTCCATTTGGGAGTCCTACGTTATTTTCTAGGGCCATTCTGTGGGTCACTTGGGCTGATTTGTGCAACAATTTAATGAAGGTCGTGGACTGCGTTGACTCTCTAAGAGTCATTGAAAGCTTAAAACTAATGTGATGATTAGAAATGTGTATGGAGAGTATAAATATGTGGTTTAATACTCTTAATCAATATTATTGATGAAAATAAGAACTATGTTGTTTGACACATGTACCTAGGTTCTTGTAGTGACAACTAGATATGAAGACTCTGTTAGAAGTCGTAGAACTTGTTACTCTGAAAAGCCTCTAAAACTTGAATGCAATGAATAAAAAGTTGTTTGTGTTATCTCTCACTCTCTTTGGTTATTGAAATGGTTTAGTTTATTTGGGTGAAATAAAATGGGTGTTTTCTCTCTCTAATCTCTCTCTAAAACTTAAAAAGGTTGTTTGATTTTAGTAAGTATGGAAAATGAATAATTTGCCATCTTTCTAACTTGAAATTGATTTGGGGGTTTTGCTAGCATGTTTGATTGGAGGGATTTTTCCATGCCAACATTTTTTGCTGACATATGATTTCATGTTTTCCAGTTTGCAGGTGGCACGATGGTATAAAATAGTTATGCATTTGAGTGTTAAAATGTATATGGATTTTCTAACAAGTTTGACCTTCAAAGGTGGAAACATGTATTTATTTTATGTTTAGATATACTCTTGTATGGTTTGTATAGAAAAATAATTTGAATTAAATATATATATATATATATATATATATATATATATATATATATATATATATATGCAATGGATAACGACGTATGTGAGTTCCATGGATAGTGTTTGGAATGCAATAAAAAGTTACTTTTGGAAACTTGTTATCAAACTAATGTACTTGATGCATTATTAAATCAATAGAAGTTCATATGTCCATGTCGCATGCAAAAATTAAATATATGATGAAAGTTTTCTATGTTTAATTATGGTTTCAATTACAATGTAAAATGTATAATTAGTCAGTATGATAAATAATTGTAACATGGCTCAACGTATTGTATTAAAAAAATAATAAACGAGACCTCTAAACTCATATGCCTTACTCTACTCTCAATATGATCTCGGAGAACAAAGGATTGAGTTGAAATGATAATCTATGTAAATAATCTAACCCTCAACCTATATAGTAACCTAAAAATCTAGAGGGTAACTAAGTGGTTATGAAACTAAATTGGGTTGGTGACACCCGTAAAACCTCCTTGTCAATTATTTTCAACGTTTTTGTTTTTGATCGACTTAGTAAAAAATGGCATCCTAATCATACGAGTTAACTTATTAAACCCTTCTAGAGAGGGTGTATTTTTGACAATTGAGAAAATTACCAATAGGAAACATGGAAGTATAACACTTATCTTGGTATTGATTCCATATTTGGTTGTAAATTTCTTGAGTGTAAAGGAGGTTGAGATAACCTAAGACATTTTTGGGGATCATTGTGGATAAAAAGGGTAATATACTTTCATCTTCCAATTTGATTCAATCGGGAGTATTAAAAAAAAAGTAACTTGGGATGTCTCGTTTAACCTAATGTTAAACCCTCTCTGTTGTTAAGGGAAGTGAAATAATTTTCCAATGAGGAAACATGTGTCCTAGACATGAGAAAACCTAGTTCAAATAAGAGTTCCTTGTGACTCATATATGTTCAATAACAATATCAACTAATAATTGGGTTATGAGAATTGAGTTAAGAATTGAAAATAGTGAGGTGTACTACTTAAAGTACACATTGTTAATGAAGTGAGAAAAATGCAAATTTTGAAAAGAGAACTTATCCTCTTGGTGTATGTTAATTTTTGTATGATCAATTATGTGTTATACAAAGATATTGTGGAATAAAAATATTTTTTATCCTAGTATGGGTCTCGTTGTAGTTTGAGCACCCCTTAAGTGAAATTTGGAATAAACTAAACATATGGTATCTTAAGAGACTACTTGTGGGTGAAATTGTAACCTATCTCTTTCTTTCAAGTTTAGACCTATAAGATGTATTGCAAGTTCATGGGAAAGCTCAATTTATTTCCCTTTAATGTAACTATAAAAGGGAATCTTGAGCCCACTACTTAAACTTAATGTTGAACCTTAGTTGTTTTAATACTAATGAAACAAATGTATCTTCTTAGAAGAATAAGATGGGAAGAAAAAGGAAATCATGAGATCATGTCATGAAATGAGAGGTATGTGAATTATATACATACTATCAACGATGTAAAATAAATGGGTAAGCTTCATTAGTTAACTTCAAAAATAAAATAAAACAAGTGTACTCTTGGTGAATAAAGGTTTATATAATATAAAATACTTGAATTTGAATATGTGAGCATGTGCTTACATATGTTAATTACCTTTCAATTCAATATTAATAAAATACACCCAAGAGTAATCAAGGTACAACCATTTGGAATCTAAAGACAATAGATAATGTTCTTATAATCTTTACTCTTGATTTTGGTTGTGTATTCATAACATACACCACCTTTGAATCATGTGGGAAAGGAATCATAGGGACCCACAAGTTTAAATCACCTTACTTAGGTAGATATGACTAATGTATGACGAATATTAATGGAGTCATGGGCTTTATATCTTGGGCCAAGGTATTATTAACTTTTCTTATTGGGCGATTGAGCTAGGGAAGTGTAGACACTAAATCAAACACTTTGGTAGATTTATAGGTCATAATCACGTACTACTATTCATATGATTCCTAAGCGAGAAAAATAGTAATCGACATCTATCTTTGGCCCCTTTTTTTCTTTCTAGTTTCCTCTTTGGTCTTACACACCCCAAAAACCAGTTTTATCTTCATTGCTTTATCTTTATTGACTCTAGATACAAGTGCCTAGACAGACGCCAAAGAGTGCAGGCACCCTTGTCCCCTTTGGGCACCCCAAATTATTTATATATTCCTCGTCCCTTTTGGGCCTCTTTTATCTTTTGGGCATATTTTTTTCTTATGGGTCGACCTTTTAGTTGTAAATTACAAAATTAAAACAAGGAAATCATATAAATACAAAGCTATGTGACCATAATAAAGGACCAAATCTCTAAGCATCTACTATCATCACCTAAGGTTACATCTAAAGGAATTATAAGAGCATTAAAGCATCCATCTAGCTATCATTCAAGGGACAAGGGACTACATTTTTCTACATACACACATAGGAGGGGAAGTTCATTTTTCCATACACATATCTACTTACATTGCTACATCTAGCTATTGCTCGCTATCAAGTACATCTTGCACAAGAGATTCCTAGGGCACAATTCTTACACACACACACAAGAACTACATGGAGTCTAAAATGTAATGCAAAGCCTGGATCATAAGTTTACTCGGTCGAGTGACCGCATAAGGTCATTTTGACTCCCCATTTGCATATTTTTCATTTTAGGATTTGATGTGTTTTGGGATTTTGCAGGAGGTATTTTGTTTTGTAGGTTACATGTGACATTTGCGAGACATATCATGACACACATGCGATCAACAAAAAGGGTGCATGACCATCGTGTAACACTGCGAAAATCACTTTATGATATTTTGAGTAGTCACAGGCACCCAAATAGGGTCTCTAATGCTTAGGTGCCCCAAAGACTATATTAGGTGCCCTGGTCCAAAGATATTTCTAGAAATCACATAATTTTATGAGAATGGTGATGAAAATATGTACTCCTATTTCAATAGTTTTCAGCTCTGTGTACTTCAGGATTTATTATGAATTAGCTAAGTCTTATTTCCTCCCTCTTGCACTTAGGGTTTCAATTTATACTTGCTTATTTCTTGTGTCATATATGTGATTTACTATTTTATCTATTTCATGTGACTCTGAAATAACCTCTAGGGTTTTACAAATTCCAATATTTGTTAAATCATTTGGTGAACCCGTATTATTCGAACACTCTTGGGTTGTCATTTTTCTTCTCTCATGGTTCATAATGTCTCTTAATTCTCCTTGATTCAATTACTTCAAATGAACCCATCTTACAAAGACGATCTCCAAAAAACCATAGAAACTATGTATCTACCTATCAACATGCCACCTTCACAAGTCGCCATCTATCTTCAATTGTTTCTCCGATGATTCTATTAGTTCTAATGTCAATTAATCTATTTGAAAATCCATTCAAGATTTACATTATTTATTTTAAGAAAATTTTCAGGATATGGAATCAATGATTACATATCTTAAATCTAAAATACAACATCTTAAGGATGCTTCTCAGCTCATGCTAGTCCTTCTTCTCATCCTCATTTTATGTCTTTACATGTGCTCATATAAGTGAAGCTCAAATATTTCCACTCCACATGCCTCTCAATTTTGATCTTAATGCTAAGAAATAAGATATTCTTCCTAAACTACTCACTCATCAATTGATCAACTTGTCATATACTCATTTCTATCCTCTTTATCTCGCTTGCAAAATATCAAGGCCATCTATACTACAATTATCATCAAATCAATGGATATAATGATAATGATCGCTTATGATCTTAAGTGACAAATTGGCCACCTTAAGAATTATGGTCTTATCTCATTAATGCTACATGTTCATATTCAATTTTTATATCTCATTGGGTTTCTAAATTTGATTCATCTATGTCTAATAACCATTATGCCATCACTTCTATTGTTTCTTATTTTGTCACTTAAGAGTTATCTATGCAATCCACTCAAACTAAGCAACCACATCTCAAAATCAGTCTCACTCTTCCCCCTCTCAAGTCATCTACGACAATACCATGTCAAAATAAGCAACCACCTCCAAAATCAGTCCACCCTCTTATCTTATCAAGTCTACTGCGGCATCATCAATCCCACATAAGCTTTAGCAACCAATTACTTTTGGTAAAGAAACTACTCCTTATATCAATGGTCAAGAAACATTTCAAACTCCGGACCATGACATGGTCCTACTATTTCTTCTTCCTACCATTGTGTTGGACCTCTCTCTTATCATGACACAAAAGACACTCTCCCTCAATGTCATGGTATCTCTCACGTCATCACATAGATATCCATAATTGGCACACTTGGGGGCATCATGAATATTCTCCCCCCTTGCATAGTTCTTAAATGTTTCTATCATCTCATGCACATGACGCTCCGTGCTTAAATGTCTAATATTTCCTAAGCATAATTATAAACCAATTGATACACAACTTGTATCTTCATTACCATATGATGTATTCTTGTACTATGGTTCACACTTGAATGTTGAGGGCATACTATATTCATGAACCTCACACACTACACATTTCTACAATTGGCGCATTCACAACACATCTTTCTTGCATCAAATTCTCACATGAAACTACCCTGATGGAGCACTCTAGTTCCATGGTTCATACTCAACTACCGAGGGTTAAAATATGAAATGAACCTCATCACACTCTCCACACTCCACTCTTTTTGATCATATCTTTCCAGTGCACATTCAAACCATTTCCCGATGACACATTCTTGTTATGTGGTTTATTTTTGACTGCCAAGGGATATTTTATAAATGAACCTCATCTCATACATGTTCATACATATATGCTCGGGGGGCACAATGCTCCTATTATATTCACTTTGCATACCATTCCATTTCACTCATTCACAACATACTGCATATCTTGGTTGCATCTATTCTTGCTTATACTAATTACGTGAACACTTTGTTTCACGTGCTAGACAAATAATTTGTATGTCATTATATTTTCTTTACACATGTGCATGCATGTTCAATTTCTTTCTAGTTGTGAATGAAGACTTTCTACAGATCTTTACATGCAGCATGAGATGCTTGGCATTGTACCTCTTACCATTCCCACAGAGTCTCTTGGGGCATCTACTTTTGTACACACTACATGTGCTATTGTTTAATTTTATACTACTTCCTATTCTTACTAACACATTATCTTATATCGGATCATACACACTTTGACATAATTTTTATCTTTATAACAAGCTAATGGGTGTTTCATGTGCAACATTTGCTTTGCAGGAACTATTTTATACATGGTTTTGTTTGCATTGTATGTCATTGTTTGCCATTGTATGTCATTGTTTGTGGGCTATGCCCTTTGTCTTGTGTGCACACTGTATGCTTTTGGCCGCTTCGGCCCTGATTGTCTTGCAACATTGTGAGTGATGTCCCATGTTTTAAACCCACTTTTCATGGTCTACATTGTCTTCTTGCTTGCTAGATTACACATTGTCTTCTACATGCATATTTGTCTTGTTTTCACTAACACATATTTCCATCCACTTTTTTTGCATGTGCCTTGGTTTCTACCAAGCACATTTTATTTCCCCCACTAGAGGGTTATAATTTTAGATCAACATTGGGTCCTCCTTTGGGCTGCATTCTCCTCACGATGTCACATACACACCAAATGATGGGGAAACCATTAGGTGAATTAATCACCCCACACAACAATACATAGTCATAGTTCGGACACAGGCAAATTATAGGAAAAAGCACGAACACGACAGTCACGGTATGACCCAGATTGTGACTTGGATCCTTAACACATTACAAACACCAATGCCTAGATACAAACATGAGCTTCTGGGCACTCCCCGATCTTTCTTGGGTGCCTATGAGTAAGGGGAAGTTATATTTATTTTCACATATCAACATAGTTCTCTAGTAATTCGAATGTAATCTATCTCTATTTTCTTCTTTTTCTACTTGGATTGAACTTGATTGAATTGGATAAAACTTGAAAAAGTAGGATCACACCATCTGCAGTGGTGTATAAATTTTGGGAAGTAGTTAGGGATGGAGAATAAAACTAGAACTTTCTCCTTAACACTTCTTCTTCCGTGGTGTGAGTTCACCCCAAAACTCGCACTTGGGTGTGAGATCACCCAAAATAATCATTCTTCTACAACATTTTCCGAAACTTTCTATCTTTTTCACTCATCACAGATCATGTGCACATGTTCCTTTTACTAATTTTTCACATTTTTACACACTTTTTACATACTTGGATCGAATTTTACATATACACATATTTGACTACTCTTTTTATCTTCTCTTTGTAGGTCCATCCTTATGGGAAGCAATAGTCACATCATTAAATACATTGAGCATGACAACAAAAATAGGTACAACATGAAACATCACATACACTTCAACCCTAGGGTCACTTCCTCTTCCTTAGCTTCCATGTTTCATTTGTTATCACTTCATGCTTTTTCTTGTCTCCTTGACACGATTTCACCATTAATCTAGATGGTTATCAGGTACACATATCTTATCTACTTTATTTTATTAAATATTCACTCAAAAACATAAAGTGGGGAAAATGTAGACACTAAATCACACACTTGGGTACATTTCTAGGTCCTAATCACATAATACTATTCATATGATTCCTAAGCGAGAAAACTAGTAATTGACATCTATCTTTGGCCTCTTTTCTATCTTTTTGGTTTCCTCTTTGGTCTTACACACCCCACAACCCAGTATGATCTTCATTGCTTTATCTTTATTGATTCTGACACCGAAACCCAACTAGGATGTCAGCTCCAGAACCCTTGTCCACTCTGGGTGCCCCCGACCTCTTTGTATCTTTCTCGCCCCTTTTGGGACTCTTTTATCTTTTGGGCATCTTGTTTTCTTATGGGTCGGACTTTTAGTTGTCAATTATGAAATTCAAACAAGGGAGTCATATAAATACAAAGATATATGACCATAACAAAGGACCAAAGCTCTAACCAAATACTTTCACCACCTAAGGTTGCATCCAAAGGTATTATAAGAGCATCAAAGCATCCATCTAGCTATCAATCAAGGGGCAAGGGATTGCATTTTTCTACATACACGCATAGGAGGGGAAGTTCATTTTCCATACACATATCTAATTACATTGCTAAATATAGCTATTGATTGCTTTATCAAGTGCATCTTTCATAAGAGCTTCCTAGGGCATAATTATTGCAAACTCACACACAAGAACTACATGGAGTCTCGAAATTTAGTGTAGTTCCCGGATCGTAAGTTCACTCAGTAGGGTGACCACCGACATCGATCTGAATCCCAATTTGTATTTTTTTATTTTTAGGATATTATGTTTTTGAGGTTTTGCATGAGGTATTCCGCTTTGTAGGTTACATGCAACATTTGTGGACATAGTGTGACACATAGGTGATCAACAACGGGGGTGAGCGACCATCTTGTAACACTGTAAAAATTATTTTTTGAGCTTTTGAGCAGTCACAGGTTCTTAGATAGGGTTTTGGCACCTAGGCGCCTCGGTACCATTTAGGCACCTTGTCTAACCTATTTCGAAATCACACAATTTTCTGAGCACGGTGATGACAATCTGTACTCATGTTTCACCAGTTTTCCAGCTCTGTGCACTTTGGGATTTATTGTGAATCATTTAAGTCTTCTTTCCTCCCTCTTGCACTTAGGGTTTCAATTTACCTTGCTTATTACTTGTGTCATATCTGTAATTTACTATTTTATCTATTACATGTGACTTTGAAATAGCCTCTAGGGTTTTACAAATTCCAATATTTGTTAAATCAAGAAGAACCCCAATGATAAAAGTTGGTAACCTTATGAAGATGATATGAGATTGATTCGTAGACCTTCTTAGGAAGAGGTGGGGTGAGAGTTCTTTTAATATGTGTTGAGTATTCTTTTGTGTTCTTGCAATGAGGTACATTGGTGAGGAAAATTGGAAGTAATCAAATCTAAAATTGTATTTAGTGTTATAACAACTAATAACGTAATTTTTTATCATGGTCTTAATGGTGTTTCTTGGGTGAGAATTAATGGGCATTACAAATTTTTAGTTACAAGAAAATCAACTTGGAAGATTGTTTTGCAAGGGGATTTTGTAGGCCTCTCTCGTCATTCTAAAACAAAGTTGAAATGGTATGATTATGATAATTAGCTTCGGAAAGTGGTTGCCATTTAAACCCTACTCATCAAATTTAAGTTCTGCAAACTTCTTGGGATTCTTTGTAGATATAAATTCACACATGGTATGTTTGAGTTTCGGAAAATAGTTTTTTGAACTCATTTTCTAGGCCACTTTGGCTAGTTTGGATGTTCCTATAAACTTACAACAAATTAGAAATTTTTTTGTGGGACCTTATCCTACCGGAATAACTATTAGAAAACCCATAGACACTATTACATGACTATATTGGACTCCTTTATGTCACTTGTTTCATGAAAATTACTTGTGGGAAATATGGGTTTTTCTCTTTCCTCTCTCTATCTCTCTCTGGTTTGAAAATGAAATGAAATTAAAAATGCATTTCTTATCCTCTCTTGTTGTAAGTGTTTTAATTCATTGTAAATGGAAAATTATGTAATTGTGAATTGTGTTAGACCATAGGAAAATGCCATGTCAACAATTTTATTTGACATATGATCATATGGTTATTACAAGTTGTAGGTAGCACAAAAATAGAAATAATTAAAGGGATTTAATTTTAAAGTTGTACTTAATTGTAATATATGTATTATTTCCAAAATGATGTATCGTATTTTGAATAATTGTGCTTAATTACCTTTTTAAGGAGAAACTAAAAATGAAATTTGATTATATCATGTATGATTTGTAATGATAAGTAGTTGGATTTAAATGTTGTACTTATGGTTTAGACGTATTGAAACAATCATTTACCATGTTAATTATTCTAGTTCCTTCCAAAACTCATAATGTTTGGTAGAAACTTATCATACTTAAACTATCGAAATGAAACATGTTCTTAACCTTGTTATACCTTCCCTCTTAGTTGAGTCTTGCCCAGTTTGTAAACCCCTATTATCCTAAGAAAATACCTTAACCTCATAAGTTGTCTTCTTCTCTTACAAATAAGACAAGTCTTACAAAAGACCATTTTTAACTTATGTATTTTTACGTGAGGAATTGGATATACTATGTGCACCCTATCATAATTGGGGGTGAGTAAGACCAACATTTCTAGGTGTCATAGGTCTAATCACATCACGGATAAGTTTATTCCTCATGTGCATAATTGTCCTTGGTACCCTAGTGGGTAGCCAAATCCTTGTGAAGATAGTTTGGAATGATTTCACCTATGAATGATCTTGTTGAGAGATCTAAATGATGTGAGTGGAGTATATTTTTCAGTTACATATGCATAAAAATGTTTATTTTCAACTCATTAATCCCTAATAGATAAAAGTATTACCTTGGTAAGTAGTGTTCGAATACTTTGGGTTGCACGAAGGTTTTGCATGAGATAAGGATATTTGATTACTCTAGTATTGTCTTGTAGTAGGGTGTAGATCCCCTTGAGTGCTAATGAAATTAATAAATCATGGGACCTATGATGAGGTTATTGGTGAAATAAACTTTGATGTATGTTTACCCAACGATTGAAATAGTGCCTTAGAAGGCATTTGAATGCATAAAATTGTATTAAATGACTCACTTGTAATATGTATTTAATACTTGAGTTTCCTAAGAACAATGAAACGAACTATTTTGATCACACTCCTTGGAGTCTTGAACCCCTAAGTGAAAAACAAGTGTCATATGAATCATAATTGAAAGGAACGATAAGAAAATCGCTCCATGTTGTGAAGATCTCGAGATGATAATAGGAAACCACATGAGATTTGAAAAAAAAAAAATATCATATATGGAAATCCATCATAATCCATTATTCTCAATACATTAGAATTGAATTAGGATAATCCTTTCCTATAGAATTGAATTAGGAAGATCAATCTAAAAACCAGCTTAAGGTTGTAGATCAAGCCATAAATCAAGGAAAGAACTAGTCATCAAAGAACTAGTCAAGACCATAGATTTAGGAAAGAACTAGTCAAGCCCATATATTTAGGAAATAATGAGTCATAAAAATCGAATTCCTAATATATGAATAATAAAAAAGAAATATCCACAGACATAAGTGGGTGATGATAAAATACATGAGGTAAATAAAGTACCTAGGTGAACATGAGCTAAGGTAAATACCTACTCTAAAACCCCTCAAGTGAAGCTAGGGGCCCAAAATAAAAGTGGCATATCCATAGTATGAGTCCCAAAACTAGGCTTGATGAAGTACTCATGTAAAATATATCCATGAAGAAATATCAAACCAGAATTAGGAAAGAATCCTGCTAGAAGGAAAGAGAAAGAAGAAGAAAGTGAAAACCTACTTAAAGGCACCCCAATAATCTTAGCTCAAAACACTCGTATGCAATGTCAGTAGAATGTTTTTGTGAACCATGGCATGAATCCACTACTCGATAAAAAAATCAAAAATAATTGACACTAGGATTCACTAGAATAGCTCCATACAAGGAGATTGTTAATGGAGTGATGTTGAAAGTGTAAAAAAAAAAAAACACCAAACATAATTTGACCAACTACTACAAATAGGTGTGCCACAATCCAAGAACAATAACCAAGGCAATAAAGAAATGACACAAAGTCCAACTAAATAAGACTTCCACCATCCAAGAAAAGCGAAGGTAACAAGACAATGACAAAAACCCAAAGAAACATGATCAAATACTATAAATAGGTGTGTCACGATCCAAGAACAATGACTAAGGAAATAAGGCAAGGATATAAGATCCAAAGAAATAAGAGTTCCATGATCTAAGAAAAATGAAGGTAACAAGTAAATGACACAAATACCAAAGAAACATGATCAACTGCTATAAATAGGCGTGCCACGATCCAAGAAAAGCCAAGGTAACAAGGTAAGGATACAAAACCCGAAGAATAAATATAACCAAAATACCCTCCCATACTTTAAATGGGTAGAGTGATGAAACAAATTTGTATGAGTTGTTAAAAACTACTCAAACACCGAAAAACTAACACTAGGCTTCACCATAATATCTCCCCCACAAGAGAGACTATCAAAATTCCAAAAAGTGTCGAAGATACATATATAAAATCTCTTAACAAACAAAGAGAGATATAAATGTTGGCACTTTATAATTAAGTGTGTGTTACAATAAGGAGTTTTTCCATTTTTTTGTTTCTCAAAATAAATAGTTCTAATGGAACAAGCACAAAAAACAAGCACTTTTGCAAAAAATGATCGAGTTACTGATAAAATGATACAAGCTTTTGAAGTTTATGCTCTAATATTTATTTTAAAAACATAAAATGTCTTTTTCCTTCACTTTCTTTGATTACTTTTGTTGGAAAAAACTTTCCAATTTAAGATCTACAAAATGGAAGAAGAAAAAAACCCATTACCGATTCACCGAATGTGAAAACCGAGAAACAATTTTTCTCGGATTTTCTGTCTCGCCGACACTGATTTCCAAGATCCCGGAGGTAAAGACAGATTTATAAAATCCACAAATCCTTAAAGCACACAAAAGAAAGCCGCACTAATGGAAGGTTGATGGTATGGACTTCATGACATGAATCCATGGGTGGTGAAGAAGCATGTTATATGGAAGATCCAAGTCTAGGACATGGAACTTGGTGTTATGAAAAGTAGGTCCTACTTCCATCGGCAATGTTATGGTGCCACCAATTCACACTTTGTATTGTCATATGTTATGATTGTGATGATGTGGGATTCTAGATCTGCTTCTATTTGTCCCAACTATTTGATTAAATTCAATGTACATATGTTTAACCCAGACCCATTGTCCACAAGCACCCTCTTTATCTTTTTTCAGGTAATAAATACGTCGATGTAAAGAGACAAGTTATGTGTGTGATCATCGTGTGGAATATTAGTATGGCTAAAGGTGATGTGTTTTCTCGGTGTAATATTTTCCACCACATCTTGAAGGTGGGAAGGATCTATATCCATTGACACTCCTAACCCCTGAAGTGTTTTTGTAAAGGATGTCTTTATGTATATTTGATATCTTGAGAAGATCTAAGATCAAGATCTTAGCAGTAGTCTTCTCAAGTTTCTCTAAAAGGTAATACTGACTATCCTGAGGGGTAGAAGAAGAGGTTCTTGAATCGTGAGATGAGGGCACCGTGTTACCACAAAACAATATCTTCTCTTGATTCTTATAGTATTCACATGCTCGTTAGAAGAACAAACACAACCAATAAGCAAGTCAAATGGATTGCTGGATTGGGAGTAAACATAATTAGTAGCCTTATAGTTTTTAGAAGACTGATCCTGATCCGACTTCTTCTCCACTTGTTTATCATGCTTAGGGAAAGGTTGCTTGAATATCCCCATTTTTGATTGGGTGTTTTACGGGGTTCCAATCAATCAAACTTTATTTCTCCACTATTGATAAGATCTTGGATAAAGTGCTTTAGTTTAAGACACTTGTCTATTTTGTAACCTTTGACGCGATGATACTCACAATATTCATGGTCTTTATACCATGAAGGTTTAGGTGTATCATCACCATAGGGTATTGTTTTAGCATATCTTTGAAACATGTTCACTACATCCAAATGTTTGAGAATCGTGGATAAGGAGTCCGTGAGAGGAGTGAACAATCTACATTTGACCATAGGTTGAAAAGGTCCTTTAATAAGTTTGAAAGGAGAACCAATTTTAACGCATGTATACGCTTGGAATCCATTATACCGTCTCCTACAATTTTTTTATTTTTGTTGAAGAAATTTGGTTTTCTGTAGGTTTAGATGGATATTTTTCTTTTGAAAAGGGTTTTAATGTCCCTTTTTCTATCAAATCCTTTTTGATTTAGTTACCCTTTTCTATTACTTCTTTGAATTTTCTCACACAATGCATTTGTAAATGGAAAAAAAATTCCAGGTTTAGATTGGGTACGAAAATTCTAACCAATTGCTTTTTTATAATTGAACAAGGGAAGTGACTAGCTAACCCCACCAACGTTGCAAGAAACTAGCAAAGGTCTCATTAGGTCTTTGTTTTGTGCTACATAAGTCTAACATGGTGACATCACTTTCTACATTAAATGAGAAATGATGTACAAATCTTTCCTCTAATTTAGGACATGTGAAGACATACCCCTTAGGTATGTGAAGAAACTGCTCCAAAGATTGACCCCGAATTTGTGGGAATAAGCGTATAAGGTAGTTGTCACTATAAGCCACTTCCTGACATGCCATGTAGAAGCCCTTGACACGATCTCATGGGTCACCTTTCCCTTTGTACTTGTAAAACTTTGAGTAATAAAATTTTTTAGGGAATGGCGTGCGTAACATAGCCTTGTCAAAGGGATAAGGACATATTTGTTTGAATAGATATTTTTTTCTATGTCTAAAATTACTTTCCTGAAGGCTTATGAGTATCATTTTCATGGACTATAACTGCTATGTGAGGAGTTGATCTTTGGTAGGGGAATCTGGTATCTACATCTTGCTATATGATGCAGCCTAGAATTTACTAGATAACTCCCTAGTCTTACTGACACATCACTCAGCCTAGACTGAGCGCTCACCCGAAGCACGCAAAGGTACCAGGTCCCTCTTTAGGGTTGCTGTAACAGAATGTTAACATGATGAAGGAAGAAACATATAGATTCATAACTAATCCATCATTCTACAATGCATGCTACCCATAGATCTATGAAAGAACAAGCTTTAAATAGTAATCATGATTTAACCATTAACATGCACTACTCAATTACACGGAATGACACTTAGATTCAGCCAATATCTTCCATCTATTAGTAAATATAGAAGCTCCTTACATTATTATCAATCTATACCAATGCGTGTATGGTTCTGATACACACATTCATACATCCAAAATCATACATACACCACGCTCTCTACTATGTACCTAACATCATATATATAGGGTGGGGACTTTCCCTTCACCGCTGATCTATGCCAGAATTAGGTTGCATGCTATTAATAGCCATACGCCATTTACAATCATAGCCACACATGTAAGTGCGCTATCTATATTTCTCTTGCAGTTAACTGAAGTATCAATTCTATTCTCAGCTTATCTCTATGCATAAATGCTTTGAAACACTTCTCCAAATATAGAAAATGCATGATGTGCACATCTCTGCATCGTTGATGTGGTCCGCACGCCATCTTCCAAAAATAGATCTTCATGCCCAAAATTGGCTAAGTCCTGAAATCTAAACTTGCTTTCCGTGCATAGGTCCTTCTTGTCCTTCTGCACCTTTGATCCTAGCCTTCTATCCCGCATGGACTCCTTGTGTGATCTTAGACACGTATTCTTTGATCAACACTATACTTTGGTGTTTCACCCTTTTTTTCTTTGGTATGAAGTTCACTATGTTTAACCTTAGGTTTTCTTGATGTGTACTTTTATTTGTGTCTTTTACACATGGGAACCAAAACTAGCTAATTATTTACGAAGGGTGTATATTTGGGTTTGTAAGAGGTGTGTGATATATTGGCTAGCAGAGCCAAAGATGAAGAGAACAGCTAGGAGACCCAGTTCAAGTCCCACTAGGCATGCCAAATGTACTCATATGTAAATTTTCTATGCTAAAATGAGATAAACTAACACCTAGTAGTCTAAAGAAAAGCTAAATCTAGCATAAAACCATCAAGACAAGAGCTTATGAGAAATAAATTCTTCAATGCATGAATAATCTCAAACTAAATGCTAAGCTATTTCTTACTCTTTAGATTGCTAACTAAACATGAACCTAGTTAGATCATTTAGCAATCAAAGTTGATTGTTGTTTGTGTCTACAATGAAGATGGAATCTCACCAAGAAATGGCTACAAGGTAATTTTTGGATCTTATCATGCTCTTCAATTTGAGAAAATGGATGCAAGATGGAGAAGTTATTTTCTACAATGGAGAATGGCTCAAGATCAAAATGCCTATAGTTTACCCTAGGGAAAATAAGGTGTAAGAGGAAAAGGAAGGAGGAGGGTTCTTTATATAACCCCCTGTTTGAGAAAGCTTTAACTGAACTTGGTTCATGTGGGATTTAGAGGAGATTAATTTGCCATTAACAAACCATATGAGTGGGGATGTTCTACTTAATTAGGGGTGATTAATTAATAGGTAGATGTAAGATTATAGAAGCTAATTAGAGGAGAATTAGTATGATTTGAGGGATATAAGAAAGGAATTTGATCTAATAAATGGTGATTTATTGATTAGATTAGTGAGCATAATTAATTAATAATAATTAATTAACCCAAGTAAAGCGAGACACTTATTAACGAAAGGTCATTAATCAACATCCCGAGTGATAAGAAGGTTAATTAATCAACGAAAGGTTGTTAATTAATGAATATGAAGAGAAATGTTAGCTAATTAGTAGAAAAACGCTAATTACTATATAAATGACGGAAAGAGGGTAGTTTGTGTAATCTTAAGTATTATCACTATGTAAGAGGATTTAAGGTGTTTACATTTTCCCCTCTTTGGGGTGGTGTAAGTGACACCTATTCAAAGATAGTAGATAAGCACAAACAAGTAAATTGTTTGAAGGGATAGAAGAAAAATGAATAGAATGAAGGATGCCCCTCGATTGTTGATGGGGTGATGAAAGAGGTTGATTGACGATAAAAAAATGATAGAAATGGATAGAAGATTGAGGAGTGGGAGGGTGGATAAATGGTGATCCCTACTACCCCAGGTGATTTGGAAGAATAATGTTGATAGAAGAAAATGATCTAGGATAAAAAAAAATTATATGAAGAAGAATGGAGATGAAGGGAATGGAAATATATTTCATCCAGATGATTTGACAAACAACTTTATTTCATCACTTTGCTGATATGATCTACGTCATTAGATCTTATTAAAATATACGCATAAAAAAGTGTACAATAACATGAAAAGCCATAATACAAACATTTGTTCATTGCTAAAACACTAACTAAATGCAACATACACAATGTAATGCAATACGAGAAATTAAACAAGCTAACCTAACGGGAAAAAAATTACAAACACACATACTAAAAAAACAACGTTCAAGACGGTTGTATAAATGTTTTTGTTATCAAGTTTGTAATTCTGGCTGTTTGAATTAATGATAAGGGTTGAAATATGACACCCCAAGAAAATATACATGCGAGGGGAATAAGGAGAATACAAGAGTCCTATGAAAAATCAAATGTGCACCATGAAACAAGACTCCAACAATGCGTTGTGCGAAAAAGAGTTAACAAACCATCTTTGTTAATGGAGGTAGATCAAGATCACTCGCGAGTCGCACATAAGAACATATGAGAATCACTGAAAGATGTTTTTGTAAGACAATATTTGATGTTTGAGTATGATGTATTTGACATAGGTTTCAAATGCATGCATGCTTGTTACCAATTTTTGAAAATTTTGGAATTTTACAAATTTTTTGATTTTTTAAAACAATTTTTGAATTTTTATAATTTTTTTAAATTTTATAAATGTTTAGGATTTTTGATTTTTTGGAAAAAATTAGTTAGAAGAATTATGGTATAGAAGATCACCCGAAAGAAAAATATTCCCCATGGAGAAGAAATGGTTGCTAAGTACCAAAAATATGCCCCAAACAGATCGAAAATGGGTGAAAAATGATTATTTAATAATAATAATCATCATGAAAGGTGGTAGAAGAAAATAAGAGGATCACGATGGTCACATCATGTCCCGCGACTATCACTATGAGTGAAAATTGCACTTTGGGGGTAAAAATGGGTATAAATACCAAGCCATGGGGAATCATCATGACGAGTTATTTGATACCAAACCATAGTAGTTTGATAGTGAATTTGCTCGATGTGTGCAAGAGAAATGGCTCGAGTTCAAGACCATATGCGACGCACAAAAATAGTTCAGAGTACATACAACTTCCTAGCGATAGACGTCGGGTATGTGAAGATTTTTTTATTTCGAGCCTTTTTAATTGCATTTATTGCTTAGATTAGTTGGCATGACGACACATTCTTGGGGTGCGTAGGTGTTTTTGGGGACACGAGAGTGTGATGCTGACGTATACACGTATATGTCCAAATGGGCCCGCATATAAACCTAGGGAAAAAACATAGGGGCAGGTGCCCAAGTGTGAAGCTAGGGGTGTAAGCGGTGGGCGCACATATGCCAAAATTGGCAGCTTAGATCCAAAAGGGGTGCGCTAGCGTGATTTGTCCATTTTGGGAAACCTTAGAAGAATTTTAGGAAATTTATAGAAGAATCCAGTGATGATTAGAGGAAATTAAAAGATGTAACTTAGAAGAAATGATATTAATAAGTAATTTTCCTAAGATTGCGGGTTGATTTATCTAGATTGAGACACACGAGTGATATGCACGATTGCAAGTCTTCATGGTGATCTTCACATGATGTGAGGGGATCTCTCTAGGGATTACCTTAGATGTTACATGCTTATCCTATGTGGCTCAAATGCCACATATTTCTCTAGATCACAACCTTCTCACGGCCTTGGTGGAGGGATGACATAGTGAGAGCCAAATGTTAAAATTTGTGATTGGTGAGATGAGAATTACTTTGGAGGATGTGTGGCGTATATTTTGAGTGCCAATCCAGGGTAGGATGATAGAGTATGATGATGATCCTAGCTACATCCCGTAGTGTATTGGGGAGATGTTTTCTCTACGCGACATACCACTCGAGGGATGTCTGTTCATCTATATAGTGCTTTCATGGATTGTCATTTAGCTCGTGTATCACCTCTACTTAATGGCTCTTATCAACGACATTTTTCTACCTGAAAAAATGGGCACACACTTTCCATTGGGTCTCATTGGAATGATACACGGTCTCATCAATGAAGAGGTATATTATTGGGGGTAGTGCATTCTAGCACACCTTTACTAGTATTTGCACTTGATTACTTACACCGCATGGATTTGACCATGGGTTCAACTAATTTACTACGATATATGAGTCCTGGACCATATTTCTTTTGGTCGTCCCATAGGAGTTTTATGAGGTAGGGCTCTGAGGCAGAGCCTTCTATGATGGGATGGGTGCCAATTGGTGACATAACATATTATAGGCATGCTTTTGATGATATTCAAGTATGTATGGTGACATGACATGACCATACATATTATACCAATGGACCGAGGATGTTACAAAGTTGAGTATAATAGAGGTTGAGCATTTTATTATTAGTAACAAGGATTACATCATGGAGTGGTACATATTAAATTGTGTCCAGAGATAACTTGGTCGAGTACATGGTGTCCCTCATGATGAGACGTGGTATGGTCACCGATCTAGAAAGACATTTGACATTAGCCCACGTATTAGACCAGGGATGAGCTTGGGCTAGCTTCCGATGTATTTCCACACCCTTGGGTTCCTTTTCCACATGTGGTTGATTCGGGTGAGACAATAAAATATCATGCATGGTACATGTTAGTGCTCTATAGAGGTTGACTATCTTACAAAGTGCCATAGATGTAGGGATTATAAAGCAACTTGTAGAGGGTTTATAGGGTAGGGCTCTTAGAGCCCATGTATGAGTGCAGGAACTAGGACCGATTTAGGCACCATAGCTGGTTTCCCCATAGTAGCCAATATAGCCTCCACACTAGATGCCACCACCACAACCCATACATATTCATATTCCTATGGTTTAACAGGTTGTTCATCGGTGGTGATACATTCACCACCATCACCACCGCATGTAGAAAGTATGCCCCATGATGGAGGATATGGGTGGGATGGAGGGGGTGATGGAGATAGAGGATATGGATGGGGGTCCCCGCCACATGGTTCAATAGGTGGGGATGGAGAGCTGCCTATATATTACCTTAGATGTCTCCACCTAGATAGGGTGTAGAGAGTACAAATGACATAGTTCCTTGAGGTAGCAAGATTAAAGCGGTGGTAGCACAACAGCTTCAGGTCACTACTGCGAGAGGGATCAATTAAATGCGAGAGAGGACACAGGTTGTAGGCCGAGAGAGATCGGGGGTATTAGAGAGGGCCCAATTACGGTGTAGTTGGCTAGTGTAAGAGAAGAGCGTGATGCGCTTCGAAGAAACTTGGGCAACCATAGGAGTCCCGATTTAGTATTTGAGTGTGCTTCCATCACTTTCGAGGCCACTTATTACATGATGTTATATCAGAAAGCTATCCTAAAGTATTAGAGGGCTCCAAATTATAGTCGGCTTTCCAGATCAGATCTTGATCCAGGTCACAGAGACTATCTCGATTCATGAGATCGGTATAGGGTCCCTTAGTATAATAGGTGCCACCACCCAAGCCAGTAGTCCAGGGGGTAGGCGAGAGTCACAAATGACTCTATTATTGATGATGTACTTACATATGATGTATTTTTATGTACGCCTCAATATGAAGGAACATTTTGAGATGATGTATATGTATTGTTTTTGGTTATGCCTCGATATGAAGGCACATTTTTGATCCATGCCCATGATGGCATACATTGTATCTAATGATTATGTACTAAGACACATTGTATATGGACATTGAAATTTTGACATATTTACATGTATATGATGATGGAATTTATTATGATGTATGATTGTATCACATGTGTTTGATTTATGAGATAACATTAGATGATATCACATTATTTTTAATGAGATACTTATGATTGTCCATGTTTTTAATTTTTGATATTGGTGAGGGGGACATAAGGTGCTCCCTATTGCCCTATTGGTGATATGATAGGATAGTAGTAGCTTAACATACATGTTGGATGTTTACTTTCATGATGATGTAGCGTAGCAATTTATTGATGATATGTGATATATGTGATGTTAGATGTGATGACATAGATGATGATGTGATAACAAACAATGTACAAGTAACAAACAAGCACAAGCAAAAGTTAACAAAAAAAACATAATGAACACACTAAACAATATGACAACACACCTATGTATAAATATATACAATTATGCAAAACATATTGTATAGAATTCACAAGCAAATAAGCAAAACAACAAACAAACAAACAAACAAACAAGTAAGAAAATCAATAAGTTTTTTTCTGGACAATTTCGAGACATTTTGCGTTATTTTTTGGAAGGTTTGGGAAACAATGTTCTATTGTTTTTGCATTTTCTATGAAACAATTTTTCAAATGTTTTTGAGATTTTCTAAACATATTTGAATGTTTTTGTGATTTTCTAAACATATTTTAATGTTTTTGAAATTTTCTAAACATATTTGAATGTTTTTGAAATTTCTAAACATATTTGAATGTTTTTGGAATTTTCTAATTTTTTTTTGAATATATGTACATGAAAACGAAGAATCATGGATGCCCTAGCGTTAGATGGGAATGTAAAAATGGCATATGCCATGTGTATGTGTAGGAAAGTGAAGATATGAAGATACCCCCAACGTTAGATTGGAATATAAAAAAATAAACTCTTCATAGATATACAAGAGGAGGATCAGTCAGATCAAGGCTAAAGAGGATAGGCTCAAATGAAACTCAAAGAAAGGTGAAGAATAGCTTAGGATAAAGAAAATATTCCATATAGATGTGAGAATGCTTGTGAACAACAAACCCTCCGAAGGAACCGGAAACCGGTTTTCACCAAAGGACCTTTCCAAGGTGCCACAATTGTGTGGTAGTCACATTTGGATGACTTGTTTTCTCTTTCTTTTTTCTTGATTTTTTGATATTTTTCTATTATGATATTTTTTAATTTTTTGTTTGTTTTCTGATTTTTGTCACTTTCCCCATGCTTAAGCATAGAACCGCTTGAGATGCATGACATTCATAGGTTCACGCAGCTCATCTCTACTAGGATAGGCAAGCTTGTATGCCATTAACCCATATTTTTCCACTATCACATAAGGTCCTAACCAATTAGGTTTGAAATCACCTTTATTTTCTCGTTCTTTCAAAGTATTGAAATAGTTTTATTTTAGCACAATATCCCCTACCTCAAATTGACGAGGTATGATACACTTGTTATAGCCATGGGACACTTGATTCTAATACACTTTTAAGTGATTGAGTGTGTAGAGGTGTCTTTCATGTGCTTGAGTTCTAGCTCTTCCAAATTGAGCCATGTGGTAGTCTTCATCTTTATCCAAATAGTCTCTGAGAGATATTCTCAGGGAGGGAAGATCAATTTCTAGGGGGATAATGGCTTCATGCAAAGATTAGGGAGTAGGATGTTGCACCAGTAGGAGTGCGAATGAAATTTATATAAGCCCAAAGGGTGGGATGGATCTGTAAATGCCAATTTTGACTAGTCTTACTTACCATCTTCTCCATAATTCAAACAAGGGTTTTGTTAGAGGCCTTTGCTTTTCCATTACCTTGAGGGTAATAGGGAGTAGACCAATTTAGATGAATTTCTAAGTGTTGGTATAATTCCTTCATGGTCTTGTTCTTAAAAGACTTACCATTGTCATTTCTGATGGTGGAAGGGATGCCATAACGACAGATGATTTAGGATATTTGGGCATTAATAACATATGTGAGAGGAAAAACTTCCACCCATTTGGTGAAGTATTATGTGGCAATTATGATATGGGTATGGCCATCTGAGGAGGTAGGGGTGAGCTTCCCTATGAGATCTAGTCCCCACTTATAGAACGACCATGGTGTTGTGATCGGTTGTAAAGACCGTCTTTGACACATGAATAAGGTTCCCATACTTCAAATAATGCACACTTCCTAACGTACTTGGAGCAGTTAGTTTCCATGGTAGGACAATAGTAGCCTACTCTTAATAATTTCTTTGCCAAGACCATTCCACTAGTATGGGCTCCAAAAATACCTTCATGTACTTCCTTAATCACTTGGACTAACTTTGTTACATCTAGACAACGTAATGATTCCCATCATAGCCATGATGATAGAGGGTGCCTCCGAGGAGGGTGTAGTGGGCTATCTTTTGGATAAGGCTCCACTTTTTAGAGTGGGTTATATTCGGGAAACATACCGTCTTGTAGGTAGTTAAAGATAGGATCATACCAAGGGGATAAAGGACCAAAACTTCACAGGCTAGGCATGATTCCGGCATATCATATGCAAGTTTTCAAAAAATAATGGCATGTTATTATTTTGTGGTGGAATCCGCATCAAGGAACCTATTGTAGCTATAACATCCACAAATTGATTTTACACTCTTGGGATCTGATCAAAATTGATACACACAAAATACTCTTTAAGTGTCTCTAATAGATTTTTATATGGGATGAACTTCTCATCCTTTACCTTATATGCATCATTGACTGTTTGATGATCAACTATGAGTCTCCAATGACCTTAAGTTGTTGGATGTTCCATTTGATAGCTAGCTTCATCCCAATGATGAGTGCTTCATATTCTGCTATGTTGTTCATACATGGAAATCCGAGGCGAAAGCTTGAGGTATAAAGTCCCCTGAAGGAGTGACGAGCACTACTCCTACTCCTGAACCATGGAAAGTGAATGATCCATCAAAGTGTACTTGCCACATGAAAAATTCTTTGATATACATTAATTATGCATCTAGAAGATCTAGACACAAGTGAGGGTGAGAGAAGGAGAGGGGATAGGATACCTACTATACGATGATGAATACAACATAGTTGTATTACCTCTATATCTTGACTCTATCTCTATCGTCTCTCTCTCTCTCTCTATCTCTCTCTATATATCTATGTGAAGTCTCTTTAGAATTGATTCACCCATAAATTTGGTTTAGGTTCATGAAATAGTTCCATTTTATCTATTTATTTATTCCCTTTTTCTAATTTTGTTTTGAGAGTAATTGCAATAAATCCATTTATAATAAAGCATGTTTCATAGAATGGATACTAAGAAGAAATTTCGATGATCCTCCATGGATTCACCTATATAAGTTGTGGCTAGAGTTGCAAAGATCAAAGCTTGAATACCACCTCTCTGTTCCAGGTAAAGGTGCTTCAGCTAGTTAGTCTGCAAGCGTTTTCCCCTTGATTGATTTTTGATGCACACATTCAATATCAATCTCGTTGAGTAGGATGATCTAATTAGCCAACCTAACAGTAAGTGTTGGCTTTGAAAATAGGTATTTTAGAGGGTAAAGTTTAGATATAAGGTTGGTTTTATTATTCAATAGATAATGATGAAGCTTTTGAAAGGTAAAGATGACAACTAGGAAAACCTTTTCAATTTGGGGATAGTTGAGCTCATAAGCAATTAAAGTGCAGCTAAGGTAATATACCACTTTCTCTTTTTGACTAAGATCATATTGAGTGAGTAGGGTGCCAATGGAAAATTGGGTCATGGATATGTATAGTAATAGTGGTTCACCCGTGTTGGCAGACGAGGATTAGTGGATTGGCCAAATACTACTTGAGTAACATAAAGGATTATTGCTATTCAAGTCCCCAAAGAAGATAACATCCTTTTTAGCAGATGGGTAAATGGATGGTATTTGTATGTGAGCTACGATATAAAGTGGTGAATGGCTTGGATTTTCCCTGCAAGCTGCACATTTTTTTCAGGGTTTTAGGAGTAATTTCAGTAATTGCTATCACTTTAGCAAGATCAACCTCAATCACTCTTATAGTTACAATAAAACCAATTAATCTACCCGATAGCACTCAAGACACATTTCCTTGTATTTAACCTAACTTTATACTCTCTGAGACGTTCAAAGATGTGCCTCAAGACCTCAGGGTGTTCTTCTCTTGTTCTTGATTTACCCAAGATATCATCAACATAATCCTCTATGATGTCATTAAGCATGTCATGGAATATTATTGTCATGGACCATTGATATGTTACACCAACATTTTTAAGGTGAAGAGCATGACTTGATAGCAAAAATTCCCCCAAGGGGTTATGATGGAAATCTTATGCTGGTCCTCTTCTGTGATCTTAATTTTATTATAGCCGAAAATCCATCCATGAGAGAACATTTTTGGCCAATGGTTGAATCGACAATCATGTTGATGTTGGGAAGAGGGAAGTCGTCTTTTGGACATGCCTTGTTGATGTCTCTAAAGTCGGTATAGATTCTGATTCCTATGGGATTTTTTTATACTAGAACTATATTGGATATCCATTCTAAATAATCAATTGGTCTAATAAATCCAACTGCTAAGAGATTTTCAAGCTCTTCTTTGACTAGAAGGGCCACCCACGGATGCATTTTTCGAGCTTTTGTTTGATAGGTTTTGCATCTTTGTGCACAACAAGGTTATGCACCACTAGTGACGGGTCTAGACCTGATATGTCCATGTAGGACCAAGAAAATATATCTACAAATTCTCTAAGAAGCATTATAAAAGTCTTCTATTCTTGTGCTGAAAGTGAAGCTCCCAACTTAACTATTTTAGGTTGCTCTTTTGTGCCAATGTTGACATCAATGGTTTCTTCTACTAACATCTTGGATGCCTCCTCCATATGCGTAGGATCTAGGGGAGGTTGAGATATTATTCTAAGGGAATCTCAATGATATTTTCACCCTTGGCGTGGTCACTTTTTATGTCCTTAGTTTTTTCAATTTGTTTGTTAGCCAGCGCTTCAAAGAGGTTTTCACTGTGCAACTTGGAATTTTATTTTTGCAGAGGAATTTTGGAGGAACTTTTACCCTCGCTTTTTCTTAAATTTTTCTAAACACGTAACTCAAGTATCCTCCCCAAGTATGTGTAGGTATCAAGCTCACCGAAGAATCCTTTTTATGGTCCACGATATGAATGCTGTCACAAATACCCATGAATTATGTAATTACCTCATCATTTTCAAAGAGGTCTATAGGCGCATGAAGTTGTTGGTCCCAATCAACTAGAGTATGATAGAAAAGGTTAACTTGGGGTTTAGCGGGGGTTATGGTAAAGACACCAATGTTTAGGAATAGATTTTTTGAGGCAATATCATTGTATTGGCTATGACTAGAATTTGTGTCACTATCTGAATGAAAAGAGCTATCCTCATGTTCAGAAGAGGTAGCATTAGTATCTGAGGGGCCACCACCTAAGGTCTAAAACCTATACCATATTTATCTGATTTGACATGGGGAGTGGGAATGGGTTCTCATATTCCTTATTCATCTAGGCCACATCTTTACCCACTATAGCCCATGGTGTACATAGTACATCATTTTGCTGGATGTGGCATACTTTGGAGTTTGTTAGCAAAAAGCCATAGTGTCTTTGGGGACCCAAATTGTGGGAGGGTCCAACAATTTTTCTTTTGCTAATAGGCCACTAAGTAGGAATTTCCTGATAGTTTGATCATCTCTGGGTCATTTGTATCGGTAATTGGGATTTCCTCTTGTCTTGGGTGACAAGGATAAATTTGAAACCAAGAGGGCTTGTTGGATATCATACTCTCTCGAAACCATATTCAATAACCTTCATCTCCCATGAAGAAAAGGGAGAAATGGATGTAGAAGCACTGTTGTCACAAGAACTCAGTGTATCTCAATCCACATGTGAAGTGAGAGCTTGATTGAATAATCATGAAAATGTCAAGGGAGGGACATTCATAAGCACTGAGCGTGAAAATATATTCAAAGATATGCTATGAGCAAAGGGCTCAAATCTCCTTGAATGGTGATGGTGTGTCCCTCATGATTTAGTTTAATGTACTGATGGAAGGTTGATGGTATGGCTGCATGACATGAATCCATGGGTGGTTGAGATGCATGTTATATGGAAGATCCAATTCTAGGAATGATAAGATCTTTACATATAATAAATGAATAATTTTTAGAAGATAACACAACACAAGATATATGGGTGGACCAAGATGCCCAAATAATCAATATATGTAGAATAATACCCTTAAGGTAGGGAAACACCATACAATTCTCCTTAAGGAAGGAGTAACTCCACAATCTCCCAAGATGGGAATCCACTTCAAGGGGGACACCTCTAATATACCACTACCAAATAGAATACTCAACTCATACCTCTATGACATTAATACTCACATCCCTTATATATACATACCCCACTCTTAATAAATGGGTAACACCTAATCCCAATGTAGGCCGACTCATTACCGAATATAACTAATTCCTTTGTGACCCCATATAACTAACTAAGGGGATGTGTTCCACATGTTGACATCTCCATCAACCCATATACATTATAATATAATATCCCAAGGTACATAACATTCCCTCCCTCCTTGACATGTTTCGTCCCGAAACATAAGAAGAAGCCATATAATGAGTTTGCTTTAAATAATTGCACACTTGTCACCATGCTTTAGATCATCCAATCAACCATATGAAATTCTAGTGGGTGATGCTACTCCAAACCTAATTCCATCCTGGTCCATATGTGTTCCTCCTCGGCATCCATGCATATCCATAATAATTATTCCTATGATTCCATGTCGTATAATTATTATTCCATTGATTCCATGTATAGCCAAAATTATTACTCTTCCAATTCCTATATATCCATATAGATTGTTGCCCTCATGTGTCCTAACATGTCTCCATGATTTTTTCCTCTCATGATGATGTGGGTGTCTATATGGTACAACCTTAGTATCCTCAACCTTATCAACATTTTCCTCAACTTTCTTTTCCTCTTCCACCTTGTTTGCTATTTCTTTTTTCTCTTGAGTAGATAAATTATTTTTACTTTTTCATCATGTTCTTCACCATCTCCTTTTGATTCATCCTTATTCCCTTCTTCACAATCTTCAAATTCATCTTCATGATCCAATTTTACATTAATTTTTCCTTGCTAAGTGTGATATCTTGCAATGTAATTTTCTTTCTCTTGTACCATAATTTCATGAATTTATTTTACACATTAAGATTAATTGTTCCCAATGTCTCTAACTAAGGATATCCAAGAACAATATCCATACCATCCATATCTAAAGCATAAAAATATGAATGTAAAACATATTTATCCATATAGAGCTTTAAACATTAAAAAAATTAAATATGCTTACCATCCACTTGAGCTGCATTGATATGTTTTGTTTGCACATGTAGATTGTGAGCTACATCTATATTGATGAAGTTATCTTTTCTCGCTAGGGTTTATGGAAACAATTACCTTTTTTATTTGAATGCACCCTTCAAATTGAAATATTGAAGCTTCCTTCTTTGGAGATGCACTATCATGTGTAACAACTTCATCATCAACATTTTCTTTTCTTCTTCTTCTTTAACAAAATTATGTTTCTTTTTTGTTTCCCATCTAGCTAGGAAAATATCTTCCATTTCCTCCCAATCCCAATCCAATAGATCTATATCCAAATAAGAATACCAATGTCGTGCTTTCCCACCAAGATGAAGATAAAAACTAACCCATACTAAACATTTTTCAAAATAATTTTTCTTAAATTGTAACCACCATTTTTTTACATCAATTTCCCCATTGCCATAGAAAATTGGTATATCCATGATGCACAAAAATTAGGGTTTCAAAACTTACTCCTTTGACCAATATTTGACCTAATGATTTTGTCTATAATCAGGCATCCAATGTTAACAAAGAAGTAACCCCTACTAAAATTGTGAGAGCTTTCTGAATATGTAAAAAAATCAAAGAAAGATGGAAAATTGCAACATGTAGGCTGATTTTATGTAAAACCCTAAAAATCTCAATATATTCTTCAAAATAGATCCAAAAATTCTGAAATTTTTACCATATCTTTATGAATAGGAGTTTCACATGTTGGTAAAAATTTAGAAAATTAATTCCAAAAAATGCAGCTTGTGAAGCAAATTTAGGTGAAACCCTAAAAATGCAATAACTTCCACAAAACACCTCAAAAATTTATGAAATTTGAATTGTAGATTTTGAAACCATTTCAAAATTGTGGTAAAATATTTGAGAAAAAAATTCACAGCTGATTTAGAAATATAGATGAATCTCTAAAATTAGGGTTTGGACCCAATTTTTGCCGAAATCGACACTTTGATACCACTTGATAAGAACTTTACATATAATAAATCAATAAATTTTAGAAGATAAAACAACACAAGAGATATGGGTGGCCAAGATTCCCAAATATGCAATATATTCAAAATAATACCCTTAAGGTAGGGCAACACCATACAATGCTCCTTAAGGAAGGAGTAACTCCATAATCTCCCAAGATGGGAATCCACTTCGAGGGGGACACCTCCAATATACCTCTACCAAGTAGAAGAATCAACTCATACCTCCATGAAATTAATACTCACATCCCTTATATAGACATACATTACTCTTAATAAATGGGTAACACCTAATCCCAATGTAGGCCGACTCATTACCTAATATAACTAATTCCTATGTGACCCCATATAACTAACTAAGGGGATGTGTGCCACATGTCAGCATCTCCATCAACCCATATACATTATAATATCATATCCCAAGGTAAATAATAAGGACATGGAACTTTGTGTTATGACAAGTCCATCCTACTTCCATTGGTAATGTTATGGTGCCAATTGATTCACACTCTGTGTTGTCATATGTTGTGATTGTGATGATGTGGGATTCTAGAGCTATTTATATTCATCCCAACATTATGATTAAAATCAATGTACATATGTTTATCCCATACCTGTTGTCCACAAGCACCCTCTTTATCTTCTTTCGGGTAACATATACTTCAAAGTAAAGAGGCAAGTTATGTGTGTGATCATCATGTGGGATCTCAGTATGGCTAAAGGCAATGTGTTTTCTCGGTGCAAGATTTTCCACCAAAGCTTGAAGGTGGGAAGGATCTTATCCTTTGACACTCTTGAACCTTGAAGTGTTTTGTAAAGGATGTATTTATGTATATTTCATATCTTGAGAATATCTAAGATTGGGATATTAGCAACAATCTTCTCAAGTTTCTCTAAAAGGTCATACCGACTATCCTGAGGGGTAGACAAAGGAGGTTTTAGAATCACGAGATGAGCATGCTATGTTACCACATCATAATCTCTACTCTTTATTCTTATAGTATTCACATTCTCGTTATAATAATGAACACATCCAATAAGCGAGTCAAATGGATTGCTTTGGATCGGGAGCAAACATAAATAGTAGCCTTATATTTTTTTTCGGAAGACCGCCCCGATCCGACTTCTTCTCTGCTTGTTTATCATGCTTTGGGAAAGGTTCTTTGAATATCCCCAATTTTTGATTGGGTGTTTGATGGGGTTCAGGTGAATCAACTTCTATCTCTCCACTATCAATAAGATCTTGGATAAAGTGCTTTAGTTTGAGACACTTGTCTATTTTGTGACCTTTAATGTGATGATACTCACAATATTCATGGTCTTTGTACCATGATGGTTTAGGTGCATCATCACCATAGGGTATTGTTGTAGGGTACTAGACCATGTTCACTGCGTCCAACTATTTCAGAATCATGGACAAGGAGTCCGTGAGAGGAGTGAACAATCAACATTTGATTGTGGGTTGAATAGGTCCTTTAGTAAGTTTGAAAGGAGGATCAATTTGAACCACCTGTATAGACTTGGAATATGTTATACTCTCCTACGACATTTTTATTTTTGTTGAATAACTTTGGTTTGTCCATAGGTTTAGATGGGTGGTTGTCTTTTGAAAATGGTTTTAATTTCCCTTTTGCTATCAAATCCTTTTCAATTTGGATACCATTTTCTATGACTTCTTCAAAGTTATTGACACAATGCATTTGTAAATGGAAAGCAATGTTTGGGTTTAGATTGGGTATGAAAATGATAACCAATTAATTTTCTAGAATTGAATAAGGGAAGCGACTAGCTAACCCCTCCATCATTGCAAGAAACTAGCAAAGGTCTCATTAGGTCTTTGTTTTGCACTACATAAGTCCAACATGGTGATGTCACTTTCTACATTGAATGAGAAATGACGTACAAATATTTTTGCTAATTCAGGCCATGTGAAGACATACCCCTTAGGTATGTGAAGAAACCACTCCAAAGCTTGACCCCCTAGACTTCGTGGGAATAAGCGTATAAGGTAGTTGTCACTATAAGACACTTCCTACATGCCATGTAGAAGTCCTTGACGTGATATCATAGGTCACCTTTCTCTTTGTACTTGTCAAATTTTGGGAAATCAAAATTTTTAGGGAATGACATGTGTAGCATAGCCTTGTCAAAGGGATAAAGACATAGTTCTTCGAATTGATAATTTTTTCTATGTCTAATATTACTTTCTTGAAGGCTTGTGAGTATTTCTTTCATAGACTGTAACTACCATGTGAGGAGTTGATCTTTGGTAGGGGAAGTTGGTATCTACACCTTGCTATAATTTGGTGTTTCACCCTTTTTTTCTTTGGTATGCGAGTTCACTATGTTTAACCTTAGGTTTTTCTTGATGTGCACTTTTATTTGTGTCTTTTTGCACATGGGAAACCAAATTAACTAATTATTTACTAAGGGTTTGTACTTGGATTTGTAAGAGGTGCGTGATATATTGGCCATTAGAGCCAAAGGTGTGAGAATTGTCGAGAGCCAGGTTCAAGTCCCATTGGGCATGCCAAATGTCCTCATATATAAATTTTCTATGCTAAAATGAGATAAACTAACACCTAGTAGTCTAAAGAAAAGATAAATCTACCATAGAACCATTAAGATAAGAGCTTATGAGAAACAAATTCTTCCATGCATGAATGATCTCAAACTAAATGCTAAGTTATTTATTACTATTTAGATTGCTAACTAAACATGAACCTAGTTAGATCATTTAGCAATCAAAATTGATTGTTGTTTGTCTCAACAATGAAGATGGAATCTCACTAAGAAATGGCTACAAGGCCATTTTTGGATCTTCCCATGCTCTTCAATTTGAGAAAATGGATGCAAGATGGAGAAGCAATTTATTACAATGGATAATGGCTCAAGATCAAAATGCCTATAGTTTACTCTAGGGAAAATAAGGTATAAGAGGAAAAGGAAATGGTTCTTTATATAACCCCCCTGTTTGAGAAAGATTTGCAACTTGTTGCATGTGGGATAAGGTTAAAACAAGATTAGGAATGGATAAGGTTGCTTTACAAAAGGTAAGTGTGATTTAGAGGAGATTAATTTGCCATTAATAAACCTAGGAGTCGGGGGATGTTCTAATTAATTAGGGGTGATTAATTAATAGGTAAATGTAAGATCATGTAAGCTAATTAAAGGAGAACTAATATGATTTAAGGGATATAAGAGAGAAATTTTATCCAATAAACTATGATTTATTGATTAGATTAATGAGTGCAATTAATTAATAATAATTAATTGACCCAAGTAGAAGTGAAAAATAATTAACAAAAGGTCATTAATCAACATCCCGAGTGATATGAAGGTTAATTAATCAACGAAAGGTCATTAATTAATGAATATGAAGAGGAACATTAGCTAATTAGTTGGAAAAGTGCTAATTACTACAGAAATGATAGGAAAAAGGAAGGTTAGTGCAATCTTAAGTATTAACACTGCGTAGCGGATTTTAGGTGTCTACATAAATTTTATATACCCCTTGAATGATGCCAAAATGACTAAAATTCCTAAGATGATCTTAAAAAATGAAAATAAAGGAGTGCATCATTGGTGATCAAACATTTTATTAAATGGGAAAATTGCAACTTTGAGGCATGAGCACATGTTTCGCACACATAAATGTGGTTTAAATAATGATGTTAAATGATTAAATTTAAATAAAAAAGAAATGTGATTTAATTTATCTATGTACCTTGTGGGCCCAAATGATAGTGTTAGTCTTTTGATAAGTTCAACAAAAATTATTAGTGTTTTGGTCATGTTACTAGTGTGGGTGTTACGACCAAGAAATTTGTATTTAAAGATTTGTAGTTTTGCATTGTCATTAATAGGCTTAGATTGGTCAATAGGCATGTCCCATTTAATAGATTTTACATTAATATTTTTGTAGACACTCAAATTTGGAAATTTACTCGACATTGTTGGTCTTTACAATGCACCCTTCCTAAGATAAAAACACTCTTTCTATCCCCGTTTGGTACATCCCAATGTATCTTATCTAGCTTGCTTAGTCATACACATCGATATGTTGATAAATTTTTGAAGTCAAATGCATAAAGTCCTACTGGAAAATATTTTTTCATAGACAAAATACGGGCTTAAATCGCGCTCATGGGACTGAGACCCTCCACTTCAAGATGGTATGAGTCCCACTTATTTAAAATATGGAAAATATATACACTATTTCTAACTTCATGGGTTGGTCATGACCAGGGAAAGTTCGAAACACCCTTTTGTGACTGTAATAGTAGGTTAGAGAGGGAAGAATATGTGAGATAGAGAAGAGAAAACAGTGAGGGAAATAGTGAGAAAAGAGGGCGAGGGAGTTATGTCAATGGTATTATAACAAATTCCATTAACCAATAACCCAGAATTATATATAGTTCAATTGGAATAAATAGATAAATATACACAACTATGAAAGAATCATGAAACAATAATAACAATTAACAAAAATTTAATTGGCAATTTTCATTCCATGGCTGAAAATCCAAAGTTTTTCATTCCTTATAAAAATTTGCAATACATTCGACTAAGTAAAAACTTGAGAAAAAGAGGAAAAAAGAATATGGCATGCTAAGGGAGGAGAAAAAATGATCCTTTACAATAAAGAGAGAGCCTCAATATATAACCCAAAGGCTTGTGACTCCTCACATTCTTGTATGATTGTTCACCTTCTTTTCCAGAATAAGACACTTTTCCTTATTTTAAGAAAATTACTTTTACAAAAGTGGAAAAGAAGTGACTTAAGTTACTTTTAGAAAAATTGATTTTCCCAACGAAGAATTAGAACATACTTAAGTTGTTTTTGGGAAAATCTACTTGTTACATGCTAGAATGAGAGAGAGAAAGAGAGGAGGAGAGATCAATTGATAGAAAGAGCATGTGAAGAGGAGGATCCTTTGATATGATGAAACAAATAAGTCCTTTGGTTTTCCATTTTTGCATTGTACACGAACATGGCTTCTAAAATTTCATTCCTGCAGGGGATGGTAGTATTAGTGATGATGTCGGTGATTAGATGTGCCTTAGATTATCTTGCAATGTGTGAGCCACCTCAAAAGATTCTGAGCTGCATCTAAAATGGATGATCTAATCTAATCAATATTTTAAATGATCTCATCTCCGTAAAATCAAGGATAATATAGCTCACCTCTTATACTTTTATGAATTTCTCTTAGAGCTCATCAAACAATACTAAGAATGCAATGTAGGAAACCTCATCTTACTTGAGTGATCATTAATTTCTTCCTTTATTTCTTTCCCTTGATTTTGGTGATGTGGATAATCTTCAGTAGCCTTAGTGAGGGATATCATTTCCCATTTAATCATCCTTATCCATGTGCACGAAAAACTGTCCTCTGAACTCAAGAACACCTTATTTTCTAACAAAGTGACCTCATATCTACAATGTTCATCTCACAAATGAATGGTAGGAGCTCATTACAATGATCAACCTCTATTCTAATTGTGGAGAAAACATCATTAATTTTCTCAATTGACAAAGATGTGGTCTTGAATAATTTGATCAAATCTAGGAGAAGTTCACATCCTTTATGTATGATAGAATCAATCCATGATTCGGTCATCTTCCTTACTTTACCAAGCTTCTTGAATTTTTGAACTATATGAGGGTCAATCTTACTCGAGGAGAAATTTATTAAGAGGGGGAAAGAGGAGGAGCATATGTATCTAATTTTTTGACATATGAAGTCAAAGTATGTACTTGTCTTTGTAATTGCTCCTTGGTTGCTTCACTTTCCTTATTTATGAAACAAAATTGGTGGCATCTTCAAAATTATGAATATATCCCTTAGAAAATAATTCTCCAAGAGAGTATTTAGTCATTTCATATTCATTTATCCTTATCTCATCCTCATCCTTATCCACTCTTGGGTGAGAAAACTCAATGAATTAAGACCTTGAAGCATCGGTCATGAGTCGATAAGTCATCTTGGATTTCTGTGGATAAGAAGTGAGCTTCCAAAGTTTGGGAGATATTTTAACTATTAGAGATTTCACCTTGGTTATGGTACATTAACGATCATTTATGATGTCTTGGACCCACGAGAACATGTGACAAGGAGAAGAGGATGAGGCATGTACTACTAGGTTAGCTATAGGAGATACTAAGACTACTACTTTACTTTACACCGTAGAAGACTTATGATCACTACTTACATGATGTTGTGTTGGAAGCACAATGGAAATTTGACATGAGTGTGTAGAAAAATCCAAATAATTAGACTTGTTTCTTATAGGAGAAATATGGAAATCCCCAAGATCGAAGGCACTTGAGTCATTTCTTTACAATGAAAAATTCTACTGGGGCTCGGTGAAGACTTTGGAGATGTCTCGTGGAAGAACTTGTGCAACTTGAGAAGTTTCCTCATTCCTTGGACCTCTCACTTCCCTTACATACACCTTACTTCATGATTTCTCTAACTACATGTAGATGATGAAGGATTGTGCCTCTACTTGTGAACCCTTTTGAGAAACCACTATTTTGACCTCCTGGAGAACCATTACAGATGCGAGTCAAGATGTCAATGGACTCTACCACCGACTAATCTATGAGACGGATGGGATTGAAATGAATGGAATCCAAGTATGTAGACTCAAATATTTAACTACCATCATCTTCTATTTCCATAGTGACCCACTCCATTCAAAATTATTTCATTTGTTGTCAGATGTCATCAACCTTGAGAGTTTTCTTTGCCCGACCTCTCTCTCATCTTCACAATCTTACCAATAGTATTCCAACTCAGGCTAATTAAACATGTTGAGATGCTTGTTCTCCATCCCCATGTATTACTTGTTATCAAAATACCTTTTATATAAATATGAGTAAAAATTGAAGGATCCTAGGGAAGCTTCAATGTTGTTCACATCTATTGAGTTTTTGCAAGAGTAAATTCCTAGATGAATTAGAAATGTTACTCCTTTTTTTTTTTCTTTCACAACATTTAATGTGTAAACAGGAAAATTTCTTGTATAGCTTGATAAGAACTAATTTGTTACTCGAGATATATTTGGAGTCTCATTGGGGATTTTTCAAACCCTCCAACATGAATGTAGGAGGTCTTAAATTATGAGAAATACCTTCCATATTTTCTTATCAGCATGTAAGATTCCATTGAGAATTGACGATTGGTGTCACCCTCCATTTTCCTGATTAGGTACATTACAAAGACATAATTCACCCTGATATAATGTATCTTATACTCCCTCAATGTGAACCAAGGGTACACTTGATACACCGACACACCTTTTGGGAGATTTCTCTATGAAGTTAACCTAGGACACTTTTGCAATGCTTTAACAACATATACCTAAAAGGAAACCATGGTGAATTTCTTTTTCCTTTCGAGGTTGATCAACCGAGAATGCATATTATCATTGATAATTTGAATCCAATATTTTTTGGGACCCCTTGGTGGATATCAATATGAACTGACATCTATGGGTGAAACTATTAGTTGATGGTTCTCCCATGACTCACCGAGGAACACAATGTAATCGGATATATATTTAATGAACTCAAACTAAGAAAGAGAATTTAATAGGTGAGAAATCTTGACCGACATATTTATCCGGTTTCTAATTGTCATTCCTTGTAAACATGAATCCTTCCTTTCCCACTTGGTCAATGCATCCTATTTGCTTAGAACTATGACATTTTTAGGTCTTGGAATGCAGAGTCATATTAAGATTAATTTAGGGGATATCATGGAAATGATGGAGCCATCATAAACAATAATGGTTTGGATTTTAGCTTCGTAATTCTTAGCGTAGAAGAGAATGAATTCAATATCTTGAATGTTCAAGGGAAACCCGAAGGCACAATAGAGTCCACTATGGAATATTTTATCATCCCGGAGAATGCAAGTTCCTTCCTCCATCCTTTTCCTCAGATCATCAAAGTCCATGTGCTCCATGCTATTGTCTCTAATGTATGGGTATTCAAACACTAAAACTAGATTGGGATCATATCCAGAGTAGTGGAACTTCATTGTGTAATTTTATGGTTTCACTAACCTTAGAATGATAGTGGAATGCAATGGTACAAGTGATACTATATTCCAAGGTAGTTTTCAAAAATTCAAAAATTTGAATGGATTTTAATCGTAGAGGTAGCTGAATCCATATTTTGGCCAAAATGGGAGAAAAAAAAATCCAAATTAGATGAAACTTGATTTTTTGGAAATATATTCTAAAGATGAGGAAACACTCTGAATTTGGCAAAAATCCCTCATTGGAATCAATGGGAAATAGAGAAACAATTTATGGGAGAGGGAAAAGCTTGAAAAATAACTTTAATGGAGAAGGTGTAAAGTTTCAGTCTTTCTTTTTGGGATAAATTATCATCCAAATGGAGTGGTTTTTGATTCGTTAGGAAGATATAGGGAAGAAGAATCGATTCTCTGAATTTGGTGATGTTATCTCGCAAGGTTTGGGAGAAAAAGCCAAAATAATTTTTAGTGTATATGGAGTTCTTGAGTGGTTTTGTAGGTGGATAGTGGTTTTATTAAAAAATTGAGAAATAATTCATCATAGTACATTATCAATATATCAAAACAAATTTTTGGTGAGGGGAAATTGTCGAAAAACTTTGAAAAGCTTCCTCCGTGTAGATTTTGAGCAATCATCAACACAAATTTTGGTGGTTACAGTAAAACAGGCTAACAATAGCTGAATATTTCATGTGATTATATAAACTAAAAGACCAAATCATATGTCATGATATTATGATCAATAGAAAGGAATTTTGAAGAGGGTTTTGTTGTTAAAATTTGGAAGGGTTTTGACTATAGAATCACAAGTTATGAGCAAAACAACTTTTGGAGAACCTAGGGCACAATAGTGGTTTTGAGAAGCATGGAAGGTTGAAAAATCAACCTAGAAAAAGGTTTCATGGCTGAAATTTATGTTTTCATGTATTTTTTATTTTTGAGGGAAGTGGGAGTTTGAGAGATAGGTATATTTAGTGGTGGAGAATGCACTTTGCAAATGCAAAGTGAATTTTTCATCCATTTTTGCAAAACACATGCCAAAAATGCACCTCCACTAGCATATGACAAAATTTTGGGGTGTAATTTCACCTCCAAGGTATGCCTAGGAGCAAATACACTCTCAATGGTCACCTAGGTAATGTTTTTAGGACCCATATGCAAGTTTGACTTCCTTTTTCCTTTTCATTCATGATTTTTTACTTATGTTTTGATTGACTAATTAGAAGGGGGTGTGATTTTGCAAGTGGGGATGAAAGGTAAAGAGAGAAAGGTGTAATTATTCCCTAAAATTCTTCCAACATCCAAAAGTGAACCTAGGCACACATGATGACATCATCTCGCACAACAAAAAGAACACAGAGTGTTTTTTTGCCAAGGGGTCCAAACTTAACCGCTTGTGCCATATAGTATATGATTTTACATGGAAACATGCTGATAAATCCTCCGAGAATATTTATATACTCTTAAAATAATTATTTCATTATTTTTTTCTCATACCTCCATTTTTTCCTAGGAAGGTGCACTAGTGAGTTGAGTTGTCAGTGGAGTTTGTAACTAGTATGAACCAAACAATCACTTTGGTAATGAAGAAGGTTTAATTTTATTCCATTTGACCTTTTTTGGGATCCCAACTCCGCTCAAGGTGCCCGAAACCTTTAGTGCAAATTCCTTGTCTAGAAAGGTCACCGTGCTCTAGTGTTGGGAAGGTTTCTTTTTTATGCTCCCACAAACTTGTCTTACATATTCCATCGTGTAGTAGACTTCATGAGATTTCCAATGAATAATATTTGAGCTCCCAAAACTACCCATGGTTCCTGAAACCTTTACCAGAAGTTGACCCTTCCATAGTGCTCACATGCTCACTTTCCCAAAAAGCTACTAGAGAGAGCTTTCCTAAGACCATTTTAAAGCTTGTAAAATCTTTTATAAACCATACTTCCATGGAGAAAAATTTGATACCTTTCAATTTAATGCAAATTTTTCTCCTGAAATTCTCCGAGGCTCCTAAAACATTTACCATAAGTTGAACTTTTGAAAAAGGTAATTTTGACAATTTTGACAAGTTTTGAAAAATTTGATTGAAAGAGGTAAAATTTTTAATAGGGTTGTCAAGTAAAATGCAGGAAGATTTTACATACCAACAATATCCAGAATTCATTTTTCATTTTTCCATCCATGTGTAAAATTTATAGTTTGGCGAGGAGTTACTATACGATCTTGGTAAACTTATACGCTTTTGAACCAACATATCCTCTATCTTTGCTTTCGATTCATATTCTTGATTGGGTCCTTTACTCCATTTGGGCCAACATTTCTTCAATAATTTTCCTTTTAAACCCTATAATCAAGTATAGACTATCTCATTTACACACTTGGAAATAATATGGAACTACATTGATACACTCACTTTCTCGTAGTCACAAAATCACGCATTAACTATTACATATATATCGCCAAGTATGTTGTTTTATATATGAATCTCACGTAAGAAAATTATTCACTAATGACCCATCCCTAGTCTTGTTGTTAGTTAGTTGGTTTTCTTCATCATTTGTCTAGCATATTTTTAGTTGTTTACATGGTTTTGGTCATATCTCAAGGAGTTTCGTGTCGTTATTTGGTCATTTGTCATCTCTAGTCTTTGACTAGGGTGCATAGGGTAGAACAGGGGGCACCCATGAGCACCCCGATCCTTATTTTGGGTGCCTTGGTCTTGGAATAACTTGCAAGTCTAATTTAAAGTTTTGAGGTTGATCTTTCTAGTTTTCCCCCTCATTCTCGCTAGTTCTTGGTCAACATGCTAGGTCATTAGTGTCTAAAGTTGAGAAAGTGATCCCTATATAAGCACAACATACACACTATGCTAAGGGCATACTATCTAGTATCAAGGGCTAGCTATCTACTAAGACAAGGGAATACATTAAGGCACCATTGAATCACACACACTACATATGAAGGATTGTATTCATTCTATTCCATCCACCATTTGCATTTTACATCTAGCTATTGCCCCCATCTCTCGCTGTCATTCGCACTGGGCACCATAGGCACACAATTTCACACACAAGCACACAAAATTACATTAGGTCTAGAATGTAGTGAAACACTTAATATTAAGTTCACCATTGTGGCAACTAAGGTAAGTTTGACCCCTTCATATGAATCTTTATTTTTTTAGGGATTTGATGATTTGTATGGGTTTTTTCAAGTAGATATTTATTATAGGTTTAGGAAAACATAAGCGAACTTACCGTGATAATCACGTGACAAAGATAAAGACATTGAAAAAATCTAATGACACTTCCAAATTCAGGTCCTCATTTTTTCTACAGGCTAGAGTGCCCATACTATAGACTAGGGTTCCCAAAGGCACCCCGATCCTCCTCCAGTGCCCTGGTCTAGTCAAATCTTCATTTGATGCAATTTCTTGGGTTATACCATCATACTCTGCTTCATCCGCACATCATCATGTTCAGTCCCTAATCATAATGAGTTAAGTCATTTTCAAGTTAATACCTTATCCCTCCTATTTTAATTATTTCATTTCAATTAAATATCAAATAAAATTACTCAACATTCATATTTCAATCTATACCAATTATTTCATTACTGTTACTAGTCTATATTAACATAGAATACTCATATCTTAGTTAATCATTTTGGTGAACCCGTAATTTAGAATATTTCCCCTAGGATCCACTTTAAACCCTAATGGCTAAGGATAGTTCATCTTATTCACCCATCATGTCTCATTTTAGTGTTAACCCTATCTATGATGAGACTTTCATTACTAAGATCATGACTCTCTATAGTAATCCTACTCCTATTCCAGCTCATATCCAATAACAACTTCTAGATGGTTAACAATATGTGCCTACTTGTTTTGAAGATTATCCCATTGGCATTAGTATTTTTGAGGATCCAATAGCCTTCAATCATTGTACACCATGTTATACGACTACTTGTGATCCTCCTTCTGATCTTTCTAAGGAAATTTTAGATGATTCTCTTATCGATTACTTGTTTGGTATTGACAATCACTCACATGTCCATACTTGATTCTTCTTCTAGTCAGCCACTGCTATAGTTCCTTCTCATGATTCTCCTACTTCTGATATTTCTTCTCATGATACATCTCATACTAGCTTGCATACTCCATATTATGTTGATGATCCTATTGATAGCATCCTTAGTGACATTCTCATTTCTGAGTCTCTATCTGATACTGATGAGATGGTTGATAGCCATGGTTCTCCTTGTTTTTATATGGATGAGTGTGAATATCCTATTCCATCACTACCTTCTCTTGAGATTGCATCTAGCACTATACATGAGTTAACTAGATCTATCACTTCTTCTTCTCGTACCATTTCATCTCCTCTTATTACATCATCTACACCCATTCATTCATATTCTCATATAGATGTAGCTCTGTCAGTCACCTCACCTATTAGGGATGTTTTTGATGATAATCCTACCACTACTATGGATATTCCATATACATCATCTACTATAGCTTCTTCGACACCTACTACTAGTGTTCCTTTAGCATTGAAATCTCCTTTGTCATCTCTAGATATTCCGATGATCACTCACAATGGAAAATTACAACCTCTTAATACATTGTTACCATCTTCCACTATTCCTTCACATGATATAATATCTCTCATGCATGCCATAGGTCAATAACAATCTAAGGATTAGTCTCTTACTCTATAAATAAGGGCTTACTATGCTTGTATTGATAACAACTCTTTACATGGTAACCTATTCCTAAGAAGATTCATACTTACGCATTTCCTTAGTACTTTGTCATGCCTACATTCACTTTCTTTGATGGTACTGGTGATCCTCATTCTCATCTTCTACATTACCGTATGGCTATGACCTCTTATTCTAATGATAGATTATTACTCAAGGCCTTTCAACATAGTCTTACCAATTTGGCATTGCAATGGTACACTCATCTTCCCTTTGGGTCCATTAGTACTTACTATAACATTAAGGACGCTTTCCTCCATCGTTTCATCCTAAAAATGTCCCTAAGGTTACTTACAACTGCATACCTACTTTACATCAGGGATCATCGGAATCTATTAAGGATTATATCTTATAATTTAATGCTTATATGCATCAGTTAGTATTCTAACCTATAGACCTTGAGAAGAAATTAATTTTCTGTCATGGTTTGATTCCTATGCTCAAATAGATATTACAGTATGATACACATGAGTCATTTATTCTTTTATGCTACAAAGTCCTCAATCTAGAGCAAGATCTTCTTTCCGAAAATGTCATTGATCCTCTACGTACATCTACTTCTATTATATCATCTAATCTTCCTCCCTTAAAATTGGTTGAGCATCCTACACATGATCCATCTTTTCCTCACAAGCAAGTCACAAAAGTTCAACCTACTCCTCCAAAACAAAGAAATTCTTCTCCTCTACGATATACCAATTCTCTTTCCACTCCATCTATGTCACATGATCCATTACATTTCTCCCATCATGCTATACCTCATGATGTGTTGTTTTCCTTACTTGAAAAACACCTCATTCGCTTACCATCCAACCAACATCATCCAAAACATAGGCTACAACATCAGCGTGACCAACCTTATTGTAACTATCATCGCATAAATGGCCATAGGGACAATGAATGTCTTTCCCTTCATGATAGATTGCAACATTTAGAGGATAAGGGCATCATATCCTTTGGCTCTCGCTCATGTGAGTGATCCATCTCTCCTCTACCTTGTCAGAGAGTTTCTACTACAGCTTAAGTAATATCCTCCTCATGGTGTTCAGTGCCATGGTGTGTCCACAACCGCATTCGTTACTCATATACACTCTCAATCATGTCCATACACCGTTGCATCATCACATCCATCACATTCACTTCATCCATCTCATCCATCGCATTCATATTATCCACCACATCACGTTGCTCCTTCACATTGGCTTCCACACCCACCACCTTTGCGCATACCACCACAACTCCATATGACATTCAGTTTGGCACATATTCACATACTGCTTCCATCCCACATGCTTCCACCACTTCGTGCTGCCTTGGTCTTTGGTAGGTGATTACTATCACCTTACCCCCTATGAAACACTTGTATTCTTATGGTTCTTACATGACTGTTGAGGGTTTTTCTCTAAGAACCTTTCATCATGTGCTCCATCATTCATCTAGTGCACTCAATCATTTCCCAATGACACACTCTTTCTTTCCATGGTTCATTCTTGACTACTAAGGGGTCTTAATTAAATTAACCTAATCATACATATGCTCGGGGCATCGTTCACTTTTCCTCCCCATTTATCACATTAACATATTACGATTACATTACATTATCACGACACACATTCATCCCGACACGTTAGTTTGATAATCATACATTATATATTTTTACATTCATTCTACTCTCATTTAATAAAAATTTCACTTAGCTCATCACTCACATTACATATATTACATCAATAAACACTAACAATATACAAAAACATCACATACATTCCAACAATAATCACCAAATCATACAACATTGATACACCACAAAATAATCTCATCATATATAAATCACATGTGTCCATACATATATAGTGAATACAATCATCATTGGGGAAAATATCCTACATTATAGACAATAATACTAATAAAACCTCCTCATCACTATCACTCTTAGGTACTGCAAGAGCCCTAGAACTAGATGCCTTGCTATTAACTTTGTGCCATTATTCACGGCCTCGATACCTCTCCATTTTCTTATGAAATAAGTTGTTCTTCATAGAATAATATGAAAATTGACGTTGTAAATACATGTATTGTGCAAATACATCCTACGCTAAGGGACCACAACCCAATGCATTTCTCGCTCATCGAGTTTCCTCGCGTGCCTCATCCCTCTCACCTAGCAACACAATACATGTCACTATTACTATGGTCACTGGCTTAAATAAATGGGCATGCTTGCCCGCGATATCATCCACACACAAAAGTATCCCTCCACCTAGTACATTAGTTCGCACATCCCACATTAATGTGTGGATGGATGTGTTGATTATTAGGGACCAATACGCATCACCTAAAAAATAATAATGCAAAAAATTAGATAACCATCGCTATCACATAGGAAAACAACAAAGCACACAACATAAGTTATATATATATATATAGTCACACTCCACTATAGCCACTTCTACATTGTTAGGGGAATGGGTTTCCCCCTCTCCTCCTCCTTCATGTCATAACCCCACTAGACCTCAAAATAATGAGAACAACAATACCCATCGATGTGCCACCCATCATGCACGGTACTCCTTTGTGAACCCACATCATTTTAGTCTATCGACTATATCACAACGTCCACCTCATCTTGCCTGGGAGGTACTAAATGCTCTTTCTTCTGGGCCCTAGTATAGCTCTAGCCTCCGAGGTGCTTTGATAGCTCTCAACCATATAGGATATGGGGGCACATCTTGAGCCATGCCAAACTTTCATAATACTATCTCCACCTGAAAAATCACAGCCACACCTAGCAATTGATCTTATAACCACATAGTCCTCCAAATACATCGCAACTATACAACATCCTCGGGCCATCCTCCATAGTCTCGGTATGGCCTCTATGTAACTACCTCAGGCTCCATCCCATCTATAAGTACCCTGTAGGTATTTGAGTCCATCCTACCCCCACGAATATTAATCCACATCCTTGGATATATCTCTTTCCTAGCCCACTCTCCTCATGGACATCAAAATGGCCTCAACAATCTTATGTGTTCATACATCCATGCATGTAATAACATAGTAGATCCTATCCCACCTCTATGCTCATCATGAGTAAATCGGTATAGATCTCTATATAGGTAGGCCAAAAAACATTGTGTCCACGCGTATCTAGTACCCTCCACTATCCACCGACATATATCATGCATCTCTATACAAGATGTCTACACCTCCTCCTCAACTACGATAGATGAAGCAATCATCACAATAAAGAACTTCATAGCGTGGAACACCAAACCTAAAAATATAATCCAAACTAATATGGGCCTCGGTAGGTACTTGAGTGCCCGGAAAATATTTCCTATTAGCTCGCATCCGCCTCTCCATATCCTCCAATGACATAACTCGTACTCTCTTCCAACAACCTGGGAATTGCAGTATATGATACACATCCTCTAAAGTCACAGGATAATCTCCTCGTAGAAAACCAAAATGTACACATATCTAAATTACATCTCTCACATAGTGTGGTAAACATAGGCATATTGTGGGGCACATCCCCCATCCGTGCTATGTGACATAAGTTGACATGGTCCATAACATACCAATCATCCTCTCGACAAGCCCAATCCAAGCAACATACTCATATGACGCCCTTTTACAAAATTACCTCAAGGGAATATCCCTTTGTAAATCACAAATCGACAACAAATACATCATTAGAACACCTTATAAGTACAAATACACTCACGTATAACATTCATGTATATTTGAAATATCATTTTTCATAATTTTAGACCAAATGCACACATTTTTGACCATGGCACCAAAATTCGTGGATTAGGGCACTTGATTAACTAAAATTAACTAAACTAGGTAGTATATAAATAGTTAATCTAAGCTATGAAAAACTGTAATAAAGTAGATAAATGTAGTAAAGAAATATGTTAATGATCTAAGAAAATATGTAAAATTAAATACTAAACCCTAATGTGCAAGAGAGAAGATGAAAGAACTCAACTAATAACATATGCTTGTTGAAACAAGATCATAATGATGAAATAGAAAATTAGAAAGCAAGAACAATTGTGCCGAGGTCCCACAAAGGACAAATATGGGTGATATGGATGGACTAGAGTACTTGGGAGAGGACTAGGGTGCCCACGAGCAATTTGGAAAGCAAAACAGAGGCCCCGGTCTCGGTAAAAGGTATAGACTTGGTCTTCACATGTCCTAGAGATGACTGATATCCTTCGCTTCTTATCACATTAATTTTCCTGTATTGCGCCGAATGCTCAAAATATTCCAAGAGGAAGAGATAACCTGCAAAAGACCAAAAGGAAGTATAAAACCCCAAAAAAGAAAGATGCAAATGAATGGGTTAGAATGACCTCAATTGCCACAACAATGGGCTTAATAAATTGAGTGTTGCACTACATTTCAAACTGGATGTAGTTCTGGTGTGTGTGTGCATGTCATGCCCTAGGTGCTCTTGTGCCAGTCACACTTTGTGAAATAACGAGCAATAGCTAAATGTAGAAAATGTAATAGAATGTGTGCATGGAATAGAATAGAATCCCCCTCCTATGAAGTGTGATGCAAATGTCCTAGCTTGTGCCTTGATGATGGAGCTATGTGGATGCCAATGCAATAGATGGATGTAAATCTAGATGAAGTGATAGTATTAAGTGATGCTAGGTCCCTCATTATGGTCTCATAAATTTATATTTATAGGGTTATCTTGCTCTAATTTCGTAATTAACCCTAAAAAGGCCAACCAAAAGAAAGATAAGGATGAAAAATGGCTAGAAGAGGCCCAAAAAGTGGTGGGAAAGTGCTAGAAGGATCGGGAGCCCCAGGTGGGACCAGGGCACCCATGGGCGCCCTAGTACTAAATCTAGGCACCCCAACCAAGGCTAAGATGATGCGGAAAGTTCGAAATGGTTGGGTATATGGGTGTAATAGGTCACAAATTACGAAATAAAATAAACAAGATGACCAAAAGGATGAGGGTTAATTAGTACTTTCTTCACTCAAGAACAATCTAAATAGTAGTATGATACCGGATAAATAAATGTCTAAAGTGCATGATTTTGTGACTACAACGCCTAGGAGAAGGACACCGTGCATAGATCTAGGCACTCATGTCTCGAAGGGTAACTATTTCTCTCATCACTATTGTCCAGGTTCAAAATGCCGAGAAAATTAAAATTATCAAATTTGTAAAAATTCAATAAAAACGACTACTACACCATACATTTTTTGAAAAACAATGCACTTACCAACTCCACAGTCATGTGTGACGCTATGATGGTCACCACCCTCTCAAACTAACTAGGACATGCTGCTCTCACTTATGAAATTTTGACTCACCTCATACTCAATCTCACAATCACGTAAACAACAAATGAAGTGACTACGCACATTTTTACTTCACTACTTATAGTTACTTTTTCACTTACTTTACTATAGTCATTATTTCGTGCTTATTCTCACAACTAATACACACCACATCATTTTTGTCATATCTTGAGCGTTTCTACTCTGATTTACACCCCATTTATCAAATTATTTTTAGAATTTTTCCTACCACTATCACATACACATTACACATGCATTATCTCTCCTTGACTTTGTATTCCATCCAATTCATACATTTTTTTGTGATTTCTATCACTTTCTATCTATTTCGTGCTTACTTTCGACTTAGCATTCGTTCTTGTAATCACTTCCCCTTTCAATGAAAGGGGCTATATCATTGGGGTCATCTTCTAATTCCCCTTATAATACCATGTGATTAATCAACATTACCAATCCATCATTTTCAAACATTTACTAATTCACTGCATGCGACATCTCACCATTAATTCCCCCTAATGACCTAATATGGGGGAAAAATATACAATTTTTCTATGCAACATATCATCACTTCCCCCTAATGACATAAATTGGGGAAACAAGAGATTAAAAATATTTCTATGCTATCATTCACCGCTTTATATCGATTCCCCTAATGACCTAAACTAGGGAAACTAACATAAAATATCTCTATGAGTAACTAATCAAAACAATGAATCCATTACCGCATTCAAACCTATAACAATCAAAATCATAACATTTAATCAATACAAATTCAACATAATTGACCTCTAGATGACCTAACTTGGGAGTTACTTGAAACCTCCCGGATGACCTAACTTGGGAGATTACTTCCATTGCTTTCTCGCATCACCTAACTTGGGAAAGCTATTCAACATTTTGCATTTGATTCCAGATGACATAACTTGGAAGCCATCATACATTTTGTGTTTGTTTCCAAATGACATAGCTTGGAAGCTATTACATTGCAGCGAAACCCATGGAGTGGGGGCAAGAGTGCATTTCCTATACCACTCCTATATGAGTCAACTGTTTGATCAAAATTATTTGGATCCAAAACCACAAATATTTGATCTGATTCTGTCTTATAATCGATGGATCTTGAGGATGTAGTTAGATATTAGAGAATAACACACTTTTCTCCCTACACTCTTTCTCAGAGAGTAGGACACCCAAATACTGATTGATTATTCGTATCCACGCATTTAGGTTGGGAAATGATCACTCCCTAACCCATCTTATCATCATCATAAAATGTTAGAAATCATCAATCATCCAACATTTCTATCATCACTTTCATTTAGTACAATTCATCGTGACATTATGCTTTTATTCGCTACATGGATCAACGGGCTGATCCATGGTTTGACACGCTAAATGGTTCTTTTAGCACACTTTTACTACCACATATTTTTGTTCTACTACAACATGGGATTCTCCTAATTTCTCTTAGGTATGCATCTCTATCTACTTTATGTTACCAATATTTCTGCTCACCAACATAAAGTGGGGAAAATTTAGTCACAAAATCACGCACTTACTATTACATTTATACGTCAAAGTATGTTGTTTTTATATGGATCTCAAGTAAGAAAATTATTATTCACAATGAAATATGCCCTAATTGTGTCATCAGTTAGTTGGTTATCATTTTCATTTGTCTAGCATAGTCAAATCGATTGTTTACATGATTTTGGTTGTATCTTAGGGAGTCTCAAGTGTCATTAATTTATCATTTTTCATCTCTAGTCTTTGACTAGGGTGCCTAGGGTAGAACCTGGGCACCCATGGGTGCCTCAATCCTTATTTTAGTGTCATGGTCATGACAAAACTTGTGTCTAATTTATAGTTTTGAGGTCGGTCTTTGTGGTTTTCTGTCTCATTCACCTAGGTGCTATTCGGCATATCGGGTCATTAGTGTCAAAATTTGAGCAAGATATTCCTATATATGCACAACATACACACTATGCTAAGGGAAAACTATCTACTATCAAGGGCTAACTATCTACTAAGGCAAGGGACTGCATTTGGACACCATTACATCACACAAACTGCATAGGAAGGGTTGTATTCACTCTATTCCATCCACCATTTACATTATACATCTAGTTATTGCCCCTATCTCTACATCATTGGTGCTAGGGCACCCTAGGCACATAATTACTAACAAAATCACATAGAACTACATTGGGTCTAGAATGTAGTGCACCACTTAGTTGTAAGTCCACCATTGTGGCAGCTAAGGTCAGTTTGACACCTTTATATGCATATTTCTTTCTCTAGGTATTTGATGCTTTGTATAGGGTTTTGTAGGTATATGTTCATTACAGATATATGGTGACATAAGAAAATTTATTGGGAAAATCACGTGACAAAGATCAAGACATTGTGAAGATCTAGCAACAGTTTTAGATTCAGTTCTTGAGTTGTTTTACATACCAGAGCACCCATATTGTAGATTAGGGTACCCACATGCACCCTGATCCTCCTCCAAGTGCCCCAATCCAATCAAATCTTCATCTGCTGCAATTTCTGGGTTGTACCATCATACTCTACTTCATCCACACATCATCATGTTTAGTCCCGAATCACAACGAGGTAATTCATTTTTAGGTTAGTACCTTATCCCTCTTATTTCAATTATTTCATTTCAATTAAATATCAAATAAAATTAATTAGAATTCATCTTTCAATTTCTAACAATTATTTCATTATCAAGTACTAGTCTAGATTAACATAGAATACTAATATTTTATTTAATCACTTCCTATACATGCAAAAGTTTCCCATGGCTCCTTAAATATCACCAAATATTATGTAGACTCATTAGGGTTGCAACAATTGTATGTATGAAGCATCAAATCAGGTCAAGAACTTAGGTTATATTATTTACAAGAACTTAAACATCCCTTCTCCATGTATTTTAGCAATATCCAAAATCAATTTAAGCATTTTCAAAGAGTTTTTAAGTTGTGAAACCATTCTTACATTCATTCAAATACTACATGTTAGGTGGACAATGATGTGTAGTTTGAGGCCTCTTCGGAGTAGCACCAATGTCGACATTGCATGGGGGTTCCTACAACCCAACTATTGTTTGTTTTGCAAGGTATCCCACTAATGGCCAGGGTTTGATAACTTGACAACATAATTGACAGTTAGGGTTTTACGACGTCATACATTTTCAGGTAGGAAACACTCCCAAAACTTACAGATCCATATTTAGACCAAGTATAAAACCATATAATAGGTCAATATCATAAGGATAGTTCTGGAAAAATTATACAATCTTTCCTTAGGTCACTTTCCACCACAGCTTCTAGGAAATTTTTTTATTAGGTTTATATCCCCTAGTTCCATTAGTCTACACACCCAAAACTTGCCAAAATATTATGTAATCAACTAAGTTCGTACATTCCTTTGTGTTTTAAAATTATTAACATATTAAATAAACATGAATGAATTGTTATGATATTGTATGATCAATTTTGGAATTTAATTAATTAAAATAACCCAATTTATATACCCTTTACATCCTTTAGTGTACTTAATTCAGTAATCTATATTCCTTAATCTAAAATTATGCATTGTTATGATATTGTATGATCAATTTTGGAATTTAATTAATTAAAATAACCCAATTTATATACCCTTTACATCCTTTAGTGTACTTAATTCACTAATCTATATTCCTTAATCTAAAAAGGTGTAATTTTTTTGTGAACTTGAAATTGTATATTTCACCTTCTTTCAATCCCTAATTTCCCTAGGGACTATTTACGTTATTCCTCTTCAATTTTAGTGCAGTATTTGGATTTATATTCGTAAATCATGATTAATCCTCAACTCTTCTATAATATTTTCCTTCAACCTAGATGTTTTTGATCTCCCGCTACCCTACAATACTATTCTCCTTATGTTGGCATACATCAAGGCACATTGATCCCTACCAATGGATCTTATTTCACTGCTGATATATTTTCCAATACTTCTTTCACCCCTAACAATGCTCATGTCCAACATAAAGGATCCAATAATCACTCTAACAATCTTGACCATGACCTTCCCAAGAATGAAGTATAACATCTTACACATTTTCTATAAGAGAAACCCACTAATATCTATATTCTTCTATATGCTTCAAGAGATTGACTTAAGCACGATTCATTATTCTACATAGAGACATATACTATTCTTACATCTATAGTGCCTACATTTTTGGGGGCACCTAATCTTTCAAATCTCTATGTTTATGCCTGTAACCAATGTTTTTACTAAACATTCTCTTTACAATCATAATGGTTCTCACACTTCTTCATCTAGCACATGACATCTTGAAACCATTTTTCATACATTACAAGCTCAAATATTACAATTATAAAAAGGCACATTTGTTTCTCCTCATGTTATGTATTCTCGCCCATTTGCTTCACAATCCACTTGGACTTGAAATGGATTTCTATCCTATGCCTCTTTGTTTTGTTTCTACTAAAATTTATATCTATGATGGAAAATGTGACACCATTTAACATCTTCACTCATTTAATGTGGATTGCATTGATTACACACCTTATGATGCCTTTCTCACTAAGCTCTTCCCTAGGAGCCTTATTGATTTTGTATTGCAATGGTTTCATGACCTTCCCACATAGTCTATGTGTTATTTCAATATCTTCGAAAATCACTTCTTAGCGTAATTCTTTATTAACATTAGGGAAAATGATTCATATGCATAAATGCATAAGATGAGAAAAGAATCTAATGGAACCATTAATTATTATGTCTTATGTTATAATACCATGATTGTTAAGATGAATAATATATTTGTTGAAAGTGAATTAGAAAATCTCTTCACTCAAATATTGCTTTCTTCTCTACAATAATCAATCATATTTGACAAGTTTTGATCATTTTACCATCTATGTCATACCCTTAAAGAGAACAAATCTAAGTTATTACATATGAACAAAATCAAGTATGTTGCTAGCACTCCTAATACACCTCATCCCAATTTTCCACGTAAATATCTCATTAAAAGGAAAGGATAATGACACTAAGGTTACTTTCAATTATATTTCTCAACCTACCAAGTTACAATTACAACCCAGGATGTTCGAGTCTACATGCTTTCCTTGTGCCCCACAAATTGTATTGAAATAATTTATTGAGTATAATCTTATGTGTATCCCTCCACTATTTTAGATTGATGAAAGAAATCCTAAAAGTAAAATTTTTTATGCCAATTATTATCGTGATTATCATAGATATATTGGTCACTCCATTGATCAATGCTTTAAGCTTCATCACATTAGACAAGAGATTATTGATTTCAATTCCATCAAATGGGATGCTACCATTGAATATTTTAAGCCAACCAATGATAATCCTAAATTGAAAATATTTAATGATCCACTTCTTAAGCATAACAATGAAAAATATACTTCGAGGTGCACAATACTCATCATGTAGTCCCACTACCACCCTATTATGATCACACTTTGGATGCAATGATTGAAATCTGCTACTCACATACCATCTCCTCCACTGATTATCACTTTCAAATATTTTGATATAGATTGCAAACTTATTTCAAATACCCTGTTCATTCATGTTTGTATTCTTCAAGTACCCATACAAAATATGTTTGTTGATCCAAAAAAAGGATAATGTTTACTCTCTTACATTACTCCACTCTCTTAGAATTTCCACAAAGAATCTTGCATTTGATTCTAATCCTCACTATCAATGCATTACTATCCATATTCCAATTGGATATCTTATTACATTGGTCTCATTCTTGGTTGCTGCCACTATTAGCTATGGTGCATTATGCTTAGCTCTCCCTTGGTTTTGTTCTCTTAGAGATAATACCTTGGTCATTCACAAATGTGTCAAGTTTATTCATAATTATAAGGTTACCACTATTCAAGGTATTCCCTTTGAGTATTTTTCTCCTAACTTTCCTAGTCGTTCTTATATAGTTTCTATCCATACTCCTAGTGCATCTATGGATAGGTATTTGGCTTTACACACTATCTCTAACAGCTATAGTCCTCCTAGGTCTCTTGATATGCCTTTTGTTTTACATAATATCTCTAGTGGCTCTATCCTTCCTAGGTCTCTTGATAGACCTTTTGTTGCAAATACTATCTAGAGATGTTCTAGCCCTTAAAGGTCTCCTAATAGGCCTTTATTTGTACACACCATCCCTAATAATTCTAATCCTCCTAGGTTTCATCCTAGGATCTTAGTTCTAATGCTATATCTAGCGGTTATTTCCCATGAAGGTCTCCTGATAGGCCTTTGGTTCCACACATTGTATTTTATAGCTAGTCAAATTTTGGGCGGTCTTTGGTAAAATTAGTGGAATTATATCTCCAGATTGAGTTGCAGCAAAATCAGAAATTATCAGTAATTCTACAAATGACAATTTTCTAAGATAGTGAATTAGTTTCCGTAGATTTTTGTCCCGAAATGGTTTCCCACATTATATCTAGTCTCATGTGTTTATGTGTATGCTTCTCACTCTATATCTCATGATTAACTATGCATGCTTATGAAAATCAATTAAGTATAATAGTAACTTATTAAATAAGTGGTAATTTTTTGTGAAAGTTTTTATTTGCACTAATTCACCCCCCTCTCAATGCCTAAAATTCCAAAAAATTGGTATCAGAGTGGTGGTTCTCATGTGTTAAGCCTAACAACTTGGAGGTGATCTTGAAGTCATAACCATGACGAGAGAAAATCACAGATGAATATAGGAAGCTTCAAGATGAAGCTCAAAATGAAAGGTTGCAGATGACGATGGGAAGGTTGTAGTAGCTCCATGTATGATTTAGAAGATGAGGAAGCACAGGTAAATCTAGAAGCTAAATTAGAGTGTGACTTGATGAATTAGAAAAGTCAAGGAAAAAAAAAGAAATTGAAAGTCTACATCACAACTTACGAGAAACACGTTACCTTTCTTGAAAATAAATTGAGTAAGAAAGATCAAGAGGATGCTCAAGAATGCAAAGAAAATTATTCTCAAATAGAGAAATTGTTGAACTCTCTAAAATTCAAGGAAGACAAGGTTTACAAGTTGAGGTTCTTAGTGATGGAACAAGAAGGTGAAATTGGACACCATGAAGAAGTGTTGTCTCAAAGGGAGAAAGAATATAGAAAAAGGTATAAGACATTGAGGAACAAGCCAAACTGATCTCTAAGGCTCTCAAGGAAAAAATTGAAGAGTGTGATAAATTGATCTCAGCCATAAAGACACTTCAAGAGGACCTAAACCAGAAAAATAAAAAAATGTTAAGAACAGAAAGATAAAGAGGATGCTTTCCTAAAGCATGAAGAATATTGAAGGGTAAACTTGAAAAAGTAAATGTTAAATTGGGTCTAGCTCTTAAAATTGAATTAAATCAGTGTGAATTAGTTCATGAATCATGTCAAGCTATTATTTATATCAAGGGTGGAGAATGTGAAAGAATTAGTGCAGAATCAAGACCCTAAAGGAGTACATGGAACAAGGAAAGAAAAGAGATTTGAGATCTGAATCAAGTAATACTTATTGTCAAGGATGTCCTCAATCTAAGGAAAACAAAAGAGTACAAGAATATCTATAGGCAACCAAATGTGAGAAAATTAAGAAGTAAGTTTAATTGAACTTGTTTTTCATGCCACTTCTTTGGACATAAAGCTAAAGATTGTAGGAAAAGGTAGGAAAAAAATTCCATGAAGATATTATAGAATTGAGGCTGACAGAATAGGATATGTTTCAATTTCCATGAAAGAGGTCATGAAGCTAGGTGGTGCTTGGAAGAGCCTAGAAATCAATTTTGTATAAATGGATCTCCTAGAAACAAAAATAGAACACCCGCTTTAAATTCCTAAAACCTGGACACTATGCCAAACATTGCAAAACTAAGCTATATGTTTATAAGAAGAAGGAAGTGGAAAAATACAAACCTCAAGAGAATGCTAAAGGAAATCCTAATGGAGTTAGAGAGATAGAAACTCAAGAAAAGAAAGAAAAAGGATTGTTTTCTCAATGTGGAGATAGTACAAGTGTGGAGAAGCCTAAGGTGAACTTGGAATCAAGAAATGAAGGTAGAACATCTAGTAGTACATCAAATAAGATGGAAAAGGCTTCACGGGAAAAAGGGAGAAAGAGTGAGTCATCAAGCCTTTTTAATGGCTTCCCATTGTTCGAGAGAATCTATCAAGAATAGAGTGCCTTCTCTAAGATTCTAGAAGGCATACTCCAGTTGAATGAAGCAAGGTCAATCTTTCATCCTCCTCAAAAATTAAAAAACAAGGTTGTATCCATGATGATGCTGAGTGAACAATCCAAATTTTGGTTGTGCAAAGCAAGTAACCATTGGTTATTGATGTTTAGGTTATCTTTAGTTTGCTAAGGTATGCAAAATTGAAGTTATTTTGTTTAAATTCTCGAGTCCGTGTTTACATCTTGCTAAAGTGAGTGCTTAGTGAATCTCTTGAGTGATATTATTAAGAAATATTGAAGACGTGTTGTGTCTTGTCCAAATTTCCGAGTGTTCATGTCACAATTGGTATCAAAAGTCTAAAAATCTAGACTATCTTTCTCCTTGCTGCTACTTATTGAATTAAAAACCGAATCGTCCTCCATTCTATTAATGTTTAGTAATCATTGTGCCATTCTAGTTGATAACACCATGTTGTAGGTCTGATATGTATGAGAACATGTTCTTGGTTTAAGAAGAGTACAAATATGAGTCATGTGGGTGTAAGAAAGGAAGAGCATGTGAAGTCTTGTTCCCATATTGTCAAAATTGAATCCCGATATGGTGTATCTTGAAAGAAGAGTTTATTATTTGTTAAAGTTGTCATGGATGTCAAGTTTCAAAGTCTCGCAATCATGATACTTTAATGCAAATTTGTGAAGTGTGTCCATGATATAAAGAGTAAGGTGATGTTAATGTTATATATTTCAAGAGGTGACTGTCCATAAGCAAGATGAGAATGGTTCCACAACTATCATGTCAATATCTCGCTAGAAATTAAGATCTAGTTGATGTCCAAATTAAATTAATATAAGAAAATATTCTACAATTGGAAATACGTGTTTCCTACCAGCTATCTCGGTATTTGTAAGTGCTATTGTTAATTGAAGAATAATTGTTGGTCAAAGCGTATGCTTTAGGATTTTCTTGGTTGTTAGAGAGTTTTTATCGTGAATTTGTATAAATGTATTTCAAAATTTGCAATCAACTGGTAAGAATGAATTGAGAGAAAGATGAAGAGTTAAGAAAATCATTGAGCAATATCATAAAAACAACAAGCTCTAGAAAAGATAATGATGAAACTCATATAGGTCGGACATTGAATTATCAAGCATTGATGGCAAGAGGAGAAACCGAATACTACAGGTTGGATATGTTAAGAGAATTAATTCTTATTGAGGTATAGCTATGTTGTGATATGGATGTCTATGGAGTTTTAAGTTATTGAGTAATGAAAAGGCTGTTCTAGGTATGACCAGCTACATGCATAAGTGCAAAACATTGAGAAAATACGGTATGATAGAAGAGTATGTTGGTTTGTAATGATCTCTTAAAAAGATACAAGCTTGGAACAAAATGAATGACTAAAATGAGGAACTTGTAGAAGACATGGATCAGATTTGATGTTAATTAGAGTCTAGAAAAGGACTACAATCTTAGGGGAATTTTTTGAACAAGGAAAGATAGTTGCTACTTTAAGATAAAAGATATGCAAAATGTCATGTAGCTGAGTGATAAAGAACATTGTCATCTAAGGGGGAGCTCCTCAAGGTAAGATCGTGGTTTTTCAAGTTTTTATTTGTACATTGCTCATGGTGTTATAAGGTTGACCCTTTGTCATAGATGTCAAAGGGGGAGAGATACAAAGAATCAAGTATCAAAACCAAGTTTGCAAGTGTTTTTGCCATAAAAATTTATAGGTTTATGAGTGTGTTTTTATTATTGGTAAATGGTTTTGAAGGGGACCATACCCCATAGTATAAAAAGGCTCAAAAGCTAGGATATACAATGGAAGAATTGTGGTTTTTTGATAAGTGGGGCCACACCCCAACAAAAAAATCCTAAAAAAGAAATATAAGACAATAAAGATCAAGGTAGGGGTAGAAAACCTACAAGAATCCCAACTACGTAAAAAAACAATAAAAAAACATCAAGAAAACCAAATAATAACAACGTCGAGACAAAAACCAAGTAACAACAAAGACCTATTTGAGAAACTTTTTAAAAAATTTCTGAGCATCCTTCAAGGCCTTGTACAAATTGATGGCGCTTTGGCGTGGTCTAGGGTCCTAGCCGCTCACTACTACAAACATATTTTTGAGTTTCCCATCCTTCCATACATCCTCCCAAATGCCACTTATATCATATATCTGTTTTACTTGAATTTGAATAAAATAAAGCAATGATTTTTGCAAGGAGAGCTGGTTGATCTGCTTGTTCACTACTTGTTGCACTCTCTCCTCTAAGGCACTGTGTTGATTAGTGAGAGTTTCCAACTTCTCCTCAAGCCTTGAAAGAATAGAAGGGTCCAATTCCTCCTCACCACCTTCATTAAGTAGAAAGTCAACATTGTCTTTTATTCCCTTGATAGTGTCAACCCGCTACTTTAATTGGGCTCTTAAATAAAAGATTTTTAAGGGTCAAGGGAAGACTGGCTGATATGAAGAATATTTTCAGCCACAACAATATCTTTATCCTTGGTGTCACTACACATTACCCTTTTAGTTGGGGGTTCAAAGGTGGAGGCCCGAAAGCTAATATTTTTGGTTATGACCCTAGATTGCTTTGAGGAGGGGGCTAAAGGGTGGGGAGGGTTGTTGGACACAACATCATAAAAGTACTGGTGTAGAAGGAAGATAACCCCTGATGAAGGGGGAGACCATGCAGATGAGCTTGGACATCAAGGACAAATTTCTCAAGTGAATGGAGAATATAATAAGAGAAATTGACCTTAGTAGAGCACCTGAAATGGTTCAAAAGGACTAGGCGATGAAGTGATAAAGTTGAGTAACGCCCTTCCAAGGTGATGTACCTCACAACCATTTTAACAACATCTCCATACGGGGGGATAGAAGAGAAAAGTATACCAGATTTCCCAATCTTTAGGGATTCCTCTCCCTCCAAAAATATTTTCTCCTTGGCATCCTTATCAAATTTATTTCTGTAGAACTTAATCCCATCCATACCTAAATTGGTAATGAAATAAATCAAGCTCTTGGTGATGGTAAACTCCTTACCCTTGAAGGTAATCACCCTATCTTTCCATTTGTGGGAAAATATGAGAGAGATGTGCCTATCATGCCCTTTTATCCTTTGCATGAAGTTTGTGAAGCCATCCACATCAAGGGCCTTCCATAATTCTTCATTCTGCTTCTAGGAGGGATCACAGATTGGCTCCACATGACAAAGGGGTCCACCCATTTTGAAAATAATAATCATAAACAAGGCAACAACAGACTGGTTACACCTAGAAAGTGACCCCTCAATAAAGCACAAATATCGAGCTAAGACACAAAAATCCAAGGCGAGGACCCACAGAGCTTCCAGATATTTCGAATAGTGATTAACAAGATTCCTAGCAGCCGATCCGCTAAATACGAAATAAAAAAGGCACGAAAAATGAACTATTTATGAGAGATATCTCTCAAATGCTCGGAGTACACTACATCATTTCTCCACACATGCCAAATCCACAAGCTTGACTTAATTGAGTGGATAGGTGGCCTTGGATTCCTTAGAAATGATGGCTCTTATTGTATGAGATATTTCCCCATGATCATGCCAAATTTTAAATTGATTATTGATGACGCCATCATTTGCAAGTGCGTCAACAACACTATTCCCCTCCCTATAGATGTGACAAATATTAATGTTATTAAACCCTTTACATAAGGTCTTGGCCTCATTGATGAAATATTTTATGGTCCAACTGGGGGGTTGGGTTCCTGTGAGGTTTTTATAATGTTCATAGAGTCTCCCTCAATAATTAAATTACTCACCTTGATATCCCTAGAAATTCTGATTTCCCGGATGATGAAAAGGACATACTACCACCACCAAAGGTGGCTCCGAGGTTTCCCTTAGAGGCACCATGAAAATTTTGAGTTTCTAAGTGTTTTGCCATCAATGAAAAAGGGGGAGTTTGTTGGACCCTGGTCATTTTCATTGTTGTCAAGTGGCATCGATGGAAAAAAGGGTAAGCAATGGAGAGTGAGTTTCTAAGAAGTCAAGATGATGAAGTTTGATTGGTAGTGTCAGCTTATAGAGAAGTTCCAAGTGATTCCATGAAGTATCGGACCCATGACAAAAAATCCTCAATTATAGTGTACATGGTCGAATCATGTAAAACAAGTGAAGTAGTTGCTATGGGCATCATAGACTTGGGAACATGAGTAAAAAGGATAACAAGTGATTCAATGATATTCAAGGTTAATAGATGTCTCAAGATGGTTCCAACTACATACAAGATCAATTAGATGTGAAACAGTGTTGACAATGATCAAAGGTGTTTTAGAGGTGTACAATGGTATCTCGGTTAGTGTATGCTGCATTCAAGATCAATAAGAGGTGTTTTTAATGTGAAACAAGTGTTAACAAGGTATATACAAAGTTTACGGTGTGTACAATTGTCTCTCGGTTAGTGTATTGTGGCATTCATGATGTTCCAGGATGAAATAAGGATGATTCAAGGTCCTTACAATCTTAAATAGTGTGATAGGGTTCACTAGAGAAAATTAAAAAGGTTAGTACACTTGGGTAAATTGATTTTGAGGCCTAAATATCATTTACAAGTTTTCTAAGTTCTCATAAAAATCCTATGGTGAAAAGAAAAATTTTGGGACTTAGATTTTTTTTGAGAAAAATTGAGTATAAGGAATTCTTACTATATTGTGGATATCTATGGTACAGATGGAACAGGTTCCTGTGGAACAATAGTTCCCCACATGGTCTTTAAGGCTATAGGAAAAAATATTGTTTTGTTGTGCGGGTTGGGCGAGCACTTCGAGAACTAAAGCCCCGCATGGTACAAGTTTCTCACATGTCTTAGTTCCTGCTGCAGTTGTGTTTGAACCATAAGTCAAAGGTTGGGCGAAGGATTAAGTGTTGTGGCTGAAGCGACCATTTAGGGAACAAAGGGCCAAGGAAGAATTGTTCTCCAAAAGGCCTTGTTCTCCACAATGCGTTATGACTCGCACGTTAAAGGATAGAGTGTTGCGGATAATTGGTGGGTCATGCGGCACAATAAATCCCAATGACACATGTTCCACTGTACCTCGTGTTACCTAAAAATCCAAATGATCCACATATCAAAGAAAATATAGAAGAAGAGTTGATCGTAGGAGGAAGGAGGTGTGGGTGAACGAAGGGTTGAGAGCACAAGTTCCAATTGTTCCACGAAGATCCAAATGACCAAATAAAAAGAAGGATAGAGAATGAAGTGGGTCATAGATGAATAATGGTACAGGAGATCTTAGCTCATGATCTAAAAGTTCCATGAGTTCCTCCGAGACTCGTAATATCCGATTTACCCCGGAGACATGATTAAATAATATAATGGATTTTAATATAGTTCAAAGTGAAAAGAAATAATAGTAGATGGTAATGTGTTCCTCACGGACTCCAAATACCTGCATGGCTATTTCCCGTGACCTTATATAAAAATTTAGTGTTCTTGGATTTGTTGGAAAGGTGATCCAATTCTCCATGCATTAGCGCAAAAAAATCATGATTGGAGGCTAAAAAAATAATAACTCAAGAATATGTGGCATGATTTTAGAGGAAAGGTTTTTAACGCCCTTTGTTCATCCAATGAGATTGAGTGCATGACACACCAAGAGAAAAAGAGGGAGAGATGATTGTTTATAAAAGAAAAAATCACAATTAGTATATGAGTCAAGAAGAGCTAGAGAAATAGTGAGACGAGTAAAGGGTAGCCAAGTCAAGAGTGGGAGAGATACAAGATACAAATTTTCCAATGAATATCTTAATCTGATGAGGGAGAAAGAGCCCTGTGTTTCAATGAATTTATCAATAACTATGAATTAGAGATCTGCATGTTGCATATTATAGATTCACCGAAGAGAAGAGTAAGGAAAAATTAATCCCATGGTCATTGCAAAGAGATAAGAGTGATATCCATGAAGAATTTCTAATTGAATATGCATGTCATACTCCAAGATCAATTTTAAATGAATATCCGATAGATGAGAAGAAGGTTTTGCAAGAAAAGGAGATATAGTTGCATGATGCAGATCTACTAAAGAGAATGAGCAAGGAACAATCAAACGGAGGGGTGTTGCAAGGAGAGGAATGATCTAGGGAAATTAGATGAATATCTGAGATCCATTTGAAGTTCTCGAAGAAGAATTGCTGTAGAATCGAGAGGAGACAAAGCCATCGGATGAAGATCTATTGTTGAAGGAGAAGAGAGTCACGAGTGCTAAAAGATACATAACCATTAAGTAGAGAACCAAGTAAGTGAATGTGTGAGGGGAGAGACCAAAAATAGGTAAGAAAATAAGAATCTTGAATATATAATTTGTAGAGTGAATGAAGGATGAAAATGTAAAGTGATCATGATCTATTGGGTATGCAACAAAAGACACTAGATGATCAATATCTGAGTGTTCTATACAGTCTAAGTTGTAGCTTAGATCTCAAGGGGTTGCAGCCTCCTTGTGGGTAGTGGCCTATAGAAGATCAATGGTGGCTGATTAAATTCTAGGGGTTGAATCCTCCTTGTAAGTGGTATCTTACTAAAGGTCACAATGGTTGCTTGACTAAATTTGGGAGTTGTGGCTTCTAGGAAAGTTGTAGCTTGTTGAAGACTAGGTGGTGGCTTGGTTAAATTATTGGAGTTGTAGCTCAATTGGGAAATCATTGTAACTACAAATGACAATTGTCCACGATAGTGAATCGATTTATGTGGGGTTTTGTCCTGAAAGGGTTTCCCACATTATATTTGGTCTCATGTGTTTGTGTATATGCTTCTCATTCTATATCTCATGATTAACTAGGCATGCTTAAGACAATCAATTAAGTATAACGACTTATTAAAGAAGTGGTAATTGATTGTGAAAGTTTTTATCTACATTGATTCACCCCCCTCTTAGTGCCTGAAATTCCTAACAATGATATATTAAGCTTGATACATGACACACATATCAATATATGCTAATAGGATCTATCAAGATTCCTTATATTCTTATCTTGGGGGCATATCTCCACATTCTACACATGTTATTAATTCATTATAGTGCCTTTCTAATTATTTATTACTCTTGAATTCATACATTGTATAATTTTATTTTTCAAACTAAGAAGAATAACACATGTTTCTTGTGTAATGTTGACACCTCTTTCTTCACACATATTTTTTCATTTGCTTTTAGTACATAATAACATTCTTGTTTTTTTTACATGGTTGCTAGTTGTATGTGTTACTACTTATTTGTCTCACTACTTATGGCATGTGTAACTTTCTTGAATTGTGATAACATGGGTGTCTCATGTTTATGGATTTATATCTATTTTGTGTGACATTTTTATAGGCCTATGAGTGTTGATTATCCTATGACACCTTGTGTATCCCAAGTTTTTGGCTTTATTCCTTTTGTGTGACATTGATTGCATATTATTGTCTCTAATTGCACTATTTATATATCTTTACACTTGTTTTTATACATGACTTATTACTAATGTTTCTCTTGTTGCACACCATGGTTTCCACTATGCACATCCCCTTTTGCAGGTTTGGGATCCCATCATTAGTGGCCACCATCACACACCGTTTATGAGTTCCTACACAAATTATCATACTTATCATACATGGATACACATCTATTATTTAAATTTGCATGCTTAAATACTTCATCACACACACCTTAAAAGAGGGGTAATTTACCTAAGTATGTGTCTTCATGCAAATGTGCAACAAGAAAATTATCAATTTTTTAGCATAACAACCATACCCTACCCGAATTTTTTATCCAAAGGTCATTCGAGACCTCCTTAATATCACCCTAATCCATGAATCAGTCCTATCCCTTATCTCTAAAGTAGTTTGAAGTGTCATGTTAGTGTTTTCTTAGGTGATCTAGAGGTATCCAAACATTCCATTTTCTTCCCAAGCCGATCCATCAAAACAAGATTTTTGGCAAGCTTGGGAAAGATCATTTCCTAACCTTATCAGAGCTGGCACACATCCTCTGAAGTGAAACAAAAAGAAAAAAACCCACTCAAGAAGGCATATCGGAGATATAAGAAAAAATTTCAATCAGTTTTGGAAGACTTCACAAGTTCTGGAGTAAGTTCAACAAAGGCGAGTCTTGGAGGCCTAGGCAACCTACACTAAAAAAAAAAAACCCGAGCTTCAAGAAGTGATTACGAGAGCTCTGAAAAGAGTTAGGAGTCAAAAATAAATTGTCTTAAAGGTATTTCATATGCCTAGATAATTGTGAAATCAGATTCTACACAACACCTAGGATCATTATGTCCACATCTAATTTTGTTGCATATACAAATTTGGTGCTTGAAAAAAATCAAAAATTTCATGGAGTAAATCATGGATTCAATATCTGATAACCCCACCATTGGATTGAGAAGGTTATTTTCAGTCAATATCATATAAAATTTCATAAAAAAACTCCACCGGAAGCTCTAGATATGACCCGACAAGGCGCTCTCCAAGGTACAAGCTCCAACAGTTAGCCATTTTTTGGGTTGGAAATCTAACCAATGGGAGAGTGGCGTACATTTTTTCACCAAGTGAACCAAACCTTGGTGAAATAGGTGCAGGAAAATGTTCCCCCCATCCTCCTAAGCCCCTAGTTCAAAGATGTGACCACAGGCGGACCAAAAAGTGCTATTTTTAAGCCCTTTGCTCAAGCCCAACAACCAATCATGCTCCTACAAGTGGCCCAATAGGGTTGGGGCATAATTTTTGCACAAAATGCACCAATAAATTGGTTCACTTGGTGCATAAAAGTATGACTCATTCCAAAAAAATTACGTGAAAGGTCATGTCACTATTTGCTTCCTTCATGAAAACACAAGTTTTCTCCAACCGCTGGATTCTCTCCCTCCCCAAACATTATACAAAAACTAAAAATATTAATCATCATATTTCCATCATTACTCACTGATTAAATGAGAAAAATTAATATTTTTGAGCAATAAACAAGAACTATGTGCTACTAGAAACCCTAGAGCCAAAAATGAAGAAACAATCATATCTCGCAAATCGGTGGTCAAATCTTCTTGAAAATTTGGGAAAACCTTCCTCATCCAAATTCCTTCAACCTGAAAAAAAAAAATATTGAATGATTCCCTATATTATTAACTACAATAAAAACTCCATTTTGTGCCCTAGCTTCCATTCGTAAGATTTCCCATCAATCTGGCAGTGGGATGAAGGCTGGAATTGTGAACATAAACTCCAAACAAAAACCTATCTTGATGGAGTTGATTTCCTTGCAATTAGAGGTCAAAAAATAATATGTAAAAATATCCATGACTCCATTAATGGATGTCATGGAAGGTCCATGCCCAAATATCTCGACTCCGGTGAACATTACATTTTTTTATTTTTGAGATTTCCTAAGTGGGCGAGTCACAGTGAAAAATGGAGCACAAGATTGCGACGATGAGTGGATCCAAAAATGTCACCCCAGTCAAAAACCAAGGAAATTTTTTCCAATTTATAAAAATATCCTATTCTATGCTTCCCCACATGCTAAAAATGGTAATTCCCCCAAGTTGTGAGTTTGATCATCCAGACAAGAAGAAAAAAATTGGAAAACGAGAAGCAAGACAAAAACAACAATTTTCCCAAAATAGTAAGTCCCTAAAAAGTAACTCTTTAAAAATAAAAATGCCTCATAAATGAAAGAGAATGGAATGCACCAAAAGGTTTAGAAGGGGAAATTGGGGTAAAATATGGTGATAAGTCCCAAAATGGCAGGTCATGATCTCGTATTCCAAAAATAGAAAGTTTCAATGTTGAGGGCAAAAAGTTGCAGATGGTCTCATTCTCACTCATCTTTCCACTTTTTGGACTCTACACAGGGTTGTGGGATGATTTCATGGTTCAAACAGAGGAATGAAAAATTCACAAAGGTCTTGGAAGCATCATCTTGAGTTCAATTGTGTTCAAATGGATCCATCACCATCTCTCGGTGAGTTGGGTGAGCCAAGGTGAGTTAGTAAGGGTGAGCTCAATGAGCTAAGGAGATTCCTCAATCAAGTAATCAAGGAAGATCATCATGAGCATTTCCCATGTTTGTCCTAAGCTCATATTAAGAGATCTTGAAACAATGTTTCTAAACACTCTTTTCATGGTTCGAGATGCCCGTGCATCATCATCATCGGCAAGTTCTTCTTCAAAGGAAGAGGTTTTCTCATCTTTGTCAACACCCCTTCTTCCTTCTCTTCTCTCCTTATTCCTCTTCTTCTCTACCCCCTTTCTAATTCTTTATTGTGAGAAATCATGGCGTTCGTTTTATTCATTTAAATGTGGCTTTAGCAAACATTGTAATAAGTTTCCCTTAATTGATAAAAGGGAACTTAATGTTCTTTCCTAGGAACTTGAAAGGTCATATGTTTTGTAGGACATACAAAAAGTCACATGAGGAGTCTTCTAAAATTCTATATAATGTAATGACACCCTCATTCTTAAGGGTTGTCAATTTTTTTATACTCACATCAATAGAGATCACTACTTGTGAAGAAACATGGGAGATAACTATTTCTTCTAGTTCCTTTCTCTATGTTCATCTACTTCTATGTACAATTTTGTGAAAGCATCAATGAAGAAAGGATTTTCATGCATTTTATGATGAGGAGGTTTTAGAAACTTTGAGTTCTCAATCTTAACTTGTCTTGTTGCCACTTGAGAATTTTTTTTTCTAAGTATACATGTGTTGGAATTTTCTAGTTAACGGTTGTAGGAATATGATTTTCTACCTGCAATGTTAATCCCCCTCTCTTTTTCTCACTCTCTTTGTCGATATCCTATAAAATTCCTCTCTTGCATGTAACCATAAGCTTTTGCCGTAGGATCAAGTGGAGTGCTCTAGTTGGAGCCCTAGCCATTAGGACACCAATGATTTCGATTTCATGCACGCATAATAAGTGGAGCTGCACCACCCAAACAGAGGGACATAGAGTCCTGAAGACGTTGGCAAGAAATTCATCAATTTGTCCCTTGAAAAATTTCTCACCAAGATTTTTTGGCACCCACCATGGGGCAGGCTTGGCAAAAATCTGCACCTAAAATACAATCATGGGATCTAGAAAATATAAAAAAAAGAGTTCATGGAAATCCATTGCTGAAAGGCACACTGTTTATTTCTGCACGTGACCTTTCACATTCTGTAGTGTCCTTTCATATTCCCATTACATTTTTTTCAGATATGGCTAAAGGAAGATATGCCAGGTTGAGAAGGTCGAGAGGTGTTGTTGATTCCAATTTTAAGGCTATGCAAAATCAGCAAGAACGAATCAAATATAATCCCTGCAATTTTTCTCAAGCCTCATCCCCATTCGGGTCTTCAAGCAGCTTCACTTGGTGAACCCATCTAAACTCCTGTTGATACCCCCCCTTCAAATTCTCCCATTTTCAACCACCCTCGAGCATTGAGTTCTTGGAGGAAGAAGAAAGACTGAAGAAGAATTTTTAGAAGCAAGATCCCAAACAAAAACAAATAAAACAATGACGGATGAAGCGGAAAGACCTCAACCCATTGTTCCATGGGAAGAAATACAGGTCCTCTCGCTCTTAAACCACCTCTTCACGATCTACCAATAGGTTCCCATAAGCAATTTACAAAGTTAAAAGGTGACAACACACAACATCCACAAGAACACATCGTCGCTTTCACCACATCATGCGAGATTCTTGAGTCGCACATGAAGACATTGCAGTAAGGTTGTTCGTGGAATCTCTCCAAGAAAAAGTAGCAGAATGGTTCTACCTCTTTCCCGCTAGATCAATCACTTGTTGGAATGATATCAAGTCCAAGTTTGAAGAAAGATTCAAATTTACTAGAGGACTGTCAAGATCTCCTTGTTCAACTAGCACAAATGAAGAAAGGAGAAAATGAAACTATGAGATACTTTGTGGCTCATTTTGATTGGTTTCTCTCGAAGGATGTCGAAAAGATTAACGGTATGAAAATAATGTCAAGAGATTATTCATTAATGCTCAATCACCGAGGTAGGATTCTTCCTACGAAGGTTTCAACCAAGGAATCTAATAGAAGTGCAAATAATGGCCGTTGACCTTGATGATGATCTCATCTTATCTAAAAAGATCAAGAATCCCTCAAAGGGAAAGGCTCAGTGATGTAGCCTAGAATTCACTAAAAATATCCCAAGGCACGCTGACACATCACTCAGCTGGAATTGAGAGCTCACCCAAAGTGTGCAAGGGTATTAGGTCCATCTTTAGAGTTGTTTGTCTAGAATGTCACTGATTGGGCATGTATATATCCAAATTTATAACAGATAGTAACAAATCCACAATGCATAAACTAGATCTATATCTAAATCATAGGAAAGATTAACTTAAACAATGATTATAATGTGATTTACCATACAAGAACCATATTCAAATCACATCTAACACCATTATTCAACCAATATGACCCATTATATTAAATACCGTAAAACACGTAAGCTTCATATATCATATTAATTTCATCATGAGTCATGCACGTGAATTAAACTAGCAACATAACTCTATAATAATCAGGGCTATTCAAACCGTGAAAATCACTACATATATATAGGGATGGGGACTTTCCCTTCACTGCCTATGCACCTTCCAAAAATAGGTTGCATGCTAATAATAACCATGCACCCTTACATCAATATACAAAAACATGCAAATCTGCTAATAATAGATCTTCTGTAGTTAACTCTAAGAATATATATTATTATTAGACTAAGAATATGCATGGCACTCAAACTAATGTAAAACCCAAAATAGCCTTGCATGAACTACAAGTCTCCATGTCAATGCATGCTCGCAATCCATCTCCAAAATAGCCTAGACAACAAAATGAATAAATTCTTGGGTGCTTCATACCTTACTATAATTCCACGCGTACTCCATGCACCCTATATTCGCGCGCCCACCCCTTATGTGATTTTAAAATACTTAGGACATATTTTCTAGCCCAACATTACCCCACACTAAATTGGATTTCTGCCCCCAACAATGGGTAATCCCAATCTTATCCCTCCAAACGCTCGGCGTAAGAATGAATAAATATGTGTAAACCAAAAGAATGGGCTACCAACGCTTAAGAGAATTAGCCTACGTGGTATCCTTCTTCTCTTCTAATGGAATTAACTCTAGATACTCACCATGTACTTCTTCTTTGAATGCATACCAAGCATTTACTTTGTCTAGAATGTCTAGAACCACGTCGTCCAACTCATCAAGAGTCATCTTACCAAATTCATTTTACAAAATCCTTAGTGTATTGGCCATAATTGATACCATCCTTGCATCATGTCCATATTCTCCACAATGACCTCTCAAATATTATTTATTTTTACTTTATATGAGATTCTGGAAGCGCCAAGCACATCACGCTTAGTCTCCATTAGATTAATCCTTTCCACGCACCCAAGTGTTTCAGTCTCACTAGAACACTTAGTTTTGTCTCACTAAAACAAAACTTATGGGCTGCTAGATTAAAGAGTTGGGTTTACGAACAAAACTTATGTACAAAGAAAAAATCATGCATGCCTCAAATGAGACATGCAGAGTGTGCACAAGCACTTCTTCTGCTAGAAACATAGTCTACTCCTACTCCTAAACTAACTAGAGAGAAAAGGGGATAAACAAAGCCTACTATAGGCAGGGAGAAGTAGCTTCCCTTTCTTAAGAGGGGAAGCCATGAAAATGATTTAACACTAAATATGACTACCTCTATGAGTGAAAAACTGACTTTAAGCCGATCCTCCACCCATATCAGCAAGGTATCAACATTAATGGAAAATACCTACTCAAGCTAATTTACATTGGACTCCTAGAGGTGTTGATGTTGACCCTTGGTGCTTTGATACTCATCCTCATACGCTAAAGTAGGCATGACTAGTTTTGGCTTCTCCCTTGGCTCTAATGAAGCCAAATATCTGATTGGGAAAGGTATGGTCCTTTGAATCTGCCCATGGTTTTGAACTCTAACTCCAAGAATGGAGCCTTCTTGTTGACCCTCATGGATGGATGGCGTGGAAGGAATGATAGCCTCATACTCTTTCTCTTCCTCTTCGAAGTAGTGACTTTTAGAAGATCAAAATATTCCAACTTTGATTCAGAGCCATGTTGCAAACTACACGAGTTGTGTTTGCATTCTCTCTTTCATGGTAGTAGGCTCATATACTTGGAAGATGGATGCTGGAAGAGAAAATGATGTGATATCCATGGGGTTTTCTCCATCAAATCAATCCTCCAAGTCAGATAGATAATCTGCCTTGTTGTTGTCTTGTTACATGTGCTCAACCTCCTCCATAGTGTCCTCTTTCTCTAAAAATTTCTTACCATGGTTTCCCTCTTCCTCAAACATGAAGTTTGAAAGATAAAACTCTTCTTCAACATCAGATCTCGAAGGGGATGAAGTGGGAGGAAGAACTGAAGGTTCTTTTGTAGCCTGCTCCACACTTGGGGCCTTTGAAACTGTATGGTCCTCCTCCTTTGCTGCAAATTCAACCTCAGCCACCATTGGCTCTTCAAACTTGACCTCCTCTATTGGCTTGACCATCAAGGGAATATTTGTAAACCCAAATTTAGTATCCCAACTCATCATATTGTTTGTTATTTATTTTCTGTTGGGCTCCTCTTCTTGCTTTCCTTGACTAGATTCTTGAGTATCTTCCCAACATGGACTTGGGAAAGTAAGAGGAGTGGCAGGTTGGGGTTCAACCAGCTTGGCAATTGTTTGTGGTAGGAAGGGAGGTGGAAATTATTGTTTGTTTAGAGGGGATGAATGTTTGGAAGGGAAAAGGGTAGAAGAACTGAGATGGGGTGGAAGATCAGGGGATAGAGAAGAGAAACTAACACTTGGGGTAGTAATCGAGGGGCTTGACTCTTAATCATGCTGCAATGATAAAGACTAAAGAAGAGAAAATGAAGAGCTAAGAGGTGGTGGAATTACCCATTGACAAGGTTATCTCGCACTTTTCTCATAAGCCTCAATGTCCTCAATCCAATGTGTAAGTTGAGGCAACACTTTAAGCATGAAGCCAAGCTTCTCCTGATGGCTGTAATGTCTTGGAAAAGGGCCTTTCCATAGAGAAGGTTCCATGCAACCAATCTTGAATGCCTTCATTTGTGATATGACCCTTGACTGAACTATGCTAGCCTTCATTTTTTGAATTTTCTCCAATAAACTAGCATTCTCCACATAGTTGTCACCACTGTATGCGTCCCGTTGTTCTTGATAAGCTCCATGGCCAAAATAAATTTGACCTTGCTCATATGGGTAAGCATAATGGTCCTAGATCTGATTATAATGCTGATTTGGAGGAGTTGGGAAATGCATTGGAGGTAGATTGCATTGCTTATAAGTGTGAGTTCCATGAAGGGAATGAATTCATGATTGCACAACCTCATGGAATGGGAGAAAATGAAAGAGATGGAAGAAGAAAATGGATGAAAATGAGTGGAAATGGATGGAAAAGGTCTGTAACTTAGAGAATGGGTTATTGACCGTAAGGAGCTGCCAGATGTGCTTGCATGTGCCTCAAAAGGCTGAATCCCACCAAGAACACATCTACTTGATGAAATGAAGTGGTAAGGTACCTTAGACCTATCCCACCGGGCATACAAAAACTGTTAGTATGGAATCACAACACCCCGAATGGCCTGGGTGTGAAGTGGGGCATTTGATGTGATTGCACAACATGGGACCATCTCTCAAGCTATGGGACTTGCAAAACTTGAGATGGACCTCCGGAGAAATCCGGTTCTTTCTTCCTAATCTACCTGCCACAAGCTACTCCAGTGCAATAAGAACCTATTCTATCCTAATCTAACCATTCCAAGGGGATAGAGAGAGAGAGAGAGGGTGAAAGAGCCTACACTAAGCGGTGATACACCAGAAAAGGAAGTGGTTGAATCACAGACCCGACCGCCTGAAGTGGAGAGAGGTGAGTAGAGGAGAGGGTGGACAAAATGCACCATAGACCAGAGATAGATTTCACATAGACACCACTTCAAAACCCATTAAACACAACTCCCAGGACCTACAACGAACATCGAATATGCACAATATACCCTACAATGATGAGAGGTAAGAAGAGACAACAAAATAAGCCAAGGATGGACAGATGCATCACAAAACAAATTTTATTGCTCTAAAATGTTACATAGTACATCATCAGTGGGCAAGAGGAAATAAAATTCCATTACAGAGCCATGGGAGGAGGCTTAGACTCCACGTTCTACCCTAAGGAAGAAAGAGAGAGGGGGACAAATGGAGAAAAATGACCAACCCTTTGAATATTCCCTTTCATTACAATATATAGGAAGAATAAGAGAGAGAAGAGGGAAGAATTAGAATCCCACTTCAACCACCTAGAGATATGCATTAATCCTACTTTGAAAGCTTAACCACTATCAATCAATGTCTTTCTCAAATCCACCCCAAATCATGTCATGTTTGGTTCCCCTACGATCAAATTGAATCGATTTGGTAGTTGGAGAAATCAAGCTTTGTATTAATGTCCTAGAATACACTTTCCCATTTTCACCCACCAAATCTTATTAATAATGATATTTTATATTTTCATGGCGTAGAAGGTGGTGAGATGTTACAAAAAGTCTTCTCCTGCCCAAATCTAAGTCTCCAATCAAAATATATGGCCATTTGAATATTTGGATCACGGGCACGTAATATTTTAAAGAGTTTGTCCATATAGGGTCCACGTGGTGGCCTCCGCGTGCTCCTTGGGCTTCTTTGTATTTTTCCTGAGTCTCTTTGCTTGGCGGGGCCAAAAGTCTGACCCTAGACACATGGCGGCTTGACGCTTGTTTGGAAACCTCGCCCCAAATTTTACCTATGAAATAGTGTCGTGTTGACACTTGGCTCCCTTTCTTTGGCCTACCTTGCCTTGTATATTCAACCCCTGACTCTATCCCTTTTTGGACTCTGAGACACGTGGAAGGCCTCGCACTCATTTGAAAACCCACCCAAGATTTTACCTTTGAAGGAGCGTCGTGTTGACACTTGCACCTTCATCTCGCACTCTATACTTAGCCTTTTTGAGGCCTGCCCTGTCTCGCCTTTTGAATTTTAGCTTTGAATCTTCCCCTACTTTGGGCCTAGGACACATGGGGGCTTGGTGCTTATTCAAGTCTCCCTTTTTGGATTCAACTTTGGAGGTGCGCCGCTTGGACACTTGGCAGCGTCCATTGTCTCCTCCATACTTAGTCAATTTTTGGACTCGTTTTGAACCATTTCAGAGCCCGAAGACTTCAAACCTTCGCCATTCCTTCTCTTTTGAGCTTCTGATTCTTTGACATTGTCTCCTCCTTCACCGAACCTACTATTCCATTTCCAAGCCTACCTATAATCTGTTTAATGGATTTAAGGCACGGATTCACTCGACAGAGCCGTTTTGAATTTCTCCTACGTAGAGTCGCTTGATCTTTTACGAGTCCCGCCACTCTATCAGAGAGTCCCTATGCAACCTATTTGCAGGATTTGAACGTGATTTCTCTAGTTTCTTCTATGTGGGGTCATGGATGATCCAATTTTGTTGGGGCCAAAATATGGATAACAACTTCTTCATTTGCTCATCAACATTTTTCACTGGAGTGACTCATGGTGATCTTTATCGCCCGCAAAGTCCTAGCGCCAATGTCCCTATATGTGCACTTTCTACACAAAACTATCCGTGTATGGTCTAGCCTAGTGCTATCACTTATATCTTTCTCATGCTCTAGTACATTTTCTAAGCCCGTAGGCACTGGTTCATCTTGAGTAGGTGGCACAGGTACAACCGACCTTGACGTGCCCATGGTCTGCTTCAGCCTTGGGGCACCTGGTAGAGCTATGTAATCACCTTTTATCACCTTTCCATCTTTAAAATGCAGCCTTCAGTACACCTAGATGAGTGCGTTGGGTCGATATTTCCTATAACCATAGTCTCCGGGGTGATATCAATGTTATTTATTTCAAGTGTTTCAACATACGCCTCCCAGTTTTTCCATATATATGTTTTCCATAGGATATGAATATCCATGTCGACCTTATCAGCATCAAAATTAAGCTTGCACATGTTATGTAATCTGTTGACAAAATTTTGAAAATACCTTGCGGTAAAGGCAAATGGTAGCTTACACTAAAGGATATTTTCACCCATCTCGCATATGAAACCTTCCCAAGTTGAAATGCCGATAAAGGGAAACTCCGCTTCACCATTTAATACTCAGTAGGAATCTTGTGCATAATGTGCCACTCCTTTCAAATGTCCAACATAGCCGCTAAACCATTTATGTTGAACTCCTTGAGGTGTTAGAAATTGTACCCATTAATATATACTTCAAAACTTTTTTCAGGGGAGTTATTGTCGAAGGGAAATTCCTAAATATATTCCCTTGTCCGTAAAGTACACCAATCTCATTAAATATAAGTAATAAAATAATGGTGCCCCAAGTAATCTTCTCACCTTTATCTACCTAAATGTGTGCCTTGGCCACCAAGCTCTCTGCAATGTATCCAATAATGTTGTAGTAAGTTTTGTTGGCCATCTTGTGCGCTAAGTACAACCATTGTTCATTCATCTCATTCCATCTCTTGAGGTACCCAATTTATAACCCGTAAGTCATGCTACAACCCTTATAGCCATATCCTCCACATTTGTCACCTTGAACATTTGGCCCCCTTCTTATACTTGAGTGCAATGACCATTACATTAATCCATTCATCATCCGATAAGTTACATGTAATTTACCGTCCAAAGGTAGCGTAACCCCGTTACCCTTCCAATAAGTTTAGTGATGATCCACATCCATCTTGCCTGTGAAGTAAAATAAATCCTCATCTACATGTGACATAAGCCACTGATATAGCTATTTAGGCTTCCCAAAGTAAGGTAACTCAAGGATTTACATGACCCCCATATTCTCTAGCAATCTCCTCATAGAGTTGTCCAAAACCATTTCTCTATTTATTGTCCTTCTATTTGTTTTTCCGATAACTTCAACAATGATATCCTTTATATGCTTGTCTGTTATGTGGTTGGTATTTGAGATATTACACTGTGTTATTTTTTTATTTTTAAGATCGCCCGTAATTACTTCCTCTGGATATAACATTTCCACCAACCAATCTTCTGCCACTTCTTCGACATCTACCTCCACAACTGGAGCTCACCGTAGTGCCATCCTTTTTCCTTAATCGCCTGGAGTGTTCTCGCAACTCAAAAATCATTACCTTAAAAACCTTGATTTTTGTGAGTGTGAACCATCGTCAATTTTTAAACCCTAGCCGCACTCTTCATCCTTCAATCCCTAGTCATACAAACCCTAAACACTCGTACCACCACCTAAATTGTAATTCTTTGCCGAACGCTTCTAAACACCATGCTTTAATCCCACCTGGTTTGACGATCTACATATTGCTCTTTGTCTCTAGCTCTTTTTCATAGTTCACACTTTGTTTGCTCTAAAAATGTAAGGTAAAAATGTTGTTACAAAATGCCAAATTTATAGAAAATTTCAAAAATCCTACACATTAATTGCTCACATCTACCACTGTACATTGCATTAATTTTACATCTGCGCTCCTCCATGCATCATGCCACTTCTTCTCGCACCTTTTATTGTTGTGCCTTCGACATAACATTCTCGTGCGCTAACTACTTCTCTATCAAAAATCTCCTCTCCCCATACTTCCATGCGCTAAATTACTTATCCAATGTGACTCTTCACAAGTAGTCTCAAATGTTGCAACCTCCTTTGTGTTATACTTGAGCGTCCATCTACCTACGCGTGGTCCAAAATTTGAGTAACTTTCCCGATTATTACTTTTCTAAATCACCTATGATTTTATCTTTATCATGCACCCCAATCCACTATATGGTACCGTAGTCAATCCTTCTCCAACTACCCCACACTAAGGGTATGTGCAAATCCTCTGCACATGAAACACTTTTAGATAGTAATTAGCTTCTAGTGCGTAAGCACACTTATTACAAAAAATAATGAACTAAATTGAAAAAGCATAATAATGATGAATGAAACACACATAAAGGAAATGCATTAAGGAAAACCTAATCTAAGTGGAAATACTACCTTATTATAAACACCAAGAAGACTTATTTATAGTAGGGCTTCAACCTACTCCCATTGAAGTAGCCAGGAAACCATGTTCCATCCAAATACCTCTAAGTTGCAAGAATGTGAATCAAATATATAAGTGATAACATACGGTCCCAACCAATGCACCTTAAGCTTTCCAGGGTGGCACAAAAACTTTGAATCATACAGAAGTACCATTTTCCCAACCATAAGCTTTTTATCCTTAACGTTCTGTCACACCATGCCTTCTCACCTATATTTTTCTTGCTTCTGACTCCATCTTGCTATGGCGTGCCTTTCATACAACTGCATCAATTTGTCAATCCATTCTTCCAATGCTTGCTCATCACCCTGACATCCTGTGCATGTGTTTCACTCGGAATGTTTCGTTCCTTTTAGAAACAGATAAGGTTAGGGGCTAGGAGGAATACCTGTAGAATGTCGAGATGGTGTGCGCGTACCGTAGAGAAAGATCAGGCTGATTGTGAAGAACTCCTTTTTGTCTTGGAAGGACTACCTGCAAATAAGAACACAAGACCACAAGATTTTGATTAGACAATAAATGAGGAAACTGCCTTGGGCCCAGGAAATATAAAACTTCCTTTCGAAGGTGGTCAGTTTCCCTGCTAATATGAATTAACACAAAAGACTGTAAAATATCAATTAAGTTGCTTCGTTGAACTGGGTAGGGGAAAGGCTGGTTTTCTGGTTTTGATCGGAGGAACCGATGCCGGTTACTGATAACCGATGCCGGTTACTGATAACCGATACCGGTGGGTTCTAGGATCTGTAGGTTAGTTGCTTTGTGGGGTAGTTGTGTTGTTTGTAAGGCTGTATATAGGTGGTATTAGGAAATAAGGTGATGAGAGGTAGATGAATGATAGTTAGAGGTAATATGCATGCTGGGTAGTGGATTCAGGGATGGATTTATGAGGACTGTAATTCAAAAGGCATAAGAAATGTTATAACAGAGGACATGCAAGATGTGACTTACTGGTTTTGACGAAGATGCAAGCTGATCTCCTTTGCTGTAAACACTTCTGGTATTTCCACTCGTCTCTGCTCGGTCAAGTGAAGGTCTGGACTCTCTCGATCGCTCCTGATGCTCTCTGTTGATTCAAAAATCATTCGACCTGATCCCAAAAATGAAATTCCGATCCTTTGTTTTTGGTTTGGGGAGCCCATTTACAGGGAACCGATGGCGGTTGCGTAACCGATGGCGGTCGAGTAGGAACCGGCATCGGTAAGGAAAAAGTAGGCTATTTTTAGTAAAATAGCCCACCTTCCCTGCTTTTCTCCCGAGAGATCGGGTCATGGGCTTGGTCAAGTGGCTAGAAGGTCGGTTTTGGGTGCGAGTAAGGAGGCATTAGTTATGGATGTGAGTCTAGACCAAGTCATAGGTCTTAATTAGGTTAGTTTAGGGTTAGGGCTAGGTCATGATGAGGTGGCAAAATGAGGTGGCAGGTAAGGTGATGTGGATTTATCAATTACAAGGTAATTAATAAATAATTGTGTAAGGTTTAGGTGATGAGGTTAAGTTGCGAGATGAGATGCGGGTCACAAGGGGTCGTAAGACACAAATTTGGTGTCTACATTAGCCCCTTATTGTCGTGTAGCTTGTTTTGTAAAGCTACACTGACAATAATATGAAGTGGTTTCCCTTATGTTAAGGGTATAGGTAATCCCCTCAAATCTATCACAGATTGAGTGAACGGAAATCGTGGATAGGGTTGATAAAGGGTAAATGGGGTAGAGGGGATGGTAAGATGGTGGGGCAGGTCCAAGGAAGTAGACGCATGGTAAAATGCAAAATGCAATAAGACGACTAGGGTACATGATTTGACGAGCAAACCAAAGAAGGCATAGGCAAAGGTCGATAGTTTATCCAAACAAGGGTGATATAATCCTCGTATCCAAGGCATGTGAAGTAGCTCCAGGTGGTATATAACGTAAGGTACAGAACGCTTAGGCGTGTCCTGGCAGACCAAAATGGTTGGTTTGGTTGAGATAAATGTCACGGTCTAGGTCCGAGAAAAGTTGGTCGACGATCAAGTCAAGGACCCTAATCATGCTAAAACACGAACAGTGAGCTCGATTGACAAAAACTACAGGATGGGTGGATAAAAGTGGATGGTTTTGATTGTGGGTAAGGTATTGGAAGTGATACGGCCGTGGGTCGGCCGAGTTGTTGGGTCGCGCCCTGGGTCGGGCCAAATGGGTAGGGCGAGGCCTCGGGTCGGGCCAAGTTATTGGGTGGCGACTTTGGGTCGGGTCGATGGGTAGGTGTGAGGCCTTGGGTCGGGTCGGATGGGTAGGTTGAGACCTTGGGTCGGGCCAAATGGGTAGGTTGAGGCCTTGGGTCGGGCCAAATAGGTAGGCCTCGAGGCCTTGGGTCGGGCCGAATAGGTAGGTTGAGGCCTTGGGTCGGGCCGAATAGGTAGGTTGAGGCCTTGGGTCGGGCCGAATAGGTAGGTTGAGGCCTTGGGTCGGGCCGAATAGGTAAACAAATGGTGTTCAGCAAAGGTGGATATAGGTGATATGTGGTTAAAAAAGGGGCAAATGGTAAATAAGGGCAAAAAATTGGGGGAAAGTTGGCAGAAAAACCGATGTCGATTCTACATGACCGATATCGGTTCATTAGGGCAAAATGAAACCGATATCGGTTAAGGGCGAAAAACCTATAAAAAGAAAAATACGGCTTGTCATTGTCACTTTGTTATTTTGAAAACCAAATTGACTTGTCTGACGTGGAGAGTTGAGATTGGAGGTTTATTGAGTGAGGTGGAGCTATTTTGCTGGAGGAGTGAGTGGTTTGCGGGCTCGAGTGAGGAGGAGGCAGCAGTTGATTGGCCGAGGACCCAGCAGATCAGAATTGGAGCTATGGCATAGGCAGAGGAGCAGGAGGGGCCGACCAAATGACCACCACCACCCATCCCACCACGACGACGTGTCGTCGTTCGGGTATGTTCGGAACTCTTTATTGTGTGCATTTGAATGGTATTAAGCGAAATTGGGGGTTTGGGTAGGAATTTACATTTTTTAGGAAATAATGAGTAAATTGACGTAATTGGAAAAACGAAGAGGATAGATGGGTAAAATAGGGCAAGTCGGCTGGGTGGGTAGGTTTTTATGGTGTTTGGGTGGGTAGATAAGTATAAAAATGCAAAAATATGGGCGGGGGCCGCGCATGGGTTCGTTTCCCCAATTACAGCGAGGTTTGTCATTTACGTATGGGATAATGTATGCAGCACATCCTGAGGAGACAAGGTTAGCAGTAATATTAATGATAGCGGTAGGGTATTATGCATTACCGAGGGCGGATGGGGGAAGATTTCCAAAGGCATTGATGTGTGTTATTTGGGAGATGATAGAAAGGAACGTGACTTTTGCATGGGCACCTGCATATTTGGAGGAGCTATACAGGGTTTATGGGCTTGTAGGTGAAATCACGTAAACGACACCGGGATTGTTCATACTTATTACACTTCGTTGGGCCTATGAGCACATTGTTGTTGTGTGCGACCATAGGCCGACCCATCCAGTCAGGAGAGACCGGAGTACAGAGGTTGGGATTCGATTGATGGGTCCAAACAGAACAAGAGGCAAGATCCCAGGCTATGACGGGTGACATTGAGTATTATAGGCAGGTATGGGAGAGAGTGACGATTGCGGATATCTGTTGGTGGCCTTACGGAACTATATGGTAACAGAGAATATAGCTGAGGAGTTGAGGGGTGTAGAGCGATTGAGGTGGATCGCAGGGCACAGGCCAGGTGAGTATGAGAGGATTCCTATAGATCGCGTGCGGTGACAATTTGGATTCGTGCAGGACATACCACAGGCTTATAGACCATATATGAGGATCGACGCAGAGGCAGTATTCTCACCTCCCCAGCCAACACCTCCAGAAGGTCCTGAAGAAGTAGCAGCCGATCGCAGGGTAATGGACGCAGGAACGACAGAGGCCTATAGATTATGGTGGGTAGCAGAGCTGCAAGGTGTACGTGATCGTCCTGACATAGCGGTGATTACAGCAGAGAGGGATCGTCTGCAGCGTTTGGTTCAGCAGCTCCAAACGCAGGTGAATGAGACAAGAGGATTGTTAGTGGTTGCGGAGTCACGGGCGGAGAGACTAGAGGCTGGAGTCCTCCATGCGAGAGGGCGTATTCATATGTTATAGAGAGATTGGCAGATCGCTGGGCGGTACCAATAGCCGTGGTACCATTGAGAGACAGAGAGGCCCATGCGAGAGGGGTCGATGATCACGATCATCACCTAGTTCGGGATGAGGCGTGAGGGTCTAAATAAATGTTAAGCAAGGTATAAGAATAAATAAGAGTACCGACTCAAGCGTGTCGATGATAGAGAAGATGTATTTGTTTAACATCTAAATAAAACGAGATATGTATGTTGATTTGAGTTATAATAATAAGAATGTTTTCGTTTTGACTTTCGGTGTTTTGAAAAAGGATAAAGAGGAATGTGATTAAATAGAAATACACAAAAATATTTATATTTACCACACATGATAGGTTATGGTAGGGGATGGTCGAGCTAACCTTGGGAGACCCCATGTCTCCGAAGTGCTGCCTACATAGCCCTTTGCACAAAGCAAGGAGGGGCCTCAGACCGATGTAGTTCTCCCTTAGGATCAGGGAGAGGCGAATTCAGGCAATTTGGTACGGTTTAGGCAATTGGTTGATTGGTAAGAATATTGATATTAATATTGGTAAGGTAAGGTTGTTGGTGTCGGAAATGAATTGGTGATGTTGTAAAAGGTATAAGGGAAGCGAAAGTTAGCCTACCCAAGTGGTAGGGAACCATGTCCTGATTAAGATCAACACACAATCCTAGATGCGAGGCAAAGCGGAAAGAGTGCTCCGTAGGTGAAAAGAGCTAAACAAACCACCAAACGTAGAACGAGCTTGAAGCCCTAGGTACCGTGCATAGACGAGAAGTCCATAGGTGAAAAGAGTTGTATGATCACAATATATCGGGTGAACGTTACGTCCCTCGAGTCAAAACAAATGGTGAGGTGAGGTGGATGATATAGCCGAGGTACAGAGAGAATTTATTACAAAGTGAGTGTTCTGACGAAAGAGAACCTACCCTAAATAGACAAGTCCATGACCTAAAAGTTCTTTTTGAATGAGGCTTTTATTTTACTGAATATAGACTGATCGATGCGGGAAGTCTACAAGGGATATTGATTGTGCTATTCTTGAGGTCTTCACGAAGCTGATCAATGCGAGAAGCTTCTGATAAAGGTTGACTGTGTATAGCTGTCCTTCGAGGGAGCAAATATTTATAGTAGCGATATGATTTTAGTGCATAGCTGTCCTTCTGGGGAGCAATATATATAGAATAGCAAGAAATAATTTGGCATATAGCTGTCCTTCGAGGAACAGAACTATATATAATTTAGATAGCTAGATGTTCTTTTTCGCGTGAAGCATCTAGTTTGGTAGGAAGTTTGACTCAAGAAAATCCCATAAGAATACGGCTTATTTTAAAACTTTGAAGTCATGGACTAGACTAAAAAGGGGAAGGCATCGTTTAGGTGAGGTGAGAATCAAACTATGTGAGCTTGATTTTTATTATGAGGTGTAGGAAACGAAGTGCATGTGGTGGTATGTGAGCTCAAGGGACGAGCGACAGGTAGATAAGAAGTGATATAACACTAAATTCAACAAAGAGAATGGTCGAAGATGCAAGGCATTAAGGGTTCAGCTCAAAGCTTACCATTAAGCGAAGCTAAACGATAAGTGCCTGATCCATAGGTGTGAGTGATTATATAAGGCCCAATCCAATTGGGAGAAAATTTTCCACGTTTGTTCTTTTCTAGTTTGGTGACATGTTGATTATCTTTGAGGACAAGATCACCAACCTTAAAGGTACGCTCATGAAGTCGCTTATCATAAGCACGTTTGATGTGTTTTTGATATATTTGAAGGTGATCAAGAGTCAAGACGACGTTCTCGCAAGAGCTCCACTGGGCTAACCGCTCTTGGCGGAAATCATCGCTGGTGAGAATATCCTCAAGAGATATTCTAAGGGAGGGTATTTGTATTTTGAGAGGCAAAAAATCCTCGGTGCACCGTATACCAAAGAAAAAGGTGTGGCATTAGTAGAGGTACGAATGCTAGTACGATAAGCCCAAAGGGCAAAGGGAATGTGATCGTCCCAATTTCTTCCGGATTCATTGACAACTTTCATGAGGATTTTGGTTAGGTTTTATTAGAAGATTCAGCTTCACCATTGGCCTCATGGATAGTAAGGCGATGAGAAACTAAGTTTGATACCAAAGTTGTCACAAAGGTCTTGAACAACTTGTTTTTAAAGATTTACCATTATCTCGTTATTTAGGCGATGAGGAATACCAAAACAATGTATAAATGTGATGGTTAATGAATTCGACAATTTTTTTTTTTTTAGTTGAAATGAGTGGAATAGCCTCCACCCATTTTGTGTAATATTCGGTTCTTGTGATAATCCATCGGTGACGCTTGTGAAGAGGATGGGTGAATCTCACCAATAAGGTCTAAACCCCATCAGTGAGAAGGGCCAAAGATCTCGAGCGACTGAGCGGGTGGCTAGGAGTATGTTGAAGGTTGGCATGTTGTTGACACATAACACAACGCTTAACATATTCGTAGCAATCGTTATTGAGAGTAGGCCAATAATAACCAAGGCGAAGGATTCGCTTGGCCACGCAAGGCCACTAAAATGTCCACCACAGATACCGTCATGGACCTGTTGGATGGTATGGGTGACCTCCGCGCCGGTGAGACATCGAAGGAGGATGCCATCAAAGCCACATTTATAAAGGAGTCCCCCCATAACTACATAACGAGAAACGTGTTTAAGAAAATCACGTTTACCAGTACTAGTAAGGTCAGAAGGGAGAACAGAGGTTGTAAGGTAGTCATGGAATTGGTGATACCAAGTATCCTGCGAGTTAGAAGACACAGTATTTATCATATAAACTACCGGGGCTGAATAAGATGGGGCAAAGAGTTGTTGGACCAAGACAAAAATGTCAGAGTCAGTTGACGAGGCTGGAATTTGCGAGGCTAAGCAAGCCATAGTATCCACAAATTTGTTAGTAGAGCGTGGAATGGTTTGGATAGAATAGTGAGTAAATAAGGCTAGAAGCGAATCCACATAGTGTTTGTATTTTTGAAGTTCCTCATTTTTGCATTGGTAGATGCCCATAACATGATTGACTACCAATTGAGAATCGCCAAAAATATTGATAGATTTGATACCTAAATGCAGCGCAACCTGGAGACCCAGAACAAGGGCCTCGTATTCCGCTGTATCATTAGTGCAAGGGAAATCGAGTCGGAATGAAAGAGGCATAGGCTCAAGGCCAAGAGGAATGAGAACAACGCCAGCTCCTCCACCGCGCTGGCATTTGGATCCATCAAGAAGAGAGTCATTGATACGACTCCTCCTTGAGTGAAAGAGTGGCGATGAGTTCGCCGGGAATGTAAAATTGGTAAATTGTTCTCCGTAAAGGGGCTTCCGCAAGTTGGTCTCGCGATGGTTTGTCCTTTGATTGATTTCTCGTGGATGAACTCAAGGTCGAGGTCGGCGAGGAGCATGAGCCATCGGGCGATGCGTTGGTTTAGATGAGGTTTGGCATACATGTTATGGATGGATGGGGTCCGTGTTGGTGATGACGAAAGTTTTGTGATTCGAAGGTAGTGTCGAGTTTGGCCCACGAATGATAGGGCTAGGCACAACTTTTCTACATGTGTATACCTAGTCTCATAATCCACCAAAGTATGACTTATATAATAAACGGCTTGTTCTCGATTTTCGAGTCACGATGTGCAAGCATGGCCCCTACAAAAGTGGTCAGCGGAAAAGGTAAAGGTAGAAAGGGCGGTCGTCTTGAGGTGGGATAAGCACGGGTGGTCAGTAAGAGATAAGTTTTAAGAGCCTCAAAGGCTTGGTGGCACTCTTGGCTCCATTGAAAATCAATGTCCTTCTTAAGGAGGTGATGGAAAGGTTGAAATCGATCCGAGAGTTGGGAGATGAAACATCGGATAGATTGAGCTTACCTTGTAAACTACGCAATTGTTTGAGATTGGTAGGTGGGGGCATTTCTATGATAGCTTTGAATTTAGATGGATCGACCTCAATGCCACGCAAAGAGACGATAAAACCAAGAAGCTTTCCCGAAAGGACACCAAAGACACATTTCTTTGGTCAAGACAGATTAATATTGTAACAAAGCGATCAAAAATAATGGTTAAAACATCGAGATGTTCACTGCGATGTTTAGACTTGCCAAGAAGATCATCGACGTAATCTTCAAGGATAGTGTGCATAATGTCATGAAAAATGTAGGTCATAGCCCGCTGATAGGTCGCACCAGCATTCTTAAGGCCAAATGGCATTACACGGTAACAGAAGGTTCCCCAAGGAGTTATGAAGGCAGTTTTGTGTTGATCGGCAGGGGCAACCAAAATTTGGTTGTATCCTGAAAAGCCATCCATGAGAGAAAGCATTTCATGACCCGCAGTGAGATCAACAAGTTGATCAATACTAGGTAGGGGGAAGTCATCCTTAGGGCAAGCGAGGTTAAGATCCTAGAAATCCGTGCATATCCGAAGTCCCCCCGTCGCTTTAGTGACAGGTACGATGTTAGAAATCCATTGAGGATAGTCAATAGGCAAGATGAAGGAAACAGAAAGAAGTCGTTGAAGCTCTTCTTTGACCAAGAGGGCAATGCGTGGATGCATTTTTCTCGCTTTTGTTTACTTGGTTTGGAATCGGGTTTAGAGTGATGTTATGGATGGCAATGGTAGGATCAATTCCCGGCATGTCAAGTAGGACCAAGTGAAAGCTTGGTCATGCGAGCACGGAGGAAAGTAGTAAAGGCGACTTGTTCTGATGCATTAAGGGATTGTCCGATCTTCACAATGTGAGGATCCTCCTCCGTGTGGATGTTGATTTCTATAGTAGATTCATTCAGCATGGTTTGGGTTTCAGATGGTAAGGCTCGTTGAATATAAGAATCATCCGCGCCAAGGTAAGTGAGGATGGAGTCATCATCCTGACACTCAACAACATTAATCAAAGGCGAATCCTCTTCGATCATGTCTGGATACAGAAGGGGAAGAGAAGATGGGTCCTCATTATCGCGTTGATAAGTGAGAGGACCTATGAAGATAGCATTTATGAAAAAAAAAAGTTAGGAGGGATAGATTCAGGGTCTATAGATTCTGTGGGTGATGATGGCAAAGTGGGTGATGATGGTTTGGTAGGGGTGACGTTGTCTTCTTCCAGAATACAACTGACACGAGGTGTCTCCTGTGTAGGTGTTTCAGGAAAACCGAGACCACTGCGATCATTATGTTTGCGTGTGGTGATGGGGATGAGCGTATGTCGGCCTTGTTCATAAAGACCAAAACCAAAGCCTTTCCAAGCACAGCGAGTCAAGAAGGTGAGGGCAAAGCGACGATTTGTAAGGTATTGAAAATCGACTCGAAAGGAACCACACCAAGAGGAGGCTCAGGGGCAACGGAAGATGCGTCGACACCCCCATACGTTAGGTTAGTGCAGCAGTGAGGTGGTCCGTAGGAGATTACTTCCCCCACACGACGGTCATAGTTAGGATGGGCATGTACCTGTCCGTACTCCTGTGGGGTATGGAAAGAACTAATGTTATATAGGCGATACTCCCCAAACAGAAGGCGCTGAAAAACATCTACTAAGGGGTCCGGTTGGGATGTTAGTCAAGGGAAGGGAAGTGGTTTTGCGATTGTGGTTTCATCACCAAGGCGTAGGTGTGATTGAGGTACATGGTTGAGGCATAGTTGAAGAAGATGGTCAGGGTTGAATGAACGGGTGTCTTGATTGGTACCAAGACATCATTTGGGCGGTATAACATATTGCAGGTTTTAAAGGGGGGAGGATCAGCTTTTACGGTGTAGGACTTCCCCTCGTACTCAAATTTTATGCATCTATGTAAGGTTGAGGGAACGCATCCCATGGCCCGGATCCAAGGACGACCCAAAGAATATATTATATCGAACTCTCCCTTAAGGACATAGAAGAGTTCGGGTAAAGTACGTGGTCCCACCCGAATGTTGAGGATCACGGTGCCTAAGGTAGAGGTAATAACGTCATTGAATGACCGCAACATGATGGGGTTGGCACACATGTAGCTAGAAGGGATATTCATTTGTTGAAAAGCTTTTGAAGAGATGATGTTTAGGCTAAGACCCCCGGCTCAATCATAACACGACGCATACCTAATGTCCCGACGTAAGTTTGAGATGAACAGGGCAGGTCAGGATCTTCTCGTACTCAAAATCGACAATTTCATCTTCGAGAAACCGATCGCAGCAGCTTGTGGTACGAGAGACGTAAGTGGTCAGGCGGTGGGTTGTTTGGTGAGAGAGGAAACATGATTGGGTGTTAGAATGGAGGCAACAGCAGGTTTCATTAGGTAAGACCTCGATCCTTGAAGAATTTCAACGAGAGCTTGTCGATGAGATTCAGAAGTCTGAATGAGATCATATAGTGTCATTTTGACGGGTGATTGGTGAAGCTGTTTGATCATGGCTCGATGGGAAACTCCATTAGAGACGGGGTAAGCGGGTCCACGAATAACCACTTTGGGTGGTGGTGCACCTCGGATGCTGACGGAGAAAGAGAGGACGCAGGTGTGCTTTCTTTCGCTTTCTCGTTGTTTTTCTGCGCTCGAGTAGCAACACTAATCATATTAATCTCGTAAACCTGAGATGAGGAAGATGGTTGGGATAAATTATGGTCTTCAAGAGGTGGGGTTGTAATAATGATAGATCGTGGTGAGGCGGGGATAGATGGTATAGGAGAGGGAATTGAAGCTAAAGGTCTCTCCCTTCGTAAGTTGTCTTTCTTAACCTTTCTATCTGGGAGAGGTGACTGACGAAGGATGGTTTTTAAAGCTTTGCATCCCTCCACATCATGTCCTGGTGTGCGGTGATAAGCGTAGATTTTAGACTCATCGTAACCTACAGGCCGAGGTTTAGACGGGTCATAAGGTCTAAGTGGGGGTAGGGAAATGGTCGCATTCTCTACCAACATGGCAAGGATTTTAGCATAAGATCCTTTGAGTGGGTCAAAATCGGAGGAGGATGAGGGTATTGGTTGTGTGGGTTTCGGTAATGTTTGGGCGTGGCTGGTTCGTATGGGTGGTGGTTTAGCCAAGGGGTGTTGACACGTGGTTTTCACTAAACGTGGTTTCTTTGGCGCAGAGCTACGTTCAGGCTGGTTAGATGATGAGGCTACAGATGACATGGTAGAGGGAAACAACCACGGAGAAAGGGGAGTGATAGAAAATAAATCCTTTGATGATGGAGTTTGTTTAGGGTTGATGGGTGGACAGGATACGTGGGGTGATAATGTTGATATACCCTTAGATCTCGGTATAGGTGCAGAAGGCGTATGTCTTTTTAGAGAAAACGCAGGAGGTGTGATATATTGGTGCAAGGTGGAAGGATGAGGTCCCAATATGGAAGGTAGGTATGACGATGATGGTTTTGATTGTGATAGAGGCACGGGTTGAGTGTGTCTCCTAGGTGGCGGGGCGGCTTTATTCTTGGACAAATCTAGTCGCTTAGGCGGGTGTGTTAGACTGGGTATGGGTAAGGTCCCAAGCGTAGGGGAAGATTTGGCCAAGTTAATAGAAGTGGACGAGGCATTTGGTAGAGGTGAGGGGGGTGAAGGTGAGAACATGGGCATTTTAAGCTTCTGTAAACACTTCGGGTATATGGTGGAGGTCTCAGGATCGGTCATTTGCATTTGAGTAGAATATGGCGTACTCAAACGTTCCCATAGGGCCTGTCTATCTTCTGTGGAATGACAGTCCTCACGTGTGAATGTGAAATTTTGTACGGAAGAAAGGTGGGTTGTGATTCCAGTCCACTGTGGGTGTGATACAGTGAGTAGATGAGGCACTGTATCAATAGATGTTAAGAGGTCAACCGGTCGTTGAAAAGATTTAGGCGATGAAGAACTAATAGGTAAGAGGGCGTGTTCGAGAGGATCCGTCATGGTTAAAGAATTTGGTGATGTCGGTGCAAGAGATTTCTCGTCTAAGGATGTCAAAAGGAGTGGCGTACCTTCCTCTTGTGCAACAAGAGTGGTAGAAGGGGAAGTCTGGGAAATAGATAGATTAGATAACATCCGTTCGCAGTCTTGTAGGGATGTGGTATAAGCAGACTCATCGATGGGAAGAGGAGTCTGGGCAGTTAACTCCCTTATGGGTAAAGGAATGATTTCGCTTTGGTTCGATGGTGGTAAAGGAGGTTCGGGCTCCTGTGTTAGTGAAGAGGCTTGATTCAAAATTTTCTCGATAGAGGCTTTGGGCCGTGTATCAAAGACTTGCATGGATCTCATGAACACTCTCTTCGGCTAAGATATCCTGGTTTGTGTTACATTGGAAGAGTGATTCGGGAATGGTTTGTTGAAGATTTTCAAATTTCGGTTGGCGTGGGGCATTAGGATTATCGAGGGTTATATCCCCCATCAACCATTTCCCCGCACTATGTTTTTCAACATCTTGCAGCTTCATGACCGTGTCCTTCACGCGGTGGAAGTTACAGAAGTCATTTTCTTTGTACCAGGAAGGTATGGCGCGAGTGGAATCAAACCCGAATGAGGTTTAACAGGAGGTAATGTAATGGCTCCTGCTTTGAGCAATTTTTCCAATATCACACCATATGTTTCTCCCAAGGGAGTGTAGTTGATGGGCTCGGCTTTGTACTTATAGGTGGTTTTTGGTGGGGTATTAGACGGTGTTTGAGATTTAACCATCACCGCGTGGACAACTCCTTTTGATTTAGAAGAAGTGGACGCGTGAGGAGTGGTGGTATTTGGTTTATTGGTAGAATCAGGAGTTCGGAAATTGGGGTTTTTGTTGCGCAACCGCAATTTCTCTTCTTCTAAGGCTCGAATTTCTAGTTTCCGAGCCATGGTAAAGGCCTCATCAAATGTGCGGAAAGTTTGAATTTGAAGAGTAGGAGAAATGTGCTTAGCACATGCCCGTGTGAAAAGTTCGATAAGTTCAGCCTGAGGCAAGGCATATGTAAGTTGGTTGATAAGGTATGGAGGATGAATATGTTGAGGCGACAGAATAGGGATGTCCCATATAAGGTGTTGAGGTTACTGGATACGTGTATGGGAATGAAAAGGTAGGCGGAGCTTGAGAAGGAAAGCTCGTGTGGATAGGTGGCAGAGAGCAAGTCATGAATGGAGTAGTCTGCAAGAGAGATGAGGTAGGGGCAGTCGGTGGTAATGATATGTGGGGTCCAAGATTAGCCAAAGAAAAGCCAATCTGAGTCGTATGAACCTCTGAAGCTGTCGGATTGGGAGACGGGGCTAGAGATGCAGAAGCAAGCGCAAGATTATCAAAGGAGTGAGAGCTAAATGAGAAGCTATACTAATAGGCATACCAACAAGGAGCTGACCATCGGCGTACGGTCGTGGGTATGGGACAAATAGTATTGTACAAAACCGCTAGGATTAGCATCCAGAAATTTGGCAAAGTCCTTGTCTCCTACAGGAATTTGGGGGATCTCACTGGTGTCTGTAGGATTCCCCACAGAATGTGAAGGGGGTGATTCAGGTAAAGAAACAGAGCAAGCATGTGAAACCATGGCGGCTTGCTTTCGAGTGATAACAACCATGGACAGTGTTCACGAGGGTTTCAATCTATCCTAATGAAAACAACCTTAGAATGGTGAAATTGGCAGGTTGCTGGTTTGTCAGGGGTTGTAGAAGACAGTAACCGATATCGGTCTAGTATCCGATGTCGGTTATACTATAGCCGACGTCGGTCAGGTAACCGATGTCGGTGTAAGAAGTCTGGGTTAACAAGATATAAAAGGCTGCTAATTTGATTTTTAACAACGTTTAGTATACGTGTCCAATTATTGATCACAGAAGACAGAGTATGAGAAAGAAAACAGAACTAAAAACAAGCAAGATGCACACACAAATCCAGAGATTAACCCTAGGGTTAATTTTAATTATCGTGGGCTTATGCCTTTAGACGTAGAATGATGTGAGAATCCTAAACAAGAGACTTAGGGGAAATGTCAAGTTGTTTTGGCTTATAAGGTTACCTCAATCGGGCGGAGGAATACCGCGGAAAAAAAAGGGGATGTTTGAGTTGTTGTGTTAATTGTGAAGTGATTCGGTATGTGTTGTGCAAAGAATGTAAGATTAATTTCCTCGTCAATACCGTGGATATCACCCCCACGTGTACGACACTGTTACTTAATATACGTTCACTAGAATTGAAAAACAACAAGCAGAATGCAATGCATGTGTTTTAAACCCAAATCGAAAATTTTGTTCAATGAAGCAAGAGAGATGACTTTCACTAATGCGAAACTAGGAAAGCAAGACAAATTCTTTACTTAAATATATAACAAAAGCAAAGAATAAAGAAGTATGCTTCCTAAAATGAAAATAAGCAAGAGAAACAGAAACCCAAGATGGGTCCCACCGGGCGTGCCAAAATGTTTCACTCGGAATGTTTCATTCCTTTTAGAAATAGATAAGGTTAGGGGCTAGGAGGAATACCTGTAGAATGTCGAGATGGTGTGCGCGTACCGTAGAGAAAGATCAGGCTGATTGCAAAGAACTCCTTTTTGTCTTGGAAGGACTACCTGCAAATAAGAACACAAGACCACAAGATTTTGATTAGACAATAAATGAGGAAACTGCCTTGGGCCCAGGAAATATAAAACTTCCTTTCGAAGGTGGTCAGTTTCCCTGCTAATATGAATTAACACAAAAGACTGTAAAATATCAATTAAGTTGCTTCGTTGAACTGGGTAGGGGAAAGGCTGGTTTTCTGGTTTTGATCGGAGGAACCGATGCCGGTTACTGATAACCGATACCGGTGGGTTCTAGGATCTGTAGGTTAGTTGCTTTGTGGGGTAGTTGTGTTGTTTGTAAGGCTGTATATAGGTGGTATTAGGAAATAAGGTGATGAGAGGTAGATGAATGATAGTTAGAGGTAATATGCATGCTGGGTAGTGGATTCAGGGATGGATTTATGAGGACTGTAATTCAAAAGGCATAAGAAATGTTATAACAGAGGACATGCAAGATGTGACTTACTGGTTTTGACGAAGATGCAAGCTGATCTCCTTTGCTTTAAACACTTCTGGTATTTCCACTCGTCTCTGCTCGGTCAAGTGAAGGTCTGGACTCTCTCGATCGCTCCTGATGCTCTCTGTTGATTCAAAAGTCATTCGATGTGATCCCTAAAAATGAAATTCTGATCGTTTGTTTTTGGTTTGGGGAGCCCATTTACAGGGAACCGATGGCGGTTGCGTAACCGATGGCGGTCGAGTAGGAACCAGCATCGGTAAGGAAAAAGTAGGCTATTTTTAGTAAAATAGCCCACCTTCCCTGCTTTTCTCCCGAGAGATCAGTTGCGGGCTTGGTCAAGTGGCTAGAAGGTCGGTTTTGGGTGCGAGTAAGGAGGCATTAGTTATGGATGTGAGTCTAGACCAAGTCATAGGTCTTAATTAGGTTAGTTTAGGGTTAGGGCTAGGTCATGATGAGGTGGAAAAATGAGGTGGCAGGTAAGGTGATGTGGATTTATCAATTACAAGGTAATTAATAAATAATTGTGTAAGGTTTAGGTGATGAGGTTAAGTTGCGAGATGAGATGCGGGTCACAAGGGGTCGTAAGACACAAATTTGGTGTCTACAGCATGCAATACGCAAAGAAGGTAACATAAATTCCATGGGGAGAAATACCTCTACGCTAAACACCAGTTGAAAGGAGGTTTCCTTATTCAACCTCTTGTAGGTTTTCCGGTATACCCAAAGTACAGAAAAACCTTGTCATCCCAATCTTGCCTTCCAACATCACAAATTTTTGTCAAGGTATGGCTTGATATCTTGTTGAAAGCCTAAGTAGTTCCATTTACCTGAGGGTGATAAGGGGTTTTCCTATAGTGTGCAACCATAAATTCATCTAATAATATCCTAATAGCTCATTAAGGAAATGAGTACCCCTATCACTTGTTAAAATTAAAGGGCAGCCATACCTGCTAATAACATTTTCTTGTAGAAACCTTTCTACTATAGCCGCATGCAAATCCTTTGTACCGCTTCTTTCCCACCTTGTAAGATAGTCTATACAAGTTATAATGTAGAGGATCTTGTCTTGTGCACGATCTGGGAAATAGGGCCCACAAAGTTGATTTCCCACTTCTCAAAAGGCTCTACTCTAGTAATAGTCCTAAAAGGCAATTCATCTTGGTGCCCAATCTTTCTAAGGCAATCGACAATGGTCACATGCCTTACAATATGATTTACAATCCTTATATAATGTCTCCCACCATAGGCTAGCTAGTAGAATCTTATGCACCGTGGCATTCCCTACATAATGTCCACCTACAATACCGCCATGAGCCTCCTCCATAATTGCTACCCACTCATACTCAAGTACACACCGACGCAAAACTTCACCCCTGCCTAGTTTGTATAAGTCACCATTGATCAACATATAAGGCACAATGTGAATAACAAGTTGTTTCTTTTCTAAGGCCTTCATGCCATCAGGTGCCACACCTATGTGTAAGAAGACATCAATATCATCCAAGTCTAAGGGCACATGGTTTAACCTGAACAAATGGGAATTTAGCATCATGTCCTCAATGTTTTCGTGTCCTCCCCGATCGAATCCTTTATAAATGGTCTAGACTAGAATTTCTCTTACCAAGATTAACCACCAATGTAAAATTGAGTTCTTTAAACAACAGAACCCAATGACATATACGCCCCTTTAAAATAGGATTATTTACTAAGTACTTCAGTTCCATGTGATTTGTATAAAATATAAATGGGGTAGCACGTATATACTATCAAAACTTGTGGAGTGCATAGATCATAAACAAGGCCTCATGCTCTGTCGTTGTATAATTTTGTTCTGTTGGAGTCAACTTTTTACTAGCAAAGCAAAAAGGATGATCAACAATCCATTGTCCAAGCTGAGCTGATATGACACCAATGACCATGCCAAAGGCATCTACATGAACATGAAAAGTCTTGGACCATGAAGGAAACCAAAAATAGGTGTTGTAGTTGTTGGTCGTCAAATAAGACTTTACGAAGAGCAACAGTTAGGGGACAAGAAGTCCCTCCTCTTTAATGGGAGAGGTTCCCTTATTCAGAAACGAACTTATTTACAAATGTACAAGACATGATTTGTTGGTTAAACTTGGATATCACGAAAGTGTTTTCTGTGAAGATCATCAATTACAAAAGGACTGAGGAAATGAGAGTACGGGAAAGAGCAGAAAGGCAACATGCAGAATTATAGATATCAGAGTAATTCTTTATGTATGCGAAAGTCACAGTGAATTGAAACAAGATCATTTGTATCGAATAAATAAGATGGAATTTAAAGACACAAAGTTCTGTAAATAACATCTGCTTAGAACACAAAGTTTCTTAACATAACACAGATTCATTAATCAAGGACACAAAGTTCCTTCTTGGTTATACAAGATCACCGTGCTTGCAAAGTTGAAGAGTATGCAATCGGTAAGACTAACGAACTTGAGACAAATGATCTTCACAAAGAAAATAAATGAAAGCTTAGGAATAACAGAGATCAGATAGACAAAGAATGGAAAAGTCCTTCTGTATTGATTTCTTTATAATCTATTTACACTTTTAGAAAATATGCCAAGTTCTTCCTCCTTTAGAATGGCATGGAAAGGCCATTATATAGCTTACAAATCAGTTACTCTTCGTAACCGCTTCTTTAACCAAGAACAGTTAAGGACCGCCAATCGCAATACCTTAACTTCTTACAAAGAAAACGGAAAAGAAAGGGAAGAAGAGAAAAGAACAAGGAGAAGAAGACAGTGGCGATCCACGAGAGGGACCCACCGATTTCGAAATCCGCCGCCCGAATTCCTCTAACGCCTCGCCTATGTCTCGCCACGAGGGACTTGACGTGTTGGCCATAGACTGCATCCAAAATCCAAGACATTTCTCCAGCTCTTTATCAAACTCGACATGAGTATGATAATCTTTGTTTGCTTCTCCAACGGCAAATCAAGAGAGCAGATTTCCTTCATTTTCTCTTTGAGATTGAGCTTTCTTGAATAGATTATCTTTAACATAAGCTCAATTGAGCTTTGATTTCTTGCAAGGAAAAGGAAACACCAGAATTTTCATCCCGAAGATGACAGTGAATACAAAGCTGAGACAACCAGTCTTGAAAGCTCCCCTTCGCTAACGTTTTTAGTTCTCCCAAAGCCTCCTCCAGACTTCGATCTTCATATTAATAGTATCGAGCCGCAACCTAAATTCGGGGAGGAATTGAAGAGAAAAGGGATACATGCGCAGGGAATTAGGTTGCAAGGGTTCGAGCAAGAGTAGCATGGAAACAATGTAAGAATTGCAAAGGTGGCTTGCTCGTTATATAGTTGTTGAGGAGAGAGAAGGGTGATCAATGCACATTACATTCATATCTATCAGTTTGAAAAAACAGCATATTCGGGTAGAGCGGGAAAACTAAGTATGAATGGCATTTGGTTCGCTTGGGACATGTGAGACGCGAATGCGTGAAACACGCGGCTCGGCCGATTCGGGCGAAATAAGGAGAAGACGCACAAATGCATTTTGGGACATTTGGGACAAAAACGCGCGAAGTCACGCGTGTTCGGTGTTTTGAGCACGAAAATGGAACAACTTGCACTTTTTGACTTGGGACATTTGGGACATGAAAGAGCGAAGTACGCGGTTCGGGTGTTTCAGCCGAAAATGGAACAAAAGGCCCGTTTGAACTTGGGACATTTGGGACGAAAAGTTCTGAAGTACGCGGTTCAGGTGCTTTGGCCGATCAGGGAATAGAGCGCACTTTTGAAATTGGGACAAAAAGCTCTGAAGTACGTGACTCGGGCGGTTCGGCCGAAAATGGAACAACTTGCACTTTTGACTTGGGACATTTGGGACGAAAAGTTCCGACGGGCCCGAAAATGGAACAACTTCGGGGATTTCGGCCGATCGGGGAACAAAACGCACTTCGGAACTTGGGACACGCGGGACAAAAATGTCCGACAGGCCCGAAATACATACAAAATGACCCAAAATCTATACTTTTCTCAATTTCACGACTTCGGTACATTAGAGAAAACACTTAAACTCAAAATTTTGAAATTTTTACTTTCATCAGAGCAGGGAATTTTGAGTGGACAACAGCTGGCTCCTTCTGGGGATGACTTGGCATGAATTCAAGGAATGAGACAAGGCAAGAACTTAGACAAACTCAGGGGAAGCAGACCAGTACCTTATCCATTGGGCAACGGAGTCAAAAAGCAAACCAATACAAAGGACAACACACCAAAACAAAAGGAAAGAAAAACAAAACACTGTACAATATATATACAAGGGACTCCTTAATCACCTATGACTTGAACAACTTGAGATACTCGCCCCACTATAAGGAAGTGGGAGAGAAGAACCATCCATGTAATCAAGATAAAAGGAATTCTCACCAGTAAAGTGTCCGATCTTGAAAGGTCCGAGCCACAGGAATAAACTTTGCATGGCTGCCACGAGGTTCATGTCTTTTGTCCCATAACAAAGACGGTGTCTCCAACTTGGAAATCTTTGAACCTAGCTTTCTTGTCAAACAGACCTTTACCTTCTTTGGTGAACAAATATCCGATCAGCAACCTCCAAATGTCCTCATTCAGCTTTGTGAAGGTACATAATTCTCTTGTCCAGAGCATCTCTGAAACTAGTATCTTCAATGGCCTTCATTAGGTGCAAGGTCATAGCCTCCACTGCCACTGGCAATTGAGCTTCTTGTCCATATACCACTTGAAAAGGAGACATTCCAATAGCTCTCTTTGGTGTAATCCTGTCTGCCCAAAGAGCATCGTAGAGCTTCTTGTGCCAGTTTCGTTGAGACTCATTAACTAACTTCCTTATAATAGTCACCAGATTTTTGTTAGTGGATTCTGCTTGCCCGTTTCCCTGAGGGTAGTAATCTGAAGAATGAGCCAAAGAAATTCCATACCCATAGCAGAAGTCCATTATCTCAGTTGAAGAGAAATTCGAGGCATTATCTGTTACAATCTTATTAGGTACACCATACCTTACCAAGATGTTCTCTTTGATGAAGCTGCATACCACTTCAGAAGTAGTGCTCTTAACTGGAATAGCTTCCACCCATTTGGTGAAGTAGTCCGTGGCAGTTAGTACATGAGTGTGACCAGCACTAGAAGTAGGATTAAGTGTACCAATGAAGTCCAAACCCCACTGTTGAAATGGTTCCTCAATCACAACTGGCTTGAGAGGCAAAGAAGCCAATTTAGGTCTTCCCACAAAGGTCTGACAAGCCTCACATTTATCCACCCACTGGATGCATCTCTGAACAAGGAAGGCCAGTAGTATCCTCCACGGAGTATCTTATGAGCTGTAACCATTGATGAATAGTGCCCTCCACATGCCTGATCATGAAAAGCTGAGAGAAACTTTCTCTGCTGTTCCTTGTCCACACATTTCAAAAATCTCCCATCTAAGCCACGCTTGAACAAAGCATTTTCCCACAATACATATTGCACTGACCTCAATTTAATGAAATCCTCTTTTCTTTGGCAGTTAAATGAGAGGGGCATTCCCCATAGGTGAGAAAATGGGTGATGTCAGCATACCATTCGTCAACTGAACTAAGGAACAGAACAGTAGGAAGGTCAACTTTCTCCTCCAGCAACTCATGTTTGGCTCCTTCAGCAATGAGCTCACAAAGACCTTTTCCACGAACCAGCTTGGTCGGCTTGATGTCAATGTCATACTCTTGGACCTTAAAGAACCCAGCCCTCTCTTAGATCCAAATTCTTGCTGTGTGAGAATTGACTTAACAGTTGTATCTGGGACCAATACCATGGAATGAGAGTTGAGGATGTAAAAGTGAAACTGCTTGACAGCTTTAACCACTGCAAAAGCATGTTTCTCCATCATGGTGTACTTCAACTCGTGATCCTTCAGAATATAGCTCATGAATGCGATTGGTAGCTCATGCTCATTAGAGTCTTCTTGAGTTAACACAACAGCCAAGGTATTATCTGTAGCATAGCAATAGATGATGAAATCTTTACTAAAATCAGGACAGGCTAAAATAGGAGTTTTAGCGATAGCTCTCTTGATACCTTCAAAGGATTCCTTTCCTTCAGAAGACCAACCAAATGTTTTCTTCCCTTTCATCATCTGAGAAATATTCAAAGTTAACTCTACAAAATCAGGGATGAATCTTCTCAAAAAATTGATCTTACCGAAGAAGGAGTGCACGCCCTTTTTACTGGTTGGGAGAGGAATTTGCTGGATGGCTTGAACTCGTTCAGGATCAATCTTAATACCATCCTTGGAAATGATGTGTCCTAATAACTTTCCCTCAGTGACACAAAAGACAGATTTTTTGGGGTTCAGAGAGATCCCATGCTCTCTGCATCTCATCAGAACTGTCTCTAGGTGATCAAAATGATCCGCTCTTGTCTTGGAAAACACTGTCAGGTCATCAAGGTATATGACAATACACTTCCCTTTTAAGCTTCCAAAAGCCAGATCCATAGCCCTCTCTGGAAAGTGGTACCAGCATTGCATTAATGAGCCCAAAAGGCATCCTCTTGTAAGCAAAGGTACCCCAAGGAGTAGTGAAAGTTGTCTTGTGTTGATCTGTAGTATCAACCTCTACCTGATTGTATCCCGAGAATCCATCGAGCATGGATAACATTTCAGACCCTGTAACTGCTTGCAAGACCTGATCCATCATAGGCAAAGGATAATTATCTTTCAAAGACGCCTGATTCAGGTTCCTGAAATCAACACAGATGTGGATCTCACCATTTTTCTTCCTAACAGGCACAATATTTGCAATCCATGTTGAATGGTGAATGGGAAAAATGATTTTAGCCTTCAACAACTTCTGAATTTCCTGAAAGATGGTGTCAGCTATTTTGGGATTATACTGCCTCTGTTTCTGCTTAAAAGGTTTAATTCCTGGTTTGAGAGGAATCGAGTGCTGCATATCTTTTGGCTTGAAAGCTTTCAAATCTTCATAAGAATAAGCAAGAACATCCTTATACCTCCTTAGAAGATCAATTGCTTTTCTCTCTCATCTGTTGTGCAACATTTTCCAATATTCACTAGCTTAGGGTCATTAGAACTCCCAATATTGATTTTGTCATACTCAGCTGATTCTGAGGTCCAGTAGAAGCCCTAGACTTCACATACCTGTCATGTTTATCAAATAGTTCCTCTAAGCTTACCAATCCTTTAGGAATCTTATTCCCCTTGAGTTTAATGCACCCTTCCTGATCTGTTTCTTCCCCTTGGGCGACCACTTTGTCAAAGGGCACACTCTCACGAGGCAGGTTGTCACTTCCCTCAAAATACAGTTGTTCAAATTACCCTTGAGTTCCAGGAAGGAAAGCAAATGTTGATCATCATTGAAAACCTGCCAGTTATTGGTATTATCAGGTACACTAGGCCGATGGACCATTTCAATAGTGAACTTATCCTGAGAGAAGTCAGGATGAGGAATCAGTAGTGACCCTGAGACAGCTAGTGAATCAGCCCTGCTGTTCTTTTCCCTAGGTACTGCTTCGATAGAGAAAGCATCAAGGAATTCAATGGAATCCCAAACCTGATTCCGGTAATGTTTCAGCCTTCCATTTTTTACTTGAAAAAGGCTTCTGACTTGCTTTACAATTAATTCTGCATCACCACGTGCCAAAAGGTTCTTTACACCTTGTTCTTTGGCCACTTGCAGTCCAAGAATGAGAGCCTCATACTCTGCTGTATTATTAGTGTTTTTGAACCGCAATTTAAATGAAAAGGATGTAGGCATCCTTCAGTGTGACACCAACAGACACCGCTCCTAACCACCGAGGAACAACTTCCATCAAACTCTAAAATCCAAACCCCATTAGGATCTTTAGGAGACACTTTGGGGGGTCGATTTCATCAGGGGACATAATCATGTAATTTCCATGACCCATATTCTCATAGAGTATTTGTGCTTTAGGATCATCCGTTTTTTGCACAATATACTCAGATTGCTTCTCAGGCAGCAACTTCTTCATGTGTCCATTGACAGGTATGAGTGCATGTGACCAGTCCATTTGGATTTCCCCACCCACATCTTTGCAGAAGTTCCTACTTAGCAACATCCCGTATGAAGGGGGAATATCTGCCACTAAGATGGTAGCCAACACTTTCTTCTCGGGCAAAGCAGCAAAAGCTACTTGTGCATCTTTAATTCTCCCAACCAGGGGCACTTCTTTACTCTCCATAGAGTAACAAGATCCATAAGTGCGTGTGAGGGTCAGGCCTAAAGCATGAGCTACTTTAGCAGGCATCACATTATCTGAGGCTCCGGAATCTATGACACAATTACTGAGCCTATGACCAGCTATAAGAAGTGTTACATAAAAAGGCTTGATTTTGTCATTAGGCGAGGTGACAGCGGCTACCAGACTAGGCTGTGGTGCAGAAGGAGGAGTGGGAAAAAGGCCTTTAGAGGTGGTCTTAGAGTGGGAATTGACAAAGTGGATCATTTTGGCAAAAGCTTTGGGATGGGTTTGATAGTACTCAGCTTCTGAGATTTGGACCTTGGTCTTTTTCAGGTGATCAACAATATCAAAGGATCCAGAAGTGGATGGGCCATCATCATTCGGTACTCTAGGCTTATCAACTTTAGGAGAAAAAGAAGAAGCAACTTTGGTAGCAGGATTGATAGGACTCACCTTTGGTGTAGACGAAGTAGGGATAGGAGATCCTCTTTTTGCAATTATAGGGATAGTTGTCAGCTGCTCCTTAGATTTCTTGGGGGGCTGCGTCACTTTCTCCCTCTGATGTGTCTGCTCTCGAGTCATGACAGCGAATGATTCGCTATTCATGTTTGCTACCACTTCATCATAATCATCTCCATCATCAATGCCCTCAGTGGTAAAGAAATTAACTCGAGATCCCTCAAGTTCATCCGCTTCATCATCAAATTCTTCCACAAACTCCTCGCAAGCTTCATTATCCTCATCATCATCTGGCTCTTCAACTTCACAGGTTGCATTCACAGGAACCTTAACAGGAGGTCCTTCAAGTGCTAGTCTTGTTTGAGAAGCAGGCAAACGATTCCTGGGCTGGAAATTTCTCCTTGGAACATCTGCATAAGGAGCATGCTGAGCTAATTGTTTCTTTATAGCAATGAGATCATTCGCAAGCTTTTGGACTAACGGATCAGTATTAGGTCCAGGAGTGGAGGAGGAGGAAGCAACAGACTTAGATTTGGAAGGGTCTCTCCTCAACTTCCCTGACATGATCAGATCATCCTCGACACTAACAGCAAGAGTTTGATCCTCCACCAATGTTGCGAGATTAGCCCTTCTCAGCGCATAACTGACTTCAGACGATTGGGCATTTAAGAAGAAACATTTTCAGATTTGATCAACAGGTCGAGTATTTACAGGAATTTTGTTGATCAGTCTGTTGAATCGGGCCACAAATTCTCTCATGGGTTCTTGTGAATCTTTCTTTATCTGAGAAATTTGGGCAAGCAAAGCATGCACATCTTCTGCCGGCTTGAAACGGTTTTCGAACTGAGTTCTCATTGTGTCCCAGTCGGTGATAGCGCCAGCCGGAAGGTGGTAGAACCAATCAGCAGCATTATCTTGTAACGTCTCAACGAACAGCCTTACGGAGACGTCTTCATGTTCGACTCCCAGAACTCCACATGCAACAATGAAGGCTGCGATGTGTTCATCAGGATGCACTTTGCCATCACCTTTGAACTTAGGAAAGTTCTTCCGGTTACCTCTGGGTAACTCATGCAAAGGCTGAGGAAGAGCAAGGGGCCCGACACGATGACCCCATGGCAATGGTGCCACCATTCTTTGAAAAACGGCTTGGAGAGGAACTGCAACACCAGCAAGAATCAAAGCTCAAAGATTAGGGCTAGCTGGCTCTGAAGGAATACCACTCGTAGGAATTCTATCTTGAATAGGTGGAGTGCTTGTCGAACGAGTTCTTCTATCTCTTGTTGAAGGGAAAGGAAAACCCTGCTGCTCCAAAATCTGGAACTGAGAATCTTCAATACCAAGGGCCCTTCTCCCTCGAGTAAAATGCGGAGTCGCCAGATCAAAGGATGATCAAAAATTACAGAACTGGAATGTGATTTTCCCCAGTGGAGTCGCCAAAAACTATTGGTCGTCAGATAGGACTTTACGAAGAGCAACAGTCAGGGGACAAGAAGTCCCTCCTCTTTAATGGGAGAGGTTCCCTTATTCAGAAACGAACTTATTTACAAATGTACAAGACATGATTTGTTGGTTAAACTTGGATATCACGAAAGTGTTTTCTATGAAGATCATCAATTACAAAAGGACTGAGGAAATGAGAGTACGGGAAAGAGCAGAAAGGCAACATGCAGAATTATAGATATCAGAGTAATTCTTTATGTATGCGAAAGTCACAGTGAATTGAAACAAGATCATTTGTATCGAATAAATAAGATGGAATTTAAAGACACAAAGTTCTGTAAATAACATCTGCTTAGAACACAAAGTTTCTTAACATAACACAGATTCATTAATCAAGGACACAAAGTTCCTTCTTGGTTATACAAGATCACCGTGCTTGCAAAGTTGAAGAGTATGCAATCGGTAAGACTAACGAACTTGAGACAAATGATCCTCACAAAGAAAATAAATGAAAGCTTAGGAATAACAGAGATCAGATAGACAAAGAATGGAAAAGTCCTTCTGTATTGATTTCTTTATAATCTATTTACACTTTCTTAGAAAATATGCCAAGTTCTTCCTCCTTTAGAATGGCGTGGAAAGGCCATTATATAGCTTACAAATCAGTTACTCTTCGTAACCGCTTCTTTAACCAAGAACAGTTAAGGACCGCCAATCACAATACCTTAACTTCTTACAAAGAAAACGGAAAAAGAAAGGGAAGAAGAGAAAAGAATAAGGAGAAGAAGACAGTGGCCAGTCACTGAGAGGGACCCACCGATTTCGAATCTTTGCACGAATTCCTCTAACGCCTCGGCCTATGTCTCTGCCACGAGGGACTGACGTGTTGGCCGTAGACTGCGTCCAAAATCCAAGACATTTCTCCATCTCTTTATCAAACTTGACATGAGTATGATAATCTTTGTTTGCTTCTCCAACGGCAGATTGAAGAGAGCAGATTTCCTTCATTTTCTCTTTGGAGATTGAGCTTTCCTTGAATAGATTATCTTTGACATAAGCTCTGAATTGAGCTTTGATTTCTTGCAAGGAAAGGGAAACACCAGAATTTTCATCCTGAAGATGACAGTGAATATCCTTGAAAGCTGAGACAACCAGTGTCTTGAAAGCTTCGCCCTTCTGCCAACTGTTCTTTAGTTCTCCCAAAGCCTCCTCCAGGACTTCGATCTTCATATTGATAGTATCAGAGCCGCAACCTAAATTCGGGGAGGAATTACAGAGAAAAGGGATACATGCGCAGGGAATTAGGTTGCAAGGGTTCGAGCAAGGGTAGCATGGAAACAATGTAAGAATTGCAAAGGTGGCTTGCTCGTTATATAGCCGTTGAGGAGAGAGAAGGGTGATCAATGCGCATTACATTCATATCTATCAGTTTGAAAAAACAACATATTCGGGTAGAGCGGGAAAAACTAAGTATGAATGGCATTTGGTTCGCTTGGGACATGTGAGACGCGAATGCGCGAAACACGTGGCTCGGCCGATTCGGGCGAAACAAGGAGAAGACGCACAAATGCATTTTGGGACATTTGGGACGAAAACGCGCGAAGTACGCGGTTCGGGTGTTTCGGCCAAAAATGGAACAACTTGCACTTTTTGACTTGGGACATTTGGGACATGAAAGAGCGAAGTACGCGGTTCGGGTGTTTCGGCCGAAAATGGAACAAAAGGCCCGTTTGAAATTGGGACATTTGGGACGAAAAGTTCCGAAGTACGCGGTTCAGGTGCTTCGGCCGATCGAGGAATAGAGCGCACTTTTGAAATTGGGACAAAAAGCTCTGAAGTACGCGACTCAGGCGGTTCGGCCGAAAATAGAACAGCTTGCACTTTTGACTTGGGACATTTGGGACGAAAAGTTCCGACGAGCCCGAAAGTGGAACAACTTCGGGATTTCGGCCGATCGGGGAATAGACCGCACTTCGAACTTGGGACACGTGGGACAAAAATGTCCGACAGGCCCGAAATACATACAAAATGACCCAAAACTGCAGACTTTTCTCAATTTCATGACTTCGGTACATTAGAGAAAACACTTAAACTCAAAATTTTGAAATTTTTACTTTCATCAGAGTAGGGAATTTTGAGTGGACAACGAGTAAGCCTTTCCTTAAGTGTGTCAAACGCACACTGTTGTGCCTTACCTTAGCATAACTTTCCTTTTCCCTTGAGTAATTCTTCATTATCTTTGAATCACATCCCCTTTGGTTTCAATAAGTGTGTGTGCTTGAACTCATAGTGTGATTGGATAACATGGGTACTATCTCCAAGTTGTGGGACTTTCTACTTGAGATATACCTCCAGAGAAAGTTGGTTCTATCTCCTAAACTACCGATCACAATCTAGTCTAATGCTTTGGAAAAACTATCTTGTCCTAATCTAACTTTCCAAGGGACCAAGGAGAAAAAGTGCATGAAAATAAAGCCTACACTAAAGTGGTGATACACCAGAAAAGGAGGGAATGAGGATAGCTTTCCAATGTGTGGAAATAGGAGAAAATTACATACTAGAAGGGGTAATAACAGTTCTCCACAATCCGGAAAATTCATTCACAAAAATGTTCCATATATGCACACTAAAAATGAATCCTGCAAGAGTATAAGATAGACACAATATATTTGTAATGATATTGAAGGGCAAGAGGAATGAAAACAAACATAGCAGGGGAAGATACATCCACAAACTTGCATCTATTGCTTCATGGATATGCACAATTCAATCTATTACAAGATAAGGGCCTGGATCACCATGCAAGGAGTCCAGTACAATGGCCTACAACACATTGGCTTCACAAAAAAATTGACAGAGTTTTTCTACTCAAAACTATCTCCCTTTACAATGAGCCTAACACTCTAATTTATAGAAATTTGAGAGGAGAGAGAGAGAGGGAAATGAAAATCCCGAGATTTGTCCTCCCACCACCTGCAATATCTAGTAAATGAAGTGAAATGATGTTTTATTGCTTACAAAATGCCCCCATACTATCCCATAACTTGCAACAATGAGAAATGTCTGCACATGCTTCATTGAATGCATCCCAACTACCAAATAAAACCATTGTTATGGATTGAGCATGTTTTCTACAAAATCACCCTCTATTCCTCATCAAATTCTAGATTTATTGATTTCTATAAATTGGGCTCAGAACCATGATTCCAATGGTACCAATTTTGTGTGTTTTCATTGAGAAATGCAAAAGTATGGCCTTAAGTGCAAAATAGATTGTTTTGGGTCTCACTGTATTTACGTCATTAAATGAGACTGAGTGTTTAATTTCCTTGAGATCAATATGTTTATTTTATTTTCACATAGATACCCTCATTAAAAATAATAAATCCATTTTTTTGGCGTAGAGGATGTTGTGCCCATTCTAGAAAGTCAAATTTTGTGAAAATCGAGCTTGGGGTCAAAAGTTATGGCTATTTGAAGTTTGAGGGTCTAAAGTTGACTGCTCCTTAGTATGCAGCCATTTTGGATTTTCGGAAAACTCATGTCCCAACGTCTATGGACCGGCTAGGCCTCCCTTCTCCTCTTTTTCTGATTCCCTCTTTGTGTGGTGATTTCGGCTTTTGATGTTCCGTCTGTCCCTTTGTTGACCGGCCGTTGACTTCCGCCTTACCCGCTTTGCACTTTGTGATTGGATTTTTAGCATTTGAGCCCAACTATCATGTGTGAACCTGTGTGTCTTGGACCAAAAATATCTGACTTAATCGATTCCTTTGCAAATTGACCATTTTGGCTTTTCGTCCCATTGTCCCGATGTCTTGCGGACATGCGAGAGACAAAATTTTTAGCTTTTCAGCTTTTTGGGTCCCAGATGTCCCACCTGAACTTGTCTTGCACAGGACACAAACTTTTGCATTTTCTGTAATACACTAGCTGAAGCCAATTTTTTTGATTTTTTCAATTTTGTCTAACTCCTTGATTTTTTTCCTTAGATGGGGAGTTAGAAAAGAGCTAAAGGGACCTCCAAAACCTATTTTTTTGCCTTTTACCATTTCTCGTCCTCGCTCAACCTCGAAGAAATGATACAGGTTATCAAAATTACCTTGAGGGTTGGATTTTGGATAACATCTTCTAAGGTCACGACGATCTTGTCATATCCCTTGATAAATTTTCTATAATAACCCGTGTGCGCTAAGAATCCATGCACCTCACTCTAGTTAGTAGGCTCTTCTAAACCTAAGATGACAACTACCTTAGTAAGATCCATTAGCAAGCCTTCTTTATAGATGATATGTCCTAACAAAATTCCAAAGGGTGTGGAAAATATATGCTTGTTAATGTTCAAGGAGATGCTCATTATCGGAACCTCTCAAACATCAACCTAAAACTATCACAACGATCTTTCATGAGCCCATAGACTATCCAATCATCCAAATACACCTGTAAGAACTTGTGAATAAAATCCTGAACGCTTGTACCACTATGCGTGAAAATACTGCAGCGCATTCTTTAATCCAAAGGGCATAACCGTATATGTAAAAATACCCACTCGGTGGTGAAATTTGTCTTCTCTTGATCTTCTTCAGCTATCCTTACCTGATGATATCCAGAGAATCCATCAGTGAAGGAGTATATTTCATGCCCTACAATACCTTCTAAGATTTCCTCAGTAAATGGTGTGGGAAAGGGATCAATCACACATGCAACATTTAACTCCCTGTAATCCACACAAATCCTGATTCTGCCATCTTTCTTGATGTTGATCACCATAGGGATCACCCATTCGACTCCTCAATTGGGCACAATAATTCCAGAAATTAACATTTTGTCAATTTATTCTTTTACTTTGATGTGCAAGTTTAGATTCATGTTGTAAGGCCTCTTCTCGATTGAGTACACACCTTCTTTTAGCTTTATCTTCATATCTCCTAATGATTCATGTATGCCTTTCAGTTCATGATAGCCTCTATGGAACAAGTCCTGAAAGTCACATAATAGCTCAATGATTTTAGCAACTTTAGAGTTAGACCAATAATCTCTAATAATGGCTTCCTTGGGTTTAGCATCCATTCCAATGTTCACTTTCTTGGTCTCCATAGGATCATGGTAGGTGCGTACCTTCTCATCTAAATGGTCTAAAACTTCACATGTGCCCTCTGTGTGCTCAATGTCTAGGTTCTCTACCTCTTGCTCATCAACCGTGTAGATCATCTTACCCTTTTCTCTTTCTAAACAAGCACGCCCAAGCTGTTTCAACATATGATTCTTCCTCTTCAAAGCGCGCCACCAAGTCTGACTCTCCTAACAAATCCTGAAGTAACTCTTCAACTTTTGCACTATCTCCCATAGTTAAGTGCTTCATAACCTGTAATGCCTCATTCACCAAAGGTTTAGAAGAAAATTAATCAAAGGTCTGAGTCATACCTTCAATAAGTTCTTGCCAATTTATAGTTGCCCTATTCAACTCTGCATAGACATACCATACACATGCACAACCTTGCAAGGTGAAATAAAAATTGTGCACCCACAAAGAAGGTGGTAAAGCTTCTTGCCCCACTTCCCAGTCTCTCACACTACTGAACATGGTGCTAAACAAGATCATTACCATGAAATGCATAGATCTAAGTAGGTGCATTGCTTCTTCGAAACCGAGTAGATAAAGAAATCCTTACTTCTTTCCACTCTAAATGATTATATTTGTGAACCATCCACCAACGCAATGCCATCCCGTGTAGAGTATATATTAATATGCTCCTTCTTTCCACCAAAAATTCCCATTGAACTTCCATATAAAGAAGGAATACTTCTGGATTCTCTTCACCTGTATACTTTGGCACCTAGTTGCTGCCCAAACGCCTGATACTTTGTGGCTTACTAATGCCTGCAATGATAATTTGTACTTTGTGCCCAACCATTTCATAAGTGTCGTGCACCCAATTGTCACATGAAACACTTGTAGTATCGCTCATTGACTATGCATCATCCCACTGGAGAACTCCTTTTGATGGCTCAAGAAATTTTGGATCTCGAATGGTGCACACAAATTATGTTCAAGTCTTCTTCACTTAAGGGCTCTACATAAGGCATAGATTTCCCATCTGTTAGAGGTATGATGACACACTCTTCCTTGTTCTCAAAGATGATATACCCCTTATTGAAACACAAATCAACATTATTTGCATAACACCAAGGGCACCCAAGTAATGCGGGAAAATTTTCTACTTCTGCAAGTGCTAAGACCTCAAAGTCCCCAGTGAACTTGGCCCCCTATATAGTAATGGATGCATCTTTTAAAACTCCAATGGGCATTGCCTTAGTCCAATTTTCCATGAACAACACATTGGAAGATGGCTGTAATGGAGGTATTCCCATCTGAACCCACACATCCAAAGTGAGTACATTTAATTCCATTCCTATTTCAATTAAGATGTTACTCAAAAGCTAACCATCAACAACAACATTTAGAGTAATCTCCTTATCATAATCCAAACTATTCTGGAGGAAGATTAACATGCAAGAGCTGTCTCTCATGCTTAGTCCCAATCGTGGAGTGTTTCCCTTCAACTAGTTCCCTAACAATGGAATAATATTTTCTTGGTGCAACATCTTGTAAACCTCTTTCAAATCATCAACATCTATCTAATGGAGATCAACTACTTTCTTTTGTTCCAACTTCTGTGACTGTTCCTTCAAACACTGTATCTCACCCTATAAATTTTGTATTACCTCCATGGTTTCTTGATAAACCTCTTTCTGATGCATAGGGTCTGGATACTTGGCATACATGACTTCCTCTTTAGTAATGGTAGGCTTCTATGGTAGCATTTCCTTGGCACACGCAACTTTGAACGCTTATAGTAATCTTTATAGGTACCAACTCGGTGTCGACTCTAACTTTGGCATTCATTGGTCTTCCATGGCGTCTTTATTACTCTAACCATTCCTGCGCCCTTATTTTCCTGTTTATGTTTCTTGTTTAAGTGTTCATACAAGTCTAGGCATTCTTCATAACTATGATTCTTTCTACAAAAAGAACACATAATATTACGTGGAGATTCGTACCCATAGTGATCAGGAGATCCACATATATAACAAGTCCCACAAAGGAAATAACTCCTTCCGCTCCCACGAACTCGACCTCTGAATCCACCTCTATAACCTAGACCTCTACCACGGACGCAGTTAGAATGCCCCTCACTGTGATTGTATTCATGATGCTCACCCTTTTCCTTGGAATTATTTGTAACACTAGTCTATCGTACACCAATATCAATGACATCATGGATCTGATCGATCAATCTGCAATCTTTAGTATCATGAGTCGAGGACCTACAAATCTTACAGTAACTAGACACATTCTTTCTTATTATGCGCTGTAATAATGGGCACCAAATTGAACTGTGGTCCAAGTGACATATCTCGCAATCCAACAACAAGGAGTACACTCGATTTTTGAGGGAAACTATCCTTAGTATGCCCCTCTACTTCACAATCTGTACACCAAATCCCACTGCACATCTCATGTGCTGAATTAGCAGATAATTTCTCCAACTATTTTTCCATTGCTACAATTTGAGCTTCCAAGAATAAGCTCACTCCCATGTCCACACTTCCTACTACGTCGTAGCATAGGGCTAGGGCTACTTCAAGTTCCTCACATAGATCTGTATAAGTCTTGTGAGAAAACACTCTTATAAAAGGCATGATTAGTCCTCCAATGAACCACTTGTGCATGCTAGCTTGTGTGGATGTCATAAGATAACTTAGACATGAGAGTCTTGAACCGAGCATCATATTCCCAAACACTTTTAGTAGTTCCCTACTTAATGTCTTTGATTACCCTTATGATTTTCTCGCTCAAGTCGTGGATATAAAATTCCTTTAAGAAAGCATCCCACAGTCACAGTATAGTCCGATTAGGATCAAAAATTTGTACTAGATGTGTGCACATCCTTGCAATGTAGTTATAAACTGACTTACCTTATGCTTTGGAGATGTAATCCCCTTTGCGTGCCACAGTATCTCACAAATATGAAAGTTTTTCGGTTACATCTTCAATGCCTATATACTCTAGAAGAAAGAGAGACATCTCTATATAAATTTTCTAAGGTTGGTGCGACCCTTTCCCACCGTATCACAAACCTTTCGTGTTTCCACCGCATCCAAATCCATCAGGTTCTCCAATGCCAAAGCCACCTCATCCTCCTGATCTACCCCCTATAGTAGGAAATGGACTGGAAGATGCACCGCCCGTGTTCTGATGGTTGTGCAAAACTAAATGCCCACAGTCTGCAAAGTTACACTACTTCAAGATGTGATGCTAAGGTTCTACGTGCCTACGTTTTATGCCAATGATGCACCAGAAAAGATACCTCTAATAGGTCCTTCAAATAAAGTAGATGAAGATTTTGCCATAGATGAACAAGCTCCTTGATTAACTCCCAAACTTGATTGCAAATTAACTCTATCTACTATAACTCTACTGCTCACACTAGCTTTACATTTCTTCGACTATCGTAAAAACTAGAAAACCAAGCACAATGGCTAGGTCGTTAGGTAGATTCAGATGTGAACCTACAGCCCATGTCATCTCTCTTGACGTGCTCTCATCTAAGGATGAAGAGGGTTCCTATCATGCTTTCTTAAATGGAGGAGATCCATATGCTCTGGCTCCACATCTTCTACCAAAGATCGACTCCTTCATGATCCATCTCTATCCACAATGCCATCCAATTTAAATCCCTCTCGCACACCTCATTCAATTTAATCGCCTTTCTTCCCTTTGTATTTTTATCGCTAGGTCCGTCATCCTTACCAAAACCACTCCTTCCCCACACTAGGTGGGGTTTAGTTAACCATTAGCTTCTATTCTAAATTGAGGGTTATAATCAGGATCTTGATTGCCACTGGGATACTACACAAATACGATCCTCTGCGTTCATGCAAAAACTAAAACTCAACAACCTCTAGGAAAGAGTAAGTCAAAATCTGCGTACTCAAGAATATAGTTTTTCAAAACACCACAAAACCAAACATCCATAGAGCACGTCCAAATTAGATATGTATCATATAAGTCCTGGAATTCTTTCTACGTCTAAACAAGCATGCGAAACCTCTAATTCCTCTTTGATGCATAAGCAACCAACCACTCGTACAACTCTATAGGAAAGATAACAAAGAATATCTCATATAATGCATCATACTGATTCTCGATCAACCCACGTGCGTGCATTAAAATTAGGTCTAATGTTGAATTTGTGAGCATACTCTTCTTCTAGATCTACTAACCACTCCTCAATACTTGGCCAAGGTCAATTGGTATGTCTTCATCACGCAACATCCTGAAAAATAGCTAAGAAAGAGGTACCGATAACAAAACCAATGATGTAGCCTAGAATTCACTGAAAATATCCCAAGGTGCACTGACACATCACTCATCCGGAACTGAGCACTCACCCAAAGTGTGCAAGGGTACCAGTCCCTCTTTAGAGTTGCTTGTCTAGAATGTCAACATGATTGGGCATGTATATTATATCTAAATTTATAACATATAGTAACCAATCCACAATGCATAAACTAGATCTAGATATAAATCATATGAAAGATTGACTTAAACAATGATTATAATGATATTTACCATGCAAGAACCATATTCAGTCACATCTAACACCATTATCCAGCTAATATGATCCATTATATTAAATACTACAAAACACAGAATCTTCATACATCATAGTAATGTCATCATGAGTCATACATGTGAACAAAACCAACAACATAACTCTACAATAATCAGGATTGTTCAAACCATGCAAATAAATACATATATATATAGGGATGGGGACTTTCCCTTCACCACCTATGCACCTTCCAAAAATAGGTTGCATGCTAACAATAGCCATGCGCCCTTACATCAATGTACAAAAGCATGCAACTACTAATAATAGATCTTCTATAGTTAACTCTAAGAATAGATCCTATTATTAGACTAAGACTCTGCATGGCACTCGAACTGATGCAAAACCCAAAATATCCTTGTGTGAACTGCAAGTCTCCATGTCAACGCGTGCTCAACACTCCATCTCCAAAAATAGCCTAGACAACAAAATGGCTAAGTTCTAATCATGGGTGCTCCATACCTTACTATAATTCCACACGCACTCCACATGCCCTATATTTATGTGCCCACCCCTTATGTGTTTTTACAAGACTTAGGCCACCTTTGCCATGCCAACACCCAACATCCGAAGATGAGAGAACTGATCCATTTTTGCAAAAGATGGAAAAAAGAAATGTCATCACTAAAGAGGGAAATTTTTGAATGATTATCTCCTCAAAGAAACAACAAAAATCAGATTGCAGGATCACCCAAAGGCTTTCCTTGGAGGCCCCACCAGTCAATGTAAGTTGTAGGAGTCAAGAAGATGAAGGAGAGCTCGGAAAAGAAAGTAGAGATGATGATCTCCTAGAGGTTGAGGAAGTAGATAATGACACACAAATTAGATTTTGTGAGTACTCTAGAGGTGATGAAGATGATAGTGAAGATGAACCTAGTCTCTCATGTGCAGTGTTCACCCATTCCCAGTATGAGAAAAGAGATTCTTCCTCCACATTCTGCTAAAAACAATAAGACCAAATATCCTCCTGTGGTGACTCTACAAAACAAAATAATAAGTTGAGGATCCCCACTTCCACCTTGCATGGATTCTACATTGGAGAAGCCTGATCCTATAGCAAACATGAGGACCCCCTCAATTACAAGTAAGTTTTCCAATGCCCCTTCTAAATCTAAATCTATTCCTGTAAAATCTAGTGCTTTAAAATCTTCCACTTTACCTTTTAAAATAGCCTCTATTCCCCAAACATCTACCCTTGCTTCCAATCCTATCCCAACTCCAAAAGTAGTCCCTCCATCCCCTTTTCCACGTATGCTCCTTTTGAGTTTATAAAATATGTGAACATAACAAAAGTACACATTACGAAACTAAATATTTGTGGACTCACCCCGAATAATTTGAGAGATTCGTCCGATATATCAGAAATGGTAGTTTAACACCCAATGTTGTAACTCCCAGTTCTAAAGGAATACTACCAAACCCACCTACACCTCCATCACAAAACATGCTTGCATTGAGTGCATCAAAGACTAACAAGGTTGATCCTTTCTATGTCTCCCTTCTCATTGGAGAATATATACTGAACAATTACATCATAGATTCTAACACCTCCGACAATGTAATGCTTGTAAAGGTCGCCAAGGCTCTCAAACTTTCCATGACTCCATTCGGTGGCTCTTGTTACTCCATGGAGTCCAAAGAAGTCCCACTCATCGGGAAGGTCAAAGATGCACAGTGGATCTTGCCAAATTTCCGAACAAGAAGGTTTCAAAAATGATTTTGGTAGAAGATGTTCCAAATTCATTTGGAATGTTGCTAAATAGGAGTTTCGAGTTTTGTCAAAATTTGGGGTAAGATCCACATGAATTTGCTTCTGAACCATCCCGGTTAAGGGAGACATGGAAAAATTACTTCCAGAAAAGAATATGAGATACACGGTGCAAAAGGCAGGAAGCCTAAGAGCGAACATCTTGTATCAAGATAACAGGAGGATGAACCTTTTCGTAAGAATGAAGAGGACAATATTCCCATCTTGATAAGAACAACTATTTCTTCTCAAAGTGGTATGGATCTTGAAGAAGCATTGAGTAAATTTGAATTACAAGAGGATATACCTAAATTATTGGTTGATGCAAACTAGGAATAAGAGGAAATGGTTCTTGATGATTTATAAATAGAGAAACCAGCTTGTATGATTACCCAGGAGGATGAGATATTCTCATTCCCATTTGGGGATGAAGAGGATCTCGATCATGCCATCCATGGAGAGACAATGCTATCATGTGACAAGCTATTAAAATGTTTGAAACAATGGTGCATGCAAGAATTGCTAAGATCCGTGGAAGATACAGACGACCCTGAGCTCAGTCTCGAACTCCTGATGCAAACTATAGATCTACAAGACAAGCGTAAATCTGATCTAGGATGCTCAATAGACATAAAGAATGGTCACAATGAAATAGATCAAGGTGATGAACCCAACGTCCCTCCTGAGCCAATGGTTGATGAATACAATGATGAAATGGAATTATTTTCTTTCCCATTTGAAGAAGAAGACTCTTTCCATGATGAAAAATATGAAATAGAGGGTGTTGAAATCATTGAAGGAAAATATCCCTTGACAAAGAAGTAGTGGAATGTAATAAGATTTAGGGAAATGAAGTAATCCCTCCAGATAGTTTCCTTGAGCTTCAAAATGAAGATTCTTCGAAGGCGTACAAAGATGAGCTGTAGGAAGTAACAAAGGAGAACTCCATATAAGAAATATTGGATGTGGTAGAAAGTGTAGAAGATCCCGAGCTAATTCTTGATCTTTTAGATCATGCCATTGTGATACATTACAAGTATGAGGTTAATTCTGATCGTCCATTCAATCTTTAAGCACCTCATAGTGGAGTAGAGATAAAAGACCACTAAAAGACAAGTCTAAGGTTTCTCACAAAAAGAGTTTAATGAGCATAGATCCGGGAAAGAAAAGAACACAGAATATTGAAGCAATTGGAATGAAAATCAACCTTAGGGAAGTGATGGGATTCTCAATGAAGAATCAACTATGTGGATAAACATGGAATGAAACTGGCACTATGAAACTAATCTCAAAGGAAATGGAATTTCTATGCAAAGGCCTGAGCATCAAGGAGCTCATGTGGGATAACTCCTACCAAGTAAATAGACAATCATGAAAGCACCTAACTTTCATAAACAATTAAGGAGAGGAGGCTACTTTCTCGAACCGGTCAATGGCTTTGCAAAACAACATCGCTCGGTGTTTCTCACTCAAAGGTAACCTTTGATGAGAAGAGATTAGGTTTTCCCCACCTTGTACTATAGGTGATTTAGGTTTGTTTCCCCTTTCTCCTTTTTGTGTGTGTTTTTTCCCTTTTGTTGTGTGTTTTTGTGTGTGTTGTCCCTTTCTATTTCTTCATTGTGAAAAATCATGGCATTCTTCCTATTCATTTAAATGTGGCTTTAGAAAACATTGCAATAAGTTTCCATCAAATGATAAAAGGGAACTTAATGTTCTTTCCTAGGAACTTGAAAGGTCATATGTTGTGTATGAAATACAAAAAGTCACATGAGGAGTCTTTTGAAATTCTATATAATGTAATGACACCCTCATTCTTAAGGGTTTTCAATTTTGTATACTCATGAGAGATCACTACTTGTGAAGAAACAAAGGAGATAGCTATTTCTTCTAGTTCCTTTCTCTATGTTCTTCTACTTCTAACTATGCACAATTTTGTCAAAGCATCAATAAAGAAAGAAGGAGTTTCATGCATTTTTTTGATGAGGAGGTTTTAGAAACTTTGAGTTATATATCTTAACTTGTCTTGTTGCCACTTGCGAAATTGTTTTCTTTTAAGTATATGTGTGTTGGAATTTTCTGGTTAACGGTTGTAGGAATCTGATTTTCTACTGCTGCAACGGTAATCCCCTCTCTTTTCTCACTCCCTTTCCCACTCTCCTAGAAAATTCATCTCTTGCAAGTAATTGAAATATTTTTCGTAGGGTCAGGTGGAGTGTCCTAATTGGATCCCCACTGTCGGCCACCAATGATTTTGATTTCATGCACGCATAATAAGTGGAGTTGTACCACCTAATCAGAGGGACCTAGAGTCTCGGAGGCGATGGCAATAAACTCATTAATTTTTCCCTGATAAATTTTCTTGCCAACAATATGTTATACATATATAGTAGACATAGGAAAAATTATGGCTTCATAAATAGGTATCTAAAGGTTACGAGGACTTAGAAAAGGATTGAACAAACAAATTCATAAAATATTACATAGGGTCAAAATCATACAGTTTGGTTAGGACTGTATAGATGGTTCTAGACCTTTCATGTGTTTTTTCTTAGGGGAAATTACACCAAATTTCTGATCGGGATCATATTTTAACATTCAGGCATTATTTCTTAGCACATTTTCAAGTTCATTTAACTTAGTTCAAATCACTACATGGTAACTACTTCATTCCTTCACCACGACACTTAGTTTCAGTTTCATTTTCAAGGATCTTAGCAACATGGGCCTCCTTTCCCCATCTACATTTTAGTACATTATAAATTCTATTATGTAGTGTGGCATATGGGAAGGGCGTGGGGAACTAACTCTATTTTCTACTATGTGTCTTTATTTATAAAATTTGGCCTAGATCCATTTGTAGCGAAAGTGTGGTTTGTTGGTTTGCATGCACCAATACTTTGGTTTCTCCTTACATAATTGGGGACTAATCATCCCTAATCCATTAGAAATTTCAACATTCAAAATCTCCAACTACAAGAAAATCATGGTAAATTCTTTCCCCCACAAAACAAACATGTGTATTCCTTCCATGTTTTTCCATCTCTTTATTTTCCCTTTATGAAAATGTAAGTTTTAAATATTACACTTTATATTTGAGTTAAAGTTTAGTTTTCTGTTATAGACATTGACTATAGTTTGTGTTGTAGATTCGATCATGGAGCATGTCAACACCAAGTATAATGGGGCGATTGTAAAACTCCGAGTGAAGACAAAATATGTCTACACACTCTAAAAGTATCTTTTCTTTTAATCATTTCATTTTCATTTCATACTTGAGGGGGAAATATAGACACTCAAATTTTGTAATTTACTCTTTGACATTGTTGGTGTTGACAATGCACTCTTGCTAAGATAAACACACTCTTTCTATCCCTGCTTGGTACATTTGGAGGTCTCTTCTCTAAATTTCATAGTCACACACACTTATATGTTGATAGATTATAGAATTAAAATTCATAAAATCCTTTGACAAACTCCAGGTTGAACAAGATGCAAACTTCCTTTTTCATGTTTCCTATCCCAGTGTGAAACCGTATAATTTGGTCAAGATTTTTATATGGTCATGTCCAAATTGTACAATTTCGAATTGTCATATCCTCCATCTTTTCTTTTAGTTTTATATTATTTTTGGGTCCTTTACTCCCTCCGGTAAGCCTTACTTTGATAATTTACCTTTGTAACCCTATATAAGAAAATATAGAATTTCTCATTTGCACATATGGAAATTATATGGTAGTACATTGATACTCTCACTTCTTATACTTGTAAAAGGCACCCAAGGCTCCCTCAATATCATCAAATCTTATGCACACTCATTCGTATAATAATTACTACAAGTTTGAAACATCACACTACATCAAGAAGTCATATTATCTCATTTGCAAGCACTCAAACATCCCTTCTCCAAGTACTTTAGTAAGATCCAAACTCAATTCAAGAATTTTCAAGTTACCAAACCATAGTTTCATTCATTTATATATTACATGATAGGTGGAGAATGATATGTGGTTTGAGGCCTCTTCGGAGTAGTGCTAATGTTGGTGGTGCATGGGGTTCCCAAAACCTAACTAATATTTTTTTACAAGGCCTGCCACCCATGGCTAGGGTTTGAGATACTATTCAAAATATTCAAAGAGATTTAGAACATGACTAATAGTTAAGGTTTGATAGTGACAGACATTTACAAGAAGGCGATGCTCCCGAAAGCCGAAAAACCAAATTTAGAGCAAGTGAAAAATTATACGAGAGGGGTAAAAACTATATAGATAGTTATGGAATACTTGTACAGTCCTTTTGTTATGCCTCTAAAATAACCCACTTGAGACTCAAGAACAACCTAGGATTAGTTAGGAAAAATTATGGAATTTTTTGTTTTGTTTAAAAGAGTCTACAACCAGGTTACAAAACAATAGTTACCACTAACAAGTTCCAGATCAATTCTAATACACTAGAATATACTTTTCTTTTGTTAATAATTATTAGAGGTCACAAGGTCCAAAATTTAGGGTTAGAAGATTCAATTAGGTTAAGAGGGTAATTCCTCACCATACCCACTCTCTAATAGGATTTAAATATTCAACTTATTTTTATCCAAAATTAATGCATTCAAAATTTCCCTAAATCATTCCCATTGGATAGGAAATTTCCTCACCTTTCCAGTGATATAAAGAAGTCCTCCTAACTCCTCATATTTTTCAAGTTATGGGCCGGTGGGCCTTGGGGTGAAAATTTTCCCAAGAGCGGGCTGTGGGCCCAGGGGAGAAATTTTCCCCAAGGGCGGGTTGGTGGGCCATGGGGAGGAAAATTTCCCCATAGGTAGGTCTGTGGGCCATGGAGAGAAAAATTCCCAAGGGGCGAAAAGCCACCTTTTCACCCGTGCTCCCGCGAGTCCATGAGGGACATGTGGCGTCTCCTAAGCCAACGCAAGGAAAGCGGGCGGCGGGAGAAAAAAATTTTTAACGCCTCGAAGGGAAAAAAGGGTAACATTCATCCGCGCCTCCGTCGACACCTTGTGATGCCACGTGGTAGCTCCTGATTGGCTACGGCCGGCGGGGTGGTGGGAAAATTTTCCCAAAATTTTCCGAAACGCAAAAAGGTAAAAAGGGGCCCGCTCCTCCGCTATTGCCTCGCGATGCCACGTGGCGGCTTCGATTGGCTACGGGCCAAGGGGAAAATTTGGAAATTTTTCCCAAATTTTTTTGAAGCGCTAAGTTAAAAAGGGATCCACCCCTCTGTTGACACCTCATGGTGCCATGTGGCAGCGACCTCGATTGGTTGCGGCCGTGGGGAAAATTTGAAAAAATTTCCCAAATTTTTTTCTAAAGCTCTAAGGGAAAAATTTGGGCCCGCGGGCCCGCCAAGCAAATTTTCCCCTTTTTTTATGTCAAGTGAAGAGAAACTTCAGAAGGCCATAACTTTTGATAGAGCACTCGATTTTGGGCAAACAAGGACTTTATGGAAAGATCTCGACGTCCTATTTACACAAAAATCATTAAATTTTGATTTTGATAGATTTTAAGGGGTAAATTTCATGAAAAAAATTCTGCGAGGCTTTTCAATACAACCTAGTAATTTTAACTTATAAAATTTTGTTCAAATTTGTCATTCTTTCTCCTTCAACGTGTCAAACAGACATGGAGGTTTCCATTAAGAAAGTGTTAGGATATATAGCAAGTGTAAAATTGTTGTTTTGATATGCATTTTGAAATTACAAGTTTCCTTTTTTTTTACACAGCAAAAAGCCTGCAGATTTGCCTTGGCTCGATTGGAAGATTTTCAAGACATTTCCTAAGTGTTTTTAGTTTGGTTTGGGATCATTTTGTCCTCGTTAAGTCCAATTGATTATTTCATTTGCCTCTTATCTATTTGCAGGTTATTTGAACATTTGATAAAGGAATTTTACAAAGTATACAGTGAATTGAAAGAAGTGTATACATTTATAGAACAGAAATTAACTATCTCTTTTGCCATGAAATAAAACATTAAATTCATTCCATGCTGGTCATAAATAGTTTTCTTTCTTTCAATCAAATATTAAAACAAGAATGCAGTTTCTATTCTTTCCAAAATCATATATTATAAATAGGGCAGAATAATAAATTTTCAAGACATTTCCTAAGTGAAGTAATAAAAGATGTGATCCAACTCATGGCAACAACAGGCTTCCACAAACACACAAGCAACATTTTCACAACAAAACATAGTCCAAAACAGAATGTAGTTTACAACTACATTAAAGCATGACAAACATTATTGAGGCTTCATCAACAAGCCAAAGGAGAAAGAAACTATGGGGATGCTTCTTATGCCTCCCAAAAGGGAAATGGGTATCACCACCTCAATTACAAACCACTAAAATATAGTATATCAAAACCCTGACATTCCTTATGCCTCCCCAAGTACCCCTTATTCCTCACATTTCCTTATACCTCCCCAACCTCTTATGGCACCCCATAACGAGTAAATAAATGCAAGCTATTTCTTTGTAAGGTGGAACCCAAATCCCAACTCCCTCCTCCCTTATACCTCCCTAAAACACACTTGTTCCTCCAACAAAATAAACCCAATAGTCTTCTCCTACACCATTCCTAGACAATATACCCAACAACCCACAAACATGCCAAAACATTCACACATTAACATTTTAATAAAGAAAAAAAAGAAGCATTTCAAGAGCCAAGATCCTACCTCTCCATGATGGAGTTGTTCCAAGTTCCAAAACAACAAGCTTTATCCCAATGCAAGAAATCCAAATCATCCAAGCACAAGCATGCAACAACCTTCCAAAAACTTCTTCAAAGCAAGAGCTCCAAAACAACAAAAGAATTCACCCAAGAATGAAGTCTCCAAGGTGAAGCAACCCAAAACAAGGCAAGGAATTCAAATTTTATAGAAGAGGGAAGGGAAGAGGATGAGGTGGATCCATGTAGGATGCCACATCACACATCCTCAACCCCAACCCCAAAAGTCAACTTCATTCTCCAATGCATAATAAATAGGTGGGTGAATAAAATGATAGTTTACTTACACACTCAAATCCAACCCACACCCCAAAGGACTGAAATTAAATCATGTAAGAAAAGTGTAATTAAAACCTACAAATTGCCTTCTCAAAAGTCATTATAAAAGTCAAATTTCAACTCTCCAACCATAGGTATGGTTGGTAATTAAATTTAAGAGGTATGAGACAAGTTTAACTTGTCCCACAAGCCTCCAAAATCAGCCTCTAAGGACAATTTCAAATTTCAAGAAGGTGAAGTGTTTCACACTCAAAAGTTAACTTACACATCACTTACACATCTCTTACAACACTTTAAATCAAGGCCAACAACTCTATTAATTACTTTCTCATTATATCTTTTAATTAATTGATATTAACAACATGCTTACCCACAATATTAATACAACATTTAATAAATAAAGAAAGGGGAAAATGCATCACAAAATAAACACATGCAACATTAAACAAAAGGGTCAAATAATTAAAAACACATAACCCCTTGGTCACATTTAAAGGTGATCCCCCCATGGGAATCCCTAACACACACAAACATGCACAAACAAATACTAGTTGCCATGGTGACCTTGTTGAATTCATCTAGAATTCCAATGTGGTTGGTCTCTAATCCCTTGATGTTTGTTGTGATATTTTAACCTGAAAAACACAAATACCTCCTTTGGCCTCATGGCCATATCAGAACATCCAAAATAATATAATTAAAATTTTCAAAATCATCTAGATATATGGATCACAACAACATCCAAGCAACCAACAAGATCATTTGCAATTTTACTCAACCACTATATCATCATCAAATAATTTCCATTTCTAGGTCTACTCACAATATCTAAATATCACATGTTCGAACAACATCCATAGTATAACCATGTCAAATAGTATATCAACATCAATATCCAAAGTGCCTCTAATAATCATCATGCATCATAACTAAATCAAGTCAACAATAATCCATGCTCTAACATCTAACATCATACTATAATAAGGTCCATAATCAAGTCCATAATATAATCACCAGTATCATGATAAGTATAAAAAAGGTGTCAAAGGGAAGTGAGCACTACACCCCCCTCTCCTTATACTTGACTTCCTCCTGGAAGTCACTGGAAAAAATGTGGAAATTGAACTCGTAGCAAAGTAGTATCCTCCCATGTAGCTGCAGTCTCATCATATCAGTGCCACTACACCTGGACCTGATCAACCTCTCTGCATTGAAGGCCCAGGGTCTTGCGATCTAGGATGCGAATGGGCTCCACCATCACCTACCTCTGATCTTGCACCTACAATGATATCCAATATAACACATGAGAAGGATCTGCTACATATCTCCTAAGAACTAAAACATGAAACACATCATGTATGGGAGATAAGTTAGGTGGCAATGCTAGATAGGTAGGCCAAAGGGCCAATATGCTCCAAGATCTGAAAAGGACCAACGAATCTAGGGGCTAACTTAGAACCTTATCCATAATGGATGGGGCTCTTATGTGGCTTGACACGAAGGAACACCTTCATGCCCACATCAAAACTACGGTCGGTCCTATGCTGATCTGCATACATCTTCTACCTGTCCTGTGCCTCCTGCAATCTCTATCTGATCAAAACCACCTACTGATCCATGTCCTACAACAAAGCTGGTCCAAGAGACATCCTGTCCTCTAACCTGTCCCAACGAAGAGGTGTCCTGCACTCTCTACCATACAAAGCCTTAAAAGGAGCCATGCCTATAAGGTGAACTCCACCAAGTACAGGTACTCTTCCCATCTAGACTATTGATCCATCACATACATCCTGAGCATATCCTCTAAAATATGATTCACCCACTCAGTTTGTCCATCTATCTTGGGGTGATATGTTGTGCTGAAGTTGATTCTCATCCTAGGGCGTGCTGCATGGCAGTCTAGAAATGGGAAGTATACAAAGGATTGCACTCACTAATGATCTTACATGGAATCTCGTGCAACTTGAAAATCTCATCAAGATATACCCGTGCCACTGCACTAGCTGTATAAGTGGTCTTTACTGGAGAAAAGTGAGCCACTTTTGTCAATTTATCAACCATGACCATGATGGCATCGTGGTGATATCTCGACATCGGTAGCCCAATAATGAAGTCCATGGAAATGGTGTCCCACTTCCATTCCGGTATAGCATGAGGAAAGAGAAGGCCAACTAGATGTTGATGCTCAACATTCAATTTCTGGCACTCTAAACAAGCATGTGACACAAAGCCGAGCCACATCTCTGCGAAGTCCTCTCCGGTGATACAATGATCTCAAGTACATGCATCTTCTTCTTCCCCCAGGATGGGTTGAATAGGGTGCATGATGTGCCTCTGTCAATATGTCTTGCCTCAATCCTCCATCTCTGGGAACATAAATCCAACCTTTGTGCTCGAGAGAAGGCCATCTGCCTCTAGTGAGAAACCATCAAAATTACCCTCGAGGGGTCTCTGAGACTCGATCTCTGCTCGAACTGCAATGTAGAAGCTGTCAAGAGGAAGTTGCTGAAGAATCCTGCTCCGTAAATCTATTCCCACTGAAGTAGCCATAACCACATGTCTCTGTCTATTGAGAGTGTCTACCACCACATTCTCCTTCCCTTTCACATTCTTTATCTCCATATCATACTCACAAAGAAACTCCATCCAATGCGCCGTGAGTGTTGAGATTGGGTTGCATGAAGAGGTGGCGAAGACTCAAGTGATCAATCTTGAGTGTGAATCTCTGACCGAGAAGAAAGTGTCTCCATCGAACCAAAGCATGCATAACTACCGTAAGCTCAAGATCATGAGTTAGATAATTAAGCTCGTAATCCTTGAGTTTGCGAGACTCAAAAGCCACTACTCTACCCTCTGCATTAACACACCTCCAAGTCCTTAAATAAGCATCCGTGCAAATGAAAACTCACCCTATGGATCGACACTGCATGCAAGAATAGGTGTTGTAGTGAGGCATTCCTTGATGTACTAAAGGCCTTCTCACACCTCTCGACCAAAAAAAAACTTCTTCCCTTTCCGTTAAAGGGAAGTGATGGGGATGCGTAATCGAGAGAAGTCCTCGAATAAATCTCCTATAGTAACCTTCTAATCCCATGAAGCTACGCACTTCGCCACGTAGTGGATGTTTGTCCAATCCATAATAGCTCTAATCTTGGAAGGATCGACCATGATACCTTCCCCAGAAATGATATGACCCAAACACTTGCACATCTGTCTAAAAGAATGCACACTTCTCCAAGTTCCCGTAAAGTTGCTATTGTTGAAGACACTAAAGAACCTGACAAAGGTGCCCCTCTTGCTCCTCATGCATACTTGAGTAAATCAAAGTGTCATCAAGGAATATGAGCATGAAGCGATATAAGAAGGTCCTAAATACCCCATTCATCAAACTCATAAACACTACGGGGGCTTTAGTTAAGCCAAAAGGTACCACTGTGAACTCATAGTGGCCATATCTCATACGAAAGGTGGTCTTATGAATGTACGCATCCGAAATCCTCGGTTGATGATAGCCTGACTTAAGGTTTATTTTAGAGAAAATTGTGGCTCCCTTCATCTGATCAAATAAATCATCAATACGCGGAAGGGGATAACGATTCTTGATCGTTACCTTGTTCATCTAGCGGTAATCAATACAAAACCACAAGGATCTATCCTTCTTCTTTACAAAGATCACCGGTGCACCCTAAGGGGACATGCTAGGATGAATTAGGCCCTTCTCTAGAAGGCCCTCAAGCTGTAACTTGAGCTCATAGAGTTCGGGGTAGTCATTTAGTAAGGTGCTCGTGAGATAGGATCTGCTCCTGGAACCAGATCTATATGAAAATCAATCTCACATGGGGTGGTAACCCCGGTAGCTCCCCTAGAAAGACATGCAAACTCTCTCAAAATGGGATGATCATCTAGTGATGGTCCACTAGACCCATCCTTTGATCTGTCACTGACTGTAACAACATACATCTGACAACCCCGTCGCACACACCGCTTAAGCTACATAGTGGAAATGGTGTGAATAGAAATGGGTCTCTTGACCCCTGATATCACCGACTCAACTCCCAAATCATCTGTACAAGATATAATCTTGTGGTAACAATCCATCCTGGCCCTATGAGCAGACAACTATTCCATGCCCAAGATGACTCCATAAGAGCCCAATGAAAGGATACAAAGATCCGAGGTAGTGGTGAAAGGTCCCAAATCCACCGCACACTCCTTAACTAAGGATTCTATAGAGATATTGGCTCAAAGCCATCTCAACATCCCAACTATGACCCTTCCTAACTACCACTAGCTGCATCGCTCTACTAAAGATGGTGCAATAAAAGAATCAGAAGAACCAGAATCAAACAAAATGGAGGTAGGAATACAACCAATGTTACCTACAGTCTCAATAATCTGTACTGATGCTCTTCCTTGCGGTTCTCGACCGCTGCATACATCATCTATGACCGTGACCCAAATAACCAACAGTAGGCTCTGAGATCTATGTCTTACCCTTGTTATTAGGGTTTTGTGGATAGTCTCTCCAAAATGTCCAGTAACACCACACCCAAAACAACCGCCTGATCCTCTCCCTTGTGTAGTAGTCAGTCGACCAATGCTCTGGAGGTCTGTGATGTGGATCCTAATGATCCGGCTTGCAGGTCTTTGGTCTTTGTTGGCGAGCTCTTGCTGAGTGACTTCTTTGGACACCATGTGTCCTAATGGGACTCCTAGGGGGAGGCCCCATACTCTGACCTATCTATGCATCAAACCTCTGTAGAGGTCTAAAAGGTGGGCGGGGCTAATTTGCTGTGGGTCTAAAGATGATTGTGTTGAACCACATCCACCACAAGGAAGAGGTACTGACCCCCTCGATCTGTTATCCTGCATCTGCTATATGCGGCTCTGGACTCGGTCTCTAGTCTGCTGGGTCTTTCCCCGAGTCTCCTCTGCTATATAGGCCTTCTTGATGGCCTTAGCTAATGTTTGTGGATAATGGATCCACACTACATCTCCAATGTCTAGATTCATGCCCCAGATGAACCTGTGGATCCAAACCTGCTCATCCTACATGTAATCAACATACTGGAGTAGATCCATAAATCTACTCTCATACTTAGCCACTGTAAGAGATGTTTGTCGGAGATCATGGAACTCATCTATCCACTATTGTATGAACCTTCATGAAAAATATCTGCTCTAAAACACTCCTCAAAGAGCTCCTAGGTAACTATCTCAGAATCAACATGGAGCTTCTGCTCCTCTATCCGCCACCAAACACCAGCTCCATCCCTCAGTAGATGGATCGTAACACGAGCTTTCGTGTTGCTAGAACAAGGACAGAGCTTGAAGCACCCACTCAAGCTCACTAACCAAGGCTCTACCTAAAATACACTGTGTCACCAGAATAATGTGATGGCCAAAGCTTAAGGATCTCCATGATGTGATCCACAACTGTGGTCTAACGGCCCCTAGGCCTCTCTGTATGCTCATCCCTAAGCCTAGGGCTTCGAGACCTCTATCTATGTCCTGAAAACTTCGGTCACCCTGTACCCTCTGTGGTGAATCTCCTCTCTGTTGACTCTACATGAAATTTCTCTCCTCCATGCTCCTCGCTTTGGGTGGGGTGATGCATGACCCTAAATGGAAGTGACTCTATCAAATCTGGCTGCATGTCCTCCTACTTGATCCTCCGCGTAGAGCAACATTAACATCCTGAAGAGTCTGCAAAATCTAGGGTAGGATGGTTGCTATCTGACATGATCTAGTGGTGGTAAGCCTAGGTCTATGTGAAAAGATCCCTCATCTAGTCTGTGCCTCATGCATAGACCAAGGCAAGAATTAGTTCATCTTTCTAAGTTTTATTCAGTTTCCATGTTCACTAAAATATGTAATTTCTAAACTAAGTTGTTTTCTAGATTTAAAAGCGTGCTAGGTTAAAGGTTCATGTCTCAAGTTTTCTAGTGTGCCCAATGGCCCAAGCTTTTGAACCACTGCTTTGATACCAAGTGTGATGCCCGCTAAAACAACCCACTTGAGACTCAAGAACAACCTAGGATTAGTTAGGAAAAATTATGGAATATTTTTTTTTGTTTAAAAGAGTCTACAACCAGGTTACAAAACAACAGTTGCCACTAACAAGTTCCAAATCAATTCTAATCTACTAGAATATACTTTTCTTTTGTTAACAATTATTAGAGGTCACAAGGTCCAAAATTTAGGGTTAGAAGATTCAATTAGGTTAAGAGGGTAATTCCTCACCATACCCACTCTCTAACAGGATTTAAATATTCAACTTGATTTTACCCAAAATTAACACATTCAAAATTTTCCTAAATCATTCCCATTGGATAGGAAATTTCCTCACCTTTCTAGTGATATAAAGAAGTCCTCCTAACTCCTCATATTTTTCAAGTTATGGGTTGGCGGGCCTTGGGGTGAAAATTTTCCCCAAGAGCGGGCTTGCGGGCCCAGGGAGAAATTTTTCCCAAGGGCGGGTCGACGGGCCACGGGGAGGAAAATTTCCCCATGGGCGGGTCTACGGACCGCAGGGGAGAAAAATTTCCCAAGGGGCGGAAAGCCACCTTTACACCCACGCTCCCGCGAGTCCGCAAGGGACACATGACATCTCCTAAGCCAACGTGGGGAAAGTGGGGCAATGGGGAGAAAATTTGTTTAACGCCTCGAAGGGAAAAAAGGGTAACATTCACTCCCTGCCTCCACCGGCACCTCATGATGCCATGTGGCAGCTCTTGATTGGTGCGGGCCGAAGGGGAAAATTTGGAAAATTTTCCCAAAATTTTCTGAAACGCAAAAAGGCAAAAAGGCCCGCTCCTCCACCATTGCCTCACGACACAACTTGCAACTCCCGATTGGCTACGGGGTGGAGGGGCAGGGGAAAATTTGGAAAATTTTCACAAAATTTTTGAAAGCGCTAAGTTAAAAAGGGATCCACCCCTCCGCCGACACCTTGTGGTGCCATGTGGCAGCCTCGATTGGCTACGGCAAGGGCGGAAAAAAAATTTTCCCAAATTTTTTCCGAAGCTCTAAGGGAAAATTTCGGGCCCGTGGGCCCGCTAAGGAAAATTTTCCCAATTTTTTTACGCCAAGTGAAGAGAAACTTCAGAAGGCCATAAATTTTGATAGAGAGATCGGTTTTGGGAAAATGAGTAATTTTTGGAAATATCTTGATGTCCTCTTTACAAAAGAATCATTAAATTTTGATTTTGATAGAGTTTAAGGGGTAAATTTCATGAAAACGTTCTGCAGGCTTTTATAGTGCAAACTGGTAATTTTAACTTATAAATTTTTGTTCAAATTTGTCATTATTTCTCCTTCAACGTGTTAAACAGACATGAAGGTTTCCATTAAGAAAGTGTTAGGATATATAGCAAGTGTAAAATTATTGGTTTGATCTGCATTTCGAAATTACAAGTTTCCTTTTTTACAGCAAAAAGCTTGCAGATTTGCCTTGGCTCAACTAGAATATTTTCAAGACATTTCCTAAGTGTTTTTAGTTTGGTTTGGGATCATTTTTTCCTCGTTAAGTCCAATTGATTATTTCATTTGCCTCTTATCTATTTGCAGGGTTATTTGAACATTTGATAAAGGAATTTTATACAATGAATTGAAAGAAGTGTATACATTTACAAAACAGAAATTAACTATCTCTTTTGCCATGAAATAAAACATTAAATTCATTCCATGCTTGGTCATAAATAGTTTTATTTCTTTCAATCAAATATTAAAACAAGAATGCAGTTTCTATTCTTTCCAAAATCATATATTATAAACAAGGCAGAATAATACATTTTCTCCTCACGTGTTTCACTTTTCCACTTTCCAAACAGTATTTCATAGTGCATGTTAAACACATATTTCCAATGGAAATAATATCATATGAACAAGGCAAACACTTCCATTAATTCAAATGAAACTCTTACAACTTCCTTTCCATTTGATTTCAAAATACAATATACAAATATGTATCATTCTTTCACATTCTTTCAAAAAAAATAGAATATAGAGTATAACTCTTTTACATTTCGAACTTCAACTTTCATTGTCAATACAAAGTATCTTTCCATTAAAATTAATATACAGATCATCCACTTCAAAGTGGGAAAGGGATACAATAAGATTTCATTTCACAAGGGACTGTCAAACTATCTTTTTCTCAGCTCCAGAACAATAACATGCATATTTCTCATTCTTTAAATTTGGTCACAACAAGAGTAGGGAAAGGCAATGCTCTCCACCCAACCAAGACATCCAATGAAGAGGAGAATCCATCCTTCTTCATTGGCCCCAGCCCCAACCATAATGCAATAAAAGATGTGATCCAACTCATGGCAACAACAGGCTTCCACAAACACACAAGCAACATTTTCACAACAAAACATAGTCCAAAACAAAATGTAGTTTACAACTACATTAAAGCATGACAAACATTATTGAGGCTTCATCAACAAGCCAAAGGAGACAAAACTATGGGGGATGCTTCTTATGCCTCCCAAAAGGGGAAATGGGTATCACCACCTGAATTACAAACTACCAAAATATAGTATATCAAAACCTTGACATTCCTTATGCCTCTCCAAGTACCCCTTATTACTCACATTTCCTTATGCCTCCCCACCTCTTATGGCACCCCATATCAAGTAAAGAAATGCAAGCTATTTATTTGTAAGGTGGAACCCAAATCCCAACTCCCTCCTCCCTGTATACCTCCCTAAAACACACTTGTGCCTCCCAAAATAAACCCTATAGTCTTCTCCTACACCATTCCTAGGCCATCTACCCAAAAGCCCACAAACATGCCAAAAATCCACACATTAACATTTTAATAAACAAAAAAGAAGCATTTCAAGAGCCAATCTCCTACCTCTCCATGATGGATTTATTCCAAGTTCCAAAACAACAAGTTTTATCCCAATGCAAGAAACCCAAATCAGCCAAGCACAAACATGCAACAACCTTCCAAAAAATTCTTCAAAAGAAGAGCTCCAAAACAACAAGGAATTCAAATTTTATAAAAGAGGAAGGGACGAGGATGAGGTGGATCCATGTAGGATGCCACATCACACATCCTGAACCCCAACCCCAAAAGTCAACTTCATTATCCAATGCATAATAAATAGGTGAGTGGATAAAATGACAGTTTACTTACACACTCAAATCTAACCCACACCTCAAAGGACTGAAATTAAATTATGTGAGAAAAGTGCAATTAAAACCTACAAATTTCCTTCTCAAAAGGCATTATAAAAGTCAATTTTCAACTCTCCAACCATAGGTATGGTTGGTAATTAAATTTAAGCGGTATGGGACAAGTTTAACTTGTCCCACAAGCCTCCAAATTAGCCTCCAAGGACAATTTCGAATTTCCAAGAAGGTGGAGTGTTTCACACTCAAAAGTGAACTTACACATCACTTACACATCTCTTACAACACTTTAAATCAAGGCCAACAACTCTATTAATTACTTTCTCATGATATCTTTTAATTAATTGATATTAACAACATGCTTACCCACAATATTAATACAACATTTAATAAATAAAGAAAGGGGAAAATGCATCACAAAATAAACACATGCAACATTAAACAAAAGGGTCAAATAATTAAAAAACACATAACCCCTTGGTCACATTTAAAGGTGATCCCCCATGGGAATCCCTAACACACACAAACACGCACAAACAAATACTAGTTGCCATGGTGACCTTGTTGAATTCATCTAGAATTCCAATGTGGTTGGTCTCCAATCCCTCGATGTTTGTTGTGATATTTTAACCTGCAAAACACAAATACCTCCTTTGGCCTCGTGGCCATATCAGAACATCCAAAATAATATAATTAAAATTTCTAAAATCATCTAGATATATGGATCACAACAACATCCAAGCAACCAACAAGATCATTTGCAATTTTACTCAACCACTATATCATCATCAAATAATTTCCATTTCTAGGTCTACTCACAATATCTAAATATCACATGTCCGAACAACATCCATAATATAACCATGTCAAACAATATATCAACATCAATATCCAAAGTGCCTCTAATAATCATCATGCATCATAACTGAATCAAGTCAACAATAATCCATGCTCTAACATCTAACATCATACTATAATAAGGTCCATAATCAAGTCCATAATATAATCAACAATATCATGATTAGTATCAAAAGGTGTCAAAGGGAAGTGGGCACTACACCTTCCCGTGTCAATTTCCTATCGCATTTATATGAACGAAGAATTATTAGGTTTATATCCCCCGACTCGATAGTTTTCACACCTAGCACTTCCCATAATCATTTGTAATCATCTAAGTGCACTCATTCCTTTGTGTTTTCAAGTTTGTAGCATATCATTTAAACATGAATGTGTTGTTTTGATATTGTATGATTAATGTTGGAAGTTAATTAATCAAAATAACCTATTGTATCTACAATTTATATCCTTAGTGTACTTAATTCACCAATATATATTCCTTAATCTAAAAAGGGTGTAAAAACACTTGTATAATATGAAAAATTTTAACTCATCAATTTGTAGAATGACCAACACATCTATGATAATCACAATAGGAATCAACTTTGAAATTATTACTAAGAGGCTTGTTTGCATTGACCAAGTATTGAATGGAGAGATACAAGGTTTTCTCAAGTAATTTTGAAGCAATAAATGAGGTGCATAATGAAATTATTTGAATTTTTGGTGAGGATTTTTAACTAAATATATGCTTTGGTTAATATACAACATTAACAATATTTTTAGCATTAGTCTTATTGCCATTGGGGTTTCCTTTAAAAGTAGGTTTACCTTGAAACCTAGAATTAGATGTGTGGGGATCATTGGTAATATAATCGAGTTTGTTCATGATTAAGATATTAACTTCATGATTTTTTAGCATATGACATTAATGATCAAATGAGATGAACTTGTCCAAGATAATAAATTCTTGCGAAAAGGCGCAAAAGGATTTGTGTAAATAAATATTGAACCTCACTATTTTCCAAAATATTGTTCATCTTGGTAATCATAGTATTGTAACATAGGACATAATAATTGATGTGCTCACTACACCATTCTCACATTTTCTCCATCTAAGAAAAAGAAATTTTTCCCGATATTGATAGAGAAGTGTGTAAGAAATTTATTAGCTAGAGGGGAAAAATCCCAAATAAAGTGAGTAGGAAAATCATATAACCATTGTGATGAAAAATCCTTGATCCTTCTAGGAAATATTTTGGTAAGCAATATGTCATTGTAAACATAATCCAAGAAAGTGGCATAGAAAGAACACACGTGTTCTTAAAGATCACACTTTCCATAAAAATCGGAATCTTAGGAGAAAATAAAATAATAGGAAAGGGATAGGATGTCATTTCAAGGGAAAGTGGGTTATGAAATAATTGATTTGAATCTTGACAAGAGAAGAATTAGAGGAATTTTTTTTGCAGCTTGTAAGATTTGAGGTTTAAACTATGAACATCGGTTTTAAAAAAAAATTGTTAGAAAAGGAGAGTACAAACCACTATGGATAAATATAGTAGATGTAGGAATAATAATAGTCACAGGAATATACATGGTAACAATGTGAGGTGGGGCACTAGTTTCTTCCAAAGATATAGGAACCCCATATGTATGAATATCATATGCATCAAAAGTAAATGGCATGGGAATAAAATCAAGAGTTATGGGTAATAAAGTGCAGCGGGGTGGATGTTACATAGTAACACTAAATGTTTTTCATGGTATCCCACCCATGGTAACAATGTGAGGTGGGGCACTAGTTTTCTCTAAAGATATAGGAACCACATATGTATGAATATTAGATGCATCAAAAGTAAATGGCATGGGAATAAAATCAAGAGCTATGGGTAATGGTGCAGCGGGGTGGATGTTACATAGTAACACTAAATGTTTTGCATGGTATCCCACCCATGGTTAGGGTTTGAGCTTGGATCACATCATTTGGATGGTTTCAAAATACGTGATATCTAGGTAAGGTAATCGAGTCATCTACAACCACATACAAAGTTATGCACACATCTAAGACCGTACATAAGAATTCGTAACCATACATAAGAGGTCAAGATCATACAATATTTGTATGGTCTTAGACAAGAGAATTTTTTTGTTGGAGTTTCAAAGACAAGATTTTTAGATCCATAATAGTCTTTTCATCCATTTTGCACACCTAGATCATCCCTTTACCAATCTGCATAGCTAAGTATTTATTATTTTGTGTGTTTCAAGAAATCATCTTATCATTTTTACATAGTTACAATTATTAATGTGTTATTAAAAATGTACATGATTAATTTTAATTAATTAATTTATAATAATCCCTTATAACAAATCCTTACATCCTATGTTACTTAAACTATAGATATTATATTTTTAGGGTGTAAACAATGATGAAGTGAACTCGAACAAACCTCTCGGACCATAATACTTATGCTATCGTTTTACATTCCAAAGCCCAAAAAATCTCCAAAGAACCTAAAAATGTAAAATAATAAAAGTTGTCAAAACCTACTAAAAATAAATTTTAGGACTTTCTAAAAATGGACTTTTAGAAATCATGCTTTTAACTATTGATCGGGATCATTCCCTCTCTCGAATACTCATTTTTATCATTAATTGAATTTTTTTTTAATTCTTCCTAAATTAAGACTTTCAAATCCTTCTCTAAATGTTGACGTGGGTCAATCTTTCCTCGAGCGCTCATCTAGATCATATGCTTCTTTGAAAACCTCCTCTTTGTTGATTTTGAAACCCTCATCTTGTATCATCTTATTTTTCCATCCAATGGGATTATTATCCTCTTATGGGATTAAATCCACCTCATCCCCTTAATGGATTTAATGGAATATCTTTTTCAATCTAAACAATATCTTAAGCTTATGCCTATTTTTCATCTCTTCTTCATTCAAAGCTAGTCGGTAGGAATCAAAACTGTTGTGAATTATATACATGCTTAATTCATATTGAATAGAAAACTATAAAACATTTACATAGCTTGAAGTCATATATTCCTCCATTTCATTATTCTCCATTCAAATGGACAATTCATAAAATTCATTTGTGTAGTCTTATACACTATACTCCTTTCACTGAAGTTTTGAAATATTATGTAGATGGTTTGTTCATAATCCAAACAAAATAATTTCTCTCTTATCTTCTTCACCATATTTCTCTAGGTATTGATCTATCATAAGATGACACTTCACTTTGTTGTATTCGAATTTCACCTCTTTTTCCTTCATATAATCTTCCACTCTAAAAGCTTCTCCATAATATTTAGCTATTCTATCAACTCTTCTTGTTTTAGAATACCCCGATATTCAAAAACTTAACCTTTATTATTTTATTTTCCATTCTTCATGCTCTCTTTCTTCATCGTGTCACCTTTTGGATGTCTATGTCTTAGATGTGTAATAATTCGATAGGTTGTTCAACTTTTCTCTCTAGTTATTGCATATTCCTACTACTTTGAATTTAGAGTTTCTAGATCTACGATGAAAAACATTATGCACGAGTAATTGTAGAAATCAAAATAACTAACAATAAGATAAAAATTGATCAAGAACTCACAAGACAAGAATGACTCCAAATAAACTCAATGCTTCATATGATAGACCGATGCAAGTCATGTACATGTAGGAGGTGAATGTGTAACATCCTCTCGAGATCCGATCCATGAAAATGTCTTTATTTCCGCTTTAACATTTTCATTTCTATTAATTTTTCCTTCTAGTCGATCATTCTTGGCCTCATGCTAATAGAGAAAAATAAATATGCAAATGTACTTGAAAATATAAAATACTTTATATAAGAAAAACATAGTACATATTAAAAATAAATTTCAACACTTACAGATTGTAATAGTTGCGAAAATTTTCGTAACTCTAAATATTATTAACTAATATATGTTAGATACGGTGCAATATAGGGACCGCATTAACCCCGACACACAACCAATCAAAAACTCAAAAAATCATCTAAAGGAGAACATTTGTACACATATTCACCTCCCTAACTAATTACAAAAGTATTGTTTCCCCAAAAATTACGTAAATATCGTTTTAGACAAACATTTGTGCCTATATGTATATATATTATGTGCGTGCTCTTCCCTACTACAAAAAAAAATCCTCAACAAAACATATGGAGCCAAAAATGATGCCACCCATAATAACAATGACAAACATAAATACCTAGACCTCAACACATTGCTAGAATAGAGAAATCTGAACTTCAAAAATAAACTCTTTAATTAATGATTACCTTAAAATAATACAATTTTACACTAATAAAAACCCCACTAAAATATTATACCTCTATTTCATAAAAATTAAACAATATTAATGCAAATCCTTAACATTAGCCATACTTCCCCACCATGAAACAATGGTTAAGATAAAGTGTTGTAAATACTTTCTACAAAGAGTGAGGTAAAGCTAATACTCCTATTTTAAAGCATTTTATCCCTAAGATTTAATTTTGCTAATCTATGCTAAAAATGATTCTAGAAGATTCGACTAGAAATAGATATTTTGGAAGGAGCCGCGGAGGAATGATGAATTTTAAACAGCTGGAAGACAGCTGTAAAGATGCATAGGTGACTGTTGGTGAAAAAAAGCAAAGAGCCGTTGATAAATGTTCTATATAACTCCTTCAAATACTTCTCCTGCGTATATTTTTGTTTGGATTTGTCTCAATTTCTTCTTTATTTGTAGTCTGTTTGCAGGGCCCTGCTGTTTGTATTTTGAATAGTTGATTGTGTCTTTGTGAATATGTTTTGATTGTGTCTTTTTCTTAATTTTGGTAGATTTTCTCTGTATTTTTGTGTTTAGAGTCCTCTGTATTTGTATTTGGGTTTTTCCTCTCCGATTGAGGGAGAAGGATAGCGAAGATATCAGACCAGAAGGATGGCGCATTTTCTGCACAACAAGTTCCTGTAAACTTCTTCTGTTATAATTTATTTCCATCTTAAACTGCAAATTCTTGATAATTATTTTTAGTTGTTTCCCTCCTGTGCGGGTTGTGTTGTAGGTTACTGCTTAGGAAATTTTAGGTTCAAATAGAAACTTCATTAAGGTAAATGCATCTGAAATGTATGTAAGAGGTTCAGTTCTGGTTGGTCGAAATTAATTTAGGTAAATGCATCTGTATGTCCCTGAATTGCTTTAAATCTAGTTGGTTTTAATATTTTATTAGTTTTCTCTAACACAGGGTTCAGATCTGTGTTTTCCCCGTGTGTTCCTTTTGATTGCCGTTGTAGAGTAGGCTTTATAAATAATTTTCGAAGGTAGACGCATACAGTTGTAGTTTAGGGTTATGCACAGGATTTAACCATTATTTCTAGTTAATTTCCCCATAAAATCTTTTTAATCAAGCAGTTTACTACAGCAGGGTTTAATGTGGTATATCGAGAGCGGTGTTTGTTGTAGTTCACATTCTCATTTTTGACCCTAGTTGCCTAGGGTTAGCTATAATTTTTATTTTCCTGAATGTCATTTTATCTCATGGATGAACTTCCCCACAACTTATGCTTTAATGGGGTTTTTTAAGGGAATTATACGGTTTTTTTTTTTAGGGAATTATAGACTGGCCATGCTAGCTTAGGCTGTGGTGTTGTAGAACCCTGGGTAGGCCTGTCACATTTTTCCTGGCCATGCTGGCTTACGTTGTGGTTAAACTGACCATGCTAGTGTAGGTTACTGTGCTGTAGAAACCTGGCTATACCAATCACATTTTCCCTTCTATGGTAGTGAAATCTGCCTCAATTTGAAATAGAAGATGCAATCTATTTCAATTTTTATGGGTGCTCCTGCTTTTTGGTTGTCTTCTTCGATGTATTTCAGGATTGGCAAACATTTTAGGAAGTCCATGCTCTGGAATTGGGCTAATGGAATGTTGTTGATAGTAATATTTTTTTCATTTTAGCCTATACAACTAAATATTTTAAAGGCTTTTTCAGAGAACATTGTGAAACTTTCAATTGTCTTTAAACTTTTCCTCAGGTTAGATTAATGTGCATAGAGAATCTCCTGGAAGATTTCCTGAGAATCACTCACCAAGCCTCAAAAATTAAGCTAACTACTTATTTCAATACAGCTGAGCAGTAGAAGACCTTTACTGTCACATATTCCTCGAGAACTTAGAAAGCCTATAGTTATTTTTGGCTTAATGTTTTTCTTAAAAATAATATGTCAGTTACACTTCCCCTGTTTATCTGAAGGCCAAATTTGAGTGTATGATCTGTCGGGATCCCTATTAAATTTGATCCACCCTTTCTGTTAGTATTTATTAACTTTCCTGATTATATCTACATCCATCTTTTTGGGATTGTTAACGTGAGAAAATTTAGTAATTGCTTGTATAAAAACCTCATCGTTAGTATCTTCTAGATTCTCTAACAAGAAGTAAACAATAATCTCTGGCTCTGGTCTGTTTGACCATGGCCCGAAATGATAAACTATGTATTAAAGATTTCTATACTCCAGGGTCATCGAATGCGGGCTAAAACTACTATTAACCATATTATGTTTGGCAACAATTGAAATGCCATTAAATTAATGTCTTGCTCTGCTTGAGAATAACTGGTTGACATCAATAAATTTTAGGAACATCTTTCCTGTGAAAAGGTGTTTTTATTATTTCAGGTGTAATTTGTTATTCTCTTGCAGAGCTGGTTGACATTGCCTTACAAGTTACAACTACTAACCTCAGATTATGTTTGCCAATCGAAATGCCCTGTTCCTGCCCCTGTTCCTGTGAAAAGGTGTTTTTATTAGTTCAGGTGTAATTTGTTAACGAAGCAGGGGATGAGGTTTTGTCATGTGAAAACAACTGTAAGGAAGAGGTTTACTAATATTATTGTCATGTGAAAACAACTGTAATTTTCCTTATTATTGAATTACTCCATAAATCATGGGTGAAATATCTCTAAACACATGCTCTTGATTTAGGATCCTCTTCTATTTTAATTTCCTGTTGAGCTGTGCCTGTTATTGACTCTAACTTGTAATATAATAGTTGTTATTCTTCTCTTAACAAAGTTTTTCACTGAGATTTCCTTCCATCATAAGCATATGATTTTCAGACCTTTGTTTCTCTTTCATTACAGACAAGTCTCAGGGGAACTCAGAATATAGCCTAATTTGTATGTCAACGAGTGCTTTAAAGAACATTATGAAATTCAAATTTGGGTGCATCAATTCAGAATTCCCCAGTTCTATTATATTGTTAGAAATTTGATAAGTTAAACTAGCTATGCTTAGCTTAGGCTGTGTTGCTGTAAAAGCCGGGTATGTGAGAAATCATGCCTTGTATATAGAAAATACAATTTATTTCAAATGTATTTTTGAATCGGCCTTCTCATAAATTTAATGTCAGAAAAATGGATACTTTGATCTTTGGTTTAGAAATCGCATAAACTTTAATAAGTCAATTCACTAGATTTTGGCTTAAATGAAACGTTGCTAATGGTATAATATTGTCTATTTTAGGCTTTACAACTAAATGTTTTAACGTTCCTCATAGAGAACTGTTTAACTTTCAATTATTTTAGACACGCGCTTCACAGAAGTGTCTGGATTGTCTGAGAACCACTCACCAAGTTTCAAAAACTAAGTGAACAACTAACTTAATTTTTATATAGAAGTTACAACTTATGTGAAACGTACTGCTATTTTTAATGGGTAAGCTTTGGTTTCTGGCTGTTTAACTTTCACTCGTCTTGGATGTATCCTCAGTTTAGATTAATGTGCAGACAAAATAACTCACCAAGCTTCAAAAATTAAGATGTCGTCTTATTTCAATACAGCCAAGTAATAAATCGCCACTTCTTTCGCATATTGCCCAGGAATTTAGAAGCTTGTAGTATTTTTAAATTCAATGTTATTTCGATTTTGTCATTTCTTTTGGTAATTTGAGTTTGTCATATTTTCGCCGGTTTGCAGGGTTTTTCTTTGTATTAATAATATATTCTGTGTGTTCAAAGAGGTTGGATAAATATAGTGATTCCTGTTATGGATGGGATGGTCAAAATTAAGTGAATTATCTTAATCTTTCAGTTGGACTATTAATTTATTAAATGCGATCCTCCATTTTTGAGTTAAATGTTATTTAACTTATTATATCTCTGTTGGGATTATTATTTATATCTATTCACCTTGTATATTAGTTGTTCAACAAAGTATATATATATATATTTTTATGTTTTTGTGTGGAGAGAAATTTTAAGGGATTAAAGAAGCCTTTTAACTTAGTGGAGAAACAACTAAAATTGCGAGGATTGTATTTTACAGAAAAAAATATTCAACTTACTCTGTTTAGTAGCTAAAATTGTGAGGATTGTATTTTAGAGAGAGATTCAAACTTGTTCTTGATTTGTATTGTAAAAATTCAATGAAACAAAATCTGACAATAATAATTGGAGTCCAACCCCTATCTATAAAATAACATCTTTCCTCTTCCCCTGTGAAAAATGAAAATGTGTACAGGTAAAAGTGATCATTACCAACTGATCGTCTGTTACTAAAGAGATAATTACTGTCACATATCTTATATCATATCCAGCTGTATGTTTCTCTACATCCTCTTATCTTATATCATATTTAATATTTTTCAAACATAACCATTTATTGCCTTCTGTTTTATTGCAGATTATGATATCTGCAAAAGAAAAAAAAAAAAAATTGGTTAAGAGCTGCCCAGATATTACAAACACTCGTTATTTAAAATGTTTTGTGATATTTTTAACTTTGTGTATTGTTTAACAGTTGCCATTTTGTTATATGATTTTAGGGTTGTAATATATATATATATATATATATATATATATAGTCGAAAGGGTGACCCGGTCTTTGTTTTTAAAAATTATTTCCGTTTTCAGTTACAATTTTTAATTTAACTATCAATTTACTTTTTCCATTAAAGAGCATGATTTTTTTAATTTCCCCATTAAAATAAGTATTATTTTCGTTTTTTTAATAAATTCAAGTATTAATTTACTGATTTTAAATCTCTGGAAAATGTTGTATATTTCAATTATAACTCAAAAGTGTTTTTTTAACAATAATTTTTTAAATTATACTTAAATATGTTATATTTTGAGATATACACTTCTAATAATAGGTTTGTAATTTGTGTTTGTTAAAAGTATCATTATTTTGAGATATATACTTGTAATAATAGATTTGTAATTTTGTTTATTGATATAGAATGATTTGAGATATATAACTATAATAGTAGGTTTGTAATTATGTTTAATGAGTACGTATGATTAATTAAAATTTTGATACATTGTAATTGTGTTTATTAATATAGAATTATTTGAGATATACAATTATAATGGTAGACTTGTTTAATGAGTATGTATTATTCTAAAAATAATAGTATCATTAATTTGAGATATATAATTAAATAGTAGGTATGATTAAAATATTCATATGATTACTAATATTGATTAATTTGTTAATGTTTAAATATAAATAGTATTTTGATTATTTGGAATGTTGAATTGTATTTTTAGGTTTATAATTGTGTTTGTGATTATGTATGGTGGTTATTTATTATTATTATTTAATAAATTATTAATTTAATAAAAAATTGATATGTTTATTCCTATTTAAATATAAATAGGATGTAGTATATTTTTTTATTATTTGGAATGTTGAGTTGTATTTTTAGGCTTGTAACTGATGTTTAATTAGTATATATGATTAATTCAAATATTGATATGTTTGTTTGTATTTAAATATAAATATATATTTTTGTATATTTAGGTTTGTAATGATGTTTAATTATTAATATTAATTAATTTGTTTGAATTAATCAATATGTATGATTAATTGAAATATTGATATGTTCTTTGTTTAAATATAAATAATATATTTGTAATTTTTGTGTTGTATTAGTAGGCTTGTAATCTGTGTTTAATTTAATAAATTAATTAAAATATTGATTAATTCATTAATGTTTATTAATATTATTTAATTTGTTAAATTATATTGAAATGTTTAAGTTGTATTTTTAGATTTTTAATTGTGTTTAATTTAATACATTAATTTGTTTGTTTTTATTTAAAAATAAATAGTATTTTTGTTATTTGGAATGTTGAGTTGTATTTTTAAGTTTATAATTGTGTTTGTGTTTGTGATTATGTATGGTAGTTTATTAATATTGGTTTAGAATTTATTTATTAATTTTTTTGGGATATGTTTATGTGCATTTTTTTACATGTATAAATATTATTTGTATTGTGTTTTATTAATATTTATAGTGAATAAAATATTTATTTTATTAATTTTTTTGGGATGTGTTTATGTGCATTTTTACATGTATAAATATTATCTGTATTGTTTTTTTATTAATATTTATAGTGAACAAAATATTTATTTATAAAATAAAAATTAATTAAAATTAAATAAATACTAAAAAGTAAAATTAAAACTTACAAATTAAATATTAAAGATTAGAAAATTAATAATTTGAAAATTAAAATTAAAATTTAATAAAAATTAGAAATCAATTAATGAAAATTAAAAATTTCAAAAAAAAATAATTGTAGTAAATTAAAAATTAATTGTAGTATAATTTAATATTTAAATAATTAAAAAAAATAAAAATTAAAACAAAAACATATTTTAAAATTATTATTTTTTTTATTTTTTATTATTTAAAAATTAATTTTTTAAAAAATTATTTAAAAATTATTATTATAATATGTTATTTATTTATAGACTTGTAAATTAATTATTAATAAAATTTAAAAATACAAAATTAAAACAAATAAAAAATAATAATAATAATTTAAAATTTAAAATCATTAAAAAATTAATGTTGATTTAAAAAATTAATAATGAGTTATAAAAAGAAATAATTAGTTATAAAAAATAATTTAAAAATTAAATTACTCAAAATTTAAATAAATAAAATATAGTTGCAAATAAATAAAATATAACAACTAAAAATTACCAAAATTAATTAAAAAATAATAAATACAAAGTAATTAAAATTATAAAAAAACAAAAACAAACTGATAAATATTAAAAATAAATTAATTAAAAAATTGAAATGAATAAAAAGTAATAATTTAAAAAATAGAAATAATTAGAATTAAAAATACTCAAAATTTAAATTTTTAACATTAAAAATTAAAATAAATAAAAAATTAAAAACTAGAAAATTAAGAAAATTAATAAAAGTTAAAAATTATTATAAAAATTGAAATATAAATAAATAAAAGTTAATAATTTAAATCCATAAAAATTAATAAATATAGAAATTAATATTAATAAAAAAGTAAAAATTGATTAAAAATTAAAAATTAAAAGAAATAATAAAAATAAAATGTTAAAATTAGTAGAAATTTTGATAATTAATGATAAAAATTAATAAAAATTCAAAAATAAAAAATAAAAATTACCATTTTATAAATATTAAAAAAAAATTTAAAATTTGAAATGAATAATTTAAAATTAAAAATCAGAAATCAATTAATAAAAATTTAAATTTAAATACTAAAAAATAATGGAAATTTAAATTTAAAAATTGGTAAAAATCAAAATTTTAAAATAATAAAAAAATTAAGTAAAAATAAAATTAATGATAAAAATCAATAAAAAGTCATTTTTAAAAATATTATTAGAAATTAAAAATGGAAATTAATAAAAAGTTCAAATTAATAAAAAACGAATATAAATAAAAAAATAATAAAAGCTGTAAATTAAGTTTACAAAATAAAAATCTGGATTAAAAATTATAATATTAAATATTAATAATTATTATAATATGTTGATATTTATTAAAAATAATAAAAATAATAATTAATAAGAAATAAGTATTAGAAATTAATACAAATAAAAAATAATAAAAATTAATGAAAATTAAAAATTAGAAAATAAAAACTGGATTAAAAATTATAATATTATATATTATTAATTATTATAATATGTTGATATTCGTTTATAGGCTTGTAAATTAACGATTAACAATGCTTATGTTGATAATCGTTTATAGGAATTTTCATTGTGACTTTCTCTTTAAAATAAAGAAAACATTGCTTCTAAACTGAGATCTATCTAAATATTTGGTCATGAAACCTGGTTATAGATTAACCCACATTACGGAATCTTTCTCTTGGAAAAGCTGTTTGGATCAGGCTAATATCAATTAAGTAAGGAAAATACCTTGGGAATTACACTCTTATAATTCTCAAACCACTAATTACACCCATAACCTACGCCGGATCTGGTGGAACTTGACACGGATAAAAATCTTCCTTACTATAGATCTAGAGTGCAAAATCGAACTTGGTCACAAACTCTTGATTATAAGGTCTACCTTTAATGTAGAAGATGTTTTGGCTTAGGACACACACTCTCTTTGCTTGTGGGATGGAAAAATCAAATGGAAAAAAATTAATTGGTGGAAAGATGCACTCCCCAGATTAAAATTTTGATGCTAAAAGGGATCTTGAATCAAAAGTGGAAATAGTAATTTGAATCCAAATCGCCCTAAACCCTCTTTAAAATCAAAATAAATATTAAAAATGAAAATTGCTCAAGTTGTTGAGGGTAACAATATTAAAATAATATTTAGGACATATAATAAGGAGAATACCCCTCCTTTGTCTCCTCCTTGAAACTCCGGTAAGTAAAATGGTTAACAAAAGAAAAAAAAATTTAAAGGAGCGCTATTAAATCTGGATGATTTCTCCATTAGTGTTCGGCCAAGTACATTGTTTTCATTTTTGTGGCCGGATCAACTGCGTGTTTTCTTTCCATGGGTGTTGTTGTACCTTTGTTGTTTGTTATTGTTCGGCGATTGTTTTTTTCTTTCTTAAGTTCTTTGGTTGTTGTTTCTTCTTTTTTGCGTTAAAAGCTTGGTCCTTATTGTTATATCTTGGATGTTGATCATTTTCTTTGTGCTTATTTTTCTATTTTGACTTATGAGCCTTGTTGTAAGGGTATAGTCCCCTTTTAGAAAACTATTTGCCAAAATATAAAAAAAGCGATTAACAATTTAAAAATAAAAAATAATAAAAAAGAAAATTTACAAAAATAAATAAATTATTGAGATAATATTAAAATGAATAAATATTATAGATTAAAAATTAATAATTTTTTGAGATAATATTAAAATTAATTAATAATAAAAAAATTGAAAAGTAAATTTAAAAATAATTAAAAAATTAAAAACTAGTTTAAAAAAATAAAAAGATAAAAATCCAATTAAAAATTAAAACAAATTAATAAACAATTAACAAAAATTAATAATTAAAATTAAAAATCAATTAGTGAAAGTTAAAAATGCAAAAAAAAATTAATTGAATAATTTCATACTAAAATTTAAAATCAAAATTAAAAAATTAAAAATAAAAATTTAATTGAATTAATATTAAAATTAATAAAAAATAAATATTAAAAAATAGAATTAAGAAAATATTAAAGATTTAAAAAGTAATAGAAATTAAATGTTGAAATTAATAATTAATAAGAATTAAAAAAATTAAAAAGTCAAAAATTTAATCAATTTTCCAGATTTTTAATTTCTCCAAAACTAATCAATTCTCTTTTCATATATACACCTCAAACTGATTTTTTAATCAAAATTGAATTGTGCATTAGTTTTATCTGTTGTGGATGATGGATTGCCAATTTTTTAATTAATCCATCTTAATCAGTTAATTTCTTGCTTTATCAATTTAATCAAATTCATGTACTTATTTTTATCTAATCAAAAGCTTCAAACTAAAAACAAAATTGACATAGAAGACTTGATAATGGAGTTAACCTATAGGCTACGTCTCCGGATTGACGTAATCATGAATTGATCTATTAATGCCCAATGAAGTACAATTTATTACCTTCAATAATGAAAAAATAGACCTTTATACCTGTAATTGGAGCTTAGAAATAGGTTTGTAGACTTTGATTTCCTGTCAGAAACCGTCCACAAATTCAACTCGTGGCTCTTCAGGCTCTCCATAGTGCCTTTTCTATACAAATGTGATCAAAAAATGCCTTCACCAAAAAATCTGCAATACTTCGTGGAAAACAAAGACTACCAATGTCTTCGTATCGAAAATTTGAGCAACTTTTCTTTTTACACCGAGTTCTGAAAGTGACCCTAGGTGCCTCAAAATGAAGGTTAGTCACGAGTTAATTTTATAACCCGTCGAGCTAGCTTGGCAGAGTGGCGAGTTGGTTGGTCTTAGACCTGAGAGGTTGCAGGTTTGATCTACTCAGCCTCCTTTTGTGTTGTTGTTATGATTTTCGTGGGGTTTAGTCCCATATTCTCGTGGGGATAAGTGGTTTGAGGGTTTTAATATAGGAGGCTCGCATTGTTTGCATAGGGCTGCAGACCACACATGCATCCTTTTTCCCCCATGTTGATTTGGTTGATCTTTCAATGGGTCGATGTAGTGTTTAAGGCCACGTAGATGGCCGACAATGTTTATCCACCCCTATATGTGTTGATTGATTCATTGGTGTAGTGTATAGTATAATCCTCGGTTGGTTGGCATGTAACCCGCCAATTATGTGGAGTCGATCCAACATTGTGGATTTGTTGAGGATAAAGCCCAAGTTGTATGCCGAATTATGTGGATCGATTGAGTATTGTGTGATCTACCCCGAAGGAGATAAGGTCATTTGGTGACTCGTCAAGTTACATGGAATTCAGCCCGAACATTGTGTATTTAAACAAATCAACTCGGAGGGGATTTGACCATCCCAATGAGCTAGAAAATAACTCCTCGAGCTAATGCGTATGCAATTCAATTAACTTGCATGACAATTCAACCTTGTAATAATCCCACATGTAGCATACATAGATAAAATGTGGCATATAAATGCAATAGTGATACAATGATATAATGAGTCGGAGGCCAAGACACCCCTTTGTTAAAAGAGAACTCCCTATGGGGACCCGCATAGTGAATAGATAGAGAGATTAGGCCACTTGATTCCTTCTTTCGTTGGATCCTTCCCCAACTATGGACCTGGACAAAGAGGCCATTGGGGAAAGTCACGGGGATAAGTGGTTTGAGGGTTTTAAAATAGGAGACCCGCATTGTTTGCATGGGGGCTGTAGCCACACATGCATCCTTTTGCTCCCACGCTGATTTGGTTGATCTTTGAATGGGTCAATGTAGTGTTTAAGGCCACGTAGGTGGCCGGCAATGTTTATCCACCCCCATATGTGTTGATCGATTCATTGGCTTAGTGTATAGTATAATCCTCGGTTGGTTGGCGTGTAACCCATTGAATTATGTGGAGTCGATCCAACAATGTGGATTTGTTGAGGTTAAAGCCCGAGTTGTATGTTGAATTATGTGGATCGGATGAGTATTGTGTGATCCACCCCGAAGGAGATAGGGTAGTTTGGTGGCTCGCCAAGTTACATGGAATTCGGCCCAACATTTTGTATTTAAATGATCAACTCAGTGGGGAGTTGACCACCCCAACGAGCTAGAAAATAACCCCGAGCTAATGCAAAGATTCAATTCAATTAACTTGCATGACAATTCAACCTTGTAATAATCCCACATGTAGCATACATAGATAAAATGTGGCATATAAAATCAATAACAATACAATGATATAATGAGTTGGAGGCCAAGGCACCCCTCTGTTAAAAGAGAACTCCCTATGGGGACTGCGTAGTGAATAGATAGAGAGATAGGGCCACTCGATTCCCTCCTTCGTTGGCTCCTTCCCAGCCTATGGACTTACAATAGGCCATTGGGGAAAGTTGTATGCATGATTTGGAGGGAGATATTTCATACCTTTAGAGAATGATATAATGAATTAGAGGCCAAGACACCCTCCATTAAAAGAACGTGTCAAACTTGGCGGGCCCCCACCTACAAATTTTTTCATGTGTCGAAGACCATAGGTTTTCAAAACACAACGTTTACCCTTTTACTCATTTTAAACTTTTGTCACGTGTCAACCTGTGATTCACCAGTTGACCCACGTTTACCTGTTTTCAAACCATACTTTGACGAATGATATCTTCTACATCCAGACTTCATTTTTAAGTAGAATGTGTCGAACTGGTGAGGCCCCACCCGAGAAAATAGTGGGGCCCACCAATTTTTCATGTGTCGAAGACTAGAGGATTTTAAACCACAACTTTACCCTTTTACTCATTTTTAACTTTTGTCGTGTGTCAACCTCGTGATTCACCAATTTACCCACTTTGATCTGCTTTCAAACCATACTTTGACCAACGATATCTTCTGCATCTAGACTCTATTTTTGACATCTTTGTATATCGTCGGAAAGGTATTGATATTCTCTACTACTTGGTCATGGTTTATGGAGTTTTAGGAAACTTCTAAACACCAGAATATCCTCCTGGATCAAGATCAGTGGGAATAACTCTCACTAATCGATAATGGAAGTAAAGTTGACTCCATACAATTGATAAGCTAACTCAACACAATTGATATACCTAAGCAATAATATCCCATGATTGTAGGAAATTTCAAATAAAATAAACAAATACAAGGAAAATAAATATCCTACTCTAACACCCCTATAAGCACAAATTAGGTGGGCGTGTAGAAAGGAAAGTGGGTCCCGAAACAACCCGATGAGGTACCCACGTACAATGAAATCTCTCATAAGATAGAGTAAAAGGATAAAAAATAGGGGAAAAACTTTCCCCTAAAAGAGAGACATGAAGAAGTGAAGAGGTTAGAAGGCCGAAAGTGGGTCCCGTAATAACCTGATGAGTACCCACGTACAATGCAATCTCTTATAAAGATAGAGTAAAAGGAGAAAACCCGGTGGGAAAAAAATCACCCCAAAAGAGAGATGCACAAATCACTCAAGAAAAATAGAGAAGAAGAAGTAGTATTGGCGGGTCTTGGTAACTCGACTTGATGAGGTACCCATGTACAATGATCATCCCCAAAGTAGAGAGAAATAAGTGTGGATAAGAAGATCCCCTAAGAAGAGTGTTGGTGATGTGGTCCTCTACGTAAAGACTGAAGAGAATCATCCTGCACTTAACAACATTCCTACCCTTGGGAAGGAAAAAAAGGAGCACTAAAAGTTTTCCCACTCCACAAAGGAAGAAGAATCCTTCAAGTATTCTAATCTCTGCATTTAGTCCGAAAAACATGTGCACAAAAGACAATGGTAATGCCACTGCAGTATACATGTTAGAGAGAGAAGATGGTGGGGGCCCAATAACCCTCACAAAGGGATCCACAAGAAGAGGTGGATCATGAAACATCTCTAAAATAGTGGAAGTGACAAATGTCCCAAGGTGGGAACTCCCAACGAGAGAGATGAATGGGTCCTCCAAAATGTGTGATGGCTCAATCAGAGCATATTCTTGTAATACAACATAAGTGGAATTTGTAAATAGACAAATCAGGGTAGGTATATACTCATCCCAATAGGGTTTCTCAATGATAGAAATGTTTGATAAGAATGTATTAACATCACAACATGAAGTAGGAGGAGAAGATTGTTGTGAAGAGCTACTGAAGTCCAAGATGAAGAAACATTGTACTCAAAGGTATAAAGTAATGTGTGGAGTGTCATCAACTGAGCAATCAAGATGCAATGGATCACGAGAGGAAATGGTCACATTTGTCTCAGAGGAAGGCTCTCTAATAGAACACTGCTGCAGAGAGTGAATGAAAGCATGAACATGGATGCAATGTAATAGGAGAGTGTAATCAATAGAAAGATCTTGTGGTGAATGGTCAACATGGAATCATGGGTAGTAACAGTGCAAAAAGAAAATTCAACAATGAAAGGGATGTGAGAAGGGGTAGAATCTATATAGGCATTAGAGTGGTCCAGGAAGCATCACTCTTAGATGGTGAAACAAGGTCACCATATAGCTATCGGATAATGGTCCAAGAAGTGAAATGGCACTCACTGTGCTCAAATGAACGTAATGTATCCCTAGAAACAATAAGACTAAGAAGGCCATAGACCTCATCATTATGGTTAAACCACTCATTCTTCTATAGAGGCTAATCAGGATCAAGAATGAGACCATATAGGTAGGGCAACAAATGATGCATAGGGCAATGATTGATAATGCTTAGCTTCCAAGACATAAATTTCCTAAATTCGAGAATAACAAAACGATGAAACTCCATAATGCAAATAAACCCCCAAAATTATCCCAGATGGCACTTTATAACTTAGTGTGAAAAGTACAAGTCCTAATGAGTTTTGCAAAAACCCCCAAAATGCGGCACTTTATAAAGTATTACATTTACAAAAATAAATGAATCCATCATGTAGAGAACAAGAAAACATGTAATTTTGACTAAAACAATGCTCAAATCGAGCCACCAATCAAAAGTTATAGCAAATACAATTTCCCGTAAATAATGGCTTATTTAATTAAAATTTTGCAAATTGATTAAAAATGCCAGAAATGAAGGGAAAGGGGGTCATGCGTATACTCGTTGGAACCGAAAAAGAATGAAGAACACAATGGTTTAGCTTGTGAGGGGGAATTGGCCTCCTTCCAACTCGAGGCCTCACCCTTCATCTTCATCGAGCAAAGATACAAGGTTTAAAAATAAGCAACAAAATAATTGTCCCCTCCTTTACAATGCCAATGATATTGTTTTTATACAAAAAAACAATAAAATTGAGATGGTGGGTTTGAGCACATAACCTCCACTATTCAAACACAATCCTAAACAACTTGATTTCTTTGTTTCAAATTTCAAATATATTTATAAACCAAAAGAAATACCATGGTCAAGATTGACCGAAATGGGTGGGAAGGAACACCATGTGGCATGGAGGAAGAGAGACATCAGTGCATGTGTTGGGTCGTCGACTATGCCATCGAGAGAGGACTTTGAGACAAGAACGAATCTCGAAACGTCATTTAGGCCGCCACGAAGGATGGGGAGATCTAAGTTCTCAGTGTGGTGAATGTGTGTTTCAAGCAAGGGTCAAGTGAATGAAGATAAAGTTATTCGATGTCGAGGTGACAAGGTTGTGCTTAGGGCTGAGTTACTCAGCCAAGAAACCCAAACAGTCCATCGAATAAGGAGGAGATAGACAGACCAATAAGAAAATAACAATGAGGCTAAATACCTATTCTTGGCTTTATCTTTGTTCAAGGATGCAAGAAATCGATGATGCGAGATATGGTTGAGTCTAAACTCAACATGAATGGAAAGTGATTGATGTGAATGTTAGAGAATGGTGTACCTCAAGATCGATACTAAATGAATGTATACAAGTCTGCAGTGTCTAAGAAATGAGTGTATATTCACAGATCTAATCACATGCCACTTTTCCTTTACAACACCTCACCAAACTTCTACTTCATTTTGGTGGAAATGCGTAGCCAAAAGACAACCAAGTTGATTATTAAAATGGAGGTAGATCCATTACACCAAGTTAACATGATTTTAGGGTCACATTGAAGCCATAGCTAACTAGAGGGAGCCGTCAGGGAAGAGCCAATCCCACCAAGACATCATGAAAGGAAAGGTAAGATTTAAATCTTCCAAGTTAATGTTTCAAGCTAGATCCAAATCGAATGGATGAGAGGAGAGACCCAAATGATCCATTTTGAGGTTGATTAGAGGTCAAGGTATTGATCCACTAAAGGATGAGTTGGCCATTGACACCACGAGTGGAGTTTCAAGGAGATGAGGAAAAAAATTACCGAGCTAGATCCAAATCGAATGGATGAGAGGAGACACCCAAACAGATCCATTCTGAGGCTGAGTTGAGGTCAAGGTATTGATCCACCAAAGGATGAGTTGGCCGTTGACACCACATGAGTGGAGTTTCAAGGAGATGAGGAAAAAATTTACCTATGATCGAGCTCAAGGATACTTTGGACGGTGGATTAGGGAGCTCAGACCGAGAAAACATCCATCAACCCAAAAATAGACCACAAGAAAAGTCCACGAATATTTGACTGAGTAAATTTGTGTAGGAATAGGTGAGTGATTTGAAGGATGAATGAGTAGTGGTGAAATATGTGCATGATGAGTTTAGATAGGGAAGAACTGATGCTACCAAGACCACCACGAAGGCAAGATCTGCATAAACCACGTAAAAACCAAGGCACCTCACAAATTTCTTGAAAAACCCCTAGAAAAATTTCATTCATTTTGGGTGACCAAGGGATTTTAAGAAATCCTCAGGATTTTTGAATATTTTTGTAAACCCAAGAATTTTTTGACAACCCTCAACTTGTCAATAAAAAAACACCAAAAAAACACAACCGTAAAGAACCAAGATGGAATTAGATCTATTTGCACATGAATTATTAGTTTCAAAACTAAGTATTCAAAATCTACAAATAACTCAGTAATGTCAAACATATCACCAGAACCACTTTGATACCATATTATAGTTTTTGGATCTCCGACGAGAAATAGATGCACAAGTTATTGTAGAAAATCAAAATAACTAACAATAAGATACAATATGATCAAAGAACTCACAAGACAAGAATGGATCTAAATCAACTAATGCTCCATAGGATAGATTGATGCAAGTCATGTACATATAGGGAGGTGAATGTGTAACCTCCTCCTAGATCAATGGGAAATAACTCTCACTAACTGATAGTGGAAGTAGAGTTGACTCCACACAACTAGTAAGCTAACTCAACACAACTGGTACACCTAAGAAAGCATATCCCATGAGTGTAGGAAAGCTCCAAGTAAATAAACAAATACAAGGAAAATAAATATCCTACACTAACAAACATAACCCCCTCTTCCTCTTGGCATCATGCTCAAAACCTATTTTTCAAAACTGAATTTTTTTCTCCAAAATAAAACAACAAATGTAAAAACACCATTAAGATACCTTCATTATTTATTCCAAGTTTGAACTTTATTTTATACTATATGATGAATCTAAAATTGCAGCAATTTGAAAAATAAACAAAAAAATTGTACAAAGATTTTTGAGAGGAAATAATAGCTTCTATTCTTTGTTATTTCATAAGTAGTACATAAACATTTTTTTGATGAAATAGTCTATATTACTTAATATAAAATATTACAACCTATCCACAAAAAATATGGGTGGTAAAGGGCACACCCCACGATCAAACTAGCCATGATGGCTAGGAGACTAAAGTATCAAGCCCAAGGGGCAACAACAAACTTAACAACAATGCCAGAAAAACATAAGTAAAAACTAGGCCGCCGCAACAAACATAGTGGCAGGGGGTGGTGGAGGCCCCTTATCCTCCAAGTTACTACCAAGAAGATCGTTGCCATCCGGAAGGGGCGACACCTGAAGCAACTTCTTCATCTTTGTCTTCATGCTGGTTAGGAGAAATAACAAGAGCCAACCAGGAACTTTTCCAGATTCCCACCCATCCCTCTACACAGGAGGCGGGGAGTGGTGGTGGGAACCAAATGCCACTGTGTCTACGCATAAAAATGAGGGGACCCCAACCACTACGCAATTAATAGGGCTACGTTGTTGCTCAGGCTGCCGCCTGGGAGAGCGATGACGATGAGCTTGGTCTACCGACCGGCCACGGCCACGACGCCCTCTTGAACGAACACTCCCAGAAGGGGAGGTAGGGGGTTCCCGCGCCACAGTGCAAGGAGCGTTGGCCCAATGATCTAGAAGGGTCTGAAGGTGCCGCACCTCCAGCTCCACCTTGTGGGCCTAGTCCTGGATCTATAAGAACACATTCGAGATAAGCATGGCCTTATCATAATGCGAAAGAATACAAGAAACTACGGAATTAGCAAAAACAACGAATTGCATTCTTTCCATATAAAAAAGGATCTCCACTCTGAAAGTATGCCACACTTGCGCAAAATCATGGGGAATGGAAATAGAATCCCCCAGCAAAGCATGTTGCCAATGAAATTGAGCTGGTCTAAATGGCCGAAAGAAATCATGGATCCAAGCCCAAATAGCTTGAGCTTTTGGGCAGTACCAGAATAGATGTATGAGCGTCTCAATGTGCCCACAAAAAGGGCATAGCCGAGGAGCTATCCCATAATGAGCTAATCTACGCCCAAGAGGAAGACCTTGATAAAGCAGACACCAAGCAAAACATGCTAACTTGGGCTGAATGATGGCTTTCCAAACGGTATGAAATCTAGCTTCCCAGGATGACCATCCAGAATTGATGGACCATCTGGAGTTAAGCAAGGCCACCATCGGCAGCCTGGGGGTGAGCAGAGCATAACCTTTGCCTGGGGAGTAATTTAAAAAAGGGGTATCTGGAAACCATTTCCAATCCTTCCACCAAGGCCTGAGAGAGATGACACCAACTTTGTGAAGCATCTCGGTAGGAATGGAATCAAGAACTTCCTGATAAGACTCTCTGTCAGTAGAAGCAAGTCGAAACTTGGCTTTAGCTTGAGGCCAAGTGAGAAGTAATGGTGTGCCTACAAAATATGTCTTTAAGAGTGCACAAGCCTCGACAATAAGAGCATGAACCCAGGGCACTTGGGCAAGTGACACATCATGAAAATTGATGAGAGGAGACCACCAAATGTTGTGGTCATTAATGGATAGCCCATTTCTGAATCCATCCCCTTCCCAGATTAAAAAGGGTTTGAGTAACTCCCAAGCTTTCCATATGCTTTTGACAACAAAGGTGCCCACAACCTTAACCGGGGCTTTGATAATGAGCAGACTATGAAAATCCATCCCTTGCCAAGTTTTATGCCCCTGTGGGGAGCCTTGACAAATATAGTTGTGAATCAACACTTTCCAAGCTTCATTGCCAGTGCAGGCCCGAATAATCCACTTGGCTACAAGAGCAGACCCCTAGCGGCCAATGTCAGTTAGACCAAGACCTCCAAAATCCCTAGGGAGACAACAATACTCCCAGGAAACTCTATGAAAGCCTTTGCCAAGGTCCGAGCTAGCCCAAAGGAAATCTCTGAGGAGTTTCTCCAATTTCTTGTAAGAGGCTTTAGCCGGCACCCAACACGAAGAATAATAAACATGTGTGGCTGCCAATATCTTGGAGCAAATCTGAAATTTTCCTGCAAGTGAAAGGGGTTTAGTAATCTAGTACTCCAATTTGTGGGAAACCCTGTCAATAACATATTGCCAAAGTTGACTAGGAGAAGCATCAAAAGCAAAGGGAATGCCCAAAAATTTAAAAATTTCTCCATGCTAGATATACTTCCAGTCAAAATGATTCAGCCAACTAGGTTTAGGGAGAAAAGATTTCCTGAAGCACTGGGTCTTTCTCCATTGGATACTGGAACCTGAAGCTAAACAATACGTGTCCAAACATTGCATGACATTGTTGATATTTGCTTCCTCCTCCAGGAGCGTGAGGAAGGAGTCATCTACAAAATTCCCATTGACAAGCTGAAGGGGAGTCGTAGAAGGGAGTTGAATACCCCTCACAAGCCCTTGATCATGAGCATGGGCAAGGAGGAACCCAAAACCTTCATGGCTAGCACATAAAGAGTAGGCGCTAAAGGACAACCTTGTCTGATAGAATGAAAAAGCCCAAACTGCTCGGAAGTATGACCATTAATAGATAAAGAGGCCATGGCATCTACAAAAAACATTTTGACAGAGGCGATGAAAACCAAACCGAAGCCCAACGCTTCAAGCATCGCAAGAATGAAATGCCATTCAATCCTGTCATAGGATTTTTCAAAGTCAATTTTGACAAAAATGGCTGGTTGTTTAGAGGTTCTTGCCCACTCCATACCTTCCCAGACAACCAAAATATTATCCAGAATGTACCTGCTTTGTATGAAACCAGTCTGCTCAGGACTGACGATAATGGGAAAATGGGCTGAAGCCGAAGAGCTAAAGCCTTAGCTATGATTTTGTATGAAACATTGAGCAAGGTAATCGGCCACCAATTGCAGATGAGCTTGGGTCACCTGCTTTAGGGATGAACTTTATGTGACCCCGATTAATAAGGGCACGAGGGACCCTGAGTGGAGAGCCTCGAGGTAGACTTGCAACAAATCCCAACCTACCATGTCCCAAAGGGCTTTGTAAAACTCGCAAGGGAAGCCATCCATTCCAGGAGCTTTATCATTGTCCATAAGGGAAACAAATTCATATAAGTCCTCTAGAGTAAGTAATCTGTCACAGATAACTCTGTGAACAGTGAAAGCTTGCAAGGAACTACCGAGAGGCATTCAGCGAGCGTGATTTTTCTCAGGAGACTCGTCCTGCGCTTTGAAAACTTGAACATAGTGCCTAACAAAGGCTTGGACCATCGAAGAGTGTCTGAAATCCGAACACCAACATCAACAATGGCAAAAATTTGCTGGTTCATGTGTTTGGCCTTGAGCCACTAGTAAAACTCTTTGGTGTTACAGTCTCCAATTTTAAGCCAGTGGAGCCGAGCCTTAATCGAGCACCTTGAGTTGTGTAGTCATTAACAATGTAGATTTTTTTTGTAGTTTTGCCACTTGGAGTTGCAGAGCCACATTGAAAGGAGCTTGTTCGAGCACCATTTTCGAGCAACCGATCTCGGTGGAAGTGGTGGAATAGGCCCGCCACCAAAATTTAGCGAGCTGAACACCATACATCTAGAGGAATTTAGTGAGCTGAATTATAGCATCTTTCCACCAACTTATCCAACCCACCTTACCAAGAGGGTGAGGTGCAAGGTTCCAAATTTGGTGGATGTGCGCCAAAGTTGGGTCATGATGCAGTAAAGTAGTATTTAAATAAAACTACGCGTCTTTTTAATTTTTGGCAGTTGAAAAGTCCATTCAATCCGAACCGAATCGAAATGTGGTCGAAAAGAACAACGACCGGTAAAGCTTCCACCGAAGAGAGTAACAGCTGGAAAATTTAAAGAAAGGTTGAAGATCATGGCACGATCTAGCCTTTTAAAAACTCAATCTTGGCCATTTCTAAGATTAGACCAAGTGTACCATGGCAGCACCTGTGTGACGCGAATAATTAGGGTCATAAAACCCAAATTTATTACGCATGTAAAACCAAGCTTCCCTTTCACCAGCTGGCCATCTCATGGGTAGAAGGCCCATTTTGTCTTTGGGATGCTCAACCATATTAAAATCCCCATTGATTAACCAGTGTGCATTTGGAAGGTTATCAACCACCCACCGCCAAAGTGATGTCCTTTCTATGTGTCATTAGGTGCATAAACATTAATAATCCCAAAGGAGAGATTTTCAATATTGAATAGCACCCAGAGAATACGGTTGTCAGGGTCACATCCATGATTGACATAATGTGGCCGCCACTTCGGAGAAATAAATGTGATCATTCCATCTCTGCACTACATAGTTGCTAGGGATAGCTAAACTGTTTGGCAAAATAGTCTTGGTGACAGAATCAAGCAAAAAACATGTAACTTTGATTTCCTGTAAACACAAAATATCCATATCTGGGAAGATTTTCCTAAAATCTCACACTATGTATTTGCGAGTGGAGTCTGTGAGACCCCAAACATTCCATGAGTAGAAATTCATGAGGAAACATTATCCAGATGCATTTATGAGTCTAGCTCACTCAAACCATCAAGGGCCCCAAAATTGTTTCTGCAAAACTGTTGTTGGTTAACTATAAAGAAATCAGACAGTTGAGTAGCCCGCCAACTGTTAGGGCTATACTCCCCCTCCTCGCGCTCATGAGGAGGGCTGTGAGAATGCCGAACCACCTGCTTTCATGGTGAAACCACTTTGTTAGAAACAAGTAATGGTTGAAGACCACTCTCATTCTGCAAAAGAGTAGGTTGAGTGTTTGAGGCCAAAGGAGCCAATTTTCTTGAAGAACCAACCATACTACTAGCCATAACCTTCGTATGAACCAAAGGCAACTTGGTATCCGAAGGTTGCTTTGCAACTGAGCTGGAGGCATTTGGAAGTGTCTTTCCGGCTTGAATAGTTAAACCAGGTTGCAAAGGCCCGACAGGAGTGGCTTTGTTCTTGTTGGCTCTTCGGCCACCCACTGTGTCACCCTCCTCTTTAGGTTGAGGCGAGGATCGCTAAGAGGCTTTGAAGCGGCTCGGCAAGCGGCCAACAAGGGACAGTCCCGAATTTTATGCTCAGAAGATTGACATCGGAAACAAGTATTCAGAATATTGATGTATACCACCTTTTGAGTGAAATACATATCACCAACCTGAATGGAAATGGACTCTTTCAAGTCCTTAAAAGATCCAATTCTATGCAAACCCTCTTCTGCGGACGAGCTATAAAAAAATTTATTAGGCTCTGTGTAGATAACATGGCCGAGGGTGGCATAATATGATCTAAAAATACCAGCAAGGCATAGGAAGCCCTGGGAACTCAACCCAAATGGGGACCTTAAGAGTTGTCTGGTCAGAGACTACAAAGTCCCTGGTCCAGGAGACAAAACCAACAGGGAGCTTCTTACATACCAAGTTTTCTGCTTATGCAAGATAAGGGAAGCATGACTAGGATCAACAAAATGAAGGAAAAAAAAACCACGGGTTAGGTTCTGGATAGAATCCAGTTTAATACCATGCGTCGTCCAAGCAGTTTGGACCCATGATTTAAGCATACTTTTAGAGGGAGTCCTTCCAACAAAATACCCTATTAAGCATAATTGTTCTAGCCATTTACAGGTGGAATCAAATTTTGAAAGCGGTAAAACAATATCAGGGGAAGTGTCATTACCTCGTGGAATACTTTCGGCATGAACTTGTGAGGGCATTTCCCTGGAGCCATTTTTCGCAAAATCATCACTCTCCATCGCAGTTGAAATAACTGGACTAGAGTCGAGCGAAGTCATATTTAAAGCCCGCCAAGCGGCTAGGCTCTAGAAAAGAGGCCGAATAAATGCATTAATGGCAATAGATCTCTCATGCAGATAAACTCTCTACTCTTGGCATGCAGAACCCTCAGAATCTACATAAACATTTTTAAATAAAACCCCAATTCAAATGTCAACTTTTCATGCACAACTATAAACTATTATAAAATAAAAACCCTATCAAATAAAAAAGACAATAAAAAAAAACATTATGAAAACAAAAAAGTTATCCTAGAGTTAGCCAAACTTGTTATTTTTAGTAGATGTTTTTGTGAATTTTACATAGAATATCATATGTGCCTAATAATATACCCTTATCTTCTACATGTCTAAATAAATATTGAAGGTGATTTGTAACTCGAGTTCCCACTTGAATACAAAAATAACTAATTTGAAAGATGAATCGAAAATATTAAAATGAAAATTTGACACTTAGATGGTTGATTTTGGCCTTAAAAATTTGTGAAAATTACCCCTATACAATTTAACAAATTTTCATTATAGGGAAATATTTGTGATATTAGTTTTAAATAAAATAGCTTGTTCATAATTTTGGATTAAAAATTATGGCCTTAACAACATAAGCACCCACATCACTAGTGAGGATACAACATGGGAGGATGAAGATTTTCTATAAAGGCATATATAATTAGGGAATGTCGAAGACAATATTGGTTCAAAGTAAAGGGGCATGATACAATCATTACCTATAATATGTATCGGGATATGTATGGTTGAATTATGGCTAACATAATCTCTTCCCCATCATATGATCATATATAATACTTCATATTAGTAGTGAGGTTGGTCTATGAAATTTCCATAACATAAGTAGGGCATATATATGAGGTACTAATTAAAATTGATCATCATATTGTGTATTTTTATTATTGTGACGTTGTTTAGGTTTCCCCACTTGAAATGGATAAGTCATATATACTTGAATATTTTTCTTTTATTTTCAACCTTTGGTTCAATTGTTATTCTACTTATCCAAATATTTTAATTACAAAGGAATATGTAAAAGCCATCATGTTAGTGCTTTTCTTGAATAAATGTTTTCTCCTCAAGGATTCTTTATATTTTAGGATTTCCATATGTCTTACTTCAATGTAAGAAGGGGTTAAACTTGACGGTCGTTTAGATGTTTTCTGTGATTTTAGCCGTAAAATACTTGTAAATGTTTGAAATAATTGTGGCATGCAACTTGCATATTTAAAATGTGATCGTCATTTTTATATAGATTTATATGTAAAATAGATTAATATATAAATATATATTAAAAATAGGTAAATAAATATAGAATAGTCTTTTATATATTTTATTAGTAGGGTATAAATAACACTATTTTTTAATTTTGAAGGGAAGTAGTGGAAAATTATCGTCACCCAAAAAATGTTTGACATGCATATGTGGCCATTAAATTTAACCCATGGGCATAAGAAAACAAATAAGGGTCATCATGTATGTATTTTTCATCATTTTTAGGAGTAGAAATTATCATATTTTTTACGAGGATCAATACAAAACCTTGTGCACATCAAAGAGGGTTACACTTCCAATGGTGATGAGAACACTTCACATAATCAACAAGAGAATGAATCACAAAGTAAAATCAAGTAGAGAAAGACACAGGGTGTCGACATGCTCATAGATAAAAAATAAGAGGTACATATAGGAGTGTTGTGTAACTCCTGTGCATGACACGTGTACACAACCCTAACTAACCCTAATGACCTATTCTCACTAAGTGAGATGACTAACCACATGAGGTGGACAAGACGTCGAGTGACAATGAGACAAGTCATATACACCAATACCCCCTTCATCGAAGTTGAGGTAGAGGTCATGGAAATTTAGAACTAAAGAGAACTCCCTTAGAAAACTAAGAAAGATGTGTCAATGGGGCCTGAAAACTAAAGACCTGATAAGGTACCCATGTACAAATAACATCTCTCTAGAAAAATAAGAAGAGAGAAATGGGTCCCAACAACTAGGCTTGATGAGATACCCATGTACAATAAGGATCTCAAGTAATAGAGGAAAAACCTAAGGAAAAACATACACTTAAAAGAGATAAAATTATCCCCAAAGAAACCTAAGAAAGATCAAATGAGTCTCAAAAACTAAGGCCTAATAAGGTACCTATTTACAAACTACACTATTTATACAAGAAGATGAGGAGGAGAAGAGAACTAGACAGATCCTCCAGAAGATGATTTCTGATGAAATCCCATGAAATCTGAAGGACCTAAAAGTTTGTAATTAGTGGTGGAGGAAGGAGGAACATGAAGTGTCTCGATGGAGAGGAGAATCCTAAAGAGGAGAGTAAGACAAGAAGGCCCAAAGTAGATGTATGGAAGCAATAGTAGAGACCTAACCCCAAGATGAGAGCACAAGGAAGGATACTTGGCTTCAGTGAAGGGTTCGGTAAAGAATCCTGTGACCTAATATGAAATCAGTAACTCTATGAAGCCTCTAATAAGAGTGTTAATGATGTGGTCTTCCGCATGTATACTAAATAAGGTACATTCACATAGAACAATGTTTTTCCTTAGGAAGAACATAAATGGTGTAATGAAATTCCACCCACTCCATGAAGGAACAAAAACGTAGCTATGCGAAGAAATCTAAAGTTGGTCCACAACTAAAGCATGACATTGGTCTAATAAGAAGGTGCTCAAGAGCATAAGGTAATGCCATTGAAGTAGAAATGTCAAAGTATGGGTATGGAACATTCGCTGAAATAATTTCCATATGAAGTAAGGCACACCCCCCACAATGGTAAACTAAGGATCAACACAAAGAGGTGGATCAATGAAGATCTCTGAAATAATGAAAGTGAATGATATCCTACAAGGGAACTCCCAACAAATGAGATGATGAATTCATCTGAAGTGTAAATGTGTGAAGGCTCGGTAAGAGAGAAACTTCCCGGATTACAACCTAAGTAGGCTCTGCAAAGAAACATCTAAGGTCTGCAAGCGATACTCATCCCAAAAATGTTGCTTGACAAATAGAAGAGCAATGTCTGACAATTATGAATCATCAATCTACAAGTAGGAGGAGTAAAGGATGCAATGACCGTATGAGGCTAGAACATGAATTCTGGTGTCCAATGGATGAAGAGGGGGTTCAAAATTATCTCGAAGGTGAGTGAGATAGAGAGATGTATCCTCATCACTAATCTCATCATCAAAACTAGAAATAAGACCTCATCATCAGAAATATGAACATGCAAATATGTGTCAACTGAACTATCATCACATGAAGTAGGTGTGGAAATAGATGTATCAAAAGGAGAAATAACACAAATATTTGAAGAGTATCCAAATAAGGAATGAAGAATATTACAAAGTGTGTGAGGGAACTCTATGTGCACCACTTGATGGTGAAGAGGTATGGAAATGCGCATAAAAAAATGACCAAGAACCATGTCACAAGTGTTAAGACAATCATTTAGCTGATATGAATCACTAGGGGAAGGTACTTGTCCACAAAAGTATGGATAGAGATCTTATTGAATGAGAAAATGTTCCATGCTCGAATGCCACAATGCATAATTCTCCCTACTAAGAAGAAGTGGAGGAGGCTAAAGATGTTGCATGGTGATGTTGGTGTCCTCGAAACATATCATCCAAGTTTGAGTCAAAGAAATCACTATCCTGTTGCGCAGAGAGGATTGTATGAAGCTTGTGAAGAAGCGACACTAAAATCATTAGAAGCAACAGGTGATGGAAGGATCTCTAGGATAGAATCAAAGGAATATACAGATGCTCATGAAGGAGAAAAATGAAAATATGAAGCAACATTTGAAGTGGTTGAAAGATCAACCAAAGAGTCCTATGGAGGAGGGTTGCAGGGAACCGATACAGGAACAATAATAAATTCTGAAGGAGCATCAAGAACCATATAAATGGGTGACTCCTCATAACAAGTATCGATAAAATCATTATCCTCCATGGATGTAAGATCATTAGAAGATCCATCATTGGATGAAGGAGGATCAAAATATCCATGTCGAGTCTTGAATGAAACTCTAAGCTCTATACATGGACTCAATGAAATCTACTTGATGTTGAAGGTTCTCCGGTATAGTAAGACAAATAAGTCCATACGTCATGTCATTCATATTCACCCAATAATTATTTTGAATACATTTAATGGGTTTAGGTGCAATCCCAAGAAGATGGGGTAACATGTCATGCATAGTAAAATGATCGAGTATCCCATTCTTCTATTACATGTAGTTTTTAAAATCTAGTTGGACCACTGAAGGATGAAAGTTTATGTACATGACAAGCGAAGCCTCAAGGAACACTATTTTAACCTGCATGTTTTCAACACTTTATAAATAGTCCATGAGGTTACTGATGAGGTGCAATGTGTGGTGTGAAACATTCAGTCACTCACCTTGCAATCAACATAATAACGTGCAAGTGGAGAGAAAATGTGTTTTGACACAAGTAACCCGAAGTGACACCGTAACAAGTGCAATAAATGAAAAAAAAAAAAGAGGAGATAAAACTAAGGTCTTAAGTGAGAAAAAACATTCAAAGTGCAAGAAAGAAACAAGAGATACAACCACCCCAGAACAATACTATCACCCCCGATTTCATCACTTTATAGTTTAGTACGTTGGAACAATCAGTGCAAATGTGCATCATGAAAACAGTTGATCACTCACCTTTCAATCATCATAATAATGTGCAAGTGCGGAGACCACAGTCAAGTTTCATTTATTGTAGTAATTTGATATCGTAAACAAGCACAATGAGCTAAATAATTAGAGAAGGGGCGAAAGCAAAACACTGTTGTGAGAAAAATTGTCTCATGTCATAGAGAAACCCCCTTTGATGTAAGGTTGTGGTGGATGCACTCAATAGTCCGCAAGAAATAATAAGGAATATTACAAAGTAGAAAAACAGGTCAAGACAAGTCCTTAGGACCTCTAAGATGCCGAAAACGATCCCACAAGGTAAAAAATGCTAAACAAAAGCGTTACACACTCCAGAAAACGTCGGCAAAAAAAACATCTAATTTGACTGATTTTGCAAATGTAATTTCCAATAAATTTACTTTTGAGAAATTTAGGGAAAAAGGAAAAAAATAAAAATATAGTAATTAGACTAATATAAGACTAACGAGCTTTAATTAGATGCCAAATTAAAAGTAAAGCTCCTAATTTAAATTAACTACCTTTTGAAAAGGAAATCATATCATAAGGTCTAAAAACTAATTTAATCTTCACCTTTTTAACAACCTTACCCTTTACCTTACTAATCCTAACCCCCTCCTTTAAAAATTATCACCGACCCCTTATAAAACAAAGCCACTTTAATAATTGATAACATAGCTTATAAAATTTAATAAAACTATGGTTTAAGAGAAAGAAGCGGGTTAGATTTTTGTTATTTTTAAAAGTGGATTTGGGGCTCGAGGAGTCGGGGTCGTTGGGATCGATGCGAGGAAGAGGATGTGACTCGGTTGATGCGGGAGGATTTTGGCTAAGGCGACAACGGGAAAAGGATGGGCATAGGATCGGGTGACCCAGATTGAGATAAAAAACATGCTAGAGGAAACGAAGGACCACGAGTCGAATGCAAAGCATAATGGGTGAGTTGGAACTAAACAACGGGGAAGCAATGTCACTAAATGCAATGGATGGTACCTCTAGGTGATCGACCCAATGCTAAGGAAAGAAAAATAACCCATCTCAAGTAGCTTGTAGGTTAAACACAACAAGGTGTAAGAAAACTCAAAATGATACAACTAAACATAAAGCACAAGTAAGATCTCAAAGTGGAGGGGTATGAACCAATGAGATCCAAAGAAAATCCATAAAACACAACTCAAAAAATGAATGGGATTGGTACACGCAACAAGGCAATAAAGGAAACCTCGCGCTTAATGTAAAATAGAGAACCAATTTGTCCAAGGAAAACAAGAGGCAAACAATGCAATGCAACACTATTAACCTGCTAAAAAAAAAACAACCCAATACGACTCAAGCACAACTTGATGGGGGAAACTAACTTGAACACAAGAGCTCGCCAACATGAAAAAAATGACCAAATAGTTGATCTCCAACTCAGTTCTGAGAACTCAACTTGCAGAGTTTAGCCGGGAAATGAGTTGGTAGGATGGAGAGAAGGAAAACATGGATGACCAAAATGCAAGCTAGGTAGGAAAAAATCCAAATTACGCCTAAACAACAAAATTTTGAAAAAAATCACTTTTAGTTAAAAATTAATGATTAAAACCAGAGATGCAAAACTTACCTCTAAATTTAGTGGTTCCTCCAAACTTAGTCACAACTTGCTAGATTTAGCTATAAAACACATGAAACACCGCACATACACAACTCCGAAAACTAGCAAAAACTCCAAGAAATGAGATTGTTAAACCTGTTAACAAGATTCCAAAAGATAATCAAAAACTTGCACGAGAAACATGAAAACCAAAAATGAAGTAATCAACAACCATATTCAAATGAGTGCACGTTCGAAAAATAGCTCGATACCATATCAGATTGTTATGTGAGGATCAATATGGAACCTTGTGCACATCGAAGAGGGTTGTAATTCCAATGGTGATGAGAATACTTCACATAATCAACAAGAGAATGAATCACAAAGGAAAATCAAGTAGAAAAAGACACGGGTGTCTAGCATGCTCATAAATAAAAATAAGAGGTACATATAGGAGTGTTGTGTAACTCTTGTGCATGACACATGTACACAACCCTAACTAACCCTAATGACCTATTCTCACTAAGTGAGATGACTAACCACATGAGGTGGACAAGACACCGAGTGACGACGAGACAAGTCATATACACCAACAAAAAGATCAATGTCGAGTGATTCAATACGATATCTTTAGGCTATGTGGAATTTTAGAATTTGTACTTTTTGATGGTTGTTTTAATGGGAAATCCATCTTATGGTTCATTTTTCTGAGAGGGAGGTGTTATCCATTTCTTACACCCTTGTAAAATGGACAACTTAACAGGTCTAAGTGTTGGCGGTTGATGGATGCAACTCTTTGTGATTCATAAGGTAGATCGCGAGTTGGTCCCGACAAAGGTCTGGGCCGATTGGTTACAGAAAGCGGCAGAAAAGGTCTCCAGTAGCATAAAAAATGCTACCTTTCAAGAAGCATGTAATATCCACCACCCATCATGCAATACGGATGCTACGACCACAAGCATTTTATGTCTACCATCCGTAGCGAGGGTCATGGGACGCAAAGGAAAAATGGTTCAAAGCCATTGGTAGCATGTACGAGATGCTACTTAGAGGGTAGAAAATTCGAGGACGCGGTAATAGGGCGATGGCGGTTTTGTCGAAAGTTTGAAATGCTACCATCCGGTAGCATTTTTGGTGCTACCTGCCGATTGCACAATGACGACAAAGGAGTTGTCGTCCTAATAATGAATTTCACGCTGCTGGCCAACAACAAAAAATGAAGTGTTTGCGGCATGATGAAAAGGGATGCCGGTAGCAAAGAAAATATGTTACCGGCCGATTGCATTTATGCAATCGGCTGACACACAAAAAATAATTATACAACCGGTCAACCCAAAAATAATTATACAACCAGCCACAAGGGAAAAATGCTATCATCTGGGATTGAAATTGTATGCTACTGGCTGCATGGAAAAATGAACCATGCATTAATGGAAGTGGTACAAAGTTGTTCAACTACTAGTTTAATGAGGTATGGCGCCCATGACTTCCCGTGCAAGAAAAGTACCAAATTTTTATGGCCTCCCATACCTCTTTAATGAAATATGTTGGTTGGTGAGGAAATTTTGAGGCTCTTCTTCTATATATTGTAAAATTCGCCTCATTTTGAGGAGAGACATTCTGGAATGTAAAGGAACTCTGTAAAAATTGTTCTAGCACTTTTGTGAGTTGCAGGCCTCGAATTTGGGCATTTTGTAAAGGATTCTTGCCTTGTTCCTATATTGTAATGGATTGTGCATCATTTTAAGCAATAAAATTGGTGTTTTGTGGCTTTTCTTGCCCTAACTCGAGTTGTATTGTATTTCTTTCCTTCCATTATTTTTGTAGGTATATTGTGTATGTTTCTGTCTCTTTGCAGGACCCAATTTTTGTGCCCCACAAAATGGGAATGTAAACATTGTTTTCGGACTATGGCATTTTTGTCTACCCTCTCCCACTCTGTTCTCTCCCCATTTTCACTCACTTAGAATCTCTCCACCCCCTTGTTCTTAGTGTTATCGCCTCCCTTAGTTTAGGAATTTCATTTTGTGCACCTTTCTCTTCCTGGTACCTTGGAAGTTCTAGGTTAGCGTTAGAATAGTTGCATTTCCCTTTCTAGGAGTAGTTTTAGCATTAGAATAGGTAGATGAACTAGCCTTCTCTGGAGGTTTGTCTCAAATTGCAAGGGTCCCACACCTTGAGACAATACCATGTTAGTCAAAAGTAGGGTTTTTAATGTGCAAATCGTGGGTGTTATTTTTTTGACATAACATGAGGTTTAAGAGTACAAGGTTCTTGGTCAATGACATGTTGAGAAAAATATGTTAATTTAAATTTTTAGGTTAGTATCATTGGGACCATCATCATCAAAATTCAATATATTAGGTGGTGTTCCTCTTTTTAGGCAAGGATAACCATTATAATCAAGAGTTTTTGTTGGATAATTGAGATGTTGGTGTTGATGCATGGTACTTGTGGTATTTATTCTAGTGTAATTATTTTATAGGCTCCATGTTGTTGAATTTTTTGAAATTTCAGGGTTAATATTGTCTTGTTTTTGTAATTCCCCTCCCATTACCACCTCTCTCTCTAGTAGGCACGGGCTTGAGTCGATACTTGGTAAGAGTGAGTTCATTGTTTTGACGTCACGTGTATGATAAAAGAATTCATAAAATGAAACAATTAAATGGAGCGTAAAGCAAATAGTACTACTTTTTCAATAGTTAAAATATTAAATGTTGTTAAAAGATAAAAGTGATTGCATGAACCTTTGGAACCTTTGAAGTTCCTTCATGCCTTCGGCTTGTATGGTGACATCGTTGTTTGCCCGATCCTTTCAACTTGAGAGAAATTGCGAATCTTGAAGTTTGAAGCATATTTATGTATAATTGATGTTAACGTAAAAGTCAATTTAAGTAAATTGTAAAATGGGAAACGATAAAAGTGATCTAATCTACATAACTTTTAAATGAGGTTTCCTACATGATAGGTGAGTGATTTAATGAGAGCGGGTGGGGTTTGGTTAAAGTGCGATAATAATAATAATAATAATCATGGAAATAAATTATTTTAAATGTTTGAGGAAATTGAATGAGTTGAATGTTTTGAAATTTAAAATGTTAACAACAAAGCAAAAATGAAAATAATTAAATTATCATGTATTCTTAAATCCCTCAAAAAAATGTTGGAGCATGTGTCAACCTTATACCAAGAAAGAATCAATAATTTTCCTTGGTTAATGAGAGATTTCATCTGTGAGAGAATTTTGGTTTGTTTGTGAATGAAGAAGAAATTTGGTTAGAGGATATTTTTGGAAAATTCTTGGGTTTGTTTTGGAATTTCAATGGTGTGGGGCAGATTGTAATTCAAGTTTTTATCAGTTTGTGGCTAAATTTTTAAAAGGATTCAGAAACTCTCTAGCCTCTGCCAAAATCTTCAAGGTGCCAATGTCAAATTGAGAGCTTTGGAGTAGAGTGTGGACATGCCAAGCTTATTTTCGAGGACTGTTAATTAATTTTGGTTCTTCTAGCATAAGTGGGTCTGTTGAAACGAATTTGGGTGCTTCAAAAATATGGCATTTAATAGGTGTAAAGCCACACCCCTTCCTTTATCTGTATGTTGCCAGTCTTTGTTAGATTCATGGTCGTGGAGATGGATATGGACGTATGCATAATTGTTGCATAGGCATGACTGTTTGGTGTGGGGTTGTTGCAAACGCATGTCAAGCAGACAAGCAAAAATGTGGGAGATTGTGCAAGGCATGTTTTTCTATTTATTTAAAAAACTGGCATGCCACAAAGAATATTTTCATACCCCCGTGCGTCAGGTGTCTGAACTATTTTTGTAATTCCAAAAGAGTGTGGCCACGTGGATAGAAAGATTGCAGTTTATGAGCTGGAAGGTCTGTGCTTTTAGTAGAGAAAGCAGTTTAGAAGCGTTTGAATTGTATGGTGGTTGCAATTCCTCGTTAAACGTGTAGGCCAACAAGTGGAAGCTTAGACAAGGCACATTAACTATTTAATCAAATGCAAAAAAATAAAATGGCAGTCCTGGGGTAGTGTTGATTGGTGGATGCGAAAGGCGGAAGCAAGAACAAGCCTAGCACAAGATGGAATTGTTGAAAAAGCCTTGGAAATTTTTAAGCAAATGCAATTGGCTGTTGTAAATCTATACTCCAAAAATCTTTCCAACATCCTGCCAACATGTGCCAATAGAGGAGCTTTATACCATGGTTTGGAAGCTACAAAATCATAATAGATATGGAATTTTTGTCAGTTGTTGTAGTTGTAAATACCCCGGTAGTTATATGTGAAAAATGTGGAATCTTTCTTAACGCATGTAAAATGTTTGACAAAATGCATTAAACAAAATGTAGTCTCGTGGAATGTTTGATCGTTGGATTTGTGCAAAGATTCATGTGGATTGGTCGTGGAGGTTTTTAAGTAATGTAAGCATTGGTGTAAAACTCAACTCAATAATCTTTGCCAACATATTCGCTGCATGTAAAAAACTGGAAGCATTCACAAGGATGTATAATATTTGACGGAATTCTTGGATAGAAGGAACAAATTTTTTTTGACGAAATGCTCCAAGAGATATTGGTCTCATCAAATGCGGTGACGGTAAATTGTGCGAAATAGGTATGGATTTCCCTCTTCTTGCATTTAAATTTATGCACTCTATCATGTCCTTTGTGGTTGGGTTTCAATAAATTTGGATCATTGAAAATTCATCTAGAACAAATGTTACAATTTCTACCCTGCCCAAAACCTTCTAAACATAGAAAAATTGGCCTCGGAAATTGTGTGCATGGAGTGCCACACCCAAATATACCGTGAATCTAGAACTTCTAATTTGATCCTTGGTAATGTAGGACACCATGGGGAAACTTAACTCAATTGTTTGAATTCTTTTAATGCCTTTATAAGTCGATTCTCGAAGCCCATTTTAATATTTTAGCCACTTGTGGTGACAAGTTCAATGTAATAAAATGCGATCGGTTTCAACTTGCAGATGCCTCTTGGTTCGAGAAAAAGCCGAAAACTACACCACCCACCTCTAGAATGGAGATAATATAATTGGAACCAACTCTCAGTTGAGAAAAAACACTACTAGGGATTAATTTTACAAGAGGGTTTTGAGGCCTTTCGACCATTGTGTGAAAAGAAATTTTAGTTCCATTTACGATTATCAGCCCCGTAGATACCCTTGTAACTTGAGCATTGTTCATTGTATTTGACTTCTATTAAATGTGATGATGTCTCTTTATATAGGGGAATAAGTGGGAATCATCCAATTTTGTTCTTGAAGTCAAGATGAGTGTTTTAGGAACCCAATTTGTTTATTTTGTATGAATGGATTTTGAAATGTATGGTGTTTTTCTCTCTCCTCTCGATTCTCTCTCCAGAAATAATTATGATACTTTGGTTGTATTTGAAACGTAAGTGAATTGGAAATTGTAAATTGGTTTGAAATGAAATGAAAATGGACATGAAATGTAAATGGTTATGACATTGTGAATGGAAAATAGAATGTCTCTTAACCTTCTCTCTTATCCTTACTCTCTCTAGAAAGAAAAAACGTAAAGTGCAAATGAATGTGAAAGTGTGAATGCGTGAGAAACAAACTCCCTCTTCTTAATTCTTCTTAATATTTGTGTGAAATTGTTCAAAATGATGAATGTGTGGATGTATGCTTGAGTGTATGGAATTTCCACACCAGTTCTAGGACTAAACCTGTGGTGGTTGCAGTACCCATATAAAGAAAAGCAAAACGAAACTTGTGTCTTCTTATTAGCATGCTATCTAAAATTAATGTAATTTTATAGAATATATCAACGATATTGTTATGAATGGAATGCATTATTTCATTTTTTCCATGATGTATACCATATTGTTGCATAATGATGAATCTTACTCTTTCTTACATAGTTGTACCTTTGCATGTTTGACTAATTCCACACTTAGTCGTATTTCAATATATTTGGTTAGGTAAACGAAGTTGATTATACCATGTTTCTTTGGAAAATTATGTAAGATTCCATCTCTTTCTTATACCCAAATCATCATCAGGAGAATGAAATTAAAATCATGTTATTTATAACTATTTGTACCATTGTATTTTGGATGTGATTGTTCCAGTAAAATTGATGGTAGTAATCTAGTAATGGCATAATTCATCTATCTACTATTGATATATTTACCTAGGAAATATCGTAGCCTTCTAAGAAAATATCACAAGTTGCACGTGTGTGTTTCCTTTTTGGGCGGAAAGCATCAACCAAACTTATAGTTTGAAATATCAACCCTTGTGGTATGGAATGGTCCCTTTGAGTTTAACCTCGTTCCTTGTTTCTATAGTGCAACCAACACCTCTTAGGACATCTCTACGTCTTATCAATTGAAGTGTTTTCCTTTGCCTTTGTTTATAGGAACTCGTTTGAGTTTTGGAGGGCTTGAGGGATTAAGTTGTTGAACACTAGCTATGGCCTATAGTAGGGCATAGACCCCTCGGGTTATTTGCGAATAAAATTTCAAACTAATTGGATCAAAAACATAAGGTTAGCTTAATATTCTCCTCTTATCATCTTGAGATCTTTTTCCTCGTAATGAAAACTAAGTAAAATGACAAATAACCACGCTCTTTAAGAACAAACCCATAGTCTAAGAATGTGTGTTGGGTGGTGTTTATGTGTTCAAATTTTTTGGAGTTAGCATTGGGTTTTACAAATTAATGGCAATTGAAATGCAAACAAATTAGTGTACACTTATTTTTTAAAGATATTTGCGATGTGTAATAGAGTTTTGAATTTTTGAGAAGAGGGGATTCTCACCTTGCATGTTAATGCTCTTTAAACCAATGTTAACACTTTCATGTGATTAAGTGTACATGTATAATTAAACCTAAAACAAAATAAATAATGTGTATCGTTGTGAATGAAACTACATGCTCTCATGATTAATGGATTCAAGACCTATAAGGTTAAATAAGGAAATGTAAATGGTAGTGAAGTGGAAATCATCTTAAATTAAGTGTTAAACAAAGTAAGGGAAATGCAATCTAGAGAAAAAGGAAAATGTAGGTTTGCCATGTTATATTCTCTTCAAACCTTTAAGGCTGAAATTAATTTTTGAACACGACAAAGATTGAACCCTGAAAATGTGATAGTGTGGAGGGTGCCAATTCATGTTGTTCATGTTGTGATTGTGTCATAGTCTCATACTTGCTCATTTATCTAGGTGTGACGTTGGTTGCACATTGTGTCATATTGACATTTGTGTGTTCTACAAGTTGGTGTAAATGTTACATGTGGTGTCGTGAAAACCCTTGTGAGTCTTTTGGTGTCACACAGTTGTATCAAGTAATATGAAATTAAAAAAAAATTATTCTGTTATGTTTGGTCTTGTGTTTGGGTCCCACATGGGTGGGCACTACAGTTCTTTATGGATGTATCTTAGGAAAGGAAATTTGGTTCACCGACATGTGGAGGATGTCATGACCCTCTTGTAAATAATCTAAAGGTGTTTAAGTAAAATATTGCAGGAGAGAGGAGAGTTGAAAATAATGACTTCCACCCTAATGGGTTTTAGGAGGTAAAGTCATTGGGAGCCAAATTCCTCCCGTGGAGGGTTGTGGTGGTTGCTTTTTCTTGTAATCTTGGTAAGGGCTAGGAGTGATTTTACGGTTAATAATGGAATATCCAAGTGGATTTATGTAGTAAAGGGAGGAAATACATGTGTTGAAACCTTCATCAAAGAGGGATCGTTCGACATGTACATGTCCGATTTCAATATTATTGAAAAATGATGGAGAATCAATTTGAAAGATAATTTCATCAAAGATCATAGATTGGATTTGATATTTGAGGGATAGGGTTTCGTTGGTATTTTGATCAAATTTAATATATAGCTCTTTCCATTGTTGCATTATGCTTTCTTCACATCTATGTAGATGGGGCTCTTGGCTAGGTAATAGTGGTCAAGAAATTTTAATATCGAAGAGAAGCTACATGAGTCATTTGTGAAGTTTTGGTGATATTATCATACGTTTAAGAAATCAGATTTTACTAATTAAATCATTTGATTTTGTTATGGGGTTCCATTTGTAAAATATGGATCTAAATTTTTGGTTGTTTAACAACCATGGTATCATGATAATCTTCAGAACAATTTAGGTGGTAGAAAATTCATTTTAATATTTTGCCTCTTTCTCATCACCACCAACCATGGTTATGAGTGGTGTACACCATTAGACATGTCGTGTGATGTAAACTGGTCACAAGTCATGGTTGATGACTTGGAATTTGATTGATTTTCAATATTTTAATTTTTGAAATGTTGCGATAAGGGTTTAGCTTTGATACTATTATAAGTTTTATGAATTTGCTATTAGGTGAATGTTATGTTGGGTGTCCTATTTCCATGCATACATTGATATGTTTTGTACCTTACATTTGGGATACTATTTATTTTTGTTTGGATCCTGTTAGGGTCGATTTTATTTCTCTTGAATTTTCCAATTGGCGCAGGTTGTTCAGAGTTGGTTTTTGAGGTTTCTTATTTTGTAAGGGTTGAGGACGAGCTTTTTTTATTTCTCTTTGAACAATCGAGTAGTGGCACAAGGGGACTCCCCTCACTACAGAGTCACACAACATACTACACAATATGATTCATATTTCTATTGATTTCTTAAGGCCTTGAAAAATCTACATGCAGTTGATCTCGTGGAGCTTACAAATCACTAATGGATATTTTTTTACTATTCGTCCACTCACTCATGTACTCGAGCTCGATCTTCAACATTTTTGCGTACAATCTAGGAAATTCTAGGCCTTCTCTAAATCATCCGCTTGTCTTTCATGTATTCTGGTTACTACACAAATCTCATGTAATTCATTTTTGTATTTTGCACACTTTCTGTTATTGTGCATGAATCCTTCACAACTCTCACACGTCTTCAGTCTGCCAGGCTGCTCAAAAACTCCATTGTGCTACCAAAATCTACTATTGTGCATTATTTTTCTGTACATTATTTACTTGCACACTCACTTCCTTTGTGCACTCCGTGCACTGCACTTACTTGCCAATAACTATTGCACAAGTATTTATGTACTTCCGCACAATAACCACTTGATTCTGCAGTGCTTCCTCTTTGCACTTCTTCAACCTTGTGTGCACCCATTCTTCACCAAAATTGTGTAGGATTTCATTGCTCCTGAATCAAGTAGGTGGTTAGTTTAAATGTCTAATTATATGTTTTCTTGATGTATAGCTTCACATTTATTTTTTGTATCTAAGGCTTACTTAACGGAAATAATTTCATAGTATATTTTATGAATCATAACATCATGGTTAAATTTAAGTCTTATTCAAGAGTATGTGATATTATTTAGGTTACGATAATTTTTGTGGGAGTGCCCCACGCTAACATGCCACCGAATAAATTTATAAGGGCCAAAAATTGAATTATGAATTGAGGAAGATTCAATTCTCTATGTAAGGACTTTGAAAAATTATATTTAAGGTATTTTTCTTCCCTAGAACCTTGCTCAAATGTTTCTTTCAATAGAACTAACTGATGGTGTGTTTTACATAAAAGGTGACACCATCACTAGTGTCATGGTATAACTTCAAATCTATTTTTATATCTAAGGTTGGCTCAACAAAAAAAAAAAAAAATCTTGGTATCTTTTGTGAATCATGACATTATGCTCAAAATAAGATCTTTGTTAGGATTGTGTGCATACTAAAGAAATAGACAAAATTAAACTAAGGATATAACACCAAGTAAATAATAATATAAATTGCACAAATATTATAAACATGAATACAAACATCCCTTCAAAATGAGTTTGGTAAAGGAAGATATCTCCTCAAAATGACACAAAATCCATGTTTGATTTTTCTCTTACTACTTCAACAAGTAGGGAATTTCTCACTTTTGGCAAGCCTCCCAACAACAGAAATACTCTTATGAGAAATGTGTATGTATGGCTTACAAGGACATGGCGAGCTTTGGTAAGAAGGTACTAGGTTTCTTTTATAGCTTTCCTCTTTGAGAAAAGAACAACTTCTAGTGAATGTGGGATAATGGAGATGTAGAATTAGGAGTGGATAAACATGATTAGAAGTGATTAATTAGGATTAATGAACCATGGAGTTAGAGGAGGTTTAATTAATCACTTGGGATTAATTAATAGGTCAAGATTATCTTGTAGAAGCTATTTAGAGGAAATGTAGAAGGAAATCAATGGAATTTGAGGGTTTAAGAGTGGATTTAATTAATAAAAAAGTTTATTAATTAAACACAAGACAGATGAAGGGTAATTTATTAATTAAAAGGGTAATTAATTAATAAAAGGGGATTACAACTAACGAAATGCCATTAATGGGCATCCAAGATGGGAGAATTAGCTAATTAGTGGAAGGTTGTTAATTATAGTGTGACGACATGAAGAAGACAATTATTGTAATTTTAGTATTAAAATTACATGGTGGAAATTAGGTGTCTACATTTTCCCCTCTTTGATGTGGTGTAGCGTGAGCGACACCATTTCAAAGATAGTAGAAAATTTTATTTTTCATGGGTAGAAAAATTAGTAGGATGGACGATGCCCCCTCGAGTGTTGATGGGGTGATAGAAGAATGTGATGGATGTTCAAAAAGAAGAAAAATGGTCGGGGTGGAATAAAAGTACATTGTGTCGACTTGAACACCATTATGGTTGTTGAAACCATCACGGTGAGGGCTATATATAGGGAGGGAGGGAGGGATTAAAACAAGTCATTTTCACCCTCTCATTTGGTAGGAAAGAGCTTTGGGTCATCATGACGAGTAAAGATGACTTCTCCGAGTTCATGCACCAAGCATAGTGAGTTCACTAGTATTGAAGGACACACAAACATGGGGATCGGGAGATGATGTCATGTAAATTAATTTTGCTTTTGGAAATATTTCATATTAGTCACTTTAAATGATACAAAATCCACATCCAACAAGGCCGTGGGGAGGAAGAGGGGGCACTTGGATCCTTTCTACCCCTAAAGGTGGGGTGGGGGCCAATTATGGTATGGATTGTAAGCACCAAGATCAATGAGATCGTATTAATTATACTAAAATTGACATTTCTCAATTTAGCCATTTTTCTCGCAAGGCATAGCATTTTTGTAGCATTTTTGGAAATTTCTCTTATGTATTAACGAATTCAATACAAATAGTGGCGACATAGCTTGGAGTGGTGAGCTCATGAAAATTAGGAGCAATTTCGCTATTTTGACAGATTTGGTTGAAAAAAGTGGTTTTTCACTAAGTAGTATCGACCTCGCTAAGTTTTGGTGGTATTTCCATAAATAGCGGTTTTGCTCGAACTAGTAGAGGATTCACCACTTCTAGCAGCTTCATCATAACTTGTAGATTTTACGAAAAGTTAGCTTTGTTTAGTAAAAATGATGAATTTCACAAAAGTTGGCAAAAGTGGCTAACTCTAAACATCATTGTTTGGTTATAGATGCGAATGGAAGTTATCCAGGGAAACACTCTATTCTCATGATTAGGATATTTTAAAGGACTTGGGCCTATTTTATTTAGAGTTGATGTTGGCATTACGAGTAGATATGCCTCTATGAATTCCCTAGTAGAGAGATGACACTCGATACTAGAAAATTCCAGCTCCCAATATGGGAGATGATGATTATCTTTGAGAATGCACATAGGATACTTCATTTTCCAATCATATGGGATCCCATTTTATTATGATACATGAGATATAGATGGTGAGATGATTCGAGATACATGATGGTCTAATTTTCCCGGTGTGAAGGATCAATATAGTATTGTCTAAGACATATGACTTGTGACATGGTGGAGGACCTACCCCTAGTATTGATGTCTCTTTTCAGTGACATTCTACTTTGCTTGATAAGAGTGGGTGATACTTATCATATGGTTTCATGGGCATGATTATAGACATGGTATAGTAGCGTTGCACATTTTCCTGGGGATACCATGTGTTATGACAGTTATACGAGAGACCTACATTTAGTTGTATACATGTGGGGATAGAGCATAGGGTACATAAACCTTATCTAGATTCGGGCATGGGAGCACTTTGTTATCCATTTTTACCCCTGGAAAAAATGGACAACTTGGAGAAATTGGACCTGAGTACTTGATTGGGATTTCAATGGATAATCTGAAGTTTCAAGTAAATTTCCATGTTTTGGAGCATTTGCAGTTGATTTTGGGAACATTTAAAGCATTTGGTGTAATTTCCTTCTTCTTGAGTTCTCATACTTAGCTAATTTGGGTTAAAATGGAGAAAATTGGATAAAATTGGCTTTGGGGCACTTTGTTATACTTTTTCCTCCTATCCAAGAAAATTGTAAGGAGTTAGTGAAAAATTTGAGAAAATTGGAAAAATGTGAAAAAGGGGCTATTTTAGTGTATTACGGGTATGAGGACTGTGGACAAAACTTCTACATGTGGAACTAGAGTTCCTAGAATTGGTTTGGCACCCGTAATTCAAAGGGCTCTTTGTTGTGCGATATGTGGATGAGCGGAGGCCTGGGGTACATTTTCCCACGGGTTCGTGTTCCTCGTGGGACCAAACTATTCGATTAAAATTGGAGCGGGGGTTGAGTCATTGTGGAGATATAAGGGTTGTGGGAAACAGTGTTCCCCATAGAACATATTTCCTTACGGGTTGGGCGCAAAGCCATTAATTACGGGTCATGTAGGGGTTGCAGGACTAGAAGGCTCGGAGGGAATGGGTCGTGAGGGGCACTCAGGCCTGAAATGGCCGACCGAGCTGATGAACAAAGGATGAGGTGGGAGAATAGCTCAGCGAGATCTCCAAGCTTACTAGGGCAGGAGTAGTTCATTGCATAGATTTTAGGTGTTGCGGGCCCTTCGGGCTCATGAAGAACTCAAGACCCAGTACCCCACACACCAATTACTTGCACTCCAATCCTACCCACAAAGCAAAGAAAAATAAAGGAAAAGGAGGATATAGTAATGTGTATTATGCGCCCAACTCAGGAACAGAGGATGAGAGTTTGAAAAATGGGCATCTCGACCCTTGAAACCCGCATGGTGATATCTCTCTCCATAATTATCTATTTTTTATAAAATTTATATCATTGGAATTGTAATTTTCTCCTCTACCTCATGAAACAATAAAAAAATTGGAGTTGGGTGGAGTAGATGAGATAAAAACAAGGATATGTCCCAGGTGCAAATCATCACGTCCTAGATAGCAAGGAAAAATGGCATTAATGGAGAAAAGGAGGCGAGTTTCTTCTTCCACAAGGCAGAGTACATTGGGGGATGGGTTTTAGAGGTACCCATGCTTTTCAAGATCACTTAATGATATTTCTTGGTGGGTGGGAGAAGAAATCCAATTTTCTCTTCTTTCTCTCTTCTATCATCAATTCTATATATTGTAAACTCTTCTCATTTTGAGAGGGAGATATTCTAGGACATGGGGAAACTCTTGCAAAAAAATTCTCAATTCCATTGAGTTGTAAGCCTTCACATGGGCATGTAGAATGTATTATTGCCTCTATTTTTCAGATGTAATGGATTGTGCAACTATTATGGAGCAATAAAATTTGTGTTTGTGGTGTTCTCTCAACCCTTGCATTTATTTTCTTGCATCTCCTTGCCTCTCTATTATTATTTGGTCTATTTTGTGCATGTTTCTCTTCATTTGCATGTTCTTGTTGTTGTGTTTCATGGATATTTGATGGTGAATGGAACCTTGGCTTGTGTCAAAGTTGTTCGAATTTCCAAGTTCTATTTCCCTTCTCTATTCTCCCTTAGCATGACGTCTCATTTCATTCTCTTGGTGCTATCACCTATGTAGTGTAGGATTTCTTTGTTTTCATGCTCTCTCTCTCTAGTCCCTTGAAATTGGTATATTAGGAGTAGATAGTTGCATATCCTTCCTTAGGAGTAATTTAGTGCTAGGATTAGGTAGAGTAACCAACCTTTTCTTGAAGTCCATCTAAAGTATTCAAGTCCCACAACTTGAGAGATGGTCCCATGTTAACAAAAAGTAAATATCTACATTGCCAAATCTCAAGGTGATACTTTATTGTTATAACACTTTTGGCACGCTCGGTGGGACAATACTGAAGATATTTACATCTTCATTTCAACAAGTTGGTGTGTTCTTGTTGGAATCTCAACCTTGGAGGCACATTCTAAGCACATATGACAACTCCAATGATCCAAAAACCCATTTTCTGAGTTACAAACCTTTCTTTCCACCCATTTCCATCCATTTTTCTTTCCACATCTCTCATTTTCCTTCCATTCATGAAGTTGTGCAATCATGACTTCATTTCCTTCATGGAATTATTACTTGCAGCAAAAAACTAGTTCACTTCACCTCCATAGTTTCAAAATCCTCTTCTAGATCAGTTTTATGAACCTCATCATGAGCAATCTTTGGCATACCCAACTCCAATCGAGCCATGTGGTTATTTTCCTAACTAAGATGTTTATCAATAATAGGGTTATGCAGCTGATGATGGTAATTCTATGGAGGATGTTGATTTGTAGAGGAAGATCCAAAGAATGGAGGAAAGTATGGTGCGATATCAGGGGCTACATCTCAATTGAAAGCATTCAGAATTGGTTTTAGGGTCCATTGTCCATGGGTTGGACCTATGCCAAGACATTTCAGCCCTTTTCAGAAGATATATTTCATGGTTGAGATGTTGCCCCAAATTATAAAGTGGGTTGAATTGTTGGAGGCTTATGAATCTAGTGCTAGGAAACCTTGTCAATGGGAAAATCTTGCACTACTACCTCACATCCTTCCCATTTCCCTTCCCCAATCTATTTCATTTCAACTTGAGTGTCATGATTATATCTTCTTATCTATTTTCCCCATTGTGGATTCCACTTCTCCATCCCCTTCCCTTCCATCCCATCTTCAATTCTCTACCCTTTTCCCTTCTAAAACTCCTTCCCCTCCACAAAAATAAGAAATTAAACCTTCTCTCCCATCACAAACAATGTAAAAACTAGTTGAGATCCAACCCACCCCTCCTCTTGTAGTCCCAAACCCATTTGGGAAGAAAAAAATAAGAAAACTAGTCAAGGAGGGAAGAAAATTGAGGAGCCTAGCAAAGAAGAGCTTGCAAGAAACTTGAAAGAGTGGTTTGTAAGATTCAATATCATTCAAATTCCACTAATGACTAAGCCTTTAGTTGAGATTGAGGTTAAAGAATAAGTGACAGAAATTGATTTTGTAGTAGTAGCAAAACAAGAATAGGAAGACGATGATTAACATCCATTTGTTCCGAGTGCGGGATTCATGTTGGCCCTATCTTTTAGAAATTTTTGATCTATCATAGGATACCAAATTAGTAGGGGAAGAGAAATCATCTCCAAATCCAAGCAACGATGAGCACATGGAGGAGACAAAATCAATTTCGAGAGAGCCTACAAGAAGAAGATATCATAGAGATTTTCTTGCTTTCTTTTGGTAATGAAAGATCAAATCCATCTCTTCCTTCATATTTTGTTAAATCTAATTTGATTGATGAATCCATAATGGAAGAGAAACTCCCAAGTGTGCAAAGTGTTTCCATGGAATAAAGTTATCCTCTTTTTCCTGTATGTTTAGATCTTGTTGTACTAATGAAAGGTTTCATTGACCCACCAAGAACATTTTCATCAGCTACAACCTACTATGAAAACCTTCATGCATTGGAGAAAAGAAAATAAAATCGAGGCCTTGAGTAAAGAGTAGGTCACACAAGATATTTCCGATCCTTCTTCCACTTCATCCTTCCAAAAATATGATTTTTGGGGTGAGTTTGAGCTCTCAAACTTTGTGTTTGGGGATGAGGATGCCCGTGGTGAACCAATTGCAAATTTAGAACCCATCATGGAAGAAGAGGAATCCTTGGCACAACTAGATAATGAGGAGGTTAAGTACTTAACATATTTAGAGGATTGCATTGATGGAGAAGATCCTATTGAAATTGTCATCCGTGTTGCTCCATCACCTATCCTTCAACATAGAGCCTCTTGCTATGGAGAAGAGCATTCAAGAAGTGTTTGTTTCCCAGGAAATCCTTCATGAATCAAAAATAGAGTAGTTCTATCTTCCAAGCTTCACGTTGGAAAAGGAGGAGAAAGATAACAATGATGACAACCATCCCAATTCATTCATCAAGGCAGTGGATCAATTTTTTGTAGATGAAGAACCAAATCTAAATTAGCTTTAAAATAGTCACCTTTTCTAGGAATGTCCACAAGAAGACTTCGTTCTTGGAGTTGGGCTTCGGAGCAATGGAAAAACTTCAAGGATCAGACCTTTTCTAATCAAGTACCTGTCTTCATTGGAGAAAAATTCATAGTTTCCACCGGTCATGCTTACTTCTGAGCATGAGGATGAGTTTCATATTTCCAAGGATAAAATGTAATGCCTCTTCACCAAATGCAGAGAAACTAAAAGAGGTATTTATTTTTTCGATTAATACCTTGGTGAATTGGGTGGAAAATCAGCTTGTAATCAGTTTTTAACTCTTACTTAAGACCATGTTTAGTGCCAAATCATTCACATGGTCAAAAATTTTGAGAAAAGGAAAATACTTCTCCTTGTCAGTTGCAAGATTTGTTTAAGTCTCTCATTTCTCTAGTTAGAGTAGATTAGGTAGGTTTTATTTCAGTAGAATAAGTGTTTATGCACACTCTTCATGTTTTACTTGAGACATGTATGATTTTCTCCTTTTATACATAGCATTTTGTGTGTCATTTTTTCTCTTGCACTATCTAGTTTATTGGAAGTAGCAGTGTTCATGAGGAAAATCAGTTTTAATAAAGAACTCAAATTACATTATAAATCAACATATGTTTCCAAGCTCTGAATGTTTCATACTTACCAAGAAATCATCGGTTCCAGTCTTCATACTTGGAAAGAAATCAGATTTTGGGGCAGTTTCATCCTTCATCCCATCAGATCAATTTACAGAGGGAAAGAGAAAAGATAATTCCATGTTCAAAACAATTTTCCACTTGATCTAAATTTCAATATTTTCTTATAAAAGTTGGAAAATTCAAGAAATAACATATCAACTCTATGTTCAACAGTGTTTAAGTGGTTCAAGGATAAGATGTTAGAGCCTTAGATAAGATTTTTTTACTAGGTTGACTCCATGCCTAATGGATGCTTCAAGGCCATTGATCAACTCATCTAGCAGGCAGATGTCCCCATGAGTTGCCAAATTATTATCCATTTTCACCCCTTGGAAAAATGGACAACTTGGAGAAATTGGACTTGAGAAATTGATCAGGATTTCAATGGAGAATCTAGAGTTTTAGGTAAACTTCCATGTTTTGGAGCATTTGCGAGTTGATTTGGGAACATTTGGAAGCATTTGGTGTAATTTCCTTCTTCTACGTTCTCATATTCAACCAATTTGAGTTTAAAATGGAGAAAATTGGATAAAATTGGCTTGGGGAACTTATTTATATTTTTTCCTAACTCCCTATCCAAGAGAATTCTAATGAGTTAGTGAAAATTTTGAGAAAATTGGAAAAATTAAAAGGGGGTGTTTAGTGTATTGTGGGTCTAGGGGACTCGTGGATAGAACTATCTGCAGGTGGAACTCGGTTTGGCACCCACAATTCAAAGGGCCCTTTTTGTGGATATGTAGATGAGTGGAGGCTCGGGGGTACATTTTATCACGGGGCTCGTGTTCCCTACGGGACCGAAGTGTTCGATTAATATTGGAGCGAGGGTTAGAGTCATTACGAGATATAAGGGTCATGGGGAATAATGTTCCCCATGGATCGTGAAAACTCCGACAGAGACACGAGATGTTGGGTGGCAATTAATTACGAGTCGTGCGGGGTTGTGGGTCCACAAGTCCCAAATTTAATGGGTCATAAGGGGCGCTCGGGCACAAATGACCGACCAGGCAGATGAACAAAGGATGAGGTGAGAGAATAGCTTGATGATCTCGTTGAGCTCACCAAGGCCGAGGCATAGATCATTGTGGAGATTGTGGGCACTTTGGGCCCTCAAAAAACTTAAGACCATGTACCACCTTTGGTGCTCATATTTGTCTCGCCCCATTTACCATTGAAAATCTTTTAATTTGTGGCCTCTATCACATTTTATTTCCTGTGTTATGCACGAGAGATCTCTTCCTTCTTTTGTTGCCATAATTAATTTTTTCTGGGTCAAAGTTCACGTATGGGTCCGCTTTATGCTTCCTTATTTCTCTGTCCCTCTACGAAGTGGTCTGTAATTTGGGTCTCCCATTCTCTGTTTATCTAAAAACTCGGGCTTTCCCATTCTTTCTATCTTTCACAGTCAGGATTTTCTTGCCCTTGTTGTTTTTGCCTAAATGCTTGAAGGAAAATGAATGGATGTTGCTCTGAGGAGCATATTTGAGCCTTGTAACATTTCTAGTTCCTCTTCCTTGGAAAAAATCTCATCTCTGGGCTCAAATGGTCATTTTTCTACATTTTACGGTTTGACGGGTGTCTTTTTCCTGTCAAAGTTATTCCTCAACATTCAATGGTCATGTGGCCTCTTTTGGTTGGATGCGGCTCAATTAAGTACTTTAAAAGTTTTTTATGAATCACCTCGACTTAGAAATTTGTCCACGTGGAGGAGCGACGCTCATTTGAAGATTTACTTTTTGGTTTGACCTTGGAGTAGCGTCGGGAGGACACGTGGAGGTTTCTACTACTTTTCCCGGACTTAGAAACAATTTTATGTAGTTGCGAGAATAGGGACACGTGGCAAGCCTGCACATTCACGGTCTTCGCTTTGGGCACCATTCAAGTTGCCGCACCGTGAGACAATTTCCCGCTTTGGGAACCATTTTGAAATTGTGTCATGGAGACTCGCTCATGGAGGCTTCACTTTCACCATTTTGAAATTGCACCATGGAGACACGTCTTCCCATCTTCCCATACTTAGTATTTTTTTCAAAATTTTGGGAAGTCTGGGACACATGGAGGAACCATGCATGATTGAGGACCGGCCCTTGAGTTTCATTTTAAAGAAGCGCCAGGAGGACACTTGGAGGCCTCCACTCACTTGGCATTTTGATTGTATTTTTCAAAGGCCAAAAGAGATTTCTTTAGACTCGACACATGGCGCCTCCTCGAGCTTCAAGCCTTAGAAAAAATTTCGAGCCAAGACACGTGGTGAGCCCACGCTCATTCAAAGTCTCAACTTTTGGGGACCATCTCAAGATGCACCATTGTGATGCGTGGAAATTTGAAAAGTCAAAAGGGGCGGGAGGAGGACCATCGAGGGAAACTTAAAATTTTTGCCTCTTATTCTCAAAAGGGTTAAAATATCAAAAATGGCCCACAAGCCCAATAGAGGAAAGGTCAAAGCTTGCTCCAGTCAATGACGGAGGTGCGGACTCTTGGGGAAATTTGGAAAATTTTCCTTTTGGGAAAAGGGAGTTAAAAGTGAAAAAGGAAGCATGGTTCCACTGGGACCCACATTAGGACACATGTCAAGCTCATTTCCCAAGGGTGGAGGTGCAGAGAAAAATGGAAATTTTTTTCCATTTTTCAAAGGGTTATAAAAAGTCAAAGGAAACCCCGTCTAGTTTTAAAATTGAATCTTCCATGTGGATGGCCCAAATTCAAAGTAAAGATCAATGAAAGCTATGTGTCTGAATCTAATTTTCCCCCATTTTACTGAAAAGCTCCTAGAAGTGTGAGTCTTCATGATTTCTTGGTATTTCCTACACGCCAAGAAGAGAGGGAGTAAATTTTGATATCTAAGTTTGGTGGGGAGATCTGGAGACGTCTTTCACCATTAAAATGGTCTGACTATGGGCTTGATCTGATTTTCCATTTTTCTTCTCTCGAGCACACAAGGAACCAGATTTGACAGATTAGGGGTGGAAGTGGTTGCGAATAGAAGGAAGAGTGATTTTCTAGAGGAAGGAGTTGAATGTGGAGATTTTCGAAGAGATCTTCCCCCTGAGCACTTGACGACTTTTTTACAGATCTGATTCTGGGAATCACGATCGTGATCATGGAAAGCACTGGTGGCACTCAATGTCTAGATTTTTGGGGGAAAAGGGATCTCTGTTGTAAATGTTATAAATGGCACAAATTTATCGTGCAAATGGTTGGAGTGTGAGGGGTCGAGACTGATTTTTCTAATAGAAAAAGGCTTGATAGAGCCCATCCTTTTTTAGAAGCCATCTGAGAAGCCTAGTATATCTCTTTTGTATTGAATTTGATCATGTCAAGGTGGTTGCATGAGTGTATAGCCATTGACAAAGCTCTGAGATTGTTCTAGAAACTTTCCCTATTGATAAATTTAATCAAACTCAAGTTATTCTATGTGGATCTTATGCAAAATGTGTTTGTTTATTTCTGAATGTCTGTAAATAGTTTTTCTTGTTCCTGTTGCAATCTTGTATCAAAATTTGTCTCAATCACATAGGTCTCAATCCTTGTGACAGTTTAGTGGCATCTGCAATTTCATTTCTCATAAGAGCTTTCATCTGGGAGTGAAATAAATGATTTAAAATCACTTTTCTCTCATCTGTTGACAGAGATTGTCTGTAAGCCTCTGGGTGTACCTCAAGCGTGATTGGGCTCAGATCTTGATGTTTTGTTGGGTTTTCCAACTCGAGCCTTCATGTTAGAATCTCATAGATTGTATGAAAAAGTGCTAATCTGGGCCTCCATTAAAGCACATATTATGGTTAAAGAAACATTTTAGCTACTTTCTGTGGCATTCTGTTGGTTTAGTCTTCCATTTTGTAAAATTTCTCAAATATTTGGTATAATCAACTTCATCTTGCTTCACCTCCCACCAAAATCATTTAAAAAAACTAATCCTACCCATACTACCCTTGTTTTTCATGTGTGTATACAAATGCACAAATTTTACTACCAAAACATGCAAAAACAATCAAGATTCCAAATGTCTTTAGTAGCTTGAACCTTGCCTAGAGAATATCTCCACTATCTAGAGTGACAACTCGTGAGAGTTAGATTTTGTTGCATTGATCATATTTTCTTCAAGGTCTCCTTAACAACTTCATTAGGAAGGATATCTCCATCTCCTCCATAAACAACAGGCTTAAAAAGGTTCTCTTACCTTGGTTGAAAGGCACAACCTAAAATAGTGAGGATAGATCAAATCCTCTTAAGGTGCTACCCACTCCTTTTCAAATCCTGAGTGCTAAAAAATTCAGATAGACTACTTCCCAGCTACAAAATGACATACATCATCATCTATCTACCTTTGAGTGTCCTGTTAAATCCATGATGTTGCTCATGCCTTTGAAGGAGATTAAATTTATTCAACCAACACACTTATTGTAGCTTAAAGTGCCATTTTTCGGGGACATAGTGGTTAGGCATCAGCCCTGGTAAAACACTTCTTATATACTCCAAGTGTTGTGTGTAATTCTTTCAGTTTTCACACCTAGTGCACTAGCTTTCATTGATAAATTTGGGTAAAGAAAAGTCAAAGTCTTTCCATTTCTAGTTTCTAGTGTTGACAAACATTTGACAAATCATATTTAGTGCATCTGCACAACTAAGGTGGAAATCCTTAGTGGCGACTCCCTATTGATCTAATTCTTAATGAATACCAATGTCTTAACCTCTGTCAAGTGAGATTTGTTACTAATATTTGCAAAGATGGAAGGAAGAAGGTCTTTCTTTGCTAGGGATCCTACTAGGACATTATTTCCAGAGCTAGGAAAAGAAAAATCAGAAGGAAGAAAATCCTAGAGAGCTATTGAAATCAGCAGACAAGAAAGGGGATCTCCATTGATGAAAGTGATCGGCCTATTATTGAATACTACAATTCAAGTGCTTCTGAATCAGGTAGCCTCTTTGTGGAATTGAATTCTCCAACTGGAGAGAGGGCCTTCATTTGATTTTGAAAAGTTTTCTTCTCATTCTCCCCTGTCTTTTCAGAAGTTGATAGGGATTTCCAAGAAACTAGGCCTTTAGGGGATATCCATTTTGAAAGTTATACCCCTGTGTTTTAAAGACCCTCTACCCCTTATCAATTTGTCACCCCTCCAAGGTCACCTCCTCAAAACAACATGGCCTTTCCCCCACCCAGACCTCCATTTTTTGTAAATACCTTTGACCTATAAATTTTGTAGGGATGGTTGGTTATCCAAATGCAGTTCCTCAAGAAGTAAGGAACAAATTACCAAAGTTCCAAGGAAACAATGCTATAACTGGTGATCAACATCTAAAGCTTTTTATCAATATGATGGAAGACTTTGAGATTGAACATGAAGATGTATATATCAAACTGTTTATCCATACTTTGGAAGAGGATGCAAGGGACTGGTATAAATATTTTCCAGATAATTCTATTGATTCTTGGATAGAGATGAGCAATGCATTTAGATTGCAGTATGGTGATAGAACTAACCCTAGGTTTCTTTTGACAAAATTTGAAAACATAAAAAATAATCCTAATGAGTCAGTACATGATTTCAACACAAGGTTTAATAAGACCTTGAGGATATTTCCTGTTAGGATAAGGCCATGTGATGAATCATGTTTGATCAAATATTTAGATGCATTTGATAAAAAGGTTTCTTACTACTTGAGGGACAAAAACCCTACTAATTTGAGGTAGGCATTCACCATGGCCCTGCAAATTGAGAATAACATCAAGGAAATTGGAAAGCCTCCAAAAGGGAGGGTGTAAAGCTAATTAACCCAGAAAAACCCCAAACAAGCAAGGTTTGATTTGGAAGAAGTTGTGAAGACTTTGGTAGGGGCTATCAAAGAAATTTCCTACAAACTAGCCTAGGATGAGAAAGGAATTGGGCAAAGTTCACAAGGTCAACACAAGCAGCAAGGCCAAGACAGGTTCAAAAATCACCAAAGATCTGATGATAGAGGTAAGGGACTTGTTGGATTTGGAAATAGGTAGCCCCAAGGCAAGGAAAATAAATGGTGCCTGATCCTTTGGCTATCAGAGTTGTTGTAGGAGGAGACAGATGTCATTGATTGGTGTGATAGATGTTTCATGCCCCATGCTCCTTGTGAAGAAGATCAGCAAGAAGAAGAAGAAGTTGTGATGATGATGATGATGATGATGTTTGCATGATGGGTTGTTCCACAAGCTCACAACAAGGGGAAACTTCAACTGAGGTGATAAGTGCCTGGACTGCTACCACTTTTTGGGATTGCATTCATAGGGTACCTATTCTTCCTCCCTCTCATACTTTAGAAGTAGATATTGTACAAGATTTTGAATTTCCCAATAATGACTTTGAATATTTAAGGGCTTTAATGATAAAGAAGTATGATGGAGGAATCCCATCTAAGGAAGATAGATAGTTACTGATGAATGTTGTTGTTTCTCAAGAGAAGGAATATAACACAAGAAGTAAGGTTGTCAAAGGGGCAGGGCCTCAAGCCAAGCCAAAAGCTCCCTTACTTTCAAACATTCCTAAAGAGGCTCCTAAGAAAGATGCATCTAGCCAAAAGCCCTACAGTTCCAAACAAAAATCATACCCCTCCTCATGCCCAAGTTGTCAAAAATCCATGCCATCTAATGAGTGTGTTAACCTTCCTTCCAATGTTGCCTTGCCAAAGAATGTCCCATATGACATTGCCCAAGTTTTAAGTCAAATCAAAGTATCTGTTCCAATTGTTGAGTTGCTTAGGATTCTTGAGCACAAAAAGAGAGCATTTGAATACTTGGGATTGAAAGAAGAGAAGACTACCCTAGGTAAAAATGTAAACATTGTGGAGACTCCTCCAATCATTGAAGAGTTAGAAACACCACCAACATTGGAAGAATTAGGTGAACCACCTAAGGTCTATTTGGGGACATCCTTGGTAGACTCTCAGCTGAATGTGGATCCATTCTTCACTACCTCTAATCATTAAGAAATATACTCCACAACTACATGTTTGACTCAGGGGCATCATGTAATGTCATGCCTTTGAAGTCATGAATGAGCTGGATATTAAGGTTACAACAACATATGGGAAGTGTACTACTATGGACTCCAGAGAGGTTCCAGTGGTAGGGTGTGTGAAGGGTTTGGTGGTGCAGCTTACAGCTTACCCAGGTAAAAATTTAAAACTTGATGTTGTCATTGTTGACTGCCCAGCCAAGTGGGGCATGCTATTGTCTAGAAAATGGGTTGCAAGTGTTGGTGGGAGTGTCCAAATGGACATGTCCTATGCCACCATCCCAATTGAGGGTATCCTTGTCAAGTTGTATGGGGAAAAGAAGATGTTGCACCTTATTGAAGATCCCAACAATGCATCCTATGAAGTATTGTACACAAGTGTTGATGTTGATAACTTTTGTAGGATTTGCTTTGATGGAAAGGAGCACAAGATTGAAGAATGCAAATTCCTTGAACAAACGGGCTCTCCTTGGACTCTATTGTTTGATGGAGCTTGCTCCAAGTTTGGGAATGGTGTTGGTGTTGTTCTGCTTTCTCCAGGTCAAGAAAAATTTTTTTTTCCTTCAAACTCAACTTTGAGTGCACTAACAACATTGTTGAGTATGAGGCACTATTGTTGGGTTTAAGAATTGCTTGGAAATATGGTGTCAAAGACATCATTGTCAAAGGAGACTCAAAATTAATTGTAAAACAAGTCAGAAAACTATATGCCACAAAGAATCAGCGAATGAAACAATACAAGCATGCAGTTTGGGATTTCATTGAGATGTTTGATTCATTCAACATTGTGCATCATGATAGGAAGTTCAATGACTTGGTAGAAAAACTTGCAGTGTTGGGGTCTCATTTTGACAATTGTGTAGTGTCCCCATATTGTGAATATGATGTGGAAGTATTGACAAGACCCTCTGTCCCTGACAACATTAAACACTGGCAGGTATTTGATGATGATGCTCAGATCAGAAGATTTCTAGAACAAGGGAGAGTTTGTTGATCAATGCATTGATTTGGAGCCAATGGTATGTGCCACAGAGGGGAAGGAAACCTTGTTTGGCAAGGGCATCATCCAGCTAAAGACTAATACCATTCCTAAGGGGTTGGTCACTCTTGAGTCCAATTTTGATAGTGTTGACCACATTATTAACAGATTCATAAAGCCTCAAGGGATATTGAGGAGCATGACCTTGGCACAAAGGAGAGGCCAAGGAAGATTTGGTTAGGCAAGCAATCTCAGCAAGGAGGAGAAGTAGTCCTACATCCAATTGTTGAAAAATATCAAGATTGCATGGCTTGGACCTATTCTGAACTAAAAGCATACAGAGAGGACTTGTTTCAACATGAGATTCCCTTGGAGTCTAATGCAAAGCCATTCAGGAAGAAACAGAGGCCAATCAATCCACTCTTATCTCTTAAAATGCAAGAGGAACTAAAGAAGCTAAGAGATGGAGGGATTATTCAGCCCACAAGGTATTCTTGGGTTATAAACCTAGTACCAGTTAGAAAAAAGAATGGTGATATCAAGTTGTGTGTAGATTTCAGAATCTAAAAAGCATCTATGAAGGATAATTATCCTTTACCAAATATGGAAAACATGCTGCAATTAGTGACTGGTTCTAAATTACTCTCCACCCTAGATGGTTTCTCTAGTTATAACCAAGTTGTGGTGAAGGAATTAGAAAGGATCAAGACAACCTTTACTACTCCTTGGGGACGTATGTGTATGTTAGGATGCCCTTTGGTTTGATGAATGTTGGAGCCACCTTTCAAAGAGAAATGGATGTTGCTTTTGCTAGTTACATCAATGAGTTTATTGCAGTTTATCAAGATGATGTAACTATATTTTCCAGGAAGAGAAGTGATCACCTGCTGCACTTGGAGAAGATGTTGATAAGATGTAGAGAATATGGCATCTCACTCAATCCAAAGAAGTGCCATTTTGGAGTGCAGAAGGAAAAATTGCTTGGCCACATTGTGTCACAAGAAGGGGTGATGATTGATCCAGAAAGGGTAGAGGCCATCAACAAGGTCCCAATTCCAAGGACCAAGAAAGGAATTCAGTCTTTCTTTGGGCTAGATAAACTTCATCAGGAGATTCATATCAAACTTTGTTGAGTTGACCATTCCAATCACTTCCATGCTAAAAAGGACCAGGCCATCAAATGGGAGGAGGTTCATCCAAGCTTTCAATGGGATTAAAGAGGCACTAAAGCATGCACTTGTTCTAGAACTCTCTAGATTATAAGAAGCCCTTTCAACTATTCTCTTTTGCTTCAGAGAACACTATTGCTTCTGTCTTGCTGCAGAAGGATGATGAAGGGGCTGAGAGGCCAATTGCCTTTTTCAGTAAGGCATTGCAGGGGTTGAGTTGAAATACACTATTATGGAGAAACAAGCATTTTCCTTAGTAAAAGCAACAAAGGTTTTCAGCCTTACATTTTAAGTTCTAAGATTTTTGCTTATGTCCCCCACACCATGGTGAAAGACATCTTATCAGAGATGGAAGTCTCAAGCAAAGGTGTAGGTGGGTGAACAAGTTACAAGAATATGACATGGATATCCAAACCACAAAGCTGGTGAGAGGTTTGGGCTTGGCTAAGCTTATGGCTGAGAGAAACTTGCAAACTATTGAGGTAAATGAGGTAGAAGAAGGTAGGGTAGATGTTTTTCAAAAATTGATGAGTTCTGAGTGGTACAAAGATGTAATTTTTTATCTCAGACATCTAACTACCCTGAGTATTTAAGTAAGAACTAGAAAAGAGCCCTTAAGTTGGCTTCCCAGAAATATGTCATTACTGATTATGGGTTAGCTTGGAAGAACCAAGGGAGTCCTCTTAAGGTGCATTACTAAAGAAGAAGCCCCCAAGATAATTGTTGATCTCCATGGAGGAGTTTGTGGGGGAATTTTGCTGCAAGAGTCACAACACACAAGATCCTAAGGGCTGGTTATTGGTGGCCAACTCTCTTCAAGGATACAACCTTGTTGGTTAGAAGATGTGAGAGTTACCAACACTTCTCTGGAAGATTGAAAGCTTCAGGCTCCTTCCTTTTGCAACTTGTATCAATTGAAGCTCCATTCAAGCAATGGGGAATGGATTTCATTGGTGAGATTTCAAACCCTTCAAGTGCTGGCCATAAGTGGATTCTTGTAGCCACTGATTACTTTACTAAATGGGTGGAGGCAATCCCCACCAAGAAGGCAACACACCAAATTGTCATGGATTTTGTGTTAAACCACATCATCTGCAGGTTTGGGTGCCAATCAAGATTGTTGCTTGACATAATGCCATGAGCTTTAGAGCTAAACCTTTGGTGGAAATGTGTAAAGAATATGGGATCAACTTGACATATGCCTCTAATTACAACCCCCAAGGAAATGGACAAGATGAGTCTAGTAATAAAAACTTGCTTGAAGATTATCAGAAGAACCTTGAGATGAACAAGAGAAAATGGGGTGAATAGTTAAATTTTTTTTTGGGATGATAAAATCACTGTTAAAAGAGCCACTGGAAAGAGTCCATTTGAGTTGGTGTATGGAACTCAGGCCCTGCTGCCCCTACATATGTAATTATCCTCATATCATTTCATTCAACAACTAGAGGATCAAGAAGTAAGTCCTTATGATGCTCACATTAACTAGATTGTTGAACTTGATGAAGAAAGGAGGGCATCCCACCAGAGGCATGTAAAGTTCAGAGAAAAGATAAAGAATTTATTTGACAAGAAGGTCACTCCTAGAGCTTTCAATGTTGGAGATCTTGTGTTGCTATGGGATAGCAGGCATGAAGATAAGGGAAAGCATGGAAAATTTGACTCATTATGGATGGGCCCTTACTCCATTGATATTAGGATTGGTGAACATACCTTCTTCTTAAGGATTTTGATGGTGAATTGCTCAATTTCCTATTAATGGCATGCATTTGAAGCATTTCTTAGATTGATTCCCCATAATCAAGGTGAACATCTTTTGTACAGTGTATAGATGCTTGTTTTTTTCTTTTTTTTTGTGTTTTTTCTCTCATTCTAGTCCTTGGCGACTTGTTTTTGTTGGTTTCTCTGTTTCTTTTTGGGAGATGGCTTTGTTCTCTCTCTTCGCTCTGCAAGCTCACTCCGTTGCCCAATGGATATTTTTAGCAATTGGTCTACTTTTGTTCTTGTGACACTCACAGGGAGTGCCCATCCTCGAGTCAGAGCTGATGTTGGTGCTCAAATTTGTCTCGCCCCATTTACCATTGAAAATTTTTCAATCTACGGCCTCTGTCACATTTTATTTACCTATTTTTTACTTGAGACTTCTCTACCTTCTTTTTGTTGCCATAATTAATTTGTTACTGGGTCAAAGTTCATGTATGGGTCCTCTTATGCCTTCTTGTTTCTTTCTGTCCCTCTCTAAGTGGTCTCATAATTTGGGTCTCCCATTCTCTGTTTATCTAAAACCCCAAGCTTTCCCATTCTTTTCATCTTTCATAGTTGGGATTTTCTGCCCTTGTTGTTATTTCCCTAAATTCTTGAAGGAAAATGAATGGATGTTGGTCTGAGGAGCATATTTGAGGCTTGTAACATTTATAGATCCTCTATCCTTGGAAAAAATATCATCTCTGGGCTCAAATGGTTATCTTTCTACATTTTACGGTTTGATAGGTGTCCTTTTCCTATCAAATTTATTCCTTAGCATTCAATGGTCATGTGGCCTCTTTTGGTTGGATGTGGCTCAGTGGGTACTTCAAAAAATTTATGAATTGCCTCAAATTAGAAATTTTTCCACGTGGAGGAAAAATGCTCATTTAAAGATTTACTTTTTGGTTTGGCCTTTGAGTAGCACCGAGAGGACACGTGAAGGTTTCCATAGCTTTTCCCGGACTTTAAAAAAAAATTTATGTAGTTGCGGAAGTTACAGGGACACACGTGGCGAGCCCATGCTCATTCAGGGTCTTTGCTCTAGGCACCATATTGAAGTTGCACCATGAGGACACATGGTAGCATGCACTCATTCAGGGTCTTCACTTTGGGCACCATCTTGAAGTTTGTCTGAGTACATTGGGCACACGGCCATCACCTCATTCAATTTGCTTTGGGCACCATTTTGAAATTGTGCCATGGAGACACGTGGAGGCTTCCACCAGGTCTTCCCATACTTAGTATTTTTTCAAAATGTTTTGGGAAGTCTAGGACATGTGGAGGAACCATGCATGATTAAGGACCGTCCCTTGAGTTTCATTTTAAATAAGTGCCAGGAGGACACTTCGCTCACTTTGCATTTTGTTTGAACTTTTCAAATGCCAAAAGAGATTGCCTCGAACTCACACATGGCACCTCTTCCCGAGCTTCAAGCCTTAAGTCAAAATTTTTCGAAAGCCAGACACGTGGTGAGCCCGCGCTCATTCAAAGTCTCAACTTTTGGGACCATCTCAAGACGTGTCATGTGATGCTGGCAATTTGAAAATCAAAAGGAGTGAGGAGGCGGACCATCGGGGGAAACTTAAAATTTTTGCCTTTATTCTCAAAAGGGTTAAAATATCAAAATGGCCCGCAAGCCCAATATAGGAAAGGTCAAAGCTTTCTCAAATAGGAAGGTGCGACTCTCTCAGGGAAATTTGGAAAATTTTCCTTTTCCAGGGAAAGGTAGTTAAAAGATGAAAAAGGAAGTGTGGTTCCTTTGGGACCCACATTAAGACATGTGTCAGGCTCATTTCTCAAGGGCGGAGGTGCAAAGAAAAATGGAAATTTTTTCCATTTTTTCAAAAGTTTATAAAAAGTCAAAGGAAACCCCCAGGCCTATTTTAAAATTGAATCTTCCATGTGGACAACCCAAATTCAAAGTAAAGATCAACGAATCTGTGTGTCTGAATCTGATTTTCCCCCCATTTTACTGAAAAGCTCCTGGAAGTGCGAGTCTTCATGATTTCTTGGTATTTCCTACATTCCAATAGGGAGGGGAGTAAATTTTGATATCTAAGTTTGGTGGGGGAGATCTAGAGACGTCTTTTTGCCATTAAAATGGTCTGACTATCGGCTCGATCTGATTTTCCATTTTTCTTCTCCCAAGCACACAAGGAATAATATTTGACATATTAGGGGTGGAAGTGGTTAGAGAATATAAGAAGTGATTTGTTAGAGGAAGGAGTTGAATGTGGGATATTTTCGAAGAGATCTGCCCCCGAGCACCTGGTGACTTTTACAGATCTGATTCTGGGAATCACGATCATGATCATGGCAAGCACTGGTGGCACTCAATGTCTAGATTTTTGGGGGAAAGGGCTCTATTGTAAATGTTATAAATGGAAAAATTTATCATGCAAATGGTTGGAGTGTAAGGGTCGGGACTGATTTTTCTAATAGAAAAAGGCTTGATAGAGCCCATCCTTTTTTTGAGAAGCCGTCTAGAAGTATGTATATCTCTTTTGTATTGAATTTGATCATGTCAAGGTGGTTGCGAGTGTACAACCATTGACAAGCTCTGAGATTGTTCTAGAAACTTTCCCCTACTGATAAATTTAATCAAACTCAAGTTATTCTATGTGGATCTTATGAAAAATGTGTTTGTTTTACTTCTGAATGTCTACAAATAGTTTTTCTTGTTCTGTTGCAATCTTGTATCAAAATTTGTCTCAATCACATAGGTCTCAATCCTTGTGATATTTTAGTGGCATCTGTAATTTCATTTCTCAGAATAGCTTTCATCTGGGAGTGAAATAAATGATTTAAAATCACTTTTCTCTCATATGTTGATAGAGATTGTCTATAAGCCTCTAGGTGTACCTCAGGCATGATTGGGCTCAGATCTTGATGTTTTGTTGGGTTTTCCAACTTGAGCCTTCATGTTAGAATCTCATAGATTGTATGAAAAAGTGCTAATATGGGCCTCCATTGAAGCACATATTTTGGTTAAAGAAACATTTTAGCTGCTTTGTGGCATTTATGTTGGTTTAGTCTTCCATTTTGTAAAATTCTCAAAGATTTGGTATAATCAACTTTATCCTGCTTCACCTCCCACCAAATTCATTCAAAACAACTAATCCTACCCATACTACCCCTGTTTGTCATGTGTGTATACAAATGCACAAATTTTACTACCAAAACATGCAAAAACAATCAGGATTCCAAATGTCTTTAATAGCCTGAACCTTGCCTAGAGAATATCTCCACTATCTAGAGTGACAACTTGTGAGAGTTAGATTTTGTTGCATTGATCATATTTTCTTCAAGGTCTCCTTAACAACTTCATTAGGAAGGATATCTCCATCTCCTCCATAAATAACATGTTGCAAAAGGTTCTCTCACCTTGATTGAAAGGCACAACCATAAAGTAGTGAGGATAGATCAAATCCTCTTAAGGTGCTACCCACTCCTTTTCAAATCCTGAGATGCTAAAAAAATTTAGATAGACTACTTCCCGACTACAAATTGACATACATCATCATCTATCTTAGAAAAAGGCCAAAGTTTGAAAAGAGCATCACGACCTTGAAAACCCACATGGTGATATCTCTCTCCACACTTATCCATTTTTTTATAAAATTTGTATCATTGGAATCATAATTTTCTCCTCTACCTCATGAAAGAATAAAAAAATGGAGTTAGGTGGAGTAGATGAGAGAAAAACAAGGAAAGGTCCTAGGTGTAAATCATCACGTCCCAGGAAATAAAAATGGCATTAATGGAGACAAGGTGGCGAGTTTCTTCTTCCACAAGGCAGAGTACATTGGGGGATGGGTTTTCGAGGTGCCCATACTTTTTTTAAAGCGCTTAATAAGAGTTGTTAGTGGGTGGGAGAAGAAATTCGAGTTTCTCTTCTTTCTCTCTTATATCATCAATTCTATATATTGTAAACTCTTCACATTTTGTGAGGGAGATATTAAGGGATATGGGGAAACTCTTACAAAAAAATTGTTTCTCATTCTTTTGAGTTGTAAGCCTTCACATGGATCTCATAGAATGTATTGTTGCCTCCATTTCGGATGTAATGGACTGTATAACTATTATGGAGCAATAAAATTTGTGTTTGTGGTGTTCTCTCAACCCTTGCCTTTATTTTCTTGCATCTCCTTGCCTCTCTATTATTATTTGGTCTATTATGTGCATGTTTCTCTTCATTTGTAGGTTCTTGTTGTGTTTTATGGATATTTGATGGTGAATGTAACATTGGCTTGTGTCACAACTACTCGGCCTTTCCAAGTTCTATTCCCCTTCTCTATTCTCTCTTAATAGGATGTCTCATTCCCTTCTCTTGGTGGTATCACCTCTATAGTCTAGGATTTCTTTGTTTTCATGCACTCTCTCTCTCTGGTCCCTTGGAATTGGTAGATTAAGAGTAGTTAGTTGAATTTCCTTCCTTAGGAGTAGTTTAGTGCTAGGATTAGGTAGAAGAACCAGCCTTCTCTAGAGGTCCATCTCAAGTATGCAAGTCCCACAAATTGAGATATGGTCCCATGTTAACAAAATTTAGAGATGCATTTCCAAATCTTAGGGTGCTAATTTTTTTGTTATAACAATCACATTACAGAGGGGTGATTAGTAGACTCTTTTAATCCCTTAGAGGACGATGATCCATGAGCCTTTGGGTGGATCTAATTTGGTAGGGGTAGGAAGGGATATAGAGATATGTTAGCATATAAATGAGATTGTTCCCATAGATATCACTTAGAGACTATATCTAGCCATGCAAGCCTCGACTTCCGAGACTTATGTAAAGTTATCCTATGTGTGAATAGAGTGCTACTTGGTTGGCCATAGAGGATTTTTAGAGAGATACAAGACATACAAGGTTTTAAGACATTTTGGATATACACATGATGTTCCTACGACACAATATATTTTTACCCATGTCACATGAGAGATATAGTAGTGGGGGCCTACAATAGATGTAACCCCATAGCAAAAAAATGGGTCAAATTGGTCATCGCAGTATGGGACAACAGAGAGGGATTACATATCCCAGGTAGAGAAACTAGAGAGTATTGTGTACTTTATCAACACTTTTTAGTAGTTTGACTAACTATCCTAAGGTAGAGACCCGTTAGCATGGTTGAGGCAACAATGATAGTGTGCCAACGTCATCATCTATATATGGTATAAGAAAATTTGCAGATACAACACATAATATGAGTGGTTAGAGTTAGAGGGAGAGATCGGTTAATGGTCATCAATGGAGGGATACTATAGGTAGTAGGACCATACCATCGGTAGAACATGGATCATATCAATTGCAACAAGTAGTACCACAAAGGAGTGGAGCATCTAAGAGTAGGGATATAAAGAGTGGGGTTACAATAGTTGTGAATACAACCCCAAAAAGTAGATGGGATGGTTGGGGACAACTCCAAGTGGATATGGTGGAGATGTAGGAGGTGGATGGGGGACCCTAGGAGTTATTATTGCATAGTTGTCCCCGAGTACATATGAAGGACCATCAAGCACAACATACATCAAAAATTGGGTCACGTAGTTAGTTTCCACAAAGATATCGACTTGCAAGGCTGAGATAGTGGGGTTAGTGGGCCATGTACCTAGTGTGGATAGAGATGCATAGATTACTTGAATGATAATCGAGGTAACTTGACTTATTGTTGCATTTACTCAACATACTACAAAGAAAGAACCACCAATATCTAAGTGGGATGTTGTACGCATAGAGAGGGATAGTCGTAATACAAAGAGGGATGCACTATTTAGAGAGAGGAAAACCTCCTAGTAAAGTGAGATACAACTCATGAATGAGAGGGATGTCGCTTGGAGAAATGGAGTAGAGTCTACATCATGAGTGATATGTAGCTTGCGTAGCCTCATGATCCTAGGGGGTTACAAACATATTAGATTACTTTTCATAGCTACCGGAAGGATACCTACTACAAGACCTTATATGAGCTAGTTGTGTCGGTGGATCTAAGTGCACTTGGTTATTATCACTAGTCAATGGCTAGCCAATCATGGAGACCATCGACATTATATAGGTTACGTGATTCAATGGGAAAACCTTCATTTATGGATTTATCAAGGTCATCATCTCGGGGACTAGCAGGAAGGGTTATACCATGCTCCTCCTCCTCCTCAAGACCACCGGGAAGTCTAGCGCCAAGAAAGATTCATGTCGATAGTTAAATCATCAAGACCTAGGATTTTTATTATATCATGATGAGATGTACCATATGGTTATGAGACCTTTTTTAAAAATCGAGTTCCCTTTTGTCATAACCACATATATAGATGATGATTTTGGATGTGGTATATGTGTATGTTTCGAGTTTTATTATGATATGTTGTATTGATTATATCATGATAGTTCCCAAGAGATTAGATCATGATAGTTATATAACATTATATTGGGATGTTGAATAGATGATTATAGATAGATGTATGATTATATTAAATGTAATTATTATATGATGATGATATATGTGTTTTGTTATCTCCTAACGTGATCTAGATGCATTGATCTATTTTGATTTGTAAATATATAGATTAGCCATTTTGTTTGTTTGGTCTCATCACCTATCTATCATGTCTTGGGAGGGTATAGGAAGAAAATGAGGGTTAGTTTAGAAGAAAGGTTAGTTATAATAGGAAGTTAGTTAGGTAGTGGTAATAAGAGGTAGATGTGATGAGTGGGTAGGTGTATGGTAAACCGTGATATATCTTATGCACTTTGTTAAAGATCTAAATACCTCTTATTGGATGTAATCATTTAGCAAAAATGTAGAATGAATGAAAATACATAATACTAATATTTGTAAGATGTTAGAAGAATGGTTCAAAGTAAAATACCAAAGTAATGTAATACGACAAAAAAACAAGCAAAAAACCAAATAAGTAGAAGCAAATACATTCAAATATTTCATGTTTAAGAAATGTACCAATGATTGTTTTTGTTATCATGCTACAACACCAAAATATTATAGTTATATAAAAAGGGTCAAACATGATGCCTCAAGCAGGATATACACAAGGGTTATGGATGAGGGACTAAGAAGTCGTGGTAAAATAAAATGTGCTCTATGATTATGCCCCGAGAAATGATATATATTTGTTGGACCCTAGTCATTGTTATTGGTGTTGTCATTATTGTCATGGGACATTGATGGAAAAAGGTGTGAATGGAGTTGTTGAAGGTTTATTGGTAGTGCAAATCATAATGTGGTTTCAATAGGTATCGGCAGGTACATTGTTATGATGAGGTTTCTCAAGGTGGTCAAACATGGTCAAACTTGATGAAAATGATTGATAGGTGTTTCAAAGGTGTACAATGGACTTTGACTACTTTATTGTGCATTAAAAAATTGTTTTAGAATGGTTGTAGGATGATTCTAGGTCACTGCATGCATGGAAAGTGAGATAGGGGTTCAATTGAGTTCATTGGACGTATTAAAAAGGATGAAAAATTGACCCAGTTGATTTAATTGGATAAAAATCATTTTCACAATGTTATAAGTGCTTACAAAAGTGTGTATGGAGAAAAATATTTTTTTGGTACTTAAGAAAATTTGTAAAATTTTGAGTATCTTGAGTTTTAGAGTAATGCGGGTGTATGGAGTGCAATGGAAGTTCTCATGGAACAAGAGTTCTCTCGCATGGATGTAAAGGCCGCATGATAAAGGTTCCTTTGTAATACGGGTTCGGGGTGAAAATAGGGCACTAAGTCCCCCAAGGAACATGTTCCAAGTGATTCTTGGTTCCCTGCAAGTGAGGTTGGGCTGAAAAGTGAAGGATTTTGTGTTTTTCAGTTCAGATGAAGCTTTCGGGCACTAAGGTCCCGATGGCATTGTTCCACAAGTTGATAGGTTTACCGCAAGCTGTTTTAGAGTATAGAGCAAAGTATTTGGTTATTTGAGGGTTAGGGATATAAATAGGGCTCAAATGACTTATTCGGAACTCGTTCCTCTCAGGACCAAGTTCTCTGAATGTCCAGTCAACCAAAAACCAAATATATTTGATGAGAAGAATATTTGTAGTGTTATGTGGATTGAATGATAGATGTGAGTATAGGAGACACCGACGACACATGTGCCATGAGATCCATTGTTTCCCGAAAGCCTTAGTGACCCAAATTATAAAGAGATAAGGCTAATGGCGTGTAGTGCAGATATATAAGGGTGCGGAAGAACTTGACCCATCCATCCCAAGTTCCATAGTTCCAATTTTTCCTTGGATTTATGATATGTCTGATTTATAAAGGGAATGAAGTAGAGCGTGGAGAAATAGTGATGCAAAGGAACATGACCTACGTGACCCAAGTTCCTTGTGTTCCCTATAAACCCACAATATTTGATTTACAAAGGAATTATAAGGTAATGATTTAATAAAGTTATAAGATATAAAGTGAAAAATCAAATCATGTTCCCCAAGAGCTCCCGATATCCGTATTGGCATATCTCTCGATCCAAGAGTCCAATTTCATAGTTTCTAGAATTTTTTGAAACGCGATATCATCTTTATAACATGAAAGAAAAAACAATGTTTTAAAGCACATATGAGTGTTCAAAATTAAAACTTGCAATGTGACCCAATACATGTTTAAAATACACAAAATTATAAAAATAAAAAATCTAGAGCTTGTCTATTTAAATAAGATTTCATGATTATCATCATTGTTGATCAATTGAGCAAGGTGAGTGTGAGATGGAGGTGTAGAGACAGAAAGAGAAAAGATTGATTCATCAATGAAGATTTTTGATTGTAGATGGATAAAAAATGCAGATTCGATTCAAATGAATGCATGAAGACTGAGACAGAGTCATAAAAAGGTTGAAAGAATGAGAGAGAGTGTTGCAGATCTGTGTGTAATGAAAGCTACAGAAAGTGATCATAATCTATTGTATTTAGCAATATTGTTTTGTATGATCAAATTATTTGTAGTATCAGTTGAGTGGGTGCTTGTAGAATCTGAAGTGGGTGCTTCAGTGGTTGAGTGGTTGCTCAACAAAACCAAATTTATTGTATGCTTTCGAATTGGTGTTCCTAATAAATCCTTGGTTTCAAAGTGGGTTTTCTCTCGTAAAGGGTTTCCCACAAGTAATTTTTTGTTTAAATTCATTCTCTTCTTGCATGTGTTTATTTAAATGCTCATGATATATTGTTATTATTAATAAAATAGTTTGTGTTGGAATGCATTAAATTTTTAATCTACACAGATTCACCCCCCTCTCAGTGCTTGTGATCTCTAACAATATCGGTAAGATGGTCATAATAAGCATGTAAGATTTTTGATCGAGGAATATCATAACATGACCCACATTTCATGTACTTAGAACAAGTGAGTGTTGAAGTACAATGTTTTTGAATAGTTTTCAATTTTAGTGTTTTATGGTAAACATTGTTTTTGGATTGTGTGCTACATTTTGTGATGTTTTTGGATTTTTTAAGTTTTTCTAATGTTTTTAGATTTTATAGGTTTTACAAATGTTTTTGGATTTTATAGGGTTTTGAAACTATGTACAAGAGGAAAATGCACTAATATACCCCCATCGAGAGGTGAGAATATACAAGGGAATATTCCTCGTGAATATACAAGAATTGATCAAGAAGGAACAAGTTAGATCAAGGAACTTAAGCCATGGAAAATCTAGGAAGAGGAACAAGTTCAACATGATTATGGCAACTCAAAGGACATGCCCGATGCACGGGGATTCACTTAGGAAAAGTAGGTAAGTATGTTCAAGGGTATTAAAGAATACCCTTAATTCTAGTTTCTACGAGGTGTAATTATTCAATTGATAATACATTATTTTATTATGGCATGAAATACCCCTATTTTTCATTAAAGGACATGCCCATTTTTCACAATTTTATTTACCCTTTTTATTTCCCAATATATTAGAAAAAATTATTTTCTTTTTTTTTAATATTTTTCACTTTGAATTTTTTGACTTTCTTGATTTTTACAAGTCACCTATATATGTTAGCTTTATTCATTTATAAACAAATTTAAGATGGTGAAATAATATCACTTATGTTGGCATCTCAATCCTAGTTTTCTACCATCTTATTATTTCTTGGTTAAGAATCTAGATTTATTTATTAAAAAGAGATTATAATTTAATTTATGACCACACTCTTTTCCAATTTTAAGCTCCTTTTAAAAACAAATTTTTAGTTTTACCATAAACATATTTCCTTTGGCCCATCTCTCTAACTACCCCCAATAGGCTCAAATTTTCCCTTTCTTTTCTCATTCCTACCGGTAGTATTGAATTTAATTTTATTAAGAACAAGATCTTCAACCTCAAACCCCTCTCCTATCGAAAAGATAATTTTTTATTTTTGAATTTTTTTAGCTTGATTTTTTTATAATAAGAGATTATGTATATAAACATCCGAGGTGCATGATTTTGATATAACTCATGAGGTGATCCATAACATATGGCATGGAGGCATTTTCCCTTCTTTTCTCATCCTTGGTAGTATTGAACTAATTTTATTTGAGAACTCTGATCTTCAACCTCAAAATCCTAACAACTTTATACTATTCTTCATTTTGTCTTTGAGGTGATAATCCATTTTCATCGTGTAACTCAAGCTCGTAATCCTAACAACTTTATACTACGTCTTCAGGTCCGATAATCCTTCGAAATATACACTAGGAGGAAGCTCAATTTATAAGGTAATAATGTCCTATGTGCCAAATACAAGGGAGTATAGTGTGGCTCATGTACGTGTTTAAATGGAGGTAAAATAAGCCCACAAGGAAGGATGAATTTAGAGGTGCCAATTGTGGCATGTTTTACAACTAGTTTCTCCATTATGCGGACAATAATTTAATTTTCCCTTAGCTTTCCAATTACCTTGATGGTAATAGGGGTAGACCACTTTTTATATATTTTTAAGTGTTGATGAAGGTCTTCACTTTCTTGTTTTTGAAAGATTTACCATTTTCTGAGACAATAGCAAAAGGAATGTCATAATGACAAATGAAGTTTTCCATGATGAATTTGGATATCTAATCACTTGTTACATAAGTGAGAGGGACATCTCCACCCATTTAGTGAAGTATTTAGTTGTGGTGATGATGTGTTTATGGCCATCGATGAAGTAGGTGTGATTTTCTCCTATGAGATCAAGCCCCCATTTTGAAAATGACCAAGGCATAGTAATAGGTTGTAAGGATTGAGATGGTGCATGAATCAAGTTGACATGTTTTTGACACATGACACATTTGCACACATATTGATAAAATTTTGTTTCCATAGTGGGCTAGTAATAACCCATGCACAAAATTTTATCTTGGCCAGAACTATGCCATTAGTATAGCACCACAAATGCCTTTTTACATCTCTTTGGTATCTTAGATAGACTCTTCCAAATTAAATTTCCATATCAAGGTCCCATTGTAGCCTCCATGATATATATTTCCCCCAAGGAAGGTATAATGAGTTATGTGTTGTACAAGGGTTCATTTTTGGGAATGGAAAATATCAGGTGGAAAGGTGTTATCTTGTAAGTAATTGTAAATGTCTTTGTACTAAGGTAAAAAGTTCAAAACTTCACATACCAAATAATATTATGACATATCGTAAGTAGGTATCGTCGATGTTTAACTAGGAACCATACTTCACCTGTTATTTGGAGGTAGGTGTAAAATAGATCCAATGATAGCCATAACATATATGGACTTATTTTACATCAATGGGATCTATTGGAAAGTGATGTGGAAAAAATATTACTTCATACTATATACCATACGCTTGTATGGGATAATATTTTCATCCATAACATTGTATTCATCAGGAATCAATTTGATAATTAGTTCTCGAGTCACCTATAACCTAAACTTGTATGATATTTCACATAATTATTACTTTCATACCAACAATGAGGGCTTCATATTCCACAATATTATTTGTGCAAGGAAAACCAATTTTGAAAGCTCTTGGAATAAGATCACCAATAGGGGTAATAAGAATGACTCCCACACCTCACCATGAAAGTGAATGATCCATCGAAGTAGATTTTATAGGTGGCGAAATCTTCGACAAACAAGATAGATGCATCAAGTAAGTTGAGACTTAATGGGTCTATGCATGGAAATGAAACTTCCACAACTTGGTTAGCGAGAACTTGTCCTTTAAGTACTTTTTGATTGACATATTCAATGTCAAATTCACTGAGTAAAATGATCCAATTTGTCATCCTCCCAGTAAGATTAGGTTTAGATAGGAGATAATTGAGTGGGTCAACTATGGATATGAGCTTGGTATTATTATTCAAGGTAATGGAAAAGCTTTTGGAAATAAAATATGACATCTAAACATGCACTTTTAATTCGAGGGTAATTTAGCTCATATGATATCAATGTGTGGCTATGATAATAGACATCTCTCTCTTTATATTGTGCATCATATTGTTCCAAGATCACGCCTATAGCAAACTAGGTAGCAGAAATGTAGAGAAAAATTGGTTAGCCTAGTGTAGGCGGGATTAAAACAGGTGGATTAGCTAAGTAATGCTACAATTTTGCAAAGGCATGTTGGCATTCAAGGCCCCATTATAATTCAACATCCTTTGTAAGGATATGGGTGAAGGAATGTTATTTATCATCAAGCTAGGAAATGAATTTGGGAATAACATGGATTTTACCACACAAACCGTGGAGCTACTTGAGGTTTTTAGGAGGAGGAATTTTAGTGATAGTTGTAATTTTTTTGGATCCACATCGATTTCTCTTCAAGATATAATTAATCCTAATAATTTTCTCGATATAATATCGAACACACGTTTCTTTGGGTTTAACCTAAATTTGTATTCCCAAAGTAGCTCAAACATGCAATAGAGGATTACGTGATGCTCTACTCATTTTTGACTTTCCCATAATTTTGTTTAAGTAATATTATATAATTTCATCTAACATATTGTGAAAGATAATTTTCATGGAACATTTATGTATAGCCCCTATATTTTTAAGGCCAAAAGGCATGACCTCGATAACATAAAGTACCCCAAGGATTAGTGAAGGAATTTTATGTTTATCCTATTTGTGATCTTGATTTGATTATATCCAAAAATCCATCCACGAGAGATAACATTTCATGACTTACTTTGGAATCAATGATAATATCAATGTTGGGAAGAAGAAAATCATCTTTAGGACATGCCTTATTGATATCCCTAAAATATGTACAAATCCTTATTCCAACCGACTTTTTATGAATAGGAACTATGTTGGAAATCCACTCTAAATAGTCAATATGCCTAATAAACCCTACTAGTAGAAACCTTTCAATCTCTTATCTGACTAGGAGAGCCACATGTGGATGCATTTTATGGAGCTTTTGTTTGATTGGATTAGTTGATTCATGAATAACCAAATTATACACAACCAATGAAGGATATAATCCTAACATGTCCACATAGGACCAACCAAAACCATTAGAGAGTTCTCTGAGAAGTATGATAAAAAAATTATGCTCTTGTAGATTAAGGGATGCTCCCAACTTGACAATCCTAGGCTACTCTTATGTGTCAATTTTGACATCAATAGTTTCTTCAACCAATAACTTAGAACCATCTTCCATTCGCATAGGATCGGGAGAGAGGTTGATTTCTTCCTCTATTAGCGTTTCAATGAGATTTTCACTAACATAATGGTCACTTATATAATCCTTTTTTGATTTTTGACATTTTTTTCTGCAAGTTCCTCAAAGATATTTTCACAATGGGATTTAAATATGTTGTTCTTTTGTTTTTTCGAAGATATTTTTCCATTTTTAAATTTTTATAACCATAGAACTCATCCTCCCCCTAAAGTACATGTATGTATCGAGGTTCATGGAGAATCACTTTTTATGCTCCCAATAGGGATATCATCAAGTAGCCACATGAATTTTTCTATTGCTTCATCGCTCTCAAAAAAAAATGGTTGGTATGCGATGTTGTTGGTCCTAATCAATGAGGAAGGGGTATAAAAGATCAAGTTCTATAATGACAATGGACAAGGTTAAAATGGTGGTATCGAAAATAGGTTCATAGAGGTAAGGTCTTCGTAGAGACTACAAGGATACCATGGTTCAATGTCATATTTGAAAGATTTATCTTGGTGCTAAGAAAGGTAGCATCAAATTATACTTATGGTGCATTGTATGTTTCTATATCAACGTCTTACCTATCTATTTTATCATGTGCATGGAGAGGTTCTCGAACACCTTGTTCATGCTTTCTACACCCATAATCCTGGTATCCCATGGAATACAACATATTGTTAGGGATAATATAGTATGGTGATTGATAGAAAGAGGCCATATTTTCATCAAGTGATTGGGATTTGTAAGTGGTATTCAGACGCTCATCAGCTAAGAGGCCACTAGGTATAAACTTGTCAAGGTTGTTGTACTCATGTGTTTTTCGTGGCTGAAAGTTGGGCATACCACATTTTTTTAGTAATAATGGGAGCTTGGAAACAAGGAGGGATTGTTGGAGGTCATATTCCCCACAGCCGGTGTTAATGATTTTAAACTTGGAATACCATGTGGGAAAAGTGGATGCGGATGTGGATGCACCAATTGTATTAGGTTGAAGCATGTTAGGATGGATATAAGAGGTAAGGGCCTTTGATTCAAGTTCAAATAAAATATCTCTAATAAGGTAGTCATAAAATTTTTGGTAGAGTTTAGAAAACATTTTGTAAAGGGCGAAGGGTTGTAAGTCATCGGGAATCATGAGCTCATATCCTTGGTAACATAATTTGATTCACTAATGGAAAGTGGGGGGCAGCCTGCATGGCATGGATCCATGGGAAACCACGAAGAATGTTCAAAGGAAACTCGAAATCAATAACATGGAATCTATTTTTGGTGTGACATGCCCAACTTCCATAGGTATAGTAATGGTTCCCACCGACTATCTCTCGGCATTATCATAGGCCTTAATGGTGATTACATTAGGATCAAGCTCTGTATCAATATGCCCTAGATGTCTAATAAGTTTCGAATTGCAAATGTTTAAACCATATCTATTGTCCAAAATTACCCATTTGACTTTCTTTCAAGTTATGATTACGTTAATGTACAAAGGTAAATTGTGTATTTAATTATCCAATGGAATCTCATTTTGGATAAAATGATTTTTTTAGATGGGGATTTGGGTAATAAAGGCCTAGAAGTGCAAAGCGTAAATGTCCATTGGAACTCTTGACTCTTGAAGGGTTTATAGAGAATATATTTGTGAACAATAAATATTTGAGAAAATCCAAGACATAAACCTTGTTAGTTGTCTTCTTAAGCTGCTCTAAGAGATCATAATGACCATTAGAAGGATTAAACATAGGGGTCTTGGGACAACAATTTGAGTGTGTCACATTTTAATAGTACACTCTTGGGACTTGATTTTGATAGTGGTTATGTGGTTGGCGATTGGGTGGATGTATCCAATTAGAGAATCAAATGAATGTGATGTCTTAACAACAATGTGATTGGTACTTTTACATTGTGAAAATTGACCTTGATCATACTTTGGTTCCGATTCTTATTTATGCTTTGGAAATGGTTCTTTATATATGCCCAACTGATTTTTTGCAATTTATTGGGATCTTGTGCATCAAGTTCTATATCTCCATGATCTTGGAGATCCTTGATATAGTATTTTAGTTTCATGCATGAATATGTACCATGACCTTTAATTTGATGATATTCATAATATTCATATTATTTGTACCATAATGGTTTAAGCATGTCCTCTTCAAAATGTTTGGTATTAGGAAATGTGGCCATATTGGTCAAATAAAGTTTTCAAAGGATCGATGTCGTACTCCTAAGTGGGTATATTCTTGAGATTTTATATTTGGTTTAGGAGGTCCCTAAGAAAGTTTAAAATGTGGGTTATTTTGGACCGCTTGGATTATATCACATCCCACAATTTTTGTCTGTTTCTCGAAAGGGATGAATTGATGACATACTTGTGTATTATGCCTAGATCTTAATCTCTATTGTGAGTCACGGGCATAATTGATTTTATTATTAAAATATGCTTGAAACAATGGATTAGTTGCATTAACCTTTGATCATGCTCAGTAGCATTGGTATGTTGATACTAATGTCTTTACGATGCAACTAAGTTGATGGACTTGATTTAGTAGATCCTAGGTCCTAACTTGCACTTGTAAGTTCCCGTAATATGTTTGTTATAATAGGTTGTGTGGATAATGCCAACTATATAATGGATAAAGGTATAAGATGTGAAGCTATTCATGCCAAGGTAACTGGACCATGTTATTTTATTGATGCTCACCTTGAGCCTTGATTATATGATTAAGGTATAAAATTGTAATTACACATACAAAGGTAATATGATCATGTTTATTAGTGCTTGGGATAAGTGAATAAGGTTACTTTATAACTAACATTACAGGGGCTAATGAAATGAGCATCACCGACCCCCAATGCAATAAGGTAACGAGACTATGTTACTAAGGTTATGATATGTTTGAGCTAACATTGGAGGGATAATGTTTGTGACCACCACCAAGTCAAACTTAGTAAAGTTTGGGAATGCCCATTTGAGCCCATAATGGGAAAATATTAAGATGATGGTTAATATGGGCATCAACTCCTTGCAAGGCAATCTATATAATTCAATGCTTACGCCTGACCCCAACATGGTAGGTTGTAAAAGGTATGCATGTATTTAAGTTAATTGGTATAAATAAGAACCCATACAATGGGCTTTGACCATAGTTATGTTATCCGATTGTTTATTATTATGAGTCTTATTGTAATTACATTCTATTTTCTAAGGTTTATAGGAATTAAGTCGATAGGTCTTATATTGACCTCATGACATATTATTGAATGATATAGATAACGACTTATGATCATACTCTTTGTGGGAATGACCACCTTGGTCTTTGATCATGTGGCAAGGTTAATATATTTGTTGTTTGAAGGGATTTGGTTGAAAACTAACCCAAATAAATATGGAAATGAGGTTGAGTCATCTATTAATTGCTTTGGCTATGGTTAGTTAAGATTTATTGATTGGTCAATCGACCCCTTCTATGCATTGCATAGTTTGGAATTATTAAATCATATCTTTGATCTAAGATGGATAAACCACCCTATATGCAAGTTGATTTTTATTATCCTGCCGAAGGCATGGATATTGTCTTCACCTTAACAATTAAACATTTGCATTGTTTTCAATGAGATTGTGCCATTTGTATTTAAATGGGGCTGAACTAAAGTTTTATGTTTTGATTTTTTTATGTTGGCAAGCTTGTATTGGTCATTGCCTTTATTTGGCACTGTTCAGAGGAAAAGAGGATTGGATTTGTTGTAAAACATTTAATGCATTAACTGTAATGTAATGGGTACACATTAGGTGGACCTTTGAGTAGCTCGAGGCCAGATGTGTTTCTTGATTTGAAATTGTTTACCTTGCCATTTTCATCTTCCCGCACAGAGGTAAACCAGTTTGAAGAGGAAGGTAATCATATTTTCCTTTATCTTCTGCACAAAAAAATGTTTGCTAGATTGTATTTTGTTTGCTATGATATCGGTTTTCTGTATTTAGATTCCTCTTCGATTTGCAATAAAGAAATGTGATTGTTCTTGGGTTCTGCACATAATTAAAAGTTTCGTAGATATTACAAAAGCTAAATTTTCACATTAATAGATTTTTCCAGTAGTGCATCAACGATGCTCACCTATTAGAGACAATGATTCCCACTCAATTAAGAAATCACCAACCTTCTGCTCTGCTACACCCTTAACATATTGCTTGTATTAGGATATGAGTAGCTGACTTGTGGCTTACCATATCATTTTATTATATCATTTATACTTTATCATGCTTAATAGGTCATCCTTGGTGATGGCCATAGCATATGAATAGTATATATAGGGGATTATAGGTAGTATTTCATTATCATTTGAGCATTTGAGTCTTATTATATGGTTTGGAGGTTGCCCCTCGAAGTGGCAAAGCTATTCTAATTGCATATTGAGATCATTATTCTGAAATATTATGTTATTTGGTGTTCTATTATTTCTCTTAATCTGAATTATACAAGTAATTTCATTACAAGTGGTATCGTAGTGTGATTTGGGCAAAAAGGGCAAAAACCCTATTTTTTTTTTTTCTCCCACATATTGCATGAACCAAAGCAGTGAATTGGTGGGAGATATTTTTACCAGAGTTGTGAAACATTTCAAGTAAGGTTCTCTAAAAATTTCAGACTTTTTTTATTTATTTTGCAAAAGTTATTACAAATTTAGGGTTTTTCATAAAATCGCTCCCTAGGGTGCAAATTGTGAAAATTTTCAAGTTCTTTACATTTTCAGAAAGCTCTAAAAAAATAGTATTAGTATCTTCTCTATGGTTTTTCCTGTTTCAGCCAAATTGTATCAAAACCCTAAACCCTAAGGTTTGACATCATGGCGGGGCCTTCCACAAGAGCAAAAAGAATCCAGTTACTCCGGGTAAAACCCCAGATAAAGATGGGGTAGTGATTGAAGAGATGGAGTTAGAAGGGGTAAATACAGATTCTCAAAGACTAGGGTTTACCTCAGTTGATCATAAGGTGAGCCAACTTGAGTATGAGCTGCGAAATGTACAATCTGAGATGGCCTCTAAAGGAGACATAGCCCAAATCAATCATCGGTTGGATGATATCATGCAACATGTAAAGGGTAACCAAAGATGGCCCAAATCCAGCCCATATCAACCAAGGAGGACATTCAATTCAAAATCATGGACAAACTAACCATATTGATCACTTTTCCAGTCCAATCAGAATCAAACTTATTCGCAACCACGAAACATGATGTCGAAAGTGGATATGCGCAAATTTGATGGTAAGGATCCCTTGAATTGGATAAATCAAATGGAGAAATTCTTTGAGTTACATCAAACACCATCAAGACAAAAGGTGACATTGGCATCCCTATATCTTGAACCCGACCAATTTGTTTGGTATCGATGGTTATGTGCTCAGAGGCAAAAGAATGGTCTAGGTGTCACTTGGACAGTTTTTACCGAGGAGTTGTAATTGCACTATAGTTCCAGTGTTTCAGAGAACTACTTTAGTCAATTAGCAAAGTTACAGCAAACAAGATCAGTCAAAGATTATGTGCATCAATTCCAAAACCTATCCTTAAGGGTGGATAATATTCCAGAAGAGAATCTAACTGACCTATTTCTTGGGGGTCTTAAGGACCACATCGAGCATGAGGTATGTATGTTTAATCCACTCAAGCTTTCTGATTCTATTATCATGGCACGTCATGCAGAGGAAAAATTTCTTTGTAGTAGGAGGCCACCTTTCATTAACACCAAAGACCATAGTATCTCTTCCCCTTCATTTGCTAGGCCAATTAGACTGACTCCTCAACAAATGGAAGAAAAGAGAGCAAAAGGATTATGTTTTAACTATGATAGCAAATATGGACCGGGACATAAATGTGCTGAGAAGAAGTTGTTCTATATTTACGATGGAGGTAATGAGGATGATGAGGAAGCTGAAATTATAGGAGAGTCCTAGGAACCAAGAGAAGATGAAGTAGAGGATCACCAACGTACAATTTCTTTCCATGCATTGTCAAGTATTAGTACTCCTCAAAGACTCAGGTTATTGGCTATCTCAAAAAATAGAAGGTGACGGTGTTGATTGACTCAAGGAGTACTCATAACTTCATAAATAGTAAGTTAGCTGCCCGCCTCAATTGTTTTATTTACCCAACTCCATAAATGCAAGTTATGATTCCGGATGGTGGGACAGTCAAGTGCACAAGAAAGTTCCATAGTATCAAGATTTCCATGGGAGACTACATGTTAGACTCACCTATGTTTTCTATTTCTATGGGAGGGGCAGATATTGTTTTGGGTGTCCAATGGCTCACAACCTTAAGTACTATAGAGATGAATTTCCAAGAATTGTTCATGTGATTTCATTCAGATGGAAGGACAATACAATTGAATGGGATGGTAGCTAAGTCTCCACAGATTATTAGCTCTCATCGATGTGAAAGGTTCTCGTAAAAGGAGTGGATGGCTTTATAACAAAGCTATTTTCCATAGAAGTACAAAATATAGAGTCTTCAATGCCACCCAATCTTCATAAGATTGTGGATGCTCACTCATCTATTTTTGATGCAATTCCAAAGGGACTACCACCAGCTAGGGGTCATGATCATGCCATTCAGTTGATTCCAGGAGCCAAACACCTAACATCAGACCATACAAATACCCATATTCCCATAAAAGTGAGATCGAGAAAATGGTGGAGGAAATGTTGAAGGCAGGTATCATCAGGCATAGCCAGAGTGCATATTCTTCACCAGTGGTCATGGTATGTAAGAAGGATGAAACATGGAGGATGTGTCCAGATTACCGAGAACTCAACAAGTACACCATCAAAGATAAGTTTCCTATTCCAGTAATTGATGATTTACTTGATGAATTGCATGGTGTTGTTTATTTCACAAAATTAGATCTTCATTCGGGGTACCATCAAATTAGGATAAAAGAGGAAGATGTTCATAAAATGGCTTTCAGACTCATGAGGGCCATTATGAGTTTTTGGTAATGCCTTTTGGTCTTAAAAATGTGCCCTCAACCTTTCAAAGCTTGATGAACACTATTTTTAGGCCGTTTTTAAGGAAATTTGTATTAGTTTTCTTTGATGACATATTGATTTACAGTAAGACATGGGAAGAACACTTACAACATGTAAATAAAGTGTTGGAAGTTTTGGAGAAACATACTCTATATGCAAAGCCATCCAAATGTTCTTTTGGTGTACAAGAGGTAGAGTACTTGGGTCATATTGTATCCCATGAAGGCATCAAAGTTGATCCTCAGAAGATCAAAGCTATGGTGGAATGGCCAAGGCCCAAAAATCTCAAAAATCTTCATGGGTTCCTAGGACTAACAGGGTACTACAGAAGATTTGTGCGGGGATATGGTAGAATAACAACCCCACTCACTACATTGCTAAAGAAGGATGCCTTCCATTGGACAGACGTAGCCACTAAATCCTTTGAGCAGTTGAAGGAAGCCATGTGCAACACCCCAGTTTTGGCTACTCCCAACTTCTCAAAAACCTTCATTGTTGAATGTGACGCTTTAGGATCAGGATTGGGAGCAGTTCTAATGTAGGAAGGAAGACCAATTACATTTGAGAGTCACCAATTCAAAGGAAAAGATCTCAAACATGTCTATGAGAAAGAAATGATGGCTATTCTTCATGTGGTCAAGCAATGGAGGAGGCCCTATCTCATGGGTAGACACTTCAAGGTAAAATTGATCATGATAGTCTCAAATACTTTTTTGAGCAAAGGTTATCATCCGAGAAACAACAAAAGTGGGTAACAAAAATGTTGGGTTGTGATTTTGAAATCATATACAAAAAGGGTAAAGAAAATGTAGTAGCCGATGCGTTGTCCGTAGGGATACATCCGCAGATGCCTTACTATGTGGAATGTCCATGTTGACGGATGATTGGGTGGATGAAGCAAGATTGGAATGGAATCAAGATAAGGATACACAATATCTAATACAAAATATCAAGCAAGGATCTATGACATCTAACAAATTTGAGTGGAAAGGTAATGCCCTATGGTACAAGGATAGGTTATACTTGAGTAAAGATTGTGAGTCAAGCATAAGATTCTTGCAGCCCACATGCCTCACTTGTTGGAGGACACTCTGGGTTTTTGAAGACATATCATAGAATAAAAAGAGAATTATTTTGGGAAGGACTCAAGGGGATGTACAAAATTTTGTATCAGAGTGTTTAGTGTGCCAACAGAACAAAGGGGAAACAATTAAGACACCAGGTTTGTTGCAACCCTTACCAATTCCTAGCCAGAGATGGGAGGAGGTCTCCATGGATTTCATCACCGGATTGCCTTGTTCAGAGGGTAAGAATGTTATTTTCATGATTGTGGATAGGCTCACAAAATATGCCCATTTTTTGCCCTATCACATCCATTTGCATCCAATATAGTGTAGCTATTTTTTTGGAGACAATTCAAAGGCTACATGGAACCCCAAAGATAATTGTAAGTGATCATGATCCTATTTTCACAAGTAATTTTTGGACGGAATTATTTTCATGTTTGGGTACTCAGCTAGCTCACAGTTCATCTTATCATCCTCAAACTGATGGGCAAATAGAAGTGGTCAACAAATGCTTAGAGGGGTATTTACGTTGTTTTGTATCAGATAAGCAAGAAAGGTGGATTAAATGGCTACCACTAGCAGAATGGTGGTATAACACATCTTTTCATACCTCTTCTCAAATGACCCCATTTTTAGCATTATATGGTTACCATCCACCTTCTATCACTTCCTCCTTGAGGGTGCAAACTAAGGTCAGAGATGTTGAGGAACACATTCAACATCAACAACAGTTTTGGCTAGTTTGAAGGAGAATTTAGCATTAGCACAAAACATGATGAAACAACAAGCATATCAACACCGTAGTGAAAGACATTTTGAAATTGGTGACTGGGTTTTTGTACGTCTCCAACCTTACAAATAGATGTCCCTAAAGCAACAGAAAAAGGAAAAAAAACTTGCTCCTAAATATTATGGCCCTTATCAGGTTCTACAAAAAATTGGTAGTGTTGCTTATAAACTAGAGTTGCCTCCATCTTCACACATACACCCAATATTCCATGTTTCATGCCTGAAGAAGGTTATTGGACATAAATTTGAAGCCCAGACAGAGTTACCAAAACTTGACGAGGAAGGAAGAATCATTTTGGAGCCAGAGAAGATTCTGCAAACACGTACTAAGAGGCTAAGAACCAGAGACATTAAGGAATATCTGATCAAGTGGAAGAATCTGAGCATAGAAGATGCCACCTGGGAGGATGAAGGTTTTTTGCAGTAACATCCAGGATTATTCAACGTTAAGGACAACGTTGGTTTGAAGGGGAAGGGCATGCTACGCCCTTAACCTATTGCTTGTATTAGGATATGAGTAGCCGACTTGTGGCTTACCATATCATTTTATTATATCATTTATACTTTCTCATGCTTAATAGGTCAACCTTGGTGATGGCCATAACATATGAATAGTATATATAGGGGATTATAGGTAGTATTTCATTATCATTTGAGCATTTGAGTCTTATTATATGGTTTGGAGGTTGCCCCCTCGAAGTGGCAAAGCTATTCTAATTGCATATTGAGATCATTATTCTGAAATATTATGTTATTTGGTGTTCTATTGTTTCTCTTAATCTGAATTATACAAGTAATTTCATTACATGCTCCTCTATTTTACCCATATTAAGTCTTTTAACAACAACAATCTGTCCATTGGGTAGGTATCCTTTGTAGACCTCTGCGTACCCACCCTTTCCTATTATATTATCTGCCATATGCAAAAGAATCCATTGTCCAAGAATAAAAAACAATAGCCTTTAATATCAGATTCTATCAAACGTTTTGCTAAGATCAAATTTTCCTATCACAAGTATACGCATATTTCATATTAGTGAAGTTTGCAGGGGAAGGTCAAAAATAGAACAAAGACATTGATGAACCCTATATTTTACAAGAAAATGGAGAAAGCTGGCATGATTCACAAACCTGGGCTGAAATTGTTTGTAGCAGACTCAAGTTCCTCAAGTGAAAAGAACTTCCAAGATGGCTTTGAAGTTAAATCTGTCAAATGTTTCTCCAAAGTTCAAATCTGATTGTAGAAAGATTGATTATCTTTGCTCTGACCGAAGGAGTCAGTTCTCGAATGGAAACCGAAGAATTATTATTACTTATAATGAGAATTCATGAGATCCTCTTGCTTTATCTAGGGACAGAGAGAAAGAAGCTTCACATAATTTTCTTCTATGATTACTTTCATCAGTTCTTTATTTTGAGCCTCAGTCATGACTTTTCGGATGTATCTCAGAAAAAAGTGTTGGGATCGGTCTCTTAGATGATCAGGTTCAGTGAAAGATTCCTGTAATAGTTTATGATAACTCCATCTATCATTTTAGGTTTTTCAAGAACTCGTCCATCGAATTTTTACTTTCGCTTATGGTGATGTGAATTCTTCTATGATTTAAAGATTTGTGGAAATACTTTGTACTCCATTTCCCCTCAAATATCCATATTATTCAAGACTTTTGCCTGTAATTACTGAATTGTTCTCTTTCTTCATTTCACAACTGTGAACTTGGAACCTGTGTACGTTATGATTTTTGGACCTAAGATAGCTTAAGCTTGCACTTCTTGTTTGTTTTGAAAGATGTTTCCAGAATGTACTGGATACCATTGCTTTAACGTACTTTTAAAATATTGGAACTTTTTTGCAAAATAATACATATGGAATCTTCTGATATCATCAGCTTCTTGGTACCATTGACCAAAGAGGTTGTGGAGATTGGGATCTTCTACCCAAGTATTTTAAAATTTAAAAGAAATTATTTTGGGAGGTTTATCTCTTTGCCTAGTCGGGATTATGGACCAGTGATCTCATATGGTATGCTGAACGTTGTACAACTTAGAAAGATATTTTCCTGAAGTTAACCAATCTGAGACAATACAATGATCAAATTTTCTACTATGAAATAGTTATGTTGCCTCTAAGTACACCATTACAAATTCCTCCAATTTCTCCAAGTGTCGATGCTGCTTCTGAAGGCCGCCTTGTTTCTCACCGAGGAGGAGGGTTGTGTTATTATATCTTATGAGAATGACTGGATCATGGCAACCCCTGCATCATGTGCTTCTTCGTTGGATAACATAAAATCCCCTAGTCTGCAAGTATATTTAATGATTTAACATGCTCTAAGTACTTGTTGTGCAATGTTATGTCAAAATGTGATGTGTTAGATTAATATTCTGTCCATCCTCATCTTTATCGGCCTTCCTTGCCAGACGATTGGATCCAAAGAGATAGATAACAAATAAGGATTGGGGGCTAAATTAAATATTAAATTTCCAAGGAAAAGCATAGAAAATAAATAATATGTAAATTCTCTTGCGGCCTTGCCCTTTTCATTCCCCCAATTAGAATGTAAGCGTGAGGGAGAAGTGATAATCGGCTTCCCTGAAAATGAATCACTAATATTACTAGTGGGAGAAGAACTACCATCTGAATCCAAACATGTTGCTTTGATGATCCTTCCAGAACTCCTTTGGGTGAGTTTCTCCCTATTTCTGTTTGTTTATGCCAAGTTTTGCAGCCTCCTCCATATTCTTCTTCTTCTTCTTCTTGTTCATCTTCATCTTCATCCACGTTGAAGTATACTTGTAAGACATTTGAGGACGTTGAAAAGCATGTTTCTGAATCCCTGCAGGTTTGATGATGATCTTTTCCTTGTTCTTCTTCAACCACTCTTCTGTTTAAACTTTCTTTGGCTTTCTCAGAACAAGTTTTGCCCTTGTGCTTCTTCTTCTTCTTCTTCATTCACATCAAAATAAATTTCCACGACATTAGGAGAGGAATGAAAAGGCAATTGCACGTCCCCACAGGGCTGATCTTCCATGATTTTTGCCCATGCCCTCCTCGAACTTTCTTGTTTGGAAAAGCAAATCGCTCCCTCTGAACTTTCTTGTGTTGGATCTGAAATTTGTTGGCAATCTTTTCCATTGACATTAAGATTAGCTTCAATAACATTAGATGACGATAAATTCAAGTATCTCTACAAATCATTATCCTTATCCATGATCTTGTTTAAGATTTATGCATCCAAAAATTTTGCATGAGGGTTTTAATCCATTCAAAAAGTATTTTATTGTATATCTTTTGTGTCATTATAAATGACTTGCTCATTTAATGATAGTATGTTATCCTCAGTACTTCCCACATTGGCTTAATGCTTAATTTATGAAGTATTTTAGTTAGCATCATTATCTTTAGTTTCTTTTGTGTCAGTGACTTGCTCATTTACATGATAGTGTGTAGAAAAAAAAGCAGGCTCTTTCAACTAGAATTTCCTTTCTTGAAATCCAGTTTCACTAATTCTTTATGGTTTTTGCGGTACTGTGAAAAATTTTTACTAGTTTATGTTTTTTTCACGGTGTGCTCTTTCTTGCGTATCTTAATCATCTTGGAATTCATCCTCACTAGCAAAGGTTTGATTTTGAGATAATAGTAGTTTTTGGGTCAAATCGACCCCCACCATGCATAAATCGGAGTTTACCCTCACTAGAATAAAAGTTTGAGTTACAGCTAAACTCCCCAAGAAGACAAGTCTTCCTTTTCTTGTTTAACAATTTTTTAAAATTGTTGATCTAAAACTATCTACTTCATAAATGCTTCAACTCAGAAAACACTATATTTTTTAGACAATTAATCGGAGGTCGAGTTTTGAGCCTTATCCATGTTAATAGGGCAAAACTCAAATGTTGTTGTGTCCACATTTATGGTACATCCAAAAATCGTTAATTGTCAAGCTGCCACAAAGAAGTCTTAAGTACATTTAAGGAACCATTCATTATGAAGTATTTTAGTTCGCATCAATGACTTTGGTTTGAAAATTTCTTTTTCTATTTCTTCATATAAAATCGAAGATTGTGAAAAGCTCTTTTGTGTCATTCGCTTGTGAATGACTTGCTCATTTACATGATAGTGTGCTAGAAAACAACAATCTTTCTAACTAGAATTTCCTTTTCTTGAAATCATAGTTTCCTGAATTCATATGGTTTTTACAGCTGTGAAACTCTTTCACTAGTTTATGCTCTATAATGTTTTTTAAGGCAAAGTAGTGCTCTTTCTTTGCGTTCTTTTGAAGATTTATCATTCATGCTTTAAATATTGGCGCCTTGGTGGATCAGATTAATAGAGGAGTCATCAAGTTGATCCTTAAGGATGGTACTTGCTTTGTTTCAAAGACTCAAACAAGTTTTTGGATTTGTTACAAAGTTTCTTTCCCTGCCTACTTCCATTTGCAATATTCACCGAATGCATGACATGAATGTAGGATTCAGGTGTGCTTTGAAAGTTTTATCTTCCTATAATATCTAATATGATTCTTGTTGGATGCACATCAAATCCCATTTCAATCACTAGCACACTTTGTGAGGGATTATCTTATGGTTTGATGGGAAAGGAAGTAAGAAGAGGCATGCAATATGATGGAGTAATGGATCCTCAAAGCCCGGAGTTGTGACATCTAGGAAAGTCCTTGTTAAAAGAAAAAAGCTTAGAGAACGCTAGCAAGAAGTTAGGCTTTTTTGGAATCATCTTGTATGCGGATCTCAACCCAAACCACAAAGAGCTCCTCCACACACCAAAAAGGTTTATTTGGTGGAATATTGCCTTTAAGAATGTAAGGTTGGCCAATATTAGGATTTGTCATATCATGGCCTTGTTAAAATTTTCATGATGACCCCATCGTGCTTATGTAGTTAAAGGTTTGATTTTGTAGATAATGGTAGTTTTTAACAAAACAAATCGACCCCCTCTACTTTGATAACACCATGCATATATCAGGAGGCTCTTGATTGTTTAATCATTATGTCGGTTAACCATGCAAATTGGTAGTGGGTTTGGGCATGCAAATAATACCCTACCACCAAATATTAGTGGTCGGCGGCAAAACTAAAGGAAATTATGTGGCACGGTAAGGGTAATCGGGATTAATGTAATTTAATAACCTCGAAAATCTGAAAGCTTCTTCGGGAAGCTACCGAGAAACATTCTAGTCATTTAGTTGTTTTACAGTTTCACTTGAGCTCTGCATGTAGTTTAATGGAGAGTTTTGTTGCGAGATAACTTCGCATGCATCATATTCATTTGTTTTTGAAGCGATTTGTGTGGGGATTGTTATGGCCGACCTAGGATCGTTGTTTTTATATATAGTTGTGCAAATGGTTTTTCCTGCTATAATGAATGCTTTTATTTAAATCAATGCTTAGTTGAAAAGGAGGTAGAGGCAGATTAATATCATGTTAGAGTTTTTTTCTTTGTTGTTGTAAGAGAAACTATCAAGAGAAATACAGAGATCCATTATCTCAGGAATGAATCGTTCTTTCTTTCCCCCTTTATAACTTATTCCATATCATATTTTCATACTAAGAATCTCTGCAATCATGTTCTCTTTCGAACTAAGTTTTTGGAATAAAAATCTATACTAGGTTGGCTTGGTTTTATGAAATATTACTATAGGGGTTTTTGTGCTTGCTGGAATGGGTGGTATTCTGATTTTTTGTTGGTTTATTGTGAGCCTTTCCATGGGCTTCTGTTATTATTAGTATGATGAATACTTTATTTAATCTGGGACATACCCAGAAGCTTGTGATATTGTTAATATTGTAACCTCGTCGCTTATGGGTATGCACTATAACTTGTTATATTATGTGGGTATTCCATGGATTTACGTTTAAGGGAGTTGTATTGGGGTTTTGTTTATAAAAACAATTTACTAATTACCCATTTGGGTTTTCTAGTCAGTCTTGGGATGAGAAATATTTCACTTAAATATAGGGTAACTTATTTTCTGGTACATCGAACGGTTTCAAGTTCGAACCCCTATATTCTCAAGGGGAAACTCTGTTTGTTTTACGGAATGGAATCCTTGAAATTCTATAGTTATGAACGGATTAGTATCTGAATCTGCTATTATAGTTTTCATGGATGAAATAAACACGATTTCATTTATTTGATAACAGTCTTTTGTTAAAAAATGGAGGTGATCTCTAGGTCTTACGTTGGGTTGTTTTATTTTGTTATCCCTTTTTGGGGCACTGTAGCAGTTATGAAACTTTTTGTAATGGGATTTCTATAGCCAGTTTTAGGTACTTTCGATGTAATTAAGGTAAATGGAATTTACCTTAATCCCAACTAAATGTATTAAGCTTCATTTTGACGACGTAAATGATTTTTTAATGGGTGTCGTTTTTACTTGGTAATGATACGACCTTACCAAGACTGTAATGGCATCGTGTGTTTCAATTTTCTATTTTAAAAGGGTATTTCAGGAGATCGTGTAATTTTGTATCTGATACATATCCTTGATATTTGATTATATCAATGCTACTGGTTAGGACCTCGTAGGGATAGGGAAAATACAGGACAGACCTTATGGTTTTCGTTTCATTTAAGGTAATGATGGTTACCTTAATATTGTTGAACACTCGTTTCCCTCGTAGTTAACGATGTTCTTTGGGTTGGGTAAATTTTTTACTCTTTTTTTTTTATTCCACGTGCATGTGATTTGGGATGATACTTGGACCATGAATTGATATTTTAGTTTTAATCTTTGGCCTTCGAAGATTAGATTGAAGGATTGTTTTGTGGGAAAATAGATTGATGTATGTTAAGTTAGGGAGGCTGAGGGAATTACCCTAATTTGAGTCTTAACGAATGTCCGGTAAAGGTAACAGTTTACCTAAAGGGAACTATGCATACCGATATCAATCATATAACTTCGATGTAAATAATTGGTGTTACAACATATAATTCAAGATATACATGTTGAGGTTTGAATTATATATATAATAAGCTTAAGGCATTTTGTTGAGAATGAATGGGATTGTTATCTGCTGTCATGATTACTATTTTTGTAAATTTTTCAATAAGGCACCACTGATTGCTAAAGCAGTGAACAATTCAATTATAGATGCAAGATGAATAATCTTTGAAATATACTATTTTGATTTTAGTACTAATATAAGGATATGTTGTTTAATATTACAACATTTCTTTTATTCAAATAATATACAACATAAGTTGTAAAGTAGGAAAGGTAACTTTTCATGTTAGTTCAATCGAACTGACCTTTTCTAACATTTTGTAGATGGCATAATTTAAGTCTTCATGGCGGATGTTGTTGAAAGAAATTGTTTCTTCGATTTGTTTGATTTAATACTGCAATGTATTGATTACTGTGATTGCAATTAAGTGAAATATCATTGTTCGGTTAATTGATAAAAAGAGGCTAAGTTATCCTATTTTGATTTATAACTATTTTGAAAAGGGAATAAATAATTTGTATTGGGTTGCCACATGATATACCCTCACCCTTCCCACAAAGATAGGAGAGATGATGTGGAGAGGCCTATGTCTCCATGACCGTTCTTGGAGTTTTCTTCGGAACACGTGGGTTTTGCCTCTCATTAGCACGCCTAATTTATTGGGTGCTGCCGGTTGTGCTTGTGTTGATTCCTTGATGGTATATACGGTTCGATGATAATCAAAATTTATTAGAAAGGTTACTCAATTTATTTAATTGAATGTTTGGGAACTTATGTTGTTTAATATATTATAATGTTGAGTGATTAAATATAATATATTAAATGGATAGTATATGAATGTTTGTATTTAGATATGAAGGTATTAAGTACATTATGGACTATTGTTTGATAATTTGGATATTGGATCTAGTCGGTATTATCCTTGACATGATAAATTACTAGTGTAATTAGGAAAATACGAATTGTGGATCCGATGCAAAGTAAGTTAAATTAAACTTGCATCTAGTATGTATAAGGAACACAATGGAATAACTTAAACCTACAATTGATGATATTAGGACCTATCGCTATAATCGTGATGATATTAACTATAACTTGGGGTTACATAATTTAACTAAATTGCCCTAAGTCAACTAAGATACGACATCCCCAATTAGAGAAACTCAACGGACCAACTCATTATTATGGAGTAGTAATTATTTAATGATGAAGGTCATTAATTGGTTATTGTGGTATAGCAGCCATACTGAGTTATCTCATCAAGCTTCACATATTGTGACGGTCATAACACCTTAAGATTCAGGTTTCATTAAAGTTACAAATGTTGATGTATTGTGCGGATACAAACCCCGATGCCAACTTATGATGGCTACATGAAGGGAAGTGGTCTTGTAGTGATGCAAATCATTACAAAGAAACTTACCTTCCCATAGACATCATCCAATGACATATTGGTACTTATTCATGCAAGTTGATCCAGTTTATTCCTTGCACACAACTTGTAAATAATCATAACTCCATTGTCTAATCTTAATCTAGATAACAATAATTAAGTGATATGGTGAAAGACAAGTTCCAATTGATGAATGTTTTATCATGGAATTGAGCATGAAAACATGTCTTTGAAACTCTAGCCGAGTAGTGTAAGTTGTTGATTACATTGTCTTGATTTCACCAAGATCTAAGTTGTAGGATGTTAGATGGGATTCTATATGGATACCCAAGTAGACACTTAGATTGCAACACTTGATTATCCTTGAATGAAAAAGGAAACCACTAGTATATTGGGTATACTTACTCTAACGAGCAATATATGAGGGATTAGAAATTAATCTGACTCATACAACTGCACATGGTTAATTATATAGGATGGATTGATTTAGATTGATGTTGGTTCTAAATTATGTGAATTTAGAACAAGGAAACATGAGATATGATTATAAATTTATGTTGGATTTAAATGTTGCATATTTAAATCAAAGAAGCATGAAATTAATGTAAAGGAAATTTAAAAAAATCCTAGTTGAGAAGTGTATTAAAGTGGTTGTTACATGTTTGGAATATGTGATTTCATTACCTATGAAATTTTTATTTTTTGAATATTTGTATTTGTCGATAGTTTTAGGGTCATAGTCCCTTTGGAAAGGTTTTAAGACACCTTTAGCTAATAAGGATTTTTTCAATTTGACTACCTTTCTTAATGAATTATTCAAATGTACCTACACACGTGTATTTTTAAATGGAAGGAAATCTCGGGATGCTAGGTAGAAATATGCTTATGAGTTACTTCTTTGGGATTGAGCAAGGGAAAAAACTAGATAACCCTCACCATATCCGTAAGAAAACTACAAATTTTTCATTGTTTCATTGTTTAGCACTCGGATAGCTCAATCATTGTAATGTCACTTTGCATATTTAAAGATAAATAATTAACAAACCTTTTAGATAAGTCTGCAAAGGTAGAGATTTACCCATGTGGGATTTGGAGAAACCATTCAAATGCCTAGCCTCCAAGACTTTGTGGCAATAAACAAATGAAGAAATTATCACTACATGAAATTTCTTAACAATCCATGAACAAGTCCTTCACATGATCTCTCGGGTCACCTATGCCACGATATTTGTCAAACTTTAGACAATCAAAACTAGGTGGAAAGGGGGCACATAACATTTCCCAATCAAATGGGTAGGCACACAATTATTTGAAACAATATTTCTTAGTATGTCCACTAATGTTTTCTTGCAAGCCACTAAGTGCGTCTTTATTGGTTAGCACTATTGGTCAAATAATTTACCACAAAAAAGTGCGGAAGGCATGTAAGTAGGGTTTGATTTAGATGCTTCACCTCCATGGTTCTCATTATGATGTGTTTCATAGGCCACTTTAGATTTCTCAGTGTTAGTGACCTTAGGTTTTTTCATATGGACATGAGAACCTAAGCTCTCCAATTGGTGACTAAGTGCTTATAGTTGTTGTTGAATCGTCACTTCTTCATTTGGTTGGTCTTCATCCTTATTTCTAGCATCACAATTTAGCTTAACAAAATGTATGTGATGTCGTGTTTTAGTTGTTTTAGAAGGTATGTTTATGGTGGATCCCTCATGAGGACCTTTGGGATTTACCGATGTACATGTGTGTCTTGAGTCTAAGATGTCCTAAACATTATTGAAGGGTGGAGGATTTGTTCACTCTTCCCTCGAATCATACTAGTCAAAAAATTTTTGGATCAAAATCATAGGGTATTTTATCACCTAATTCAATCAAGCAATGAATAACTTGATCTTTGTTTTGATAGATAAATTTATCGACTGAGATATATTGTGTTGAAATACATCATGTGGTATTTCTTCCTCTCCCCTAATATGATTAATAAGATCAAGTGCATCATCAAATAATTTTTCCATGGGATCATGAAGGAATGTATTAGGGTTACCTAAATGGCGATAAGTACCATGTAATGTGTGAATCTTGAATGATTTTTTTTTTAATCATGTGTATCGAGGGACCCTATAAGTTGATTTAGTGTAATAGTTGAAACTAAATGTTTTTTGAGATTTGGATGTTTAACTCGATTTTTCAAAGGGAATATAAGCATAAACGGATAGCAAAATGACTGCAGATGGAGATTTTACAAATGTTAGGATGTTTGATGGATTTTTTCCAAGGAAATCTAGGTAAATTTTGGCAGCAGTAAAGAATTGTAAATAGTCATTTGTCTTAGTTTTATATTTACAATTTACTTAAGGAAAGATGGGAAAATTTAGACAACGTAATGATTGTAAATGATTACTTTTCCTAGTTTTGATTTATAATTTTCTCGAGGAAAGGGAAATTTTGAGAGCGTAATGGTTATAAATGATCATTTTTCCTAGTTTTGGATTTGTAAAATTTTAAAGTAAATCTAAAGAAATTTCAATAGCATAACGACTCAATTCTAATAATCAACCAGTTTTAATTTTTACAAGATAAAATGGTTAGAGAAATTTCAAAAGAGTTTTGGGTTGTTGCGTTTGATAAATAAGGCCAAAATTTGGACAAAATATATGGTCTTGATGTGAAATAAATTTGGTTAAACATGAACAGAGTTTCACCTTATTTTTATTGCTAAAATAAGGATTTAACTCGGATAGAGTTTTCCTTGTGAGGTTTGTGACGAAAATTAAGTTTTACGTTGGACAACGTAACATGTTGTGTTGTATTTTTGTTTACAAACACGGTTTTCAGAGAAGAAGTCAATAAAATCACAACCTATCCCTAATGTTTGGCCATCTAACTAGGATAAACAAGGTTTTTAGAGGCATCCATAATATACCTTTCATTACATGAGGTTGTTATGCCCTTAACCCTAGGTCATATATCGGGATATGGATAGCCAATCTATGGCTAACATAATCTCTTATCATGTCATATCATATTTATTTATGCTTTCATATACTTAGTGGGCCAACCTTAAGGATTTTGATAGTATAGTAGGGTATATATACGAGTTAAAGAGTAGGTTAACGTCATATTGAGAACTTGAGTATTATTGTATGGTTTAGAGTTTGGCCCCTTGAAGTGGCTTAATTATTCTACTTGCATATTGTTATAATTTCTTTATATTTTGGTGTTCCTTGATATATTACTACTAATATTTAGATCTATCAAAGAAATTTCATTATAGATGGTATCGTAGTTGCGATCTTGACCAAAATTAGGTCAAAAACCCTAATTTTTTGGTTCAGCCATATCTTATGAATAGTTGTGAATTTCTCATCCAATTTTTAATAGAAGTGGAGACACATCAAGTAAGATTCTTGGAAAATTTCAGGATTTCTTGATCCATTTTTCAAAAATTATCACCATTTTAGGATTTTTCTTAAATTCACTCCACCAACCACCACTTATGGAAAATATCAAAGTTATTTACATTTTCGAAAAGCTATTATAAAATAAGAGGGGGTTTATTTTCTAAATAAAGGATGAAATAATTCATAAATTGGACACTTAAATCTTGATTAAAGGAGTTTATTCTTGAAACCCTAATATAGAATGGTGGGTTGAATTTAAGAAGATTTATTTTTCATCTACATGGACATGGTTTTGGTTTTCATTTTGGCTTGATGGTTCAACAAAGAGGTGGGTCTCTCAATTGAATCAAGAGTGTTCAAATTGGTCTTGGGAGGAAATGGAACAAGTTTTCTTGAGTAGGTGGAATAAAAAGTAATTAGGAATAGAATGAGAATAAGGAGGAAGAGGAGAGGAAGAAGAGGAAGAAGGAGAAGGAGTAGTGAAAACAAGAGGGAGAATAATAAGAAGAAGGAAACAAATAAGGACAAGATGAAGATGAAGACAAAGAGGAAGATGATCAAGTTGAATAAAAATAGAGGATAAGAGTTTAGATAGTGTGGCTCTAAAGAGGGAAGCTTCAATATTTTTGTTTGAAGAGTGCACCCATCAAAAAATAATATAAAGGAAGTTCAAGTGGATAGTAAGATCTTTTTTTGCAGAATTGAAGCTCTCTCATCTCAAAGAGAGTTTTCCACTTTCACATACCTAGCACATTTCTTGGTTGTGAAATTTCAAAGGTCACAAAATGCTTTGGCCCAGATAGAGTTGTTTGTATTGGATAAAGAAGTCCAAATCAATTTGGAACATGAGGAAATTCTTCAGATGCACATTAAGAGGGTGAAGAGGAGAGTAATTATTGAGTATCTAATCAAGTGGAAGAATTGAGACAATGCAACAAAAACATGGGAGGAGGAATATTTCTTGTACCAACATCTAGAGATCATCAACATTAAGGACTACACTTGTGTGAAAAAGCCTCCAAAAATTTTCAACATTGGGGACAATGTTACTTTGAAGGGGAGGGGCATGTTATGCCCTTAACCCTAGGTCACGTATCGGGATATAGATATCCAACCTATGGCTAACATAATCTTTTATCATGTCATATCATATTTATTTATGCTTAATAGGTTAGCCTTATGGATTTGGATTGTATAGTAAGGTATATATATATAGGAGTTAGAGAGTAGGATATTATCATCATATTGAGTAGTTGAGCCTTATTTATGGTTTGGAGGTTTCCCCCTCAATGTTGTTAAGTTATTCTACTTGTATATTGTGATCATTTCCCTATATTTTGGTGTTCCTTGATATATTATTGTTGATATTCATATTTATCTAAGTAATTTCATTACAAAGGCACAAGTATGAGATTAGGAAATGTTGTCTAGTGGCGTGGTTTAAAGGGTCAAATTCCCCTCCCCTTCTCTCTATCTATTTCATTGGAGCTTGGCCAAAAATGATAGTTGTTTCATGAGGCAATTAGTCTAAGCCCTGCGTATTGGAGGAAAATGCACCCCTCACTTCATAGGAACCATGTAAAACTGAAATCCTACTTAACAAAATATGACTGACCTTCCCATGAATTTATATAGCCCAGCGACACATGGGCTTTGTTCACATTATTAGGTAATGACATCCTAACCACTGAACCCTACTAAAGAAAAAATGACTAATTGTATTTTTATTTCCAATATCACCTTGCACCGCATGGAAATAACATAAGTAGTTGAGATGAGGTACAAAAAGTAGCCAAAAGATGTGGAAAGGAAAAAAAAACCCTTATAAAATAGTTAAGGTAAAGGTTTATCTAATATACAATGTTTTTGTAAGAATCCTAGATGGTTAAGGTGACGATTAACCCAATATGTTAAACCTTTGACAAACATCCTAAGTTTTTAGAAAGATAATTAATCTCATATACTATGCAAACATGTTGAAAGGAACATGTGATTTCTTAAGAAAAAGTAATTAAAGTGTGAAGTAAAATAATATAAAATGATGAGCACACAACTTGGTGTTTTATTTAATTTTTTTTTTCTTCTTAGAAATAATCTTTGGTAAGTGGATATGTAACCTATGCACCAAAACTAGTAGTTTCACAACAAAAATATATCTAAACGAAATATAAGTGACAAAAAGTGAGAAAATGGAAAAACCTAAAATATTTATCGCAAGGCAACCGACATAAAGAGCGAGGTCATTCTTCATTAGATATAATTTGTTAAACAGGTGAGGCCCCTACAATATATGATGAGGCCACTTAAATTTTGGTGGGGCCACTACTATATATGATGAATCCACCAAATCAAGGTCTTTGCCATATAGAGCGAGGTCGTTGAAATTTTAGCGAGGCCACTAACTGACAAGGAGAAACCACTTTAACTGACAAGGCGAAACCACTTAACAGTAACAATGGTTTTATTATTTATGAAACTTACCATGATTTTTCTCTCTCGAATACCATTTTTTCATGAACATATGTTGTTTCCATTGAGCTACAAGTTGTTTCCACATCACCAAGTGCTATCAATAGTACCTTCAAACTAAAAACACATGCTAAGTATTCATGATTTTATCAAAAGATGTGTATAAAAACATGTAAGTACAAGATTTTTACAAAAATAGAAGTGAAATTATAAAGATAATGCTAAAAATAATTTAAAAATTAACAAAAGGCGGAATAACAAGGAAAATCATAAAAATGAGAGGTATTTTTGTGAGAACAAGGTTGCTACAAGATGAGATGAAGTTGTTTTAGGTCAAAGTCGGCACTAATCTAAACAAAACTACCAATAGTTTCAAATCTTCCATAATATATTGCAAAAATTTTGTACAGGTCAAGTCCACCACCGATGTGTCGAGACCACTTTGAAAAGAATGAAAATAAAGCATAAACACATAGGGTGATTGGGCCATGGGAAAAATTTAGGCCATTAATTTATATAGTGAGGTCTTTGTTTATCGTGTTTAGGCCACTAAAATTTCCACATCTAAAAAAGGAGCTAAAAATGCCAAAAATGAAGAATTTCTCTTAGTAAGATCAAATTTTGGCATCACCTAAGCTCGTTATTGCCTACCAAAAACTCAACACTACCAAACACATACAAAGATCAACAAGAACATGGAAATTTACAAAAAAATCAAAAGAACTTGAAGGAAAATGCATGTAAAACTAAATAAGAAATGTGCATGAGACAAAGGGGTGTCCCACCAGGTGTGCCATATGTATACATGCTAAATAAATAGAAAAAATTAAGCTAAGGATCTAACACCAAGTAAATCCTAATCTATTTCAATAAGCAAATACATCAAGATAAAGCATATGAAATGAAGCTAAATAACTTGCAAAAATATTAACAACATTAATGCAAACCTCCCTTTATTGTGTGGATGTGCTTTAGATTTGTTGGTATTTCTTACAAGATGAGCACAAGCCACAAATGGTCTTAGAACAAGGATCTTGGTAAAGGAATAGATCTCCTCAAAATGGCCCAAAATCCATGTTTGATTCTTCTCTTTTTTTGATAATAGGTAAAAGAGGGTTGAGGGGACCCTACCCCGTACAAAGTTTACAATTTTTTAAAGAAAAGGCCAAGGGAGTATCCATTGAAGCCCATACTTGAGACACAAACCAACCCAACTACAAAACAAAAGTATCCACCATAGCAAAAATAGACATAGCAAAACTAACAACAGGAGTCCAACAAACTAACAGTAGAAGTCCATGAACTAACAACATAGCAAAAACCAAAGAAAACATTCCAGACAGTACCCTTCATTATTATTTTATCAGATCACCCACCGTATGCATGCACCCATTCCATTCCTTAACCAAGTTGGCTATAGTAGATTTCCATAACTTATAATTCGGCTTTTCTATCTCCACTTTAGGGTTAGTTCCTTCTTTTTCTTTAGTCTTCACTATTTCCATGGAATGGATCATCTCAGCAAGGATTTTAAGATGGTGGATAATACTTTTTACATTGAGTATGTGAACATCTCAACAAGGATGGTTGATTCTTCTCTTACTACTTCAACAAGTAGGGAGTTTCTCACTTTTGGCAAGCCTTCCAACAATAGAAATGCTCTTATGAGAAATGAGTATGTATGTTTTATAAGGATATGGTGTGTTTTGGTAAAAGGTACTAGGTTGATTTTATATGTTTCCTTTTAAGAAAACTACTTCTAGTGAATGCATGATAATGGAGATGTAGAATTAGGAGTGGATAAGCATTATTAGGAATGCTTAATGAGGATTAATGACCCATGGGAGTTAGAAGAGCTTTAATTAATCACTTGGGATTAATTAATAGGTAAAGATTTATCTTGTAGAAGTTATTTAGATTAGATGTAGATATAAATTAGATAGAAACTTATTGGAATTTGAGGTGTTTAATCTAGTGGGATTTAATTAATAAAAGGGTTTATTAATAAAAAACAATATAGTGAAAGGGGAATTTTGAATTAATATGGTAATTAATTAATTAAAAGGGATTATAACTAACGAAATGAAATTAACTAGCATCCAAGTTTTAGGGAATTACCTAATTAACGTAATGTCACTAAATATTGTGTGATGATGGGAAGAAGAGTAATTAGTGCAATTTTAGTATTAATATTGTGCGGTGGAAATTATCTTCTACAAAGAGCATGTAAGATTATTGAGGTTACGATATTTTGTGGGAGTGTCCTCGGATGGAAGGTTATTAACAAAATTTAGAAGTATAAAACCATGATGTTATGAGTTTAATATGATTTATTCTCTCTAACTTATCTTTGAGTTCAATTTGGTTAGAGATTGATGAGATGTTTCTTCTAACAAAAACTTGGGTAAAAATATTTCCCATGATGGGTTGGGAAAGGATTGTTTTGAGGTGCATTTGGAATGATCATGCATTTTACGTTAAATATAAAGTTGAAAGTTTCGAGACACCATCACTAGTGGCATATAAAAATTCATTTATAGACTATAGTTATCTTTTGTTGTTGGAGATTTTGAATTGTCGTATGAGATGATAAATTTCATTTGGATAGGTTGATAGTTTATTTTAGAGTCTTATGGGAAGGATCATATTATGTATTGTGATTTTGTTCTAAGGATATGATGAATAATTTGAATTCTTTGTTCACCCATGTTTTTTTCATCCTTGTGTGCTAATGAATTCCATCATTTGTTGAATACAATTAGTTGTTTGCTTGTATTTTTTTACAACATTTCCAAAGTTATCTTTAGGTAGGTCATGATGTTGAATTATTTAATATGACATTGAATAAGCCTTCTAATTCAATGATGGAGTTAGGTTTAAGTTGGTTATACCATTCTAATACATCCACAAGGATTTTAATTTCTAACTTGGTAGTTTTGTAGATATTTTTCTTAATTTGATATTTATTAAAGTTGAAAAATTCTTTAAGGTGTATACTAGGGTCAATAAAGACATGGTAGGTCATAACTGGAGATATAATCCCGATTCTTGTGGATGAAATGTAATTTTTAAAGTTTTGTTTATAATATTTGTATTATATTTCTTTGAGTAAGAGATTGTGGGAAAGGATTTTCATTTGCATCCCTAAAGGGAGGAGAGTGAAGACATTGAATAGATGGTCCCTAATAGACTTATTTCATTCAATTGGTCATTTACATGATTCAGATTTTCATCTAAGACATTTGGTTGTTGGTTATGATTTACATTTGGGCCATTTGATCAAAAGATGTATGAATATTTGAGTGTGATCTACTTAATGGTTTTCAAAAGGATTGTATGCATGGAATCAAGGATCATGTGCTGATTAAAGCACCTTTTGTTGGGGTTGAAATTGATGTAGTTGTAGACATATAGAATTTAGGTGAAGTCAAGAAAAATTGTGTTGTTTGTTTCCCCATGTTAGTTTCCAAAATAATTTTATTTAGTGAGTTCATTAGGACTTGTAATTATTTTGGGTACCTTTCCATGTGTTGAGGATTCATTTCTACAATGGTTTTCATTATTGGTCACTATCTTCTTATGAGATTTATTTTCCTTAATTCATTTTTCTAGAGAACCAAGTGATGCATTTATTGAGAAGTAGCTTATATTTTATTTTAAAAGTGGGTGAGGTGATATCTCATTTAATATTGATGAATACTAGGTCCTCCTTGTCTTCTACAAAGTCATACAACGAGATGAAAATCTTAATGTTTCATCTATTTCATGAATAAACCTTTACAGAATCTATAATACAACTTCTCTCAAATGGAGCTTACATGGATATTCTATAAGATTCTATGGTACTCCCTTAAGACCTATCTTAGAGTGTTGTGTTTACAACCACATTCAACAACCTTGGCTCTAATGACCTACAAGGAATTCTTCATCTTCATCCTTGGAAACACTTCAATAACCCTCAACAACCTTAGACATTCATCTAGCCACACAAAATTATGAACTTTCTCTTTTTATAGCTACATGTCATGCCCTTTTCCCGCTTCTCTCTCCTTATTTGAATTTTTCCTCTAGTGGGCTTGCTTCTTCTAGATGCTTCCAAATAATAATAATGTTTTGGTAGAGAAAATTGCATCGTAGAAATAATAATAATGTAACCTTCTTTTGATTTAAGATTGTATACAAATATATATAGGATTAAGACATCCTATTTTCAAGTTCAAGCTCCCTACAAAATCTCAACATCACAACCAATTAACCACCCTATAATCACTCACATCTATTCTACGTGAGTGGTAAAACAACATTTGTTATAAGTTGTTTATTTAACAACTTCATAACAATATTAATACTTACATATTACTATGAGTAATTACAACGTGATTCACATAACTCACATAAATATTTAATCTCACACTAACCTATTGAAATAATTTGAGCACTAACATATATTTTCCTAACACTTACACATTCATCCAACTACCCAAAATTATGAAATCATTCCCTTTTTATAGCTATGTGTCTCACTCTTTTCTTTCTTCTCTCTCCTTGTTTGAATTTTTCCTCTGGTGGCCTAGATTCTTCTAGATGCTTACAAATTTCCCACTCATATTCAAATTTGAATAGATATTCTTTAATATTATGATCTACCACGTGTCTTCTCATGCCATGTTGATCTAGTTGTTGGTTCTTATGACCATTGCATCTTAGTCAATAGTCATGTCAAATAGCTTCTATCATCTTTTGTTACTTCTACAAAACTATCCATCTTGTCACGCACCCTTTTTCTCATGCACCTTCATCACACCTCGGTTTAATTTTATCATGCTCTCTTTCTCTTGAGTTCTACCTCCAGCATTCTCTTACACACTATTCTTGGGCCTTCTACAAAACATTCGTGTGCCTCCTCAACAACCTTGGATATTACACAATCCTCGTTGATGCTCTTGCATTCTCTCGACCCTTGTGCATAACTCCTTTACAACCCTTACGCGCCTTCAAATTTTTAAGCTAGGTAAAACTCCATCTAGCTACCAAAATCCTATATGCATCTCCACACTTTATTCTTCTCGCACCTATTCTACCTTCCCCTAAACATCGATCTTTCGTTCTTTCCAATTCTTGTGCACCCCCATACTTAGGTAAAATTGTTTAGGATTTCCCTAGACATAGGATGCTCCTACATCAAACACCCAAGGTACTTTAAAATTGTGGTACTCCTTAAGTATACTAAGTGAGTGGTAAAAACAACCTTCAAATTATCGAGGCAAACAACTTTCTTCCATTCGTCATATGAACATATTCTTGTCCTTGGTGCTTCTTTTGTCATCTCTTCTAGTCCCTTTTCACCCCATTGTGACTTCTTCATGATATCTCACACATACTTGTGAGATTCTACCCACCATATCCCAACCTCCTCTTCCAAATAGATCTCTCTTCTTGATCCGTCGCAAGTATGTTCTCATTATTACCCTTCTTCCACACAAGTCTCTCGCTTGTCATGGACCATCCTCCTCTTACTAAGGTTTCTCCTTGAACCTTTTACTTTGCAAGTTTGCACTCACCTCAAATATTTCCTATGTGAGTCTGTAATCACCCTTGTCCATCCACCTCCTCCTAAATCCTTTTTGGATTTTTATCTTCTTCCCATTTCATCTATGGGCTTCCTCTTCTTGCACATTTATTCTGCACACACTTCTCTTCTTGTCTTCTCCTCTTCTCTTTCTTCCATTCTCTTATATCCTTCCTACCACTATGTCTCTTCTCTACGTTGTTTAATCCTATGCACTTCATTTTCTCTTATTTATTTATCACTCTCTTTTCGCGACCTTATCCATTTGTGCCCTTATTTTGTCCACATGATTTTGTTACACACTTGAACCTTGTACACCTTATCTCATTTCTTCCTTTTGTCACCTTTTTGCTACAAACTTATTCCTTTTACACATCCTCTCTTTGCACATTCCCATTTTGTTCTATTCATTGCATAAATTTTCTCCTTCGCATGTCTATTTCTTCACGCACTCATAGTTTAGGCTCATTTATGACCATTTTCCTCTTGGTCTTCATCTCTCTCTTCTCCCTTTTATACTTTGGGCTTCCCTCCATTGAAAAGATTCTCCTTTTTCATTCTTCCTTACACATTTATTACATGCGGTCTCCTCCATCATGCTTGATAATTTTCTATGGGTTTCTTTGCATCTTTTTCTTCTCTTCATGGTTTCTCTACCATATTCTTCTCTTTTTTGGTCCATCTTCATCCTCGCACACTCTTCTCTTGTGGCTATGGGCCACCTTCTTACTCTTCCCTAGGGTAGATCTATTACGCCATGCACATTCTCCTTGGTGACTTCCTTTTCACCTTCACCTTTGAGATCTACTTGATCTCATTCTTCTCTACTTCTCTTTTTGCACTCTATTACTTGCATAATTCTTTTGCATCTTTCTCCTCGCATTGCTCCCTTCAGAAGATTTTTATTTTTTTGTGTAATCCCTTCACTCGGTTGCACCCTTCTTCTTTTGCATAATATTTTACACACTTACTTTCCTTGAGGACTTCACAAGTCTCTCCTCGCTTGGTGTGCTCTTTTCAATTGCACTCCAAAAAAACCCCTATGGGTTCCTCTACCTTTGTTTCCTTTGGTGAAACTTCTCTCTTCTCGTTTGTTTCCTTCAGTAATGGTGCTCCCATTATTGCATGCATCCTCTTCTTCATGCTCCTCAACTCCTTCGCTTAAATTTTATCCATCATCATGATCTCATGTGTCCTTCCTCTCTACTAAGGTCCCTTATTTTACACACTTAACTATGTATCTCATTTTCCTTCTTGTGGGACATCCTCCTCTACACTGCAATTTGCACACTCCAATCTTCTTTTTGGACTCTTTCTTTGGTGCACTCTTCATTATTCATGTGTGAATTCCTTTGGTCCACTCCTTATACTCCACACACTTCTCTTCATTCCTTCTCTATGGCCTCCATATGTGACATCAAGTCACCCTTGTGTGTGCATGGCCTTCAATGACCATTTCTTCCCATTTTCCCTTAGACACGACAATAATATTTGCGCGTCATTCTTTACTTGATTGTGCACTCTATTCTATCCTTATATTAAACACTATCCACATTCTCATGTAACCTTTAGTGTGCTCATGATTTGCGTTGACCATCTTCTTTTCTCTAGCAGACCTCTTCCCTCGCACAATACTCTTACGCATTGACACTCACACACTGAGTGGATTATCTCTTCACCCTCTGATCATATCTTTAGCCCTATCCATGTAATTTTTATTTTTCATTCTATGGTGGTACTCCCGTGCATACTTACTCTTCACACTTTCCCTTTACTCGCGTAATATTTGGTTTTTCCTTCAGTGAAATCCCTTTCTCCCCTTCGATACTCCTCTAATGCTTTCTTCATGTGAAATATTCTCTACACCATAGAATCCTCACTAATTATTTCATTTCCATCCTTTTCTACTTTGTACCATAATAAATTGTCTCCTCTGTGGTATTTCTCTATATCCTTGTTGTCATATGATTTTGCAAGGAAAAAATTCAATATTAAAACATGACAACTTAACTCTAATGTCAAAATTTTCCTCGTAAACCCTCCTAAACAGCCCTCAAGACCAGTCTTCCCTTTGTTTCATACATATCCTAACCTTTTAGGCCCTCATGCATGTTTTATATACTTTCCTAGTGTTTTAAATATTGAAACAATGTGATTCATTCCATTCGAGTGTAGTACTTCTCAAGGTGTATTCTTCAGTAGGCCTATAAAGGTTATTTTTGCCTTCCCGGGACAAGTGTGCATCCTCAAGATAGAGTTGAAGGATTAAATTCATCATGAATTGATTTATAGGAACTAAGAACATATTACAATTGATTTAGGAAAATTTGGAGAATATTTGAAGGTTTGGGAAAAAGAACAATGAAGGTGAGTTTTTGAAGGTGAAGGAGCTTGTAGTTCAAAATAGTGCCCGATCTTTGATAAATAATTATGGAATATTTTAAGTATTTATAGGTCAAACAATATATCATTGGAAATATAATTCAATTCTATAAATGATGGTACTTTCATATTTTTCACAAGACCAAGGTGCTTCTTTACACAACTCATTTTTGACAGCACATCCTATTGTCCCAAGAAAGAATGAGAAATTTTAAGGTGTTTAAAGAATAATTGTAAGTTTAGACCAATCCCATTGTCTTTAGAAGTATCTTGGGAGTCATAATCATATAAGGGCTCATAAAAAAATTCTTCCCGGAGCTCGACAACTTTGTCTTGAGTCTCTCTCTCAAGGTATACTTCCAAAGAATTAGTCAAATTTTTGAACTACAAGTGCATGACGCATTTTAATGTCCCTCTTTTCCATTCCCCTTATGGAAATTGAGTAAAATAAATTTCACACCACTCCATTTTTGCCTCATTTTCCCCTCTAGTTCATCACATGACCTTGTTGAGACTCCGCAAGCCCTTTTCACCTCATTCTAGCCCCTCATGTCCCAAAGTATGCCACTTGTCACAACTAAGTGAGGGAGAATTTTTATGTCCCTCTTGTACCTATCCGTGTCCCTTGGGGATAGATTGGACAAGAAAATTTTCCCCTCTCTTTCCCCTTTTTGATTCCTTGTGTGATCAAGATTGAGCCCTTGGGTGTTAAAATAAGTCTTTCCTCTCACCTCTTTCTTTGAATGAGACTGTGACACATGGAAAGCTCGGGTGATGAAAAATTTTGTGTCCCTCCTATCCCTATCCATTGGGGACATAGGGGATAAGATAATGCACCCCATACCAAGTATTTGGAAAACCAAAGAAAAAACAAACTATTGTTTCTCCACCCATCTCTCAAAAGCATTCTTTGGAGGCTTTTAATGCTCAAAATTGAATATTTTCACCTCATTCTTCCTCCCGCTTAAAAATTTCATATATACATAACATCAAAAATCTAGAAAATATAGCCACCATGTTGTTGAAATGTTTCTGATACATCCATGGTTGCAAGGGATGAAGCTTTTCTCATTGTTCTTCATCTAGAAATCAAGGCACGAGATCCCTGTATGAGACAAAACAAAACTAGAATTCATTGTTGGAACTTAGGTGATATTTTTTTCTATCAAGGATTCAATCCACCATTAATGTCTTCCATGACATATCAGTGAAATGGCAGCGAGGCTCATCTTCACTTCTCGAGGTTCTCGTGGGCAAAATCACAAAACAATTGGAGGAAATGATACCTAAAAAATATAGTTTCACGTGAACTAATTTTTGTGCCATGAAGCTCCTATTTTAAGGGATATTGAGGATTTTTTTTTTTAATTATCATTCTTTCCTTCCCAAATAAATTTTAAATTTCCCAAAGATCCGGTAGGTGAAATCATCCGAAACTTAGAGCGAGGGGTCTTTAAAAATCTAGTTTCATGTAAACTAATTTTTGTAAGATGAAGTTTCCAATTTTTCGAGATATGGAGGACTGATTTTTATCACTATTCTACCCCCTCTTATGAAAAATCCATTTTCCCACTTGTTCGGTCGAAGAAATCATCCAAAATTTGGAGCATGGAATCTTGTAATAAAACCCATAATTTCAAGACCTTTTTTGTCAGGAGTTTGACACCCCCTAGTGCACTTACTAATAATAGCATGTGCCCATGGAAAGGCATGACTAAGAATATTAATTGGTCAAATAATGTGATTTCTTTACATTCATGGTCCTCCAGACATGAAAGAAGCATTAGGGAATGTAAACAAGGAAAAATTGCCAAAAATAACTTGATCTTCGCTAGGACCGCTAAAAATAGAGTCTCCATTTTGAATAAAAAAATTAGTTGGATTCTAATTTAACTCATATTTCCTCTTTTGACATCTTCATATGGTTTTAGGATGAACTTATATCTCAAATAGAGAAATGAAACCTCCATAAGGGTCTTGGAAGAATCTTTTTTATCACAGCTTAAGTTGGGTGAGTTGGTGAACTGGGTGGGTTGAAGTGAGCTAGATGAGTTGATCTTGATGAGAGAGTTGAGTTGAACTCGGTGAGCTAGGAGAGTTGGGTGAATTGGTTAAGTCAAGTGAGGTAGGAAATAAATCATCTTTCTTCCTTCAATATCTCACCTCAAGGGGTTTTGTAACAGTGCTTCTCAACATTCTTTCAAAGGTGGTCCGAGGTGTTTGTACATCTTGCAGAAGGAGAAAATGGTGATCATTATGCTTCATATCAATAAGAGAATATTCTTCAATGGATCAATCAATCAATTTCCCCTCTCATCTTATTTTAATTCTTTGTTGTACATAATCATTGTATTTTTTCTTATTCACGTAAGTGACAATATTTTAATTTGTAAAGTCTTCTCTCAAAATTACAAGAGAGATACTAAATTTTTCTCTTCTAGGGAAAATGAAAACTCAAAAGTGGAATAGGAACATAAAGATTCATGTGGGGAGATGAAAGGAAAATTCAAAAGGCTATAAATTGGGATGGCCTCTCCATTCCAAAGGATCCTAGATTTTGATAATTTCTACTCTGTAGCAATTGTGAATTTTGTTTTGGATGTTGAACTTTGTATCACCAACATAAGGAATAAAAGATACATTCTTCCATTTATTTTCTCATGTTTTCCTCTACTCTCTCTTTTCTGCAACTTTACAAGTATGGTGATCAAGAAGGAACTTGGTGTCCTTGATGAATGAATGTAAAGAGTCAGTGTGTCTGGATTTATTAGTCTCACTAGGTGCTTCATTGTTTATTTCCTCCAATTGAATGTTAAACTACTATGGTTATTGGGTGTGAACTTTGCAATTTCCTACTCACAATGATAACCTCCCCTCTCCTAATTCCTCTCCTTTATCCCTCATCATTGCAATTTCCTCCCTTGTACCTCTTACAAGAACTTTGTCACATGTTTAATGAAGTGTTCTGTGTGATCCCCGACCTATTTGGCCACCCCACAACATTTAGATAGAATTAGGATAGTTACATTCAATAATGAGAGCCTCCCCATACATAAAAGGAGGGGTATAGCCTCGTGAGTGTTGGTAGAAACACCTAATTTTACATACGACAAATTATTTCACCTAACAATCCTCCAATCTATTATTGAGACCATTTATCTCCTCCACAACTCTCTATAACATTTCCACTACTTATGTGCCTTAATAGTCCCTTTCACTTGGTGGTATCTTTCCTTCTTGTGTGAAATCATCAACTCCTTTGGATGTTACATACTTTAGGATCTCTCCTTACATTCTTTACCCACCTTTCTTCATGATAGAGAACATAATTTCTTGTTAGTTTCCTCACATTCGGTGATATGCCAACTATTATGCTTCCTCACTTTCTCATTGGAAATAACCAACTCCAATACCACTTGATGAAGAACAAGTCCTCCATGTCTTCTACAGATTCACACAACGGGATGAAAAATCTTAATGTTTTATATATTTCTTGAATAATCTTTTACGACATCTATAATGTAACTACTCTCAAATTGAGCTTACAATATTTTGCATAAAGCTTCTACAAGCTTCTATGTTGTTCCCGTAAGACCTATCCTAGACTGGACTATGCACTTACAAGAACGTTCAACAACCTTGGCTCTAATGGCCTACAAGGTTTTATTAGTCTTCATCCTTAGACATGATTCAACATCTCTCAAGTAGCCTTACTCATTCATCCAACCACCAAAAATGTTGAACATTTCCTTTTTAAATATGTGCACCCTATTCTTTTACCACTTTTCTCTAGTTGGATTCTTCTTCTAGACACTTCCAAATTTCCCACTCATATTCAAATTTGAATTGATATTATTTAATTCTTTGACCTACCATGCCTTTGCTTGTGCAATGTCAATCTAGTTTTTGTTCTTTTGACCGTTTCATCCTAGTCAAAATTCATGGCATATAGTTTTTTCATCTTTTATCACTTATGCCAAACTATCCATCTTGTCGCGCACCCTTTTTCTCATGCTCCTTTGCCATGCCTTCATTTTTTTATCACTCACTTTCTCCTAAGTTCCACCTTCAACACTCTCATGTGCACTATGCTTGGGCATTCTCCAAAACATTCACGCACCTCCTTGGTAACCTTGACTATTATGTAATCCTCATTAATGCTTGTGTGCTCTTTCAAACCTTACGCATAACTCCTTCACAAACCTTGCGTATGCCTTCAATTTTATAATCTAAGGCTAAGCTCCATCCAACTACCAAAATCCTATGCACATCTTCGTGATTTATTCTCATTGTGCATATTCTACCTTTCTTTGTGCACCTCTCCTTTGTGCTTTCCAATTCCAAAGGTGCACCCCTACTTAGGAAAAATTTTGGGATTCTCCCGCATCAAATATTATTATTGAATGTGGCTTAGAAAAAGCTATATTATTTGGTGTTATAATTTCCAATAATTCTATTCTAGGAAATGAGATAAGGAATATAAGTGGGATTTGTTTTCCTTGATTCAAATTTCTAGAGGGCCTAGTGTTGAGCCTTTTTGAGAGGCATATTATGTTTTATTTTGAAAGTGGTTGAGGTCATATTTCACCCAATATTGGGATTGAATGGGGCTTGAGAGAAGTTGGATTGCATAATGTTATATTTTCTAATAATTCTTTTATAGGTATGAGATAATATCCCTTAGGGACTCTTAAGGGGTGAAAATTTTGGAGAGAAGAAAAGGATTGGAAATATGTTTGTGAATTGAGTTAAAGAGAAAACATAAAAATGATGGTATAAAATTTATGTTAGGTTGACTAGATGTATTAGGCCTAGAAACGATTCTTTACATATTCAATCTAGAGATAACATGTACAAATATACACAGCTAAAATGCAACCAAATATATAAAATGATGGTTTTCATTATGTGATGTAGTAAATAAATAGCTAAACTAGGTGAATTTTGCATAATGGTGGGCCTAGAAATAAGTATTATATCAACCCCTAAATAAGAAGGGTAGAATATCTTACTAAAACCTACACTTAAGAGTGTTTATGGTTATAAGTGAGTTATAAGTGAGGCCTATGGTAATGAAGTAAATACAACACATAATCAATATTAATAAGCATGAGCATAACATACATAATCATAACATGCCCAAAATAAAAGGAGATAAAACAAAATGATACTTATCTTGAGTCTAATTGTTGGTATATTAATATCCCCTTTGGTTTAAAAAATTTGTGAGAGATGGTTGTATGTGAATATGTTGTGACCCTCTTTTGATAATCTCGAGAATTATGTTTGTTTTTTTGTATCGTCCATCAAAATATAAATGTTACTTTAATTCATAGTTGACTTCACCTAATAACTTAATTTTAGGTTTTCATTGCTTAAATATTTTAATTGATCATGGTTAAATTGTTAATTGGTCTTAATTTCATCAAGTTTAATATGGGTTGGGCCCACTACATTATCGTTGTACATCTCTAATCTTCTACTTATTAGCTTCTCTCTTACTTGCTATCAAGCTTGTCGATTGAAAATTAAGTTCTCATACCGTAAACTTTATTTTTCGGTTAGTTTTATGTGTCATTCATTTACCAAATTCATATTTAGGACAATTTTCCCTTCGAGTGACTTGTTTTAAGATCATGATGAACTATTGATCATAGTTTAATAATCAAATGTCTCCAACCCATGAAGCCACCTTCATAATTACTTGTAGTTTACAATTATAACCAAGAATGGATTAGTGATGTACTTAAGTGTTTATAAGATATTTGAATAATGTCTTGTTCTCAATTATGATGCATTCTCAAAAACTCATACCTATGTGTTTTCACTTTCTATATATTTTCAAACAAAGTCTCTAATAAAGGAAAAATATATGTTATGCATTGATAATAAGGTGTTGTCTTGTTCAATGACATATTTAACTATGTATCAAAGGTAAAGGCCTTCTCTACTCACTCAACCCTATATATATATATATATATATATATATATAGAGAGAGAGAGAGAGAGAGAGAGAGAGAGAGAGAGAGAGGTTGGTGAGGTAACCTATCATATTTTATAATATTTAATTGTTGTTATTAATATGGACTAATGTTTCATATACTTATCCACATCTACAATTATATTTGCATTCAAGGGTCTAATTATTATCATTACCTAGGTAACTTATGTGAGCTATGTAACTCTAGATTAGTGCATGTATATATTATGTCATCATTGAGATGGCTAACTAAATCATATTAGAAAACAATGAAGAGATCATCATCTAAACACACTTTTTAAATTGATATCAATGCCTTCTTGTAAGATGGAACCAAGTAGTGATAAGGAACAACCCATATAGATAGCCAAAAGGAAATTTAGGTTTATACATTGTGTAGCATTGGCCATAAGGAGAAGGTACAAAAGTTTTTAATAATCCTTAAACATGGTTATATGTGTAAATTAATTGACTTTGAAACTTAAACACATTTTTAACAAGTTTGTGTCGAGACATGAGTTATAATTAGCATAGAACCTCATATTAGAGATACCACATATTCCATTACAATCATTCAAAAATAGCCACCAATTAGAATAAATCTATTAGCCTTAATAGTCTACATCCTTTAATTAACATTTTTATGAGTTATTAAAAATTCGAATGGAGAGAGAGAGAGAGAGAGAGAGAGAACCATTCCCTTTCCATATTCTCTTATAGACCCAACCAAGTCAAGGGACACAAATCCAACCTACACCCTAGTACCATTTTCATATCAATTTTTAATTAAATCTAATACATGTGCAGTCCTATTTTTAAGAGCACATGATACATTACCACAAGATTCACAACCCATTAACATATTGTACAAAACACTTCCATTCATAGTGTAAGCAATGACAAGATCTAATAATTTCCATAGAAAGACATCATTACATAACTCCAATTATAATAATAATGGAACAACCAATAATACTTCAAAGCCAAGCACACACAAAACCTTCTTTAATGAGTTAATACTATGTATTGTACCTTTTAAACAAATAACCATCTACTCTACAAGATGAAATCCAGATTCACATCTATGGTCATGCCAAGGTAAAACTCACTCCAACTTATATACAATGGGACAATCCTCTACAAACTATACAAGGTATAACTTATAGGTGGCAGTACCCCAGAAAAAGCTATTATAAACCTAATATTGCCAAGAGTTTTGATGTATTCCACAAAGTATTAAATTATTTAGTTGTAATGCCCCTCTTGTTACCACCCTCTCGATTGAAGTTGTGTGGGCTCGAGTCGGTCCTTGGTAGGAGTGAGTTCATTGTTTTAGCGTCATGCTTATGATATGAAGAATTCATAAAATGAAACAATTAAATGGAGCGTAAAGAAAATAGTACTACATTTTCAATATTTGAAATATTAGATGTTGTTAAAAGATAAAAGTAATTGTATGGATCTTTTATCACTGGTGGTTGTCTTTCCTAAGGTCAAGAGCACGATTATCTATAATTACGAAAGCTCTAAAATCAAGCTTCTAAGACGCTTTATCTCGAAGGAGTCAAGTCTCTGGGATTTATGGGTTATTACCACCTCCATGGTGGTTAGGAGGACTCTTACGACCTTTAACGTGAGGTGCGTCCACAAATAACGAGGTCGCGTTAATTATATCATAATTACCTTTATTAAATTTAATGAAATAATTATGAAATGATAGTAAGTATCTTTCCAGGGTGCTATTGAGATTCGGGTAATAATAAATTGTTAAATAGTAAAATAAATCATGGAATTAGCATAATAGAAGAGTTTTCATTTAAATATAAATAATTCATTAATATTCTAAAATCTCTCCAAATTCATTTTGGAGCTTGAGCCAAACCTCATTTCAAGAAGAATTAATGTAATTTTTTGGGTTTTGTGAGGTTGCATACGTGGGTGGATTCTGGGAAATTTTCTTGGCTTTTGAGGATATGCCCAGCCTTGGGAATGAGATATATTTTCTTATTCCCTGAAAACATATTCTTGTACACATCATTTCCCCTTAATTGCTTCATGCTTGTTTTGCATAGAAACTTGGAGGGCCTTGGGCCAAAATATGCTCCCTTTTTTCTAGCATCATCCTTGCTTGTGAAAATGCGGAGCTTGGTCAGGTCTGGACAACCACTAAAGCACTAGGGAAGGGAATTTTTGTCATGTGTTGTGACTGCAGGTATCCTAGAGGACATGGTTTCAAATGTGAAAAAGACAAGGCACATGACTGGTAGATATTGTGGATTTTGTGGGCACATAGTTTGCAGAATGTAGACAAATCTATTTGGCAAAAAAAGTCTTTAAAAACCTTCAAGCGATGCAATTTGGAATTTTGTGGGTCTGTTCTAGTCAGTTGAGGGAGTAGCTGCCACCATTTCACCAATTGCCACCAACAAGTGTCCAATTTGACCTTCCCTTCCTTGTTGCGTTTCTCCTGCGCCAAAGCTCGATGCATGTGTAAGAAATGTACATGAACCATTTGAAAAATGTCTCCAGGAAATTGGGTTTGTTGATCAGACTTTGGAAAATTTAAAGCAAATGCATTTGACAAGCGCAATGCCAGACTCCAATTCTTATGTCAGCACTTCCCATCCTGTGCCAAATTGGGACCATGAAATAGAGTTTGGAGAACCCGCCATAAGATAGAGGAGACAATGGAAGATGATGTATTTGAATAGATTCCTAAGAGGATTTGGAACGTGATTGGCCATGGCTTTGAGCTTATCGCACACTCTTTTCCCAAGATTGAGAGTTGAGGTTAAGATCTCCCAACCTTCCTCCACATTCTCATTTGCTCCATGTCGAAAGTTGCTACTAATAAACAACAGGTTGATGAAGCATATCCCGTTAGAGATTTTTTGTACAATTCCAATGTTGGGAATCGTGAATAAGAAGAATGTAAAGAAATTACACCGAGGATCAAAATTTTAAGTCAATTCAAAATGGTGATGAGCCTGAAAATCGATCCAAAGTTGTTCCCCCACCTGGAAGTGGCCAGAGAATATATGAAATAGATCCATTGTTGAAATAACCATCGTTCACATCTTGAGTATTGATATGCACAGTATAGGAAAATAAGAGAGTTGATTGGCAAATAAGAAGGTGGCTTAGAAGCATTTTCTAGGGGTTTTGAGAAGATGGAATTTAATCGCAGTGTGAATGGAATATCATACAGAGAGTGGGCACATGGCGCTAAGTGGGAATTACTTATAGGATATTTCAAAAATGGAATCCCAATGTTGATGCTATGACCAAGAATGAATTTGGAGTGTGGGAGTTATTCTTACCAAACAATGCAGATGGATCTCCACCATGGCATGGAATTTGGTCGGTTTAAACTTGGTATGTTTATAGCTCAGTCTAAGCACGCGAGTTGGGATGTAAGGTAGAGCTTGTTATTCTAACTCAGTTATATTGACCTTATGAATTGCTTGTTTTATGGAACATGACTTATTGATAAAAACTAGGCATTCTGATGGCTGCAGACCAGGCTTCGTGTGTCCTATTTGATTATTATGTATGGTCATCTTACTTTTCTTGCATGATTTTAATGATTCTAGTTTTCTTATTTTAATGTGGTAGAAAATAAAACTAAATTAGAATAAATTATCAGTGATCTAAATGAGACGTAGTGGCTTATAGAAAATTTACCTCTATTTTTATATGCAACTAGAATAGTAATATGGAATGTAAACTCTACTCCTAATCTACCTCGTGAGATATTTGGACAACTCTTATACTAGTTTTTGTCTTGGAAACCACGCAATTGGCGTGATAAACAATAAACTTAGTGAAAACTACTTCTAGATGACTTTGTGCAATGTTAATAAAAACTTGTTTCCATGGAGGTGCAAAATATTCTTATGAACCCCAAAATGAGAAAACAAAAACTTTAGTTGTGTACCTTGTCATATGGAGTGTCCAACCAAACCTTGGGTTTCTCCTTGGATTTCCATTTGACCTTGTTTTCTAATGTGTTTAGGAGCCTAACAGGCAAGTTTGCAACTTTAAATAGTTGTGGAAAGTTAAAATTGTAGTTTGGTTTTGACCACCGTTTTGTCTCTGGTGTAGAAATGGATTTTAGCTTTCCGCATTCCTCTAATATTTCTTTGAAAAAAATGGTACAAACCCTCAATTGGGAGAAAAACATTCCAAAAGCTAGTTTTCCTGATAGGTTTTGTAGGCCTCCGGTTGTTGGGTGACAAGGCCACTTGGGTGCATTTATGACCGGTAGCTCCGGAAAGACGAGCGTCATTTTAATCTTGTTTGTCAGTTTGGGGTTACTTTAGCTTTGGTGTTTCCCTATGTATAGGGGAATAGCGAGGAATTTTTTTCCCTTATGTTTTGAGTCTCGAAGATGGTTTTTGAATGTTGTTTTTTTGAGCAACTTGTCTAAATTTGACATTTTTGAAACTTGCTACTACTTGGCAAAAATTGTCATATGAACTTATCCAAGAAAAATAACGATAGAGAAACCTTGTAAACAAAAATACATGACTACAGAAACTTTCTTTTGGCACTTGCTTGAAAAAAATTGAATGTGGAAAAATGGTGTTTTCTCTCTCCTTTCTCTACCTCTCTCATTGGCTTTGGAAACGAAATGAAATGACATTACAATTATTACTCTTCTTCGAATTATGTTAAATATAAATTCATTATTATTAGAAAAATTGAAAAAATGTATATCGTGCTTGGTTGTAGTTTGATGTCATGTCAACAGTTGTGTTGACCATGCGGTGGTTGCATGTACACATGGATAAAAAACCAAATGGTAGCATTGTTGGTGTTTTTGTAATATGGATTATCATTGAAATATACATGTAATATTAAATAGATGTATCAACACTATGTTTATAATCATGAATGTTATTTATGGATTATGTTGTGATGAGTGAGATATCGTAGTGTATTGGTATCTTGGGGAAAATGGGCATTCTATTTTAGGGGTGATTTTGATTATAGGTATATATCTTGCTAATGGTGTAGATGTACATTTTAACTAGAAATGAAATGAACATGTTATAATTGTGCTCCTATGTGAATGAAGTGATTTTGTATTCTTGTGTGTGTTACTAAAATGCTTGGAACACTCAGAAGTAATGAAACTACCTTATTTAAGAATGGTTATGGTTGACCACTTTTAGGAGGTTATTATTTTAAAAGTTACCCAATTGATCCCAATCTATCAACCCTTAAGAAGGTTACCCTTGAGCATTGGGTTATTTGTGTGTCATTCTCCTTGTTGGGTTTAAGTGAAGTTTCAATCTCTAGATGGTTCTCAAAGGATTGTATTTATAATAGGTGTCTTCTTTGTTAGAAACCACCTCTTATATCCAAAATATGTGTTGAAACCAATCTTCTCATGTGTTCCTAGAGGCTTAGTAGTACTTTTTAGGCATGTGTGTCAAAAGGATTTCTTATGTTCGTGGAAGTATGCATGTTATTATAGTTAAGGGCACAATACCCCTTAGTGACATGATTAATGTATTGTGTATCAACGTTTTTAGGTTGTTGCCTTTTTGCTAAGTCTCCTGGGAAGGGTTAATAATTGTATGTGTATTGGATCATAAGAGCAACAAGGAAGGTAATGTTTATTCTTTGAAATGTGATCAAGTATACTTTGGCAGACCATAAAGTGAGGTGGTACCTCACTTAGTACCTCTAATAAAATCCTAACTCTTTTAAATGCGAGCGATAAAACAAACGCACAAGTGAAACTTGGAATTACCTTATACTTAGTTAGGCCTTCTTTTGTTGTTGAAAGTTCTTATAAACTACTCCACGTGAGTTTGATCATTCGAGAAACATAATCTCTTGTCTAGAAGATGAAACTCATGATGCACAAGGTTATAGTGACTCTAACTAATTATTGAATCATAGCAACTAAGAATGTCAAGTAAATGTGTTTTTAGGTGAGACAAAAACTATAGTTGTGACCGAGAGCTAGGAAACTCTCACAGGTGTGTTAAATAGTTTCATTTTATTATTGAGTTATGGAAATGATAGTAATAGAGAAAAGAACCCAATTAAGTGTACTTGTTACAAGTTAAATCTGAAATGAAATGAATAATTTGTAACATTGTGAATAAGAATATATGCTTACGTGATAATTGATGTTGAGACCTATAAGGTTATATATGAAGAATTTTAAATGACATTAAGGTGGGACTATCTTAAGTTCAGTGTAATACGAAATAAAAACAATGCAACCTAGAAAAAGAAAAATGTATGTTTTCATGTTATATGCTCTGCAAACCTTTAAGGCTAAAACTGGAATTTGAATACGACAAATATTTAACCATGAAAATGTGATATTGTGGAAGGTGCCAATTTGTGATGTACATGTCATGATTGTGTCATGGTTTCATACTTTCTCATTTATCTAAGTGTGACATTGGTTGCATATTGTGTCATGTTGATATTTATGTGTTCTTCATGTTGGTGTAAACGTTGTGTGTGGTGTCATGTAATCTCTTGGGATTCTTTATGGTGTCACACAATCAGTATCAGTAAAGTGAAAGTAAAAACCAATCCTACTATATTTGGACTTGTGTTTGGGTCCCACATGGGTGGGCGCTACATTAGTGACATGTCTAAGGCCTTCAAGTGAATAAGATTTTTATTTCCAGTGAGATGAAGTATGATGTGTGTTATTATTCAAACTAAATTATTAGTCCCCTCAAATTCTTAGTTAACAATCTATATCTACATTTTGATGAGGGAAGAAAAAGTTTATTAGACCTAAGAAGGATGAATCCTTCTCGAAGGTAAAATGAGCTACACAATCTCATCTAAATAAGTACATATACTATCCCATAACAACTAGTAGTCATAGAGACCAATGAATCCACTTATTTTACATCATGATAATAGTAGCTCAAATAAAATCCATATGCACCAAAATACAATCTTTTACATTGCCACAAAAGATTCAACTCACAACATACAAAACACTAAGAGAATGATATGTGAAACCAATACTCGAGTCTTAAATTTTCAAACTTCCTAATGTTTTCAACACCCATTTAAGTAACTAAAACCCTTGCAATCACAAATAACAAGATTCATAAAAATAAAGACCTAACGGGACATTCCAAACTTTTTCTTTCTTTATTTCTTTATTTTCGAGCAAGCACAAAAACCATTGAAAATCATTGCAGTTCTTCTTTTGTTATCTAATTTGCATAATCTTCTTACTTCCTATAAAATTACATATCATGCATGGGTCGGTTCAAATTAATTGGCATGGAATTCCCACATTATCCCACTAAAAATAACTAAGATGCATTTAATATTGTATTTTTTTCCTTCCATCAAGACAAAAGGGTGAAAAGAGAAAGTATTATTCATTTTTTTCTTCCGAAGAGTACAATATTTCATTTTCAGCAATGTGATAGGGTGTCGTTATTCCCTTCATTTAATCAACTCATGGTTGATGTCATATTAAAACCAGGGGTGTGTCTGAAGCTATATGCAACAAGTGAAGTCTCAAGTGAACTAGTAATTGATTGTAGATACTTTTTATTTTTATTTTTCTGGGGGGTTTTAAAGTGTCTTAAGATTTCTTGGCCAAAGCCTTATTAAAGCTAAACTATAAGAAACTTGTTGAAATAAACACACATTGTTGAAATGAACAAATCTTGCAGAATTGAACACACTGTTGGAAATAAACACACTTTACATAATTGAACACATTGCTGAAATAAACACACTTTGAAAATGTTGTTTAAAATGCTTTTAAGGAAATAAGAATGTAACTATAACACCTGCAGGGACAATAGATAACTCCACGTAACATATTTTAATTGATGAATCAAAAGTACTTTCAGAATTGCCAAATAACATATTTATACAAATTACTTGAAAATATAAATACCAATGAAAGAGAAGATCCTTTTTCTTGGAGGAGTGGGCCCTTGCTCCACCTTGAATCAGGAGTTAACACAATATGTTCTCTCAAAATAAAATGGCTATTCTTATTATTGAATTATTTAGTCTTACAAAACTTAACTCTCCTACATCTATCTTCAGTTCTCTATATATATTTTCCATCTGAAGATGCATTTACAATCATGAGTGTTCAATAGTTGTCTTTCCACCTACATATTCTAGTGAAACCGAATAGTGCCCAAAGTAGATATGAAATTTAGAAAACTAGCTAGATATACAGTTGTTGGTCTTACATATGTATATTTGGAGTATGAAGAACCAGAAAATTGTTGGTCTATTTTTTATTGGAAGGCCCATTCTTTGCTCCATAACTGAATTTTGATAGAATAAGGAGATTCCCATTGATTCGGAACTTTGGAGAAGTTCCGGAACCAAAGGGAAACCTTCCGAAACTAATTGCTAAAGTTCCAGAGCTAAGTGATGGAGTTAGAGCTAAGTGATAGAGTTTCGGAGCTAAGCCACATTTTAGCCAACTTCCTCAAAAAGGTGTTGGTTACTTCACAATTTGCTTATCTTGACCAAATATGACCTGTTTATTCCAAAACTGAATTTCCACACAATTTGTTAGGAATTATAGAGTTTTTAGACATTTGAACTAAATCAAACAAAAGATGGACAATTACATCCTAACATATATTTAGATCAAATAAAAGTTATAAAATGCAGACAAACTTGATTAAAAGGGGATTAAAATGAGAATATTTATTGCACATTAATGAAACATATTTTATGTTACAAATATATTGTGACATTATTAATAAATTGTAATATTATTAATAATGAGTTAATACAACTCATATTAATAATATAGTTAATAGTTGTGTGTGAGTGAAGTTGTTGAATAAACAACTCACATAGCTATTTTGGTGTGAGAGATATCCTAGGGATATATTTGAGAGATTCATGGAGAGAGATATGAGGGATTGAAGATGAGTGTTGACTCCACCATTGTAGGAGATCAAACACTATAAATGTAAACTCTATCAATGTAATTGATATCCCAATGAATTTAAATTTCTATATTATTGTTATTCGGTGTTGTTTATTATAGTTCAATTTTTATTAGTGGTATCAGAGCATCATTTGATCTTAGGCTGTGATGGGAGAATGAATTCATGTTTTATACTCCAACTGTGAATCTATAGCAGCTCCTGAGAAATGTAAGATCTTTGTGATTTGTGTCGGCTGTGTGTTTCTCTGCAGAAGTCATAGACTGTCTTGCAGCTGTCAAAACTAGCAATCCATGCATTCACAATTTTACTTAAAATACTTGGGTCAATTTGCATCATCGGCTCATATCTATATTGGCATTTTAATCAGCATATCTGACAACATAATATATCTCTTATTCGTTGTTGATTCAATTGTCTATTATTGGAAGCTTCTCAAAGTTCTGAAGTAGACATGCACAAATATTTTTTTGGGGACGTGTTACTTGTATTTTCTTCTTGATATGTTGATCTTCATATCAAATATACTCGAGATTGAGAATGGCTCATCCTAATTTGCAATGTGGTTGTCTGCAGTCAAAGAGAACGTGTAATATCTTCAGTTTTGTCTTATTAAGATCTGCATGAATCAAATATTATTTTGAAAAGCAAGCTGTCATGAGTAATGTGAACAACACTGGTGTACTATTACTTGCATGGCCTCAGAAACCACATAATTTTCTTCACATTATTGTGCATCGGAGCATTACAGAACTACCTAGCTGATCTTTAGCATTGGAAAGAGAAGGAACCTCCTTGTCGTGTGCATCTTGTTTGTTATCTTTCAGCCATTCAAAGAGGCATTCCTCTGATTTGTAGTATTCATAATGCATCGAGCTCAATGTGCCACCTATCTCAGTCTCTTTCCGTGAACAAAGTGGTCAATGGTTCACAAATATCTCCTTCACGCAAAACAACTCTCCCAGACTCCAGTCCATATGCTATCTTGGGCGACGTGTCTAAAGTCTAAGCACAAGTGTTCATTACAGATACATATTCCAGTTGACACAGTTGTTTGCATGGTATCTTATGCCAGATCAAGTCGGAACAGTTTTACATTGGTGTCTTTCTTCTCTACCGGCGGCAACTGCTCCTCCACAGGTGACTCGACTGCTTATAAGGCGAACACTAGCAATTGCAAATATCCTTCGAAACTATCCTTTTGTCTCCATGTGGCTATATACCATCAGTCTAGGTAACCCAAAACTGTTGTCCACATTTCCATGCATTAATTCATGCTTAGATTTCTTATAAGACACCACGTAATTAGTCAAAGTCATGTTGAATATGTTTTGCAATGTTATAATCATTTGTGTTAAAATTTAGTTGTCGTCTTTTGCTTGCCTTTCATTGTCTTTGTAAATAAGCCTATTGTATACTAGTTGTGTCCACAGTTGTATTTGTGTCTGTAAAGTCTCATATTAAGAGCCATTGTGGTTTCTAAAAATTAATTTTTGTGTTGTCTTTTATAGTTATATGGTCAAAGTTTTTTTTTTTACAACTAGTGAGTTTAAGTCTTGTATGTCGTTTTGTGTTATTCAAATTGTCATCTTATAATGGTCTTATAATTAGTGGGTCAAGTATTGTTTATAAAAGAATCAAAATCATTTGTGGAGTTTGTTATAAATGTTGATAGTCATTTTTTGTGTCAAAGCCAAGTGTTGTCTTCTCAAATTCGAGTGTAAGTTTTGAGTCATTGTAAAAGTCCAGTATTTTTGGGTCCATTATCAAAAAGTCAAAGAGTCAAATATTGTAAAAAAATTGCCTCACGACGCATTTTTGGTGTTACCCGATGTCCAATTTTTGGGAGAATAAGATGAATAATATTGCAGTTCTAATGATATTTTTGATGACTTCAAAGAAGGAAAATATGTATGACTTCAGGGGCTCTGCCTCGACCACCTGCCCGTATCACGACGGGAGCGCGCCCAGGGCGCTGCCCTGGAGACCTGCAAGGGTGCTGCCCCTTGACCCTATTGGGGGCTGCCGCACTCAAACCCCTACTTTGGAATTTCATAACCAAAGCAAAGATTTGTGGGGAAGATGCATCGACAAAAGGTGGTGCAAATTTGAGCTCCATGGTCCAATCATTAAGTAAGTAGCATAATCATTGGAGGATGGAGGCAACGAAGGCTGGAGGTCAATCAATGACCTCTTATCAATCACCAACAATAAGGCCGCACGAAGTTTTGGTGGCAGTGTGTGTGTATGTGTGTTTTCTTTTATTTCATATTTGCAGTATGATTTCAGAGTTCTTGTTTGAATAAGTGAAATGTTCACATTGAGGGGGGAACTGAACATGGTCTCAATGTTCAATTTTCCCTCTATTCAGTTTGTATTCAGTAACCAGTGGTTCCTATATGGTTCCCTGAAGGAAATACATAGTGGTCAGATGAAAGCACAAAGGAAACGCAACATTATGATATTTGGGTTGTTGGTTGTCCTGTAAAACCATCCTTTGGTTTAGGCATTGGTTGTCTGTAAAACCATCCTTTGTAATCAGGTTGTTGGTTGTCCTATAAAACCATCCTTTGTTTTAGGTTGTTGGTTGTCTTGTAAAACCATCCTTTGTTTTAGGTTGTTAGTTGACCTACTAAACCATCCAGATCATGAGCACACATGGGCAGAAAGCTGCAGAAGGAAGTGTGATTATTTTTCCAACCTTGTCAACATTAGGGGAGTGTATATTGGGAATTAATAATGTTAAAAATAAGGGAGTGAATGTTACAAATATATTGTGACATTATTAATAAATTGTAATATTATTAATAATGAGTTAATACAACTCATATTAATGATGTAGTTAATAGTTGTGTGTGAGTGAAGTTGTTGAATAAACAACTCACGTAGCTATTTTGGTGTGAGAGATATCCTAGGGATATATCTGAGAGATTCATGGAGAGAGATATGAGGATTGAAGATGAATGTTGACTCCACCGTTGTAGGAAAGCAAACACTATAAATGTAAACTCTATTAATGTAATTGATATCTCGAATGAATTTAAATTTCTATATTCTTGTTATTCGGTGTTGTTTATTATAGTTCATTTTTTTAATAAATTTAGGCTCATCACAATGCATGGAGGAGAGAGAGAGAGAGAGAGAGAGAGAGAGGACAAATTATCTCCCACTTTTCATTATTCATCAAAATAGTTAGGGTTAAGAGAAAATGGTATGTTATTTTCATTTATAGCAATCATCATTATCATCACCATCATGGTATAGCAAAAGAGTCAAGTAAACACAATATTTTATCTCCATACAATCCAATTTCATACCCAAACCATCATAACCATATCAAAAATTTAAATATTACATGATCTAAGGCATACTGATGTCATCATGACACATCTCGACTAATAAGGATTTCAAGAGAGATAGATAGAAACATGCTACATAGTAAAGTATTCCTTTATATGTAAAACCTATTACACTCAATAAAATTCCAATGTATACACATGCATACATACATACAGGGATTACCTAATCTAAGGCATACAATGCCATAATGGAATATCTCGACTAATAAGGATTTAAGAGAGATAGGGAGAAACATGCCACACAATAAAGTATTCACTTATATGTCAAAGCTATTACACTCAATACCATTTGAATGTATACACATACATACATACATACATACATACATACATACATACATACATACATACATGCATACATACACACATACATACATTAACGCACGTATACGAGAGGTGTATATAACATAAACATACATATCCATTTGTGTCAAACATCATATGCACCCTCTTACAGGATATCAAAATTCCCTAATTAATTGTTTAATAGAATAAGAAGAAACCCCTGTGTGTAAGTAAATGAAAACGAGTAAATAGTAGTGTGAGTCTAGGAAATTTCATCACATTATGAACTAATGAGAAAATTTTATTTTTCTCATTAAATCATGGTGCATAAAGGGTTATTATCCTCTCTCCACTATAAATATAGCAAAGAGAGTTGAAAAACCAAAATTACATTGTGTTACATGCATCAAAATATATGAAAGTATTTTTGATGACGCAACATGATGCACTTTCACATTTGTATGTGTGTAATGGCAGTGGAATGAATGTTTCTCTATTCTCCTACTATAAATACATAGATTCAAGAAATAAGTAATCCTTAATGCACCTATGTATAATCAATGGTTTGTTTTTAATTTTTATAGCATATGTTTGGTGTGTCTTAAATTACTTAGAGCATCGTGTTATTTTTTTCATGAGTATTTTTATTGTTTGTTGTGTTAGATAAAGCCTATATGTTCTGATAATTATGCATTGTATTTAGTAATTTTATCTTAGTTACAATTACTTTAAGTAAATAGGTTGTTATTTAGGTAATTGGCTAATTAGTTTATTATATGGTTATATTGTTTTAAAACCACATTTGTTTGTATTGTATTATTGTTATTTGTTTTGCTTCTTGGATGTATTTAGGAAGTCATGTAACTAAGTTTGTTGTACAATGCATATAAACATTGCAACTTCATAGCGTTATAATCTAATTTCTGAAAATCAATACAAGTATCGGCATCCTCTCTATTTTCTCATTCGCATTTGGTATCATAGCAAGAGAGGTCTGAGATATGTAGGAGATGTTGCGATAAATTTTGGAGGACTTAGAGAAGCTTGAGCAGCAAAATAGGATCAATTAAAACCCTCTACCACTTCCCAACCCCATACCCATCCTCTCACACTCATTGAAGTGAAAATCAAGTTTTGAATCAGTTTGCGAAATTTCAAGAAAATTTGGTGTTTTTCTATGCCTTTGGGGAAAGGAGTCACCCATGCACTACCTCCTACACCACACAACAATCTAGAAGAATCTAAAAAATCTAAAAACAAAAAAGCAAGAAAACATTTCCCCAATGGGGAGTTTTTTCTCCAAATTTTGAGACAATGCTAGTTCTAGCCAAAGTTGGTTGACCCACCATAATTGGTAGGTGATAAAGGCATCACTACAAATAAGGGAAAATTTTGTAGAGATCTCTACGGATCAAGTTGGGCGAAGGCAAGTTTGTTGACCAACGATTCGAATTGGGTGAGTTCTTACATTGAACTAGGTAAAGCGAGTTGTGGGTGAATTCTCCTCAAAGAAACAAGATCTTGAGTTTATCAAAGGGTGAGTTGGGGGTTTGAGCCATAAAGGGTCACATCTTACAAAGGACAAGCTAACATTGCGATGGTTGAACAATGGTCAAACTTCACAATGAGCTCCCTTCTCAAAACAACGGTGAACCAACCAGCGGCCAAGTTGACTTCCTCCTCATCCTAGATACCTTGTGTCAATTTTAATCCAAGCCACATGTTCCCAAAGCTTTTATCTCCCCTACTCCAAGATAACTATGGACTCGCACATTCCAATGAGCGGCGGTAAAAAACCAAAAACAAGGTGGCTAACAAAGTAGGAAAAACAAATATCAAATGAAACCCTAATCCATCTCATCATTTCGGCTAGGTTGGGCAACGAGCCCAACTAGGTAAGGTTTTTTAAAAGCTATCATTTTATTATTCAAATTTAAATACAAACTCCATTATATAATCCAAGCACATAGGTGCTCACTTGGCCAAATTGAGTTGGTTATGTCATTGGGTGAGGTGAGGTTTAGGGGTTGAGCCCCCCCCACCCCCATTGTTTTAAATTTTGGTGGATTTTTTTCATGGCCCCAAATTTAAGAAGAATTACCAAATTACCCCTTGTTAAACCCTTCTATATGTGCCTAACCAAAGTGAGTGGAGAAAACCTAATATGGGGTAAAATCAATTCTCCCAATTGCTCCAAAAATGAAATCGGTTAACTTTTCTAAAGTGGTATTGCTAAAAATGGATTTTTTTGTTGTTTTTTTGGGTTTTGTCATTTTTAAGCCTTAGAGAGCTCTAGAGACCACCAGGGCCTGAAAATTAAAAAAACATTGTCTGCTAGTCAATTTTTTCACTCAAGAGGCTAAATTCATTATTGTAGTGTATTGTAATGATTTATATTGTGCTAACAAGCCATTTAGTCAAGACAATTCTAATCACCTGATGTGGCCATCAATGCTCCAAAATTCTTCTTTCCTACTCATGCACTTCTCCATGGTGATAATTATGTCACGTGGAAGACTAAAATTTGAACTCAACTCAAGTTTGAAGAACTATGACATGTTGTAAATGGTTCTATAACTAGAACATAGATGACATAACACAACAACATCCTTTTTACGGTGCAATCGAAGGCCAAATTGATCATCTTGTTTACAATGTCCGATGATGTGCAACCACACATTCAAGATGCCAGAGCGACCAAAGAAGCGTCGAATAAGTTGAGAACAGTGTATGAGGCCAAGAACACGAACACTATACTAAATTTATAAATTCAACTACATACACTGAAGTTCAAGCATAATGAAAAAAGTTAATGAGGCTTTTTTAGAAGAGTTGTAACCTTGAGGGCTTCACTTCTAGCCCTAGGAGAGGAAATATCAGATGACTCTCTCATTCCCATTTTTAGAGCACTTCCTCCCTCATATAATATTTTCATGATGAAAATTAATTTGTCGAGATCATGCCATCATTTTTGAAAATTTGGTGAGCTTGTTGTAGTAAGACGATTACATGTACAACAAAGATGAAGAAGAAGAGCAGGTATTTTCTTCTCATCAAAAAGGGAAGAACAAATTGCATTCTTCCAATAAGTCCCAAAAACATCATCAAGGGGGAAAGTAGAATAAAAATGTCTTATTTGCAGCAAAGGACGTGATTTGAAATATTTTGGTACAACACATACAAGAATGGAACGTCTAGAAATTCAATACCTAACAATCAACAATCTCAACAAGGACAATCTAGCTACAAAAAAAGGCAAAATAAGGGGAACTAGAGGAAGCAATCCTATTAACAAGGCAATGTTGTTGAACGTGAGGACCACTAAAATGATGAGGACTTCTTGTACACTACCCATTCTAGTGAAGAAACCACATATTCTTCATTATATAGTACATTGACTCGAGAGACACCCACACATGATGAACACAAAGGCCGGTTCTCATGATGAGATACATGCCCTACAAAAATCTTGTCTCATTGGGTGAAAATCTTCCTACACTGTACAAGGTATTGAGAACATTTCTTTACCTCTTGGTTCAAAAAATTTTAGGTTATCGATGTAAATCATGTCCCTAGTTTGACTAAGAATTTGCTATCGGTTTGTCACCTTCTAAATCATAATCTAAAGACTGATTTTGATTGAAAATCTAGTAAGAAAGTATGTTTTATTTGAGATAAATCCATATGCTCGAAAATTGTTGCAAGAGTTTAAAATGTTGGATAGAGAGATGATCAAGCACTTGTGGCTAAAGACACATCCTCCACACAGTTGTGGCATCAGAGACTTGGTCACATCAGTTTTGGATATCTCAACACACTTCACCGGTATGACATGGTGAGAGGTTTTCCACCTCTCAAGAAGGACACAACCAAGTGTCCCAATTTTATCGCAAGAAAACAACATATAGCTTCATTCTAAAAAAGTACATATCAATCTCTAGGTAAACTTGATCTGGTGTACACTTTGTTCTTTGCTTGCATCGATGCGACCTAGTCATTATGGATTTCAATATTTCAAGATTTGTGTTGATGATTATTCTAGAAAAATGTGGATTTATTGTCTTTGTACTAAAGATGAAGCTTTCAAAAATTTCAAAAGTTCAAAGTGGCTATTGAGAACGAGATTGGTCATAAAATCAAATATCTCCTCGGAGTTAAGGGTGGGAATTCACTAGTAATGAGTTAAATCCTTTCTAGAAGCTTATGGGCTTTGTCGAAAAATGCCTCCTCTACATACATCGCAACAATGGTGTTGTTGAGAGAAGGAATCATACTATCATGAATATGGTAGATTGTATGGGGTATTTGAGAGATGGGGCTTGGTTGGTGTTTTGATCAATTTGAATATATAGTTATTTTCATTTTTGTAAGGTGCTTTCTTTGTATCTATGTAGAGTGGCCTCTTGGCTGAGGTAATGGTGGTCAAGAAAATTTTATATCAAAGAGACGTCACATGAGTCATTTGTGAATTTTTGGCGATGTTCTCATAAGTTTATAAAAAAGATTTTACTATCTAAATTGGTTGATTTTAGTATGAGGTTCCATTTTTCAAAGAGGGGGTCGATATTTTTTGGTTGTTTAGTAACCATGGTATCATGATAATCTTTAGAGTAGTTTAGGTGGGGAAAATTCATTTAAATTTTTTTCCCTTTTTTGACATCAACAACCATGGGTTGTGAGTGTTGTACATCATTATCCATGTCATGTCATGTATACCCATCACAAGTCATGGTTGATGACTTGTAATTTGGCTAATTTTCAATGTTTCAACTTTTGAAATGTTAAGATAAGGGTTAGCGTTGATAGTCTTATGATTTTTGTGAATTTTATTAGGTGATTGTTGTGATGGGTAACTTGTGTCGATCATGCAACGATACGGTTCATACCTTACGATTGGGCTACTATTTTTTATTTGTTTAGGATTTTATGTTTTTTTTTTTTACTATTGCATTTTTCAATTGACTTGGGTTGTTTGGACGTTGGTTGTTTTGAGGTTAAATATTTTGTAAGTGTTAAGGAAGAGCTTGTTGATTTTCTCTTTGAATGATTGGGTAAGTGGTTAGTTTAAAATATTAAATGTATGTTTCCTTGATGTATAGGTTCACATTTAATTTTTTATCTAAGGCTTTCTTAGAGGAGAGAAATTATTGGTATCTTTTTTTAATCATGCCTTCATGATCAAATTTATGTCTTACTCAAGTGTATGTGAGATTATTGAGGTTGCGAGCAATTTTTTGTGGGAGTGGCCCAAATTGGCATGCCACCAACAAAATTGGAAGGGTTAGACCATTGAGTTATGAGTTTAGTAAGATTCGATTCTCTAGGTTAGGACTTGATGACTTATCTTTGAGTTCATTCTTGCTTAGAATTTGGTCGGATGTTTCTTCTAGTAGAAGATTTGGAGTACAAAAAATTTCCATTATGGGTTGGAAAAGGAGTGTTTTGAGGCGCATTTAGAATGATCTAATTGATGGTGTATTCTACATAAAAGTTAGAGTCAAAGTGTCTAAGACACCATCAATATAGCTTCAAATTTATTTTGTGTATCTAAGGCTTGCTTAAAAATAGAAATTCTTGGTATCTTTCGTGAATCATGGCATCATGGTCAAAGTTAAGTCTTAGTCCGGGTATGCAATATTATTAAGGTTACGATAATTTTTGTGTGAGTGGTCCCGATTGTAAGGCCACCAATAAATTTTATAAAGATCAAACCAATAAGTTATGAGTTTAGAAGGATTTGATTCTCTAGGTTGGGGATTCATAACTTATCTTTGAGTTCATTTTTATTAGATGTTTGTGAGATTTCTTTCGAAAGAAAATTAGGGTAAAAAAATTTCCTATTGTGTGTTGGGAAATGAGTGTTTTTAGGTTCATTTGGGATGATCAAATTGAATGTGTGTTTTATATTAAATATAGATTCAAAAGGGTTTGAGACACCATCACTAGTGGCATGTTGAACTTTTCTTTTTAGGACTGAGTTATCATCTTCTTGGAGATTTTGAATTATCTCATGAGAGAATACTTATCATTTGGATTGGTTGAAAGTTTCTTCTATAGTCTGAGGGGAGAAGGATCGTATTGTGTATTGTGATTTTGATTCTAAGGTTATGATGAATAGTTTGAAGTCTTTGTTCACTCATTTTATGTTCATCCTCATGCGTTAATGAATTCCATCATTTGTTGAAGTTGATTAGTTGTTTGGTTGTCTTTTTTGACAAAATTGCCAAATTTATATTTAGGTAGGCCAGGATAGTCTAATTCTCGATGATGACATTGATTAAGTATTCTAATTTAATAATGGAGTTAGGATTGAGTTGGTTACACCATTTTAATACATCTACAACAAGGTTTTTAGCTTGTAACTTGAGTTTCATGTAGATATTTTCTTAATCCACTCTTTGTTGAAGTTAACAAATGCTTTGAGGTGTATAGTAGGGTTGGTAGAGCCATTGGAGGTAATAGTTGGAGATATAATCTCAATGTCCATGACTGAAATGGAGGGTGCTAAAGGTTTTTGTTATGTTTGTAATACTTTGTTTTGAATAGGAGATTATGGAATAGGTTTCTCATTTCGTCCCTCGAGGGGGAGATCGAAGGCATTGAATAGGTGTTCCCTAATAGACTTATTGTAGTTGATTAGTCATTTACATTATTTGAATGTGCATATGAGCCATTTGGTTGTTGATTGTGATTTGCATTTGGGCCATCTAATCAAAAATGTGTATAAACATTTGAGTGTAATCTAATTGAGGGTTTTGACTAGGATTTGTATGAGTGGAATTGAGCGTCGTGTTAATTGTAGCACGTGTTATAAGGGTAGCGATTGATGTAATTGTGGACATATAGAATTTAGGTAAAGTCATAGAAATTGTGGTGTCGATTGCCCCACATTAGTTGCCATGGGAATGTTGTTTAGAGAGTTCATTAAGACTTGAACTTCCTTTGGGTACTTTCCCATGTATTAAGGATTTTTGTTATTAATTGTTGGTTTTCATGGGCCAATTCAATGTTATCAATGGATTTTTCTTCTTGGTCATTATCTCCTTGTGGATTTATTTTCCTTGATTCACTTTCTTTAGAGAACCTAATGATGCGTCTATTGAGAGGAGTAGCTTATATTTAACTATGAAAGTGGTTGAGGTCATATTTCATTTAATATTGTGATTGAGCGAGCTTGGAAAAAACCAAACCATTTGGTGTTATAATTTCCAAGAATTATATTGTAGGAATGAGTGAATAGCCCTTAGGGAAGTTAAGTGGGATTTGTTTTCCTTAACTCGCTTTGTTAGAGGACCTAGTGTTTGACCTATTGAGAGGTAGGTTATATTTCATTTTGAAAATTTTCAAGGTCATATTGCATAAAATATTGTCATTAAATGGGTTCGAGATAAGTTTGACCATCTAGAGTTATCTTTTCCAAGAATTCTATTGTAGGAATGAGAGAATAGCCCTTAGGGACTCTTAAGGGGTGAAAATTTTAAAAGTAGAAAATTATCGGAAATATGTTTGTGAATTGAGTTAAAGAGTAAACATAAAAATGACAACAAAAAACTTAAGTCAAGTTGACTAGAATGTATTGGGCCTAGAAATAGGTCTCTAAATATTCAAGCCTCTAAATATGTAACACATGAAAAGGCCAATCTAGAGCTAACATGTACGAATAGACACAACCACAATACACCCATAGATATAAACAAATGCTTTGTCATCATGCGATCAATAAATAAACAACTAATGTAAACTAAAACTTATGGTGGGCCTAAAAGTAAAGTGTTATATCAATCCCTAAACAAGAAGGGTAGAATGTCTTAAAACCTACACTTAAAAGTGTCTATGGTTATAGGTAAGGGGCCATGGAAGGGAAGTAAATGTTGTTACAAAAATATTGTTCATAGTGTGAACACTTAGGAGTGGTTTGGGTTATTTGGTAGTAATAGGTTTTTAATAATTATAAAATAATATATGAGTGTGCAAAACAGTTGTAATGCACAACTCATAGTTGAGAGATATTTGGGATATTGAGAGGACTTAGAGATTAGCCTTGACTCCTTACTTATAGGAGTTCATTGAGCTATTTATATGTAATCTCTCCATTGGGAATTCGTCCCGAATGAATTACAATATCTCCGGTTTTATTATTTAATTGTGCAATGTTTTGTTTTTATTTGATTAAATCATAGATATTTACAAGATTTGGTATCAGAGAGGTTAGACCGCAATGATAACCTGTAGGAATTTGTGAGGCGTTTAGATCTGGATCAAATTTGTTTCATTGGAGTCAAGTCTGCGACCTGCGTGTTTCATTGGAGTCGAATCTGTGACCTGCGTGTTTCATTGGAGTCAAATTTGTGACTGCGTGTTTCATTGGAGTCAAATATATGATACGTGTACTTGTCTACCAACACGTGACGTTTCACTCGGCAAATCCATACTTGGCTGCGGCGTGACTTCTTTCAACACTCGGATCCGTAATAATGAGGTATTGCATGTCTTTCCTTTTTGGACACGAGAGGAAAAAACGAGAAGGACAAATTTTTTTTGCCAAATTTGGAAAGGGTCAGGAAGATGTTGGAGTTATAACTTAAAATTGTCATAACTTTCAGCTGGTAACTCAGATTAATGTGCCATTTTTTTTTAAAATGTGTATTTTTCGATCTCTACACATTGATCCTATGTTTTCTATTGCTGGAAAAAAATTTTTTTTCCTTTTTTGGCAAATATGTCAAAAAATTTTACTTTCAGTGTTTAAAGTTTATTGTAAGGGTGCATTTTCGACTGAGTTCGACACCTATTATGGAAATTCCATTAGATAAATTCAATGGATTAAATTTTCACACATGGAAGGTGAAAATACAAATGCAATTAATGAACAAGAACCTTTGGGGAATTGTGAGTGGAAAAGAACCAGAACCAACAGATGCTGCAAAATTGCTTGAATGGCAAACCAGGGATGACAAAGCAAAATCCATTATTGGGCTTGCTTTATCAGATACTGAGTTGCATTATATAGACTTAGAAAAAAGTCTAAAGATATATGGGATTTGCTAAGTAAGACATTTGGTGCAAAGGCTGTGAATGCTAAATTCTCACTTAAGTTGCAGTTATTCAAGTTGAAAATGAATGAGGGTGCAACTATGTCAAGTCATATTAACGATCTTAGATCTCTTCTAAGACAACTGACAGAAGTAAGTGCTCAGGTAGATGAAGAAGATGCAAAAGCTATTTTATTAAATAGTTTACCTCCAAAATACAGTAATGTAGTTTTTACTCTTGGTCAAATGCCTTCTCATTCACTTGAAGGTATGATTTCTACATTACTAGCTGAAGAAAAAAGAACAAAAGAAGATATTGAGGAAGAAACTGCTCTTTATATTAAAAGGAAGCATACTAATTTTTCAAAAACAAAGAGGAATTAGAATGCTTTTATTATAAGAAAAAAGGACATAAATCTTCTTTTTGTATTACTCATGCCAAGGACATCATAAAAGGAAAGCTAAAAATGGATGAAGCTAATACAACTGTTAAAGAAGAGTCAGAGAATGAAGAAGAAGATGAACCTGAATGAATGAGGATGAAGATGACTACCTATACTAAGTAGTGCCTGATGGAGGATGGAGGCATAGGAGGATGGAGGCAAATTGGCATCTCTTGTTATTCACCAACAAAGAGATTGCTTCATTGTATTGGTGACCTTTTGTTTCAGTTGTGTGGTGTGTTTGCTTTCCGTTGTAATAATGAACAGAAGTAATATTCATGTTCAAAGCTCCTGTGTGAGCATAATTTTTGTTTTGTAATCCCTCTAAGTTAGAAACAATGATGTGAGAAAAATAATGTACGCTACTATGTAGTGGTTGGTTCCACTAGAAAACCATTTTCTGAGTTGGAGGTTCTCTTTGAAAACCTCATATTGTTTGAGTTGTTGGTACTCATTGAAAACCTTCATTTCTTTGTAGATCATGAGTGGGTACAGGAGATAGCTTTCCCCATGTTCACACTAAGGGGGTGACTATTACAGAAATATTGTTCATAGTGTGAACACTTAGGAGTGGTTTGGGTTATTTGGTAGTAATAGGTTTTTAATAATTATAAAATAATATATGAGTGTGCAAAACAATTGTAATGCACAACTCATAGTTGAGAGATATTTGGGATATTGAGAGGACTTAGAGATTAGCCTTGACTCCTTACTTATAGGAGTTCATTGAGCTATTTATATGTAATCTCTCCATTGGGAATTTGTCCCGAATGAATTACAATATCTCTGGTTTTATTATTTTATTGTGCAATGTTTTGTTTTTTATTTGATTAAATCATAGATATTTACAAGAAATGTAACACGTAGTCAATGTTAATAAGTATGAGCATAACATACATAATCACACCATGCACAAAATAAAGAGAGATATAACAAAATGATATTTATCTTGGTCTACGTGTTGGCACGTTAATCTCCCCCTTGGCTTAAACACTTTACGAGAGATGGTTGTATGTGAATCCACAAAAAATAGAACAAATCTACATAATCCACAACTAGGGACTCCAAATACTTGGTATAGTTCATCCACGGATCTCTTATTCTTGAATCTACAAGGCCTTTTATTACAAGTTGATTTCCTTTGGCAAAACTCATTTGCCCTATTCCTCTAAAAATTTCTAAAAGAAAATCCTATTTTACGAACATAAGAAAGCATATGTCAAATTCTCATTGTGGCAATGATCAAAAGTATAAAAATGCTAGTGTGGATTCATAGTAATATTTCTATATAACCAACATCATCAGCAATATATTGTGTCAAAAGATTTTTCTTAAATATAAACAATGTGTCATAAGCCATACCCAGTTGCATTGACAAGAAACATATAATTAAAAGAACAATGAAAGAAAGTATCGAAAGGTACAAGAAAACAAATCAAAAGATAGAAATGTGGAAAAAAAAGTACCACAACACATCTCACAAGTTGGCTCAAAATTAAGAGATTAATCCATTGACAAATCCTTCACAAAACAAAATGCTAGTGAATTTTTTATTTATTTTTTGGATGTGTATGAGATTTTTTATGTTTGCAATATTCTCCACCAAAAATTTCTTGAGTTGAATCTTTCACATATTTTGATGTATGAAATTTTAATTGGAATTAACCTATAATAATGTTTACGATTCTTAGGGCTATTTGACGTTGTAAATATTTGAAGTTCATAATAATTGAAAACAAAACGAATTCATGGAAAAAAACAATTGACGGTATAAATATTCAAACTTTACAATCAAATCTTTAAGTGTCTTTAAAATGCCAATCCTAAAATTAAAGCTATTTTTCAATAAATTAAAGCGAACTTGGATGATATTTTTAAGTTTAAACAAGCATAAAAATATTATATGGCATTTGAATTTTCAGCCCTTAGCAATGATTAATGTGACAACATCATTCAATGTTGGATCATGATTCATAGATGTTATTTTATTTTGTTAATTTTTGTATTCTTTCAACTTTCAAATACATATTTTCATATATGTATTCTCAGATACCTGAAATGCCAACTAGGGAAGCGTACCCACATACTAACATACAAGGAAATCTAAAACATTTCCAAAACTTCTAAAGCCATATCCGGGAGATTTTTGTACCATTTCAATGGTACTTTTGTTTTTAAACACTAAAAATAAAAATAAAAACACTAAATATTTTTATTTGTGTGGTACTTAAGGAAAATCTAGATGATATATTCTAGAATCTAGATTATAATCATGTACATACGAAAATTTAAGCATGTTGAATATTTTAAATTTTTTATTTGTTTTATATTTTATGGACAAAAAATGAATATTATGAATTTTTAAATATATATTTATACTTTTGAATAATAGATTGTAGAGACATTTTTGTGTCATTTCATACCCAAGGGTAGTTTGAAAATTCAAGTTTCCATGTTTTCAATCCGTACCCATTTCACGGGAACCTAGATATTTTTAGTGTCTAAAAAAAAAAAAAAAAAATCACATTTTGAAAACTCAAAGAAATGTTGTACTTACTACAATTGGGCTAAGTTGGGTAAAGATATTAAATGACATTGTGTATGATTTTATAATCATATACCAAAGCACATATGAAAGAAATAAAGACCAATCCATGCAATCTAAAAAATATCAAGGTCTCTCATTGCAACATGAGATACCAACTTGGTCCATGCTCTTTTCAAAGAGCAAACTCAACATGCAACGTGACCATGGGAATTGAAGAACTTAATGGAGCCCACACACTCCCATGACCATCAAACATGAATTAAATTTTGGTTAATTTCACATTTGGTTAACTAATGCCTTACTTTTTAATTCCATTTTTAGTGCATGCTAGAAAGGAAGAGATCATGTATCCTCACACATGTTTGCTACAAAAACAAATAAAGAAAAAAGGATTATTGGTTACCAATTGATCAATGTTTTCTTACTTGTTAATTCCAATTTTCTGACATGCTAGATAAGAAGAGATCACATCCCACACATCTATTGCTACAGAACTAATAAAGACAAAGGATTACAAGTTAACCAATGTTTTCTTAGTTTTAAAGTCTATTTTTACGGCATGCTAGACAGAAGAGACCACATCCCACACATCCATTGCTACAAGAACAAATAAAGACAAGATTAATGGTTAACCAATGTCTTCTTACTTTTGAAGTCCAACTTTTAAAGCATAGTCAATAGGAAGAGATCACATACCACACATCCATTGCTACAAGAACAAGTTATGACATGATTAATGGTTAAGCAATGTTTTCTTTCATTTTCAAGTCCAATTTTTGTAGCATGCAAGACATGAAGAAATCACATCCCACTCATTCATCACTACAAGAATAGATAAAGACAAAGGGTTGCTTCACTAATGAGATGAGATGAAAGATGTAATCAACCTTTAATACTTTAATAAAACCCTCTACATACTAGTAACTAACAAATTTCAAGACAATTTACAGTGATCAAATAGATATAACTAACCAAGAATTTATTTTCTGTTGAGAACTTAAAACAAAAGGGTTACAACTTTAAGCTTCTTATAGAAAACTTCCAAAACATGAAGCATCTGAATGAGTTGAATTTGAGTCCTTTATAGCAAACTTATTTGTTGCGGATGTAGAAAGCGCTAAAAAAGGTTTTGTGGTTATTGTTGGCTGTTGAAAATGTGCATTCAAGAGCACCAAATGGAGATTTGGCATCTCTGTAGCAACAATGAGAATGTCCCCAAGGTGTAGGACTTTGGCTCTTTGGGACAAACCTCTGGAGAAATTTGTCTTCATATCATAATCTACTCCTCTGCTTACTACTAAGAGAGAGAGAGAGAGAGAGAGAGAGAGAGACTAGTGTTCAATGCGAGAGTCTTGGAATGGGGGTGGGTCTCGGAGGTGAGGGGACTAAGGGCCTTGTTTGAGGATGATGATGCAAAAATATATATATATATAGTACTTGAAAAAATAGTTATAAAAAAATGTATAAGGAACATCAAATGAAACTTTGAAATACTAAACACATTGCATTGAACAATGAAAATGATATATATATATATATATATATATATATATATCAAAAATATATATATATTCAAAACATGATTACTTTCAAAATTTAAATATAATTTGGTCAATGGCTCAATTCCTCTAATGAGTCTAATTGTCACCAAAGTCTATAGTTGTGCCAAAATCCTCATCACTCGAATTGCTAGACTCCTCAAGGTCAAGCTCCTCCAAACCAATTCCAACCAACCCTGTCTATGCCACATCATCATCAATCTGAGATGGCTCCTCTGCTCTACATCCCATTAGGATGTTATACTCTCTTTGTACGTTTGCAATCAATGAGATGTTAGGAACTATGTATAGCTACAAGCTTCTTCACCCTCGTAGATGTAAACTTGTTCCTCTTCATAGAGTGGATAAGTCATAAGTAAACTAGTTCCTCTCGGAAGAAAAGAACAAGAAACACAGGGACAACAAGCAAATGGCTAGTGTGGTTAAAGAATTAGGCCCATGCATAGTCCAACACAGTATTAGGTCCTCATGTGCCATAGTGTCCCTATCCATATTGGCCTCTTTTGAAAATCCCCTAAGAGTGGCATTTTTTTCTATTAAGTATTGGCATTTGTAAAACTATACATTTTACGAATAATAATCATGAATCCCTTCTTCACCTCTTGCATCTTGTATGCGGGTAACTCTATTTGGACTTTGCACATACCACTTACAGTTGAATGCATAAGATATATGCGAGGGTGTTGTGTTTCTCCCATCTTCGATGAATGATTGGTTGAATATGGTCATTGTAGAATTGTAATGTAGGGTCTTTCTCTTGTACAATGGCCTTCATTTGGCCAAGCATATTGTCAATGCACTCATACACCTCTCTAAGGCTAGGTGCATTAGAGTCCCCATATCTAATGACTTTGAAAGATGGAGTAATTAAAGAGAATGTATTTTACATTAGCCCAAAATGTGTCACTCTTCACCACCTCCTTCACCCTCTTCCCTTACTCAAACTTGGAATTCGTCCACCAATTCCACTCTCTGCCATGACCATTAGTTCTAATGCCTCTTACAACTCAAACATCCTCTCCAGAGAATGAAATACGATGTGTCTCTAGTCTCTACGGGTTTGAAAACTTCTTAGAGAAGGTCTTGAAGAGTGCATGTGAAGTGTGGTGGTTGGAGACACATTTGCACATATCTAGCATCATCAACGACCTCTTTGATCAAGTCAATATTTCTCATGTCCTTGAATTCATTATTCATGGCATGCACACAACAAGGAGTCCACCAAATATGTTTGTAGGTCCCCTCAATCAACTCCCCTGCAGCTCTGCATACATGGGCCACATTCGTCACAACTTGCACCACATTCTCCAGCCCAACCTCCTCACTAGCATCTCTAAGGATTTGAAACTAAAAAACAACATCATTGACATGCCCTAAACAATCAATGGCCTTGAGGAAATAAGGGCCCTTTATACATGTGACCATGATGTTGATGAGTGAATGGTGCCTAATGTCCATCCACCCATCCATGATTATGCTACATCCAATAGTGACCCAAATAGCCTTCATTTTCTCCACTAGAATATTAATCTTGGAATAGTTCTTATCCAAGATTGTTGTCCTCAATTGTGTCTCCCTTGATGACACATATGATGGTCATGTCCTTGTTATGTTTGTCACAACATCCTTATAATAAGAAGAGTGAGCCACATGGAACGGAAACCCACAGGAAAAGAAGAGTTTGCCAATGGCAACATCTACATCATCCTTATTTTGCACATTGAATAACTTTGACATTTTGTTTGCAACATCACTGCTACGTGGCATTTTGTGTTTCCCCTTAGGCTATGTTGCCCCTAAAGTTGAACTAGATGGATAAGTAGGAAGTTGTGCATCATGAAAAATTCTAGCACTACTAGGAGTAGCACTATACTTTAACCCCTCTTAAGTGTTCTTGAGTTATAAACCTTAGTTTATAATTAAATAAATAAATAAAAATATTTATATTTATTTAATATAAACTTTGGGTTATAAGGTTAATAGTATTATTAAATCAATTTACGGAAATTTGGTTCAAAATATTTTGTATTTAATTTAATATACAATATTTGAATTATTGTGGTTTAATTTTAATTAATAGCTATCACATGGTAAAAATATTAAATCATAAAAATTTAGTTTTACGATGGAAAAGTGGTTGAAGAAGTTATTAAGAGATAATTTCCAAGTTGATAAAAATTTTGTTTCTCAATATATGTAAATCTATTTCTCTATACCAATCACTTATCATATTATGCGTAGTTTTTTGACTTCAAAATTTTCCATGGAAATTTGGTGTCATGTATTTGTTATATTTATTTATTATTGTTGTATTTAATTTAATATACAATATTTGAATTATTGTGTAATATTATTTAATTATGGTGGGCGGCGGTAGGGGCTAATTATAATTAATAGCTCGAACCTCACATGGTACCATAACATATTAAATCAAAACAACCAATCAAATAATTTAGCTTATTAAATAGTTGGATGGAAAAGTGGTTGGAAGGTTCCAACTAAGAGATAATTTCCAAGTTGATAGGGATCTAAATTTTGTCACTTGTCCCTGTAACATAAATATTTGTTTTTGGGGAAAGAGTTGCAAATATTAAAACCTAAACATATTACAATCACTTATCATATTATGCGTCATGGTATATGGCTTTGACTTATATTAAAATTATATAAAATATCCTCATACTTTAGAGTTTGGATTAGTATATGACAAGACACATTTTTAGCAATTAAATAAACATTACCACCTTGGCCGCCCACATATCTAGTTTATTGTTTTTTAATAAGCAAAATTGTGTATTAAAAACTCTAAACCTATTAAATGACCCTCTTTTCCGTTTTTGCAATGCTTGGTGGACTTTACCTTCGCATTCAATTGAACCCCTTATGCGCATGGAATATATAATATCTAAACATTTTCATACATATCTTTAATTAAAAATATCTAATTTCCTCATATAATACTCGTGGCATAGATTATGGTGGGCGGCGGTAGGGGCTACGACCACGTGTTGTTAATAAAACAAAACTAAAAACTAACACTATGCCCCCTTAAACTTAGCCCCTTTTTTTTGGAAATTGGTAAAAGTTGGGGTTTTGAAAGTACCCTCATCCTTGTACAACAAGACCTCGATGCTGGATAAAACATAAAAGCATTATAGAGAGAAAGTCCTCAACAACAAATAAGGGAACTAGAAGGGTGAATAGTGAAAAGAAAATTAAAAAGCTATCGGTGAAGACATCAAAGAACCCGTGCTGAACCATTATTGTTCGGGAGAGAAGCGATTAGGGCTCGACATTTCGGTCTTTTCGAAAGCCTTTTTTGACTCGGCCAAATTACCTAGAAAAATCCCTTACATGGGATCTTAGAAGCATAGAGTAAGTATTCTTTTTTTTAACTATGTCTTAAACGTCCAATCATCACTCCTATTAGGATCTGCATTTTTGTTTGAGTGAGTTGGAAGTCGAACCTCAAAGGAAGCCAATATTCCAACATTTGGCTTCACAATTATGAGTGAAAGCTGTATTAATGCAAACAATGGTATGGAATCAACATCGACACCTTATCCATCACAATTTGCTCTAGCATTATCCAGAATGGGCATTCGGCGAGCTTGAATTGAAACCATAACAAACCAATTTCATCTTTCCATCCTCCATCGCAAGAGGGTAAAGTTGAAAGGCTTAATTTTATCAAAAAGGATATTTTCATGCTCTTCACTAACCTCCTTTTGACTGGATCATCCGAACAAGGCGTTGATTCGTCCTCAACCACCAGAAAACTAGGATTAGAATCCTTCCACCAAGAGATTTTCTCCTTAAAATGTTGCTTTACTTTCTTACAATTTGTAGCAAGATGCCCCGAGGAAAAACACTTCTAACATCAAAAGATTGCAAGTAGAATCGTAATCAAGAGGTTGTGACCAAACCCTATTCAAAACTAGTATTCGCACATAAGTAGTGTGAGAGAAAGATTCTGTTTTGGAATCAATGGATAAACATTTTCCCAAAGCATTGCCAATATCCATCAGACATTCTTTCTCCCAAGGTGAATGCCACACAGACGGGAATAGATGGGGTAAAACAAACGCACCCAAACCGGTTTGAGTCGTTGAAAGTCTCTCCTGAGGGGGTAAACAAAAACAAGAAATCGAAACCACGGTTTCATTAGCAAATGATGATGTTGTAGTTCCCACATATTGGAAATGATAGAATCTTTGTCCTCGATTTCTAGCGATTGAAAACCACAATAAAAAACCCATTCTAGCACATGGATAAATGTCTAGCTTACCGGATAAGAGGATGCTAGTTTTCCTAAGAGATCCATGAATGGAGGAGTGGAAAACCGAGGCCAAAGGTCATTGGTTTATTAAGAAGATCAAACCCTATTGGAGTAGAAATCTTCAAACTCCAGTTTGTTTCAATCTCTAAATCGGAATAATATTCAGTAGGAATAGATGAGATATGCATAATGTAAAAAGCGGAGCAAAATTCGAAAGGACACAACTTTAAATTTCAATGTTTCTAAAGAGGGCTTCCCCACCATCCTTGCCTCTAATGCACAAAGAAGGATCATTCGAGGGACCGAGAAAACCCATCGCATCTTCTACATCCCTAAATTAGAGGAATTGCCAACTGATGTCACCAAACTAAACCCTAACTCTGTCATCAAAGACAATATTCTACGAGAAATAGAGCCGCGGATCGGGTTTCAAAGACATCAAATGCGAAGAACCCGTGCAATGTGCCACATTCTCCCCTGCCACACTCCTGTGTTGCCATTAAGCGTTCCAATCGAGCTAAGGTTCGGGAGAAGCGATTAGGGCTCGACATATTTGTTGATCTTTGTCCAAATCTCAACTTAGCCCTTCTTCTTTTTTTCACTCGACTCTGCCCATGCTTGACAAATTATGTGGGCGTTGTAGCATAGGTCATAGACCGCATCTTGTTATGTATGGTTGACTCATTCATTGGTTGGCTCTCCACCTTATTCTCGATGCCCCATCACATATACTTTGCACTTTGGGTTATAAAATTTAAACTATGTCTTAAACGCTTCCACCTACACTCCGTAAGGTCCTTGATGCTTAGAATGTGGGTAAAATCCCACATACGGTGGGTGGTAATCAAGGAATCCTTTATTAAGGCATTCAAATCGGTCCAAATTTCTTCCATAAAGTCCATGACTTAAGAACCTTGTTTAGGTAATGGTTTTGGAACATATTAATTAAAACCTAAAACTAATATGCCCACCTACCTAATCAAATGTTTGACTACACACACACACACACAATCACACACGTTACTTTTTAAAAACAATTTTAACATGAGAAATTTCATATAATTTGTTTTACAAAATAAATAAATTGAATAAAATAATATTTTTTAAATTTTATTCTTGATTTTTCTCTCATAGAAGTTGTAAAAATTGTTTTTAATTATTATTATTTTTTTACAACAATTAGATACGTAAAAATGTCATATTTTAAAATTAGGAATTAAATCATAAGTATTTGTTCGTATCTCTTTTTTCATGTGATTTTCTCCTCTAATTTTTTTTTGGGTATTCAAAATGTATTGTTCAAATTATTTTTGAAATTTGTGAAATTAATTGATAAACTATAAGTTATTTCTGACTTAAAGAATAGGTGATAAGAAAATTATGGCGTGGAAAAACACAAAAATATCAAAATTCGATGTGTATTTTTGTCCACAAAATAGAAATGACAGATAGGGATTATTTATAATTTTTTGTAGTTTTTCTCTGTAAAACTTAATTTTATCAAAAAGTGAAAAATAAGGATTTGATCATTCAATTGTCCTAATAATATTTTTTTCCTTTTGATTTGAATTTTGAAAGCTTACAAATGGGTTCTAATCATTTTAACATCATTAGGCCACAACAAACTTATGTTGAGCAGGACAAGCTTCTCATATCTAGAAAATACTGGTGAAGGCGAAATTCATTGCACTCATAAACTTTGGAATGTCATAAATGGTATGGAGATGTCGACTATAACCACTTGAAGATCAATCTTGACAATAGATCAATGTATCCATCATATCATCAAGGCATTTCAACAAAAGTGCAAGAAGCCATGATGTTTCATCAAGTGGTGTTGCACAGCTCTCCCTTACGAAGACGACTTTCTACTTCACATTGGAAAGTAGGAAAGTCTGTTGAATGAAGATTCTGAAAATTCTTCTATTAATTGTTAGAATCAATGCACAAAGGTACACCGTCTTTCAAAGATTATAAAATTGATTCTTGAGTTAATGAGAACTCCCATCAAGGGAGACAAAAAAGTAGTTAATTTTCTAGCAAAAATTTAAAACATTAAATCTCAATTAGATGGATGTAACTATAATTTGATTCATGATAAACTACTATATTTTATTATTCAAATGAACATCCATGATAGGTTTATGAACTTCATTTCCATTTTAAATTCAAAATATCAAACTGAACAAGATATTCCTAGCCTATCTACTCTGAGTGCTCTCATAATTCAGGAAGAATCTTCACTACATCCCTCGACCTCAGCTTCAACGAGATTCTCTTGGAATTTTCGAGCATCTCCTTGCCTTTTGTCATGTGTATAAGTATGGTCATGCTAAACTTTGATTCCAAGGTGAATGCCACACCCTCTTTGAGACACTTCTTGCACAAAAACTAAGAATAATTTTTCTAGGTTTAACAAGAATCGGAAAACAAACTTTAAAACCCTAGTAAAGATTAAAAATTAGGGAATTTAAGAGTCGGTTTTGATGGGAAATGTCACTCATCTGTGTGTGGGAAATTTGGTCACAAAAGGAATAACGTAGGGTAAACAAAAACAAGCCAAATTTCAAAAATTCTTTCTTTCCCCTTTCTTGGAAAGGGAACAAACTAAATTAGAATAAAAACAAAATTTGAAAGAACAATAAAAAACCTAATGTAGTTGTCTTGTATGTTGCACTAGTTCTTATCCCACCAAAAAATGCTCGAATGGAATTAGACAATGGTGGTGCATCTAGACACATAACTTATATATATTTCCTCTTTGATATTCTAACGATATCGAGAGAATGTAATGATCAAATCTATCTAGGCGATCATTCCATTCTTGATCTTCAAAGTCAAGGAAAAGTCAAAGTTTTAAATGGTTTTATAAATGATGTTTTGTGTGTTCCTAAATTGAAAATGAATTTGTTTTCTTGTTCACAACTAACTCAAAACAATCATAGAGTATAAATGGTTTATTAAGAATGAGTTAGATAAGTTACTGCTTTATTCCTGAAGGCATATAAAAATTAGAATGTTTTATATGTTTTTAAATGTTTTGCATTTGTTTCATGTTTTTCTACTCAAAATAGGAATAATATTCAAAAGTGACATGAAAGATTAAATCATGTTAAATTTAGGAGCATGTATGATATGTTTCATCTTAACCTTGTTATTGATTTGCTACATATCTCTCATTCTCAAGAAACTTGTGAAGGGTGCGTGCGCGGTAAGAAATCATTTGTAGTGCCCAATTCCCTTTGACACCTTTTGATACTAATCATGATACTACCGATTATATTATGGGCATGATTATGGACTTTATTATAGTATGATGTTAGATGTTAGATCATGGATTATTATTGACCTTGATTCAGTTATGATGCATGATGATTATTAGAGACATTTTGGATATTGATGTGATATATTGTTTGACATGGTTATATTATGGATGTTGTTCGGACATGTGATATTTGAATATTGTGAGTAGACCTAGAAATGAAAATTATTTGATGATGATATAATTGTTGAGTAAAATTACAAATGATCTTGTTGGTTGCTTGGATGTTATTGTGATTCATATATCTAGATGATTTTCAAATTTTAATTATATTATTTTGGATGTTATGATATGGCCACGAGACCAAATGAGGTATTTGTGTTTTGCAAGTTAAAATATCACAACAAACATCGGGGATTGGAGACCAACCACATTAGAATTCTAGATGAATTCAACAAGGTCACCATGGCAACTTGTATTGTTTGTGTGTGGTTGTTTTGTTAGGGGTTCCCATGGGGGATCACCTTTAAATGTGACCAAGGGGTTATGTGTATTTATTTATTGGTTCCTTTGTTTATGTTTGCATGTGTTTATTTTGTGGTGCATTGACCCTTTCATTATTTATTAAATGATGTGTAATATTATGAGTAATCATGTTGTTAAGTTAATTAATTAAAATATGTCATAAGAAAGTAATTAATAGAGTTGTTGGTCTTGAATTAAAGTGTTGTAAGAGATGTGTAAGTGATGTGTAAGTTAACTTTTGAGTGTGAAACACTCCACCTTCTTGGAAATTTGAATTTGTCCTTGGAGGCTGATTTTGGAGGCTTGTGGGACAAGTTAAACTTGTCCCATACCTCTTAAATTTATTTACCAACCATACCTATGGTTGGAGAGTTGAATTTAAACTTTTATAATGTTTTTTGAGAAGACAAATTGTAAGTTTTTATTGCACTTTTTTACATGGTTTAATTTCAGTCCTTTGGGGTGTGGGTTGGATTTGAGTATGTAAGTAAACTGTCATATTATTCACCACATTTTTATTATGCATTGGAGAATGAAGTTGAATTTTGGGTTGGGGTTGAGGATGTGTGATGTGGCATCCTACATGGATCCACCTCATCCTCTTCTTTTCCCTCTTCTATAAAAATTCAAATTGCTTGTCTTGTTTTGGGTTGCTTTACTTTTGTAAACTCTTTTGGGGTGAATTCTTTGTTGTTTTGGAGCTCTTGCTTGAGAGAAGTTTTTAAAAAATTGTGGCATGTTTGTGCTTGGCTAATTTGGGATTGCTTGCATTGGGATAAAGCTTGTTGTTTTGGAACTTGGAACAACTCCATCATGGAGAGGTAGGAGCTTGGCTCTTGTAATGTTTCTCTCAACTATTTATGAAATAGTTATTATTGTGAATGTTTTGGTATGTTTGTGGGATGTTGGGTAGATGGCCAAGGTATGGTGTAGAAAACTATGGGGTTCATTTTATGGGAGGCATAAGTGTTTTGGGAGGTATAATTGTGGAGGGAGTTGGGATATGGGTTCCACCTTATAAAGAAATATCTTGCATTTTTGTACTCGTTATGAGGTGCCATAAAGGTTGGGAGGCATAAGGAAATGTGAGGAATAAGGGGTACTTGGGGGAGGCATAAGGGCATGTTAGGGCTTTGATATACTATATTTTGGCGGGTTGAAATTAGGTGGTGATACTCATTTCCCCTTTGGGAGGCATAAGTAGCATCCCCCATAATTTCTTGCTCATTTGGCTTCTTGATGAAGCCTTAGTGTTGTTTGTCATGCTTTAATGTGGTTGCAAACCACATTTTGTTTTGGATTGTGTTTCAAATGTGGAATTTGCATGTGTGTTTATGGAAGCTTGTTGTTGCCATGAGTTAAAACACATCTTTTATTGCATTATGGTTGGGGCTCGGGGCCAATGAAAAAGGATGGCTTCTCCTTATCATTGGATGTCTTGGTTGGGTGGAGAGCATTGTTTTTCCCCTGCTCTTGTTGTGATCGAATTAGAAGAATGATAAATCTACATATTGTTGTTCGGAACAAAAAAAAAGACAGGTTTGTGAGTCCCTTGTTGAGATAAATCTTATTGTAACCTTCCCACTTGAAGTGGATGAACTCGTATATGTTTTGTAATGGAAATATGTTTTATTGAATATGAAAGTTGTAATTTTGAAATATAAAGGAGAGATATACCCGGTTCCTGTTTTGAGAGAAAGAGATGTATTTTGTATATTGTATTGTGAAAATCAATAGAAAAGAGAAGTTGTAAAGAAGGAAATCTTGTCTTTTGAATAAAATTTGCATTCCTTTCCACAATTGGAACTATTGTTGTTTAAAATATGAGTTGAATTGTATTTGAAATCTCTGTTTGAAAGGAGAAATGCGTGTGAGGATAAACACAGAACTCTGTCTTTTGAAATGTGTAGAAGTGGAAATCAGAATTGCATTTTGGTTTTGAATAGTTTGATTTGAATCAACTAAATGTATTAGATTAGAATTGGAATAAATTCTAATACTTGGAAGAAGAAAATGGAAAATAGATCTATTCAAAATTGATCTCTGTTTTATGTTTTCAAACTGCAATTATTTAATCCAAAATGCACAGACCGAACCTGCAACAAAGAAATAACAAATGAAACATTAAATTAGACATAATAAGATCTAAATGAATTCATCTAGACATTAACACTTAAGGAATTTCTTAGAAAACTTAGCAAACTCGGGCTCAAATCGTTTCACTTGTCGTTTTGTTGTCAAAGTTGTAAATTTTCAAATTGGAACTCAATCAAACAAATTTACCTTCCAAATCCATCCTAAATGCCTCTAAGAACAATTCCCCATGCCTATTTGACTTGTTGAGAGAGGAAGAAGATCAAATTGAGTAAAATTTTATAAGTCAAAATTTACCAGTTTTCCCTTTTAAAGCCTGCAGATTGTTTTCATGAAATTGACCCCTTAAACATTATCAAAATGAAATATTAATGATTCATGTGCAAAGAGGACGTCGAGAGCTTTCCAGAAAGTCCTCGTTTGCTAAAAACTGAGTTCCCAATCAAAAGTTATGGCCTCCTAAAGTTTCCCTTCATTTGGCTTCAAAAATAATTCTAACTCAAAAAAAAAAAAAAAACTTAGCGCTTCAGAAAATTTTTCTAAGTTTTCTCCGCGCCCCGCCGCCCATGACCAATTAGGTGCTTTGCCACGTGGTGTCACGAGGCATCGGCGGAGGAGCGGATCCCTTAAAAAAAAACTTAGCGCTTAGAAAATTTTGGGAAAATTTTCTAAGTTTTCTCCGCGGCCCCGCCGGCCCGCAACCAATCGGTGCTGCCACATGGCGTCACGGGGCATCGGCGAGGAGCGGATCCCTTAAAACTTAGCGCTTGAAAAATTTTCTTTGGGAAATTTTTTCTAAGTTCTCTCGTCGGCTTTGACCCACAACCAATGGATGGCTAACACGTGGCACTTTGGCGTCGGCGGGGGCATAGATCGTTTTGATCCCTTAGTGCTTTTCGGAAAAAAGGATAAAAGTCTAAAAATTCTCTGGTGGCCCGACTTTCCGCCAGAGTTGGGAAATGCCGACACGTGTCCTTTCGGGCTCGGGCGCACGAAGGCAAATCGCACTTTTGTCCCAAAAAGGGAAAAAAAAACTAAAATTCTTCCCACTAATCCGTTCTTGGGTTTCAAGGGGTTTTTCCCCTAGGCCGGCGTTACATCACAAACCGCTCTTGGAAAATTTTCCTCCCAAGAAATCCGTCGGCCCAAACTTGAGAAATATGAGGAGTTAGAGGACTTTTTATATCACCTAGGAAAGGTGAGGAAATTTCCTATCTAATGGGAATGTTTTGGTCCTTTTGAGTGCATTAGATTTTTATCAAAAAATTAAGTTTAATCTTTTCAAGCCGGTTAGAAGTGGTATAATAAGAAATTACCCTCTTAACCTAATTGATTAATCTAACCCTAAGTTTGACCTTGTGTTATTTTATAATTGTCATATTAATAAAACTACGAACTATTAATAATATTTGGCTTAAAAATGTGTTTACGAAAAACATTGTTTCTTGAACACAATAATCATGTTGACTCTTTTAAACAAAAATGTTTATATATATATATCCATAATTTTCCTAACTAATTATAGTTGTTCTTGGGTCTCAAGTGGGTTGTTTTAGTATATCGTTATCATCAATTTTTGAAACCCCTTTTATAGTCATCATGAAGAAAGACCTTTGAAACTTGTCCATAGTGATGATAAAAAAAAGGTCCATTATGAAACTCCTTCCCTAAACGTTTCTTTTAGTATGTTGTCACTTTCATTGATGATTATTCTCACATGATTTGGTCCTTTATAAAAATAAATCAGATGTTTTATCAAAAAATAAAAATTTAAAGTTTTCATAATGAGAATAGTTCTAGTCATAAAATCGAAAGGACTTAGAATAATAATGAGGATCTATATTAAATAAATCATATGATTTGTTTTGTATCGAATGTGAAATACAAAGGGAACTCACTACTCCATACTCTCCTCAACAGAATGCTATTGTGGAAAAGAAAAACCGCACCATTCTTGAAATGGCGATAATCATGTTGCACTCAACTCAAGTTCCTCACAAAGTTTTTGATTGAAACAATGTATATCGTTATTCATATTCTGAATATTTTGAGTCCTTACTAAAGCCTTGTTTCAATCTACTCCTTAGAAAAGTGGACTAATAAGAAACCTAGTATATCTCATCTGAGAATTTTTGGAAGCCCTGCCTCTATCTTCATTCCTAAAGTAAAAAGGAAAAGTTAGATCAAACCTCTTATCCCAGTGCATGTAGGCTATGTAGGTAAAACAAAAAAATGGTCAAGGATCATGATCCCGCATTGCGTGAAGTTATTGATAACATGAATGTTAAAATCGTGGATGCTAAAACTTTTTGTACTTCATATTTTGTTTCTATTGTTTATGATTAGTCTAATGAATTAGAAAATAATGATAATAATGATTGTGGTGAACAAATAAATTGTAATAATGAATCTATAATAGAAAAAGAGTCTCTTGTTTCTTATTGCCTTAACAAAATGACCTAAATGAGCTCAATCTCTTATTCAAAATTCTAACCCTGATAAACTTAGTAAAATGAATAGAAATCATCGCTTTGACTTATCATGTCTTAATGACTATGTATGAGCCAAAACCTCTATCTTTCAAAGAAATGTCTCAGAGCTTGGTTTGAAAGATGGGTAGAAGATATTAGCTTCATAAAGCTACTCTAATGAATATTTTTTGTAATTAAAAATTAGACTTTTTTATTGATCTTGTCCCTCCTCTAGAAAAATGTAGTATTTTTGACTTTAGGTGGCTTTATAAAATCAAATATAAGGTTGATGACAATATTGATAAGTTTAAAGTCGGGTTAAGCATTATTTTTACTCAAAACCCATTATCAACTACATAAAATCTTTTGCACTTGTATTTGAGTCAAAAATGAGTACAATTATGATTTTTATTGCCTTAATTGCAAATATGAATTTTTAACATCCATATGGTTACAAAAAGAAGGCCTAAATCCACTATATGGATGCTAAGAAAAAGGATGCATTCCAAATGGTGATTTAAAAGTAAAAAAATTACATGACTCGATTGAAAGGTTTTGAGGAACTTGGAAAAGAAGTTTATGTGTGTAAACTAAAAAAATAAAAAAATTATATGGTTTAAAATCAAGCTCCTAGAGCTTGGTTTGCAAAAATGATGGTTTTGATTTTCTCAAAGATATTAAACTTCACTAATTACTCTTATGATGATGATCTTTTTGTTAAAATTGAAAATAATCAAATTATTTTTATTGTATTATATGTTGATGATTTTCTTATTACTAAATTCTAATAGTTTAATTTTCAAAATTAAAGCTAAATTGAAACAATATTTTGAAATAACTCATTTAGGATTATGACATTCCTTTTTCTTGACTTCTATTTCAAGATAAAAATTCTTTCCTTGTATTTGAATCACAATATTCTCCTAATTAGTTGTTATTCCTATTGAAGTTGGTTGTAAATTTGATCTTAAACTTGCACGTGAAAAAAGCGATCATACTCTTTATAGATAGGTTGTAGGTAGTTTAATTTATCTTACAATCATTAGACTTGACATTGCATATGCAATAAGTATAGCATATAGATTCATGCAGGAACCATATCAGGATCATTAGAAGTTAGCAAAAAGAATATTGAGATATATTAAAGGAACAATTAATTTTGGTTTACATTATACTTCTTCTGATAATGCATGTTTATATGGATATTGTGATTCTAACCATGTTGGTGATGTGATAGAAAATATACAATTGGATATGTGTTCAAGTTTGGTACATGTGTCATTACTTGGAGCAACATAAAACAACCAACAATCTTCCATCTTTTCTCTTTTAGGCGAGAATATAGAAGTGTGATGGAAGCAACAAAAGAAGCCATGTGGCGAAAGCGTTTAGAAGATTCACATGGAAGTTAAAGGAAGTACTCTTCTGTGTGATAGTCGAGTTGTATTATTCTTGTTAATAATCCAATTCAACATTAGAGAACGAAATGTATATAGAAATACGTATGCATTTCATCTGAGAGAAGGTATTATGCAGTAATATAGATCTACAATATTATCTGACTTGCAGTTATATTTATAAAGTCATTGTGTGTTGTGAAGTTCTGTTAAGTTTTGTGCAATGTTTGGCCTTTCAGAGTTGTCATTGAGTGGGATTGTGCATGACAATGCCACCTCCTAACGGCCGACCATATGTTTTCTTCACCTTTATACTTTTACTCCAATTTAAAATATTATAAAAGAACTTGTTTATGATCTTAGTAAACTTATCACTTAAGTTTATTATGTAACCCATAATGTAACATCATGTTGTAAAAGAATTTCTTTTATAAAAGGCTCCTAGATATGTTGGTATAGATTTTTTATGAGAAACTATGAGATATAGTCTCACAAATCATATTTAGCCTAAATCATCATTTCGATGTATAGATTACAAATCCTTTTGTATCAAAAGTTAAGTTTAACATGATGAAAGTCTATAAATCCTTCAAATGTGATATGTTGGCCTAAACTCTCACCGTGGTTTAACGATTGTAAATCTTATTGTATAAACAAGTAATGTTGGCATATAAACCCCACTTAATATTAATGGGGAGTGTTAGGTCATTAATCTTAAGTAAAATTTAACCCTCTTAAGTGTTCTCATATTTTTATTTATTTAATATAAACTTCAAGTTATAAGGTTAATTGATTATTAAATAAATTTAATTAACGTGGCGGGGTGCTTCACGAGAAGACACGCCTATAAAAATATTTAAATAAAACTCGCGAGGTCAAGTGAAATCGAATTCACGATAAGAATATAAAAATATTTTATGGAGGGAAGTGGGTGAAGAAGTTATTAGACTTTGTAAAAAGTTTCTCACTATATAGAAATTTATTTCTATTGTGGTTTTTTTACCCTTTGATGTTTTCCACGTAAATTTGGTGTCATGTGTTTGTTATATTTATTTATTGTTGTTGGTGTATTTAATTTAATATACAATATTCAAACTATTGTGTAATATTGTTTATTTTAATTAATAGCTCGAACCTCTCGGTTTACCATCTTTATTGCAACCCCACTATTTATTTATTTCAGCCCTTTCTTTTAGTGACAACTTGTCACATGCCCCCACACCTTTGCCTCGAATGTGAAGGAGGTGTGCATTAACTCTTGTAATGTTGCCTTGAAATTCAACTTGACAAAAATGACACTTCCACGTCCTAGTGCCCCTTGTTGCCCCATGTTTTGCTTGTAGTTTCGTTGCAAATTGACTTAACGGGGACTTCTTATCAAAGGGACCCTTGGCAAAAGGTTTAAATAACTTGGAAGAGCAACTAAAGTGTCAAGTCGCACTCCTAGCCTCAACCCCCTCACATATGTACTCGAGTCTCATACTCAACCCCCATATGCTCTTACTCTCACTCTTCATCACTCATGTTGTGAGAAGTAGAACTCATGGCGACACTACACAATAAAATTTATTGTTTAAAAATCAAATTTATTATTTTAATAATAATAATTTTGCAATGACTCCAGACAAGAATTTCACTTTTGTTTTTCTCACTTCATGTCGCACAAAGCACAAGACGAGAGGATACACAAAATATGAAGTCTAATTTGACTAGTATTAAAATATTAAATTACTAAATTTTAATTGATAATCAACTCTTTCAATAGGAAAATAATGAATATAAAATTCAAATTCTAAAACTTTAAACTTATGATTGCTTATAAATGCATTAACTAGAAAGTTGAAAACACTTAAATGTTGATTTTAGGGTTGTGTAACTGTTATTTTCAAAATCAACAATTCAACAACCCTATAATAAGAATATTACTTAATTTATTGAACAATTTATGATTCTAAATTGAAATTAAAATAAATAAAAAAACTATGAAGGGCAGTGCAGGTCATGACTTACCTTGAAGGCTTGATGAAAGTTGCTCTAATTCTTGTTGCTACTTGTTGTTAATGTTGTCCCTCTTTCTTGTTAGTGCTCTCACTCTTGTTTGTTAGTGCTCTTACCCTCTTGCTCTTGTTTGCTAATGCTTTCACTCTTTCTTTGAATTTTTTTATTGTGATTTGGAGTCGAGGTGTAACTCTTATTTATAGTTTTTTTTAGTGCTTAAGGGGTGGGTGTGCCTCATTAAGTATTAGGGTTAGGGTTGGGAACCAAAAATTATAAAATGAATTGGTTTAAAAAAACTTGATGGCACCCTTATGCCGTCGAGGACGATTGGGAGTCTCCAGACGAGTCGAAAGACTTCTAAAAGCCTTTGTGGCGTCCCCAAGTCCTCAAAAATTGGGGACGTCTCAAAAACATCCCCTCTTTGAGGAAACATTTTAGGGACGTTCTCGTGCAGGTGGTGGTGGTGTCGAGGCGGCAAGGGGACATTTCTCATCCGTCTCCAAGTCTCGAAGACATCCCAAATCTCTAAGATGACATTTTCGGGGGGTGTGTCCCCAGGGCAACATTGGAAATAATTAAAACAAGCATGGCGATGCATCGAATAGAAGGGGGAACACTCTCCTCGGCGTATTTGTGACACGAGAGAGCCAAGGGCCTAAAAATATAGCCCACATTACCATGATGAAATAGAAGGCAAAAAGAGAAAATACATAACCCTTGAAGGGCAAAAAGAGAGCCTAAATAAAAACACTACATAGCTTTTAAAGGTGCACAATTTGCTTACACCATACGAGAGCCCTTACGTGCATTATAGAGTTCCGAGGTAAAGGTCTTAGGCACATGGCATTCTCCAATGTCCAAAAGAGCATAGTCATGAAGAATATGAGCAAGAGGAACCGTTCTGATGAGAATCCTTTATATTTTATGCAACGAAGGAGAGGAAAGAGAGAAGACGGAAAATTGAATTCTTATAGGCCAAAAATCCTGCTCAAATGTGACTATAAACAATAACACCCAAATCGACTCCCAACTACAAAAGGAATGTCATATCTAAAATCTCTTGAAGGTGGGGACTTTGCATTGATGAGTAGGATCTTCAATCAAATCTAAAATCTTACATTCCCACTCCAAATTTGTCCTTGACTTCCATTAATGTGAAAAATGGCCTACAAGAACTTGATTGTAAATTGTTCAAAAATGCACGGAGTTCGAGGCACCGAGATGTATCCCATTTAATAGTTTTTCTCGGGAGCTTTCCAATGAATTCACTCTTGCTCAATTTTGTGGCCCCATTCGAAAGTTATGGCAAAAATGCAGAGATTTGTCATTTACATGTGCCACTAAAACTTGGAGGGAAATTTTGATTTTAAAACTAGTGATTTTTTCCTATTTTTCATTGGTTCACGTGGTAAGCTCTATGGGTGTCACGTGGCGGATCTTCATTGGTTACAAGGTCCTTGGCCAAAAATACAAATGACAATTGGGGTTGTCAAATTTACCCTAGTTGTCGCCCTTGCCACTTGTCTCTTTCTCATGGTTTATAAACTCTCTCTATGGGTGTCGTGTGTCCACCTATGGTTGGCTACAAGGTCTAGTGTCCTTGGCCACTTCACCACTCAATCTCGCCTTCCTAGGAAATAGCAACCCGTGATTGGCTATAACTAGCTACGGGTTTCTAGGCACTTCACTTTGTTGGTGCCATGTAGCCACTCCTCATTGGTTATGGACTCTGTTTGTCTTTGTGCTAGCTCTTCAACCTTCCAACTCTCAAATGCCCAAGATTGGTGACACGTGGCCAATTTAATTGGCTACATGCTATCTTAGATGGGTGCCATGTGTCAATTTGTGATTGGCTATGGGCTCTGGGTTGTGCCTTTGCCTTGGCCAATTTCTCGATCTTCCCGACATTCGACTTCTCATGATTGGCCCATATAGATCAATCACGACTTCTCAACTTTGGGCAACATGGCAAGCTAAGACTTATTACGGCCACCAAGTTTTCTCCATGCCTTGGGCGATTTTTCTTCTTGTTTGGCTCAACCTTCTAAGGACCTCGACTTTCCAAGATTGAGCCATGTGTCATAATCCTTGCTTTCTTTGATTTTGGGCTCTCTAAATGCCTTATTCATTATGAGCTTGGGTAAAAGCTAAGTATGTGGAGCGTTTGCTCCACTTAATCATAGAAGCATTTTTCTATAAAATGACTACCACGGCCCATTAAGTGGTGCATGTGGGATAGTTCCCCAAAGCCAAAACACAAAGGGTCGCCATTGAAGAGCCCCAAGCGTGACCGCAATCTAACCAAATAACAATAGTGCTTCAAGAGGCTTTCTCCCACTACCAAAGCATTCTAGATTCTCAAAAAACATACCAAGGGTAAATTGCAATGCAAAGAAAAGCTAAATTTCAAGAGCTAACTGTAAAACACCACCGCAAATAATCCAAAAACGTCTCAAGATAATTGTCAAGCCATGAAAAGATCTCAAAACGCCCCAAAACCAGAGTGCACATCGTTGGAAGCCTTGCAGACCGTGACACGCCCAAAAAGAGGCTATGAAGGCATTTGAAAGCATGAATAAAGGAGGGATTGTTACCATATTTTCCACACCAAGAAGTTCAATTATATTTTTAGAAGTGCTAAAAATAGCATTTGGCTAAAAATAGTTGGTGCTAAAAATGGAAGTGCTAAAAATAGAAGTTCCAGTTCTATTTTTAGGAGTTGAAGGGAGTGCATGAGTGGATGGATAAAGATAGCTTTTATTAAATTTAGCAAGTGTTGCTCCAAATAGAAATTGGCTAAAAAGAGAAGTGCTTTTGGATAAATTTAGCAACTGCAGTCCTATAATTGGCGCCAAAGGGGGTGATAAAGATAAATTAAAACAGTCCTAAAGCATGCAATTGCTAGTTTTAGATGGTGGCGCTAAGCATGGGAGGAAAAGAAATAAATTAAAGATGCATGTAGCAAACAGTCAGGACTGTGGCACCAAAAGGAAGTAAGAGGAAATTTAATTAATTAAATCATGCATGCAGCCCATGTGCCAAAAGAAGTAAAAGAAAATAAATAAAAATAGCTTAGACAAGCTATTTTTGAACACAACGATTCATATAGGTTGATTTCTATTGTAAAAAAAAAATACACATTGTGGGTTGTTTTGTTTTGGCTATCCTAGCCTTGTACTTGCACCTCTTGATATAAAAAAATCTCTATTTTGCTCTCTCATATTGTTGTTTTCTAATTTTTCATTGTATTTCATAGTAATATAGTGTTACTCTAGTGTGGAATTTACTCCCTCTATCATTGTCATTTTCTCTTAAACCCTTGAATTTATTATGCAAAATAGCTTAGCTTAGAGTTGTGCAGGTGTGTGGATATTTGATTTCCCTATGTGCAGAGTTGTGTGCATGGTGTATCACCCTTATTTCCCTTCCTATGTTCATTCTCCTTTTCCTTGTCAAAGTTTTTATTTTTTAGGTGATTCACAAGAGAACCAACCCTCTCTGGAGGTTCACCTCAAACTTAGGTTACCCACAGCCTTGAGGTGTTCCAATTTTGTCAACGGGGAAAGAGTACACACCATTTTTATCAAGGTGTAACTTCACGGGTGACAACAGTTTAAGCACGCCGGTGGGATAGTACAAAATTTGTTAAAGAAGTTAAAGTTGTTTCAGCAAATATTAGTGTTTCAGACACAAATATTCAACATCTAGTGACTCCATTGGCCCAAAGATCTCTTTTTCTCAAATAACGATCATTTCCTCCATCTTTCCATATTTTTATGAGGTTGTGCAATCATGACTTCAATTCCTCATTGGAATTCCCAGTTTCAAGAGAATTATTACTCCCCTCCACCTCTTTTTCCCCAAAATCCTCCTCTAGATCGAGTATTATAAGCCATATCAAAATAAATATGCCCATGATCCGGACAATTTGTATGGTTATCATAATAATCATGATGCTTTTCAGGAGCAAGAATATGCAGATTATGGGAACAATTCCATGCCTAATGATGATTTTCAAATGCAAGTACAACACTTGGAGATTAAAATGGTACAAATGAGGGCAACAAGTTCCATCAAGGCAGCCAAGCTTGGATCCAGTGGTACCGTACCCATGGGTCAATCCTATGCCAATCGGGTAGAGCGCTCAAAAGAAGTTAGATTGTGTCCAATTGTTACCACAAATATTATAGTGGAATGAAGAAATGGAAGTTCACCGATCTAGCATTGAAAAACCCTCTCAATGGGGTAATTCTTCACTATCATCGTGCAACCCTCCTACTTCTACTTTCCAACCACTTCAACCGGAGCCGTGTCCCAAATTCCTAGATTCCTAAAAGTTTCTCCTCCACAAGATCTTACACCTCTCCAATCATTTCAACCATTGCAAAATTAGTTAGCAACCCAACCCCCCTCATATTTCCAAATCCATTTTGGAATGAAACTAATCAACAAATCAGTTTGGAAGAGCAACCAACTAAAGACCCAAGTGAATAAGTTTTCAGGTAAAATCTAACAATGGAGCTTACAGTTTGAGGAAAAACAAATTCCACGATTGGTTAAGCCTACAATGGAGGAATGCACAAAAGTGGTTGAAGTTATAGAGCAACACGAGGAATATGACCGGCATGAAAAGGTTAGACAAAGTTTTTTCAGATCTCTTGAGATGCAATGTAAAGATGGTGTTTTGAAGGAGCATATGAATGTTTCTAAGGATCATATCAACAATCTTGAGTCTATTCCATCTTCTAGTGAAGGAAATAATTCAATAAAAGTTTAGGAGGAAATCAACAAAAAAATTCATATTCAAAAGGAGTTTTCCTCAAGCATGAACAATAAAGAGGATGAGGTTTTATCGAATTAAAAGATTTTGATGATGAGGAAGAACCAATTCAAATTGTGAGTATTTCAAATCCATCATCTATCTTTTTCAATAAAGACTCTTGTTATTAAACATTCTTTTAAGCTTGAAAGAGTCAAATATAAGGTTGTTTGCAAATGATGAAATCGGTCTCCAGACATCCAATATGATCAGGAAAGTGCCTCAAGTACTCCAAATGATGATATTACACACAAAGAAGAGGGGAAGATCAAGAAAATCAGTTTATCAGCTATGAGAAAACCATGTCCAATTAGGTATTTAGCTAGTTTTGAGTCACATAAAGAGTTGCCATCAATTGTGCTCATTTCAGAGCATAAGAAAGAGCTTTAAGTTGCCAAAAATCAGCCCCAACATCAACAAAGATAGAGTGTAGATCCTATAGAGGTGTTTATTCTTTTTGGGATGATATTTTGAGCAAATCAATGGTGCAAACCATGTCTACACTTATACCATGTGATCTAGTTGCAAAATTGATTTCATGGCCACACTTTTTGAGAAAAGAAAGTTATTTCTCCCAACCAGTATGCGATTTTGTTTAGCTTTACTTTCTCTTTGTTTAGATTAGGAGTAGTTTAGGTTTGTTTCTTTCACATTATGTTTCCAATTTTCTTAGTTGTCTTTTCAAGAAGTGCTTGCATGCACATGTTTTCCTTTTGTTGGAGAGGGTATTTCAGTGGTTTTGTTTCAGAGGATACAAGTTGTTGATAGAAGTATGTGACTCCATAGCCCAATGGATGCAGAAGGCTACTAATATCTTTGTTTAGTAGGAAAACAATCTGTGATGTCGCCAAAATGTTATCATATTTTCCACGCCAAAAAGTTCAGTTCTAATTTTAGAAGTTCTAAAAATAGTGTTCGACTTAAAATAGCATTTAGCTAAAAATAGTTTATGCTAAAATAGAAGTTCTAGTTCTATTTTTAGGAGTTGAAGGGAGTGCACGAGTGAATGGATAAAGATAGTTTTTATTAAATTTAGCAAGTGCTGCTCCAAATAGAAATTGGCTAAAAAAGAAGTGCTTTTGGATAAATTTAGCAACTACAGTCCTGTAATTGGCGCCAAAGGGGGTGATAAAGATGAATTAAAACAGTCCTAAAGCATGCAGCTACTGATTTTAGATTGTGGCGCCAAGCATGGGAGGAAAAGAAATTAAGGAAAGATGCATGCAGGTGACGGTCAAGACTATGGCACCAAAAGGCAGCAAGAGGAAATTTAATTAATTAAATCATGCATGCAACCCCATGCGCCAAAAGAGGAAAAGAAAATAAATAAAAATAGCTCAAACAAGCTATTTTTGAATGCAGCAGTTCATATAGGCTGATTTCTATTGTAAAAAAAAAGATACACATTGTGGGCTGTTTTGTTTTGGCAATCCTAGCCTTGTACTTACACCTCTTAATAAAAAGCTCTATTTTGCCCTCATACTGTTATTTTCTGATTTTTCATTGTGTTTGATAGAAATATTGTGTTGCTCTAGTGTGGAATTTACTCCCTCTGCCGTTGTCCTTTTCTCCTAAACCCTTGAATTTATTATGCAAAATAGCTTAGAGTTGTGCAGGTGTGTGGATATTTGATTTCCACTGTGTGCGAGTTACATGCATGTGTTATATTATTGGTGTATCACCCTTAATTTCCTTTTCCGCATTCCTTCTTCCTTTTCCTTGTCAAAGTTTTTATTTTTTGGTGATTCACAAGGGAACCAACCCTCTCTGAAGTTCACCTCAAACATAGGTTGCCCACAGCTTGAGGTGTTCCAATTTTGTCAACAAGAGAGAGTACACGCACCATTCTCTATCAAGGTGCAACTTATGGGTGACAACATAAACTATAGTTCAATTGCACAAAATAGAGCAAGAGGCTCATTTTGGCAACAATTAGCTTCAAAGCTCATCAGTTATGGAATAGAAAAGCATTGTTAAAAAAATACATAAGCTTCAGGTTTTATAAGTTATAATGTCCTAAAAACCTAAACGTAGAAATATGTCGCTAATTGTTTTCAAAATTTCATTAATTAGACAAGTTCCGAAGAAGGTGGCGTCTTCGTGAGCCAAAAATACCATAGTATTTGGGGAAGCCAAAGGAATAAATTCATTGAGCACAACCTCTAGAAATTAACAGTGCGCGCTGTTTTTTTATTGACATTTGGAATAAATATATTTCAACCTGAACCTGTGAGACTAAAGTTAGCGGCCTTTACAGCAAATGGTCGTAGATTCCAGGACACAATATGTTATTTTAATAATTTGCTAGCTAAAAGCACATCGTCGACATAGATCTAAGATCATTGCCTTAAGACATACTACCAAGGATATATACCTACTTTCAGGTGGAATGCTGTTTTAATGCATCAAGAAATTTAATATGTTAGAGGCATTGAAATGCTAATCACAATCTTCCAAAGTAGACAGTATCTCAAGAATATGCAACTTGAATTAAAGTCCTCCATTATATTGAGATGTCAATGTAGTATATTTTCCACCAAAAATTGAAAGACAATACTACAGAAAGCATTTCTGCTCATGATATACAATTCTAGTAAAGAATATATTTAAGCCTTTGTTATTTTGAGGGCTCAACCCCTAGCAAGCTGCGAACAGCAACCCGAACTGCACCTACAGCTCCAAGCTGTTTCATATGTGATGACATACCTTTGTCTGTTTTCTCGTCTTTTTCAACGTCAGTAACATCCAATTGGACACCAATGTAGAAAGCTACCTGTATGACAAATACCAAATTAAATGAGAAGATGAAACTTAATGTTGATTGACAAGCAATAGTCCATAAATACACAGCATTTAAGTCCGATTTATGGAAACTAGTCCATATAAGAATAATATTAGCAAAATAACATTGGACGTGTTTGTTTAACAGCGTCTACACATTTGCTCGACGTAAAAGTTTCATCAGTCCTATTCATAGGAACTCTTTATGTTTTCCCCAAACATACACAAGAGAAGTTACCTGCAGTGTATGTGAAAAACAAAGAACTTTGGAACTCATATGATTGTGCTCTGTGCACTACCATCCTTGGAATTACCATGTATTTAAGAGTTTCGGATACAAAGCTTTCAAGATAAGCCTCACTCTTTCCAAGGATTCTATAAGATGAAAAGGACAACTACCAAATGGAGTACCAGTGGTAATAGGCACATCATTACACATTCAGCAGATATACACTCTGAAGAAGAAATGCAGCAAGTATGCCAACAATCTAAGAGACATTACATTAATATGCTGCCTCAGGCAATGTTATAATTTTATAAACCCTCAGTTTATTACTCTTACTTGTTTTTATATGAAGCCTAAATTTATTGACTCGATTAGTTTGGGCAGTATTGCTGAATTACTCTACCGGTTCCTTAATCTGTCCAATCAAGGATTTGCCTTCCCTTGAGTTTACAGCTTCTTGACCTACCTTCCTGTATACATGGTCATCAAGGTCAATAACTCTATATATCTTGATATAAGTCTGACCTGACGGTGGATGTTCATTCTTCCTGTGAACAAGATTGATTCAATTCCAACAAACAGTGCCCTCCAGTCTGCCTCTTCCCTAACATTTACGTATTGTACTTCTTGGTCTGAAATCTCCTCAAACAAAGTTGGCTTGTTATACAAACATAAATTAACTTTTTTGTTGGAATAACCTCTTCTATTGTAGGTACAGATACTTTTACTGCAAGTTTCTGTCCCACACATATATTACCATACTGGATGTTTATTTTCCTGTCAAATTGATCTATTCTTTAATTGCGGACAATCTTTTATGTTGTTGGATCCAGTAGCTTGACAGATTTCTTAGTAAAGATTAGAATTTGGTTGACCTACATGCCATGAATTGGAAAAAAAAAACCAAATGGGCTTGCCGGAGGGAGCTTGTAGGGACATTCTAACTTGTCATCTCCAATGTCAAACAATTTGTATATTGAACTCTGAAAAGTGATGGCTTGTTTTCAATTGAGTCCTACAATTCTGCTTACATTTGTTCTACTATGATTTTCCAAGTAATTTGTTTGAAAAAATTGTAACCTTCTTTATCTTCAGGTCCTGATGATCACTTTCAGCACTTCATCAAACCGCCAAATTGATATGAAAGTATCACTGAATTTCATCTGTTAAATCAGTCAGCAATGAGCTAATCCTTTTGTAGATTTGTCTTCTATTTCTATACAGGTTTGACTCAACATATCCTTAGATCATTGATCATATTCTGCCACTGACTCCCTATATATTTTTCTAATGTCATTTAAGCTCTTTTCTGCTTTTTGCTCTCCTTGTGAGTATTTAAACAAATTAAGAAATGCTTGTTTTAGAAAATCCAAAGTTAATGCAATCTTTGTGTCCTTATATTGTTGCTTGTTCATCATATATCAATCTAACACTTTTCACCTCAATGTTGTTCAAATTCTGCACTCTTTTTAGCTACAGCAGGAGTGTTCCTTGCTTTCCAAATAGTTTGCAGAGATATCCGTGCTTAGCTGAATCAACATTCCCATCAAATGTGGATAAGGAGATGGTATTTGCAATCATCTTACAACTTGTTACTGTTACACAAACTGGTGTGAATTACTCGAATCTTGCAACTTCCATCCAACTTCAGCTAAATAGGGTTAGACAGCGTAATGTACTTACATGTATCTTTGAAATTCCAAATCCTGGATTTTCACTACTATATTTCTATAATTTTTTTGTGCAACTTCTTATGGTATTATTTCTTCCAGACTCGGTACCCCCATGTCAGTATTTCTCAACTTCCTTATTTTCTCTTATCCTTGAGCATAATATTTCCTAGAATTCTAGTTTTCCCTCTCCCTGGCATTCTTTTTGTGTCGACATAAATTAGAAAACCCTTATTAGATCACAACATAAGGGACCTTAGGAAGTCATAAAAATGATGAAGAAAACCAAACGCATGAATGATCAGCAATTTGACTTCACAAAAGGTGGTAAGTAAAGATAAAAGCCTTATATAATTGACAAAAATAGGCATAAACAAGCAGCCTCAATGATAGATAGTTCAAAATTAAATAACACAAGTGAAAGGAAGTGGTGACAACAAATGTCTGACATCAGCCATGAAAAGTCCTAAAAGATGAAATACATGGTGCAAGGAAATTCGAGTGTATGTTAGTTTGTTCTCTGTTGCGAGGATAAAACTTAAAGCAACCTGCAAAATATGTGTTCAAGGTGGTCTGCATTGGAAGAATTAAAGGAATAGAGTCAAGTAAAAGGAGAGCTTGAATGAATTGTGAAAAGAAGAAAGTCAAGGGAAATGTCAAACTTGAATAGGCTAGATGTGAAATGCCAAGCTATATTAAGAGATGAATAATGCTTCAACAACTAATAGTCTAATATGAGTAAAATAAATAAGGAAACTAACTCAATAAAACATAAAAAAAATTTAAACACAATATTATTTCATGAGAAAAATATTTGTACAATTTCGACTATGCCAGGCATGGAAACTATTAGTCCAATCCTGAGCATTATGAAACAAAATAAACTTAATGAACATCATGAAAGATTATCAAGTTTCAAAATAGCTTTCATATCTTCCTGATCTCGTTGAGGCCACCACAGGGGGGATCTCCATAGCATCCAATGTCATGATTGTCCAAAGCCCAGTTTGCTAGAGCATCAGCCACCTGATTTTTCTGTCTAGAGATGTGACTGATTTGCAGCAACTGAAAATTAGCCTGCAAGCCTTTGATTTTCCTTTTTTCACGTTCAATCTGCCAATTTGAACTCCCTAGTTTCTCTAAAGAAGTCAGCATCCTAACAATAATCTTGGAATCAGATTCCACTTGCACCTGAGTCCATCCACACTTAATAGCCTCTTGTAAACCTCTATAGATAGCTCTGATCTCAACAACATTGTTAGTAGTAGTTCCCAGATTTTCAGCAAACAAGAAAGTAACTCTCCCATCATGCGTTCTTCCAATACCCCCATTGCCGCCTTTCCTAGATTTCCCTAGAAGCCCCATCCATATTCAATTTACCTACCTACATAGGAGGAGGAACCCATTTTTGTTGTTTATCTTCTCTCTTTTTATTATAAAAGCAGGAAGCGAGGAACTAGTAGGCTGAAAAGATAGCAGATTACATATGTTACTCCATTCCAGAGTGAGAGAAGAGGGAAGGGATACTTTCTTTTATAGTTTCTACCATATTAATTATAGTCTTACGCCAAATGCACCCCTTTTACGTGTTTTCTTGCTTGAAAATTCTTTTATTCTATTCCTTCCATATATTCTAAATTAATAAAGAGATACATATCCATAAGGCATGGAGTAAGTGTTAGTGCAAATTCACATAGACCCCCAAATGAGTTATGGATGTTGCTTTTCTAAGGAAAACTCATCTGGTGTGAATGCACAACATTGAGTTTTCTCCAAGGTGTGGGACCTTGCAAGGTGAGAAAACTCTCTAGATTGAAGTTGGTTCTTACTCCTCTATTTAGGTGTATGCATGCAATCTCTACAGAGGTTCTGATTCAAAATTCTTACTCTAAAACTACCAAGGAGACAGGGTTGAGAGAAACAAGGAAATGGAAACAAAACTAAGCAAAAATGGAAAGGTGATACACCAAAGGAGTGTTGAACTCCTTGCTTTGAAAAAATAGACACAGATCATGAGGATGCAAAAAAAAACATGCACAAATTCCAAAATACAAAGAAAGATCAGAAGGAAACAAACCAATGCAAGAGAGGATTGGAAAATCAATCACAGAGCATGTATTGTCAGTTCCAGAATTGATACAATACATTACAAATAACAAAGAAGGAAAAAATGTGTTACAATCTCCATGGGAGGTCTAAAACTCCTTCAAATGAACCTACTAAGGAGAAATGAAGAGCTTGCAGAAGCAAGAACATCCAACCTTTTACAAATGAGCCAAAATTGGCTTTTAATCACGAAGCGAGAATGGAAGAAAAGGTAAAAAACGTGGCAAATCAATTTGGGACTTCAACCACCGACAAGATTCATCCAATGGGCCTGCAAAATGATGGGTTTCAACAAAAAATCCCATACTTCGAAGTACATTGCCTTACGAGAAAAAACAAAGGTCCATACTTCATTAATTTTGGTGGTTGGAGTCGTTTTTTGTGTTTTTTGCATGCCAGAGACGTTTTCCTATTTTTCTCCCACAAATCTCCATCAAAATACAAAATTGAACCCTCCATCGTGTAGAGAATTTCACTAGCTTTCCAATGACACCAAGAACGCAAAAATCCGAGCTCTGGATCAAAAGTTATGCCCCTCTGAAGATTTAGGGAAAAAATAGGGCAAAAATGGATTGGCGGGCCGAAACTTTAAAATTTTCCCTTTTTGAATTTGGGAAAATTTTCCCAAAAACCTCCATGCCTCCGCCACCTCTAGAACATGTGTCAGCCTCCGATTGGTTGATGGGAGCGCGGGCTAAACCTGCCCCTTTCTCCTTTGATTTCATTTAGGAAAAATTCCCCAAACACCCCCACGCTCCATTTGCCCACGCTGCTACCACGTGGCACATCCTCATTGGTCGGCGGGGATGCACTTTGAATTTTCACCCGGCGCTTTTGACCACTCTAGAAATATTTCCAAAATCGCCCCACGCCTCCGACCCCTCCGCCGCTGGACACGTGGCGGCCCCTGGATGCTCGGCGGGCCTGCGGGCCAAAATTTCCCCTTTGCACTCTTTGCCCACTTTGGAAAATTTCCCAACTTCACTCACTCCCCCGACTTCCACTACCACGTGGCACGTTTCTATTGGCCATGGGCCTGCTCAGGGAAAATTTACCCCAAAACTCCACTGAGCCATAACTTGAGAAATACTTGGAGTTAGGAGGAAAATTTTACCTTTCTAGAAAGGTGAGAGAATTTCCTATCTGATGGAGCCATTTCCAGAAAAATTTGAGTCCCTGAAGCATGCCAAAATTCATTTAAGTGCCATAAAAGGAGAAGAAGGAGGAGTTAGCCAAAAAATAAGCAGGGGGCTTATTTTGGATAACAATTTGGTGACTCAGAGGGGTCATCTGCCTGCTAGATGAATGATCAGTAGCCTTTGAAGCATCCATTGGGCATGGAGTCATGAGTAGTAGCTCTAAAACTGATCTGAACTTTGAAAACTTCCTTCTGAGCCACTTGAAGCCCACTAAACTTGGAGTTGTTTTCACCAAAATGCCACTGAAATGGATTATGCAAGAGCAAAACCAGCAGCACCAAAAACTATGTACAAAAATGGAAATCATACATACCCCAAGTGGGATATGCAGAGTGTGCACAAGCACTTTTTCTGACTAAAAGCAAACCTACCTACTCTACTCTAACTGGAAGCAAAGGCAAGCTAAACAAACCCTACAACTAGTTGGGAGAAATAGCTTCCCTTTCTCAAAAATGGCAGCCATGCAACTAATTTGGCACTGAACATGGCTGGTTGGATGAGTGGAAAATCAACAAGAAGCTTGTCTTCTACCCAAATCAACAAGGTGTCAACTGAAAACAAATCCAATACCTCTTTTAGTTGCTCTGCATTTGGATTGAAGAGGTATGGCAGCTGATCCTTGGTACTTTGTAGCTCATCCTCATGCTTAGAAGCAAGCATGACTGGTTGTGACTTCTCCTTTGACTCCAATGAAGCCAAATACCTTATTGGGCAAGGTCTGATCCATTTGATATGCCCATAGCTCTGATTTTCAACTCCAAAAATGGAGTCTTCTTGTAGACCTTCTTGGGTGGATGATGTGGAAGCAATGGTAGAACTTTTTCTGCCCTTTCTCTTCCTTCATGGCAGCATGGAACTCTTCTACAGTATGCAGCTCATCATTATTGATTGCAACATCCAATGAAGTTGCTTTTGCATTGTTGTAACCTGCTGCAATACATTGTTGGCTTTGGAGTTCCTCCATTGTAGTTTTTGGAAGATCAAATTCTTCCAACTTTGATTCAAGAGGCATGTTGCAAACTGTAGGTTGTTGTCCTTGAATTCTCTCCTCCATGGCAGCAAGTTCTTGTTGTTGGAGAATGAATGGTGAAGAAGAAAATGTTGATGGCTCTTCATCCAAACATTCTTCTAAGTCTGATGGAAAATCAAACTCTTCAATGTCCTGCTTGCTGCAAGGTCTCTCCCTTTTGTATGGTGACCTCCAAATCTGCATTTTCTTCACCATGTATAGCTTCATTTTCAAACATGAAACTTGTCAATTCAAACTCATCCAAAAAATCAGATTTTTGGAGAGATGAAGTGGGAGAGAAACATGAAATTTCTTGTGCCTCTTGCTCACAATTTGGACCTATTTTGTTCACCTCCATAATGGCTTCATCAATCAAATCAGCCCCTTCAAATGAAAGCAAAAATGTATCAATAATGCTTCCTTCTTCTTGTTGTTGCAAAACTGACTTGATCTCATCCATTTGCTCCTCTTCAATGGGATTTGGAGCTGGTTTTTCTTCCTCCTCCACAGCTGGAAAGTACTCCTCTTCTTTTGGATTTGGAGCAGCTTCTCCTTCCTCTGCTTTGCTTGAAGACAATCTTGCTCTTGAATGACCTCTTCCTCTAGCATGAAGTTTGACAAATCAAACTCTTCAATCTGCTGCTCTAGAGGAAAAGTTGGGGCTGCAAGATCTCTTTTAGAGCTTTCCTCCTCCAAGGCTGATTGTGCAACTTCTATTGGATCAGCATTCTCTTTGGGCAAAGTGCCAACATGGACACTCAACTCATCACAAACAAGCTGTTGTTTTTCTTGCTTCACTGTTGTTATAAAATCAGCCTTGTTTGCCACTTGTTCTCCAACTCCAACCTCTTCTGTAGGCTTAACCAACAAGGGGATCTTCTCAATTCCATATCTAAGAGCCAAACTTACTAAGCTCTTAATCATTCCTTCTTTTCTTGGCTCTTTCTCTTGCTGTCCTTCATGACTGATTTTTGCAATTTCTTCTTCCCCACATGGAATTGGGAATGCAAGAGGAGGGGTGGGTTGTAACTCAATTGATTTGGCAATTATTCTTGGTGGTGGAGGAGATGAAACCTCTTGTTTCTTTGGAGGAGAGGGTATTTCATTTAGCTCTTGTGGAGGGGATGACTATTTGGAAGGGAAGAGGAAAGAAGAATTGAGATGGGGTGGAAGACTAGGGAATGGAGAAATGGATTCAACACTTGGGACAACAGATGGAGAGTTTAAAACTTGACACTGCTGAGATAAAATAGATTGGGAAAGAGGAAAAGAAAAGGCATGAGATGGTGTGCTTACCCATTGACAAGGTTGTTGAATACTCCTCTCATACACCTCTATTCCTTCAATCCACTTTGCAAGCAATGGCAATGTTGCAATCATGAAGTCAAGCTTCTCTTGAGGGTTGTAATGCCTTGGAAAAGGTCCCACCCATGGACAAGGTGCTCTACAACCGATTCCAAATGCTTTCATTTGTGCTTGAGCCCTGGATTGCACCATGTTTACCTCCATCTTTTGGATTTTCTCCAATAGACCAACATCTTGCATTTGATTGTCTTCATTGTTTGCATACTCCTGCTCTTGGAAAGCTCCATAGCCAAACTGATTTTGGCACTGCTGCTCATATGGGTATGTATGCTGATTTTGAATTTGATCAAAATGCTGATTTGGAGGATTTGTAAAACATGTTGGAGGTGGAATATAATGTTGTTGTAAATGTGGATTCCATGATGGAAATGAAGTCATGATTGCACAACTTCATGGAATGGAAAAGAGTGAAAGGGATGGAAAGAAGAATGGATGAAAATGGATGGAAAATAGGTCTACAACTCAGAGAATGAGTTATTTACCAGATGGAGTCACCAGATGTGTTTTTGAAATGCCTCCAAAGGTAGAATCCTTAACAGGAACACACCAACCTATCAAAAATAAAGTGGAAGACCTCTAAGGTCCCACCGGGCATGCCAAAACTATTAGTGCAAATTCACAACACCCCCAAATGAGTTATGGATCTTGCTTTTCTAAGGCAAACTCATCTGGTGTGAATGCACAACATTGAGTTTTCTCCAAGGTGTGGGACCTTGCAAGGTGAGAAAACTCTCCAGATTGAAGTTGGTTCTTACTCCTCTGTTTAGGTGTATACATGCAATCTTTGCAGAGGTTCTGATTCAAAATTCCTACTCTAAAACTACCAAGGAGACAGGTTGAGAGAAAACAAGGAAATGGAAACAAAACTAAGCAAAAAAATGGAAAGGTGATACACCAAAGGAGTGCTGAACTCCTTGCTTTGCAAAAATAGACACAGATCATGAGGATATAAAAAAAACATGCACAAATTTTCCAAAATACAAAGAAAGATCAGAAGGAAACAAACCAATGCAAGAGAGGATTGGAAAATCAATCACAGAGCATGTATTGTCAGTTCCAGAATTGATACAATACATTACAAATAACAAAGAAGGAAAAAACATGTTACAATCTCCATGGGAGGTCTGAAACTCCTTCAAATCCACCTGCTAAGGAGAAATGAAGAGCTTGCAGGAGCAAGAACATCCAACCTTTTACAAATGAGCCAAAACTAGCTTTTAATCACGAAGCGAATGGAAGAAAAGGTAAAAAAATGTGGAAAATCAATTTGGGACTTCAACCACCACAAGATTCATCCAATGGGCCTAAAAATGATGGGTTTCCACAAAAATCCCATACTTCAAAGTACATTGCCTTACAGAGCAAAACAAAGGTCCATACTTCATTAATTTTGGTGGTTGGAGTCATTTTCTGTGTTTTTGCATGCCAGAGACGTTTTCCTATTTTTCTCCCACAAATCTCCATCAAAATACAAAAATTGAACCCTCCATCATGTAGATAATTTCACCATCTTTCCAATGACACCAAGAACGCAAAAATCCGAGCTCGGATCAAAAGTTATGCCCCTCTGAAGATTTAGGGCAAAAATAGGGCAAAAATGGATCAAGGGCGGAAAAACTTTAAAATTTTCCCTTTTTTGAATTTGGGAAAATTTTCCCAAAAACCTCCACGCCTCCACCACTCTGGGACATGTGTCGGCCTCCGATTGGTTGATGGGAGCGCGGGCTAAACCTGCCCCTTTCTCCTTTGATTTCATTTAGGAAAAATTCCCCAAACACCCCCGCGCTCCGCTGCCCCATTGCCACATGGCGCATCCTCATTGGTTAGCAGGATGCGCTTTGAATTTTCACCCGGCCTTTTTGACCACTCTTGAAATATTTCCATAATCACCCCATGCCTCTGACCCCTCCTCCGCTAGACACGTGGTGGCCCCTAGATGCTCGGTGGGCCTGCAGGGCCAAACTTTCCCCTTTCCACTCTTTTCCCACTTTGGAAAATTTCTGAACTTTGCTCCGCCCCGACTTCTTTGCCACGTGGCACATTTCTATTGGTCGCGGGCCTGCTCAGGAAAATTTACCCCAAAAACTCCGCCGAGCCATAACTTGAGAAATACTTGGAGTTAGGAGGAAAATTTTACCTTTCTAAAGGTGAGATAATTTCCTATCGATGGAGCCATTTCCAAAAAAAAAAAAATTGAGTCCCCAAGCATGCCAAAATTCATTTAAGTGCCATCAGAAAGGAGAAGGAGGAGTTAGCCAAAAACTAACCTTGGGCCATATAGCAAGGGCTGCCATATTTGCTTAAACATAGCTTGGAGGGGATGAGGATTACCTCTAGTTAGCTCTTCATATCCAGAGTGAACTGTATATTCTCCTCCCGATGTGTTCCCCATCCTATTTGATCTGGTTCATTAGAAAAGGAGAGTGAATATCTTTTCAAATTTGGTTAATCAAAGCTTGTTTTGGCTGTTGTAAAGAAATAGGCCATTCATGAGTAGATATCCAACATCTACCCATTTCCAAATGTTGAGACATTTGTTTAGTATAATGCATAACTCTTGTCCATCCTTTTTGATGCATTGCTTCCATCACATTACGTAAATGAGGAAATTGATGGATTAAAGGAGGTTGAGCATCCCATGAATCCAGCCAAAAATATGCATGATTCCCATTATTCACTATCCAAAATAACTTTTTTTTATCATACATTCCCCCATTTTAAGAACTGCCTAATCAGAGATCCTTTTGTTGGAAGAGAACATCTAATAATAAGATTTGGTGGCTGATTTTCCAGGTATTTGCCTCTGATATTAATAGCCCATAAATCATTTGGAGAAGTGATTAGCCTCCAATAAAGTTTACCAGCTAGGGCCTGAGCCTGTTTAGCTGCAGATCTGAAACCTAGTCCACCTTCCTTTCTAGGGCGGCAAAGAGTTTCCCAATTTACTAATGACCATTTTTTCTGATTTTGTGTCCCACTCCACAAAAAGACCTGACAAATAGAATCAATTTTTTCAAAATTGATTTAGGAATATTGAGGATAGATGAAACATAAACTGGAACCGCATGAAGGACAACCTTAACTAGAGTCATCCTACCGCCGTAGATAACCATTTATTGGTCCATTTTTGTATCTTACCATTTATCTTCGCTATTAGCCACTCCCAATCTTTACTCTGCTTTGAATAAAGTGGAACTCCCAAATACTTGATAGGAGAGAACCTTTTTGAAATGGAAAATCTTAAGAATTTCTCTTCTTGTTGTAAGGAACAATGGAAGAAAATAATACTAGATTTGGCTTCATTGATCAATTGACCTGTGGCAGAAGAAAAGACTTGAAGAATTTTCGCCAATTGCTTAGCTTCCACTATAGTAGCCAAATCGGAATTAATGGATGATAAGAAAGGTGAGAAAGGTCAAGGACACTTGACAAAACTTGAATGGCTAAAAGACCACACCATTGTTTTACAACTCTGCGCAAGTTGACATACATAAGAAAATCATGTCTAATGAGATGGAGAATCTGGGGACTGAATATCCGAGCACAACCAACTAATGGGGATCCTTGCTATCTCTCACAATCTCCTTTTTGGAACCACAGGGAAAATTGGAAAGATCAAACATATAAGTGGTGTTGGTCACCTCCTTGATGTCCATTTTTTCTGATGATTCAACTCCATCTCTTGAGCTCACCCAAGAGTCGGTGGAATGAATTATTTAAAACCTCACCACATATAAAGAGCCAACAGAACAGGTAATAATGAAACATGCTTATTACACAGGCTACACTCCTAGAGTGGCCCAATCAATGATGAAAGCTACTTATGCCAGCACAGGTTATCCATTATTAAGGCATCCCTTTTGAATTGCTGCATCTCCTACTAATCAGTGGCAGTCGCTCCTGATGAGATAATAGAAGTTTTGACAAATGGCCCTTAAAAAACAATTCCGTTGGTTATTCTAGAATGGGTTATGGCAGTTGAGCATCTCCTTTACTGTCTCTTTACCCTCCATGGTCAGATATAAAAACTGGAAACTATTGTTGGAAGGAATCTTTGGAGAAAACAAGGATGAGACAAGGGCCTTGACTTTGGTGGCATGGGAGATTTGCACTCTTCCAAGGAAGAAAGGGAACTTGGGATTGCTGAAATTAAGGTTTGGTATGTTTTTTCATCAGAAAGTGGAGAGTTGAAGCACTATGGTGATTCACCTAGGAAAATACTGACAGGACATCAGATTCAGACAATTTCTCAGATTGTTGAAATCAAAGGTCTATCTAGTATAGGTGATATGGCAGGATGTGCCTATTTGCTAAGGATCCTAGGCTCCGCTATTTCATAGGGATTTGACATGTGTGGCAGACTGCATTTAGAGAACTGCATTAGGATGTTAACACCTTTGGTGGGGATCTGACTACTAACCCCGTTGGACCATCTCCTAATCCCATGGACCGCTTGGATGTATCCATACTTTGACAAGAAAGCAGCTGATGCTAAAGGTCTTTCAAACTTGGGGATACTTAAGGCATTAAGGCAAGATTTATTGGATGAATTAGAGAATTATAAATACCACTCACCATCTGCCTTCTACTGATAAAGCAACCTTTCTTGTGCCTCAGAAAAACAGATTGACAATCCAGGCTGTTCAGATTAAACAAGTTGTATAGGATCCTATATGGAGAGACGGGTGTATAAAAATACAGTTATTAGGCAGAGGGTAGACATCCACCAGACTGTAGTTGTCAGATTAAGTCCAGTTTTGTAGATAATGCTTGTGTGGTTTACCAGAAAGAAGAAAACGTGCATAATGCTTTTGGCAATTTCAGGAAGCACAATTTTTGGGGGATTGGGTTGCACCCAAATATGTCACCTTCATGATCTCCCCACAGTGGAAAGGAGTGGTCCTGGGCGAGACAAGGATGTTGTGTCAACATGGTTGTATCATGTGGTTTTCTGTTCACAATTCTGGAAACTCTCTTCTTTGGCAACATAAGTGCACAACCTTTAATGGAGAGTATTGTAACCTTCAGGTAGGGAGTCTGTGTTATTTAAGGTATAATTAGCCACTGATAGTATTTCTAGGTTAGATGTTTATTAGAAAGACTGAAATTTTATACATAGGAGCAAGCGCTGATATGTTGCCCCTTCTTGCCTAGATTGGGAGAGGGCCTTATTATAGTTGTTAAGTTTCCACTTCTATCCCATCATGTACATTGATTAGTTTATGATGCTGTCATATAAGATAAATACATAAAAACAAAAAAAAAAAACAAGAACACAATATCTATAAAATAACAAAGAAAAGGATAACAACAATTAGCTCAAAAAGAACAGTCAACTAGCCAAAGATAGGGTTCAAAATTTGACCGGTTAGTTATAAATATAAAGCCAACTTATTAGAAGGTTAATGAAGTAATACACATATCATCCCTAACAAATATTTACTCCTAAAAGAACTGTTGCAGTTGAATGACCAACTCATCCATTATTTCACTCAAAGCAGTTGTCTATATCAGCCCTTACAAATGTTAGAGCCAAAAAGAAAGGATTGCTGATTGAATGACACAGGAGCATCCAGGGGTATCGGCAATCTTGCGTCAGCCAAAAATATGTAGGGGAGTGTTCATCTAGAGTAGGTAGTGTATTTGCCATTTTGGCATGATTGAAGTTGATCCATGAGAAGCATCAGCATTCCAACACCTGGACAGAAAAGACATTAGAGAAGATCAGTTTCAGGCATCAACATGGTTCCAAATGAGGTGGTCCAGTTACTCAATTGTCACTAGCATTCAGGTAGTGGTTGTGTCCATTGAAGACCTAAAAGTGATAAATTTTGGTACAGAGCCAAATATCTCATGGGGATACTTCAAAAGTAGAATGTGATTACATATTTGGATTCTCCTTGAAAATTTATGTACTTTACAAAAAATGCACTGGATTTTGAGTTTGTAGGAAAAAGGTATGGCCCCCAGAAGTTATAGATTTCGAGCTGATAATTGCCTTCGCCGCCACCCACCAACGAATTCCAAATGCCACTGCCAACCTTTGAATCATGGACATTTCTTTTGGCCGCATGCAAGTAACGGTCCAGAACTCATGAATTATCAATTTTGTGTGTTTTCAAGCACCCGGGAAGGGAAGGTGAAATGACACTAGAATTGTCAGGGGATGTTAGAGAGTTCGGAAGGGATCGGTCATAGGCAATTTTCAAGAGCAAGATAGATCTTGTAAGAAGACGGTTAGAGAGAGCTTGCTAGTAGGTTGCAGTCGAGAACTAAACTGAGACTTTATCAAGTCCATTGAGGGACTATAATGTAGCATGGTCTATCATCTTCATATCTGTTTTTCAATAAACAATGAAGCAAAAATGTGTGTGAGTGAATATTCTCTGTAGTACTCTTATGAATTCAATGATATGTGAGTCTTGTTTCCAAGTTTGCGTGTATTGTGCTCAAGAGTGTGTGTCCATGGATGGGTGTGCAGTCTAGTCTAAGCTGCAGGAAAAGGTAGTCCTTCATTTGACCCCTCACCCTGACCTACATCATTTGGTATCAAAGCAGGAGTATCCTGCCAAGTGTGTTGGGAAATTGTGAAGACATCTTCCAACAAAGGGAGCTGGGTAGGTGGTCTTGTAGATTAGAGTCCTATATTGTGAGACAATGAGTAGAGGACAAGGGAGAAGCTGAGTGTTCTCCATCTTGATAGATGGGTGGATAACACAAAGTTATAAAAATGGCACACAAAGAAGATAGAGTACATGGAGTTGCAGACTTGGCAGAGATGTTCAGAGGAATCCAAGAAAGATTGGATGTTATAGAGATTGCACAAGTTAGAGGAGTTGTAGAAGATGAAGGTGGAGCACCCAAAGTTCAGATTGAAGAGCTAGAATATGGGAAAAGGAAAAACTAAAAGAGAATTTGTTTACAAGATGTTCTTAGAGGAAGATGCAAACAAAACAGCGAATGTAAGGCAGTCTGCACATGAGAAGGAAGAGAAGTTGTTCTCCATCATGCGTCGATGGTAGAGAACAAAGGATAGAATAAATGGCTGAGAGAATAGTCAAGGGAGAGGAAAAGCGACCCAAATCACATATTTTAACAGTAGAAAATTTGTTAGCAGAAATGGTGTCCAAATTGGATGCCTTGGAAAATGACCACTGAGACAATAAAAGGAAGTTATTAAGAAAAAGAAGAAGTTCACAGAGCCATGAGGAGAAGGGCACAACAAACGAAAGAAATGAGCATAGGTCATGGTGAAAGGAAGCAAGCCTAGTAGCAAATCCCCTTTGTTATCGGGTAGAGAGAGCCCCAACGATCTAACAAGATGGATATTGGAGTTGGGAGTGTTACTTTGAAGAGAAAATGATTGGAGACCCCAAGGAGGTAGAGTTTGCAAGCACAAGATTGTATGGAGTGGAGCTGTGTGTTGGCGAGATCTTCAAGAGAGGAGAAAATTAAAGGTGAGAAGATGGGAACATTTGGTTTCCAAGTTGGTGGAGCAAATAGTGTGATGCAAGTGTATCTAGGTTCACTTTCGAGCTTGCATCACTACCATGAGTAAAGATTTCAAGAATAAAAGCTTTGCATATCTTTCCTAACTTTGCATGACCTTGTTCAAAATTGCACATGATGTTACTTGGATTAAAGGAGGCTTGGCATGAAGGATTGAAGTTTTGCACAACCTGTTGAGTTGTACTTTGGACAACTTTTGCGAAGGGATCATGCGCAAATTGCAAAGTTATATTATGAAGTATAGTGCCATGCACATATCTTGGAACTTTTGTGCTCTACGGATCATGTTCTTGCTCACCTATCAACATCAAACCAATTGAACCTGAACACATGAGCCTTGATCCGTTTTCTTTGCTAACAGACAATCGAGTTACCTAATATATTTTGATTGGACAAAAATGCCCCCATGAGTGATTACCTACTAATTGGATGAGTTGAATCGATGATGATCTGATCGAGTTAAGGAATCTTTGCAAAGGTATCTTTATTTGAAAAGGCACCTTTACTTCTCCTACAAGATTCTATAAATAAGGGGAGTGATGGACATGTAAAGCATTCTAGAGTGATCAAGAGATCCATAAGAGAATCAAGAAGTAAGCAAGCTCCCGTAGAAACTAAGTCGAAGTAGCTAAGGCAAATTGTAGTAAAGCTTCATTTCGGGAACCGAGTCTACTTTTGAGAAAGCTTGTGATTCAGCAACTGTAGCTAGTATTAGGTCCTAGGAGTTGAAATTTGTTTTGGAAATTTTTGTGCAGTCTTCATTGTAAGGCTGTAACAAGATTGTCATGTTTTGGACCCAAGTTTCTAATCATTTCCTCGTTGATTAATAGAAAAGGATTTTATTATTTCTCATAAGCTGTATAGTGGTCTTGCTTGTGTGAGGCCTTACTTTGAGAATTTATGGACTATGTGGTTAGAGGAATCTCTTCGTTGAGACCCCTAGACACAACTACATTATTAAAGCAAGATTTTAAGTCTTGTAGGTGAGTGATTTTCGGTTTGGCTGCTTTCCATATGTGTGCGAGTAGAAAGTGATTGTACGCATCTTCCAACATTTGAATTGTTGGGAAAAAGGTGTAGAGTGCAGTATTTCATTATTGTTGCATGTGTGAGGAAATGGTGATGGCACATAGAGGTACACTATGAAGGGAAGGGGAATTAGACCACCTAAAGTGGCTGAGTTAGAAGATTTGATGAGAGTTCTAAATGAAAGGTTATAAGCTATGGAAACTGCTCAAAGAAGACGCACGCAACAAAGTAATGCACGAGGGAAAGGGAAGTTCCCATGCAAAGGTGGAGGATTGTGCAATGATAGACAAGATCACGACAAGAAAGTGATGTGAGTATCTCACATGATCAAATTCATACACGTAGGTGGAGGTAGATCTTCTTTTAGAGGAAAGACAATGTAGAGGAGGTAGAGGATTCATTGGAACATGATTCCGATATGGCGAAGCTAGGCATCGTGCATTCAAATATCTATGTAATGTCCCCTTTTCCAACTTGAGAAGCATGATTTGGACTTCTTGCCATTCCCTTTTCCATGGCAATGAAGTAGAAGAGTTCGGAGAAGGAATTGAGCTTCTTTTGCATTTGTTTTTCTAATTTTTAATGTTTCTTTTCAGCATGTGTTTGCCTTTAGCAGGTCAGCTGGGTTTTAAGGCATTTAAGGAGGCATAATAAAAGAATATAATGACTTATAGGGGTCGGCCTTGCTCTTCCAAGCTTTGGCGCCAAAAGGAGGTTATAAAAGGAGACTTAGGAGCTCATTTGCACTCATACATCTTTGGCGCATTTACTCTACTTGAACCTTTGGGCTGGTGGCTCATTGTTCTTCCACTCTTGGGCAAAAATCCAAGTGTGCACCATCTTCCCGGGAGAACGGAAACCCTTCTAGTGGTTGGTAGGGGGACGAAAACCCTCCTTGTGTGAGCTTGAAGGATTGTTGCAGATTTGTGGAGAATGAATCATAATCAGATTTGTATTTGCATTGAATGGCCTCTCCTAGGTGGAGCGACCTACCTTGGAGTGAAGTTTGGTGCCTTAGAGGGCATAAAATTGATATTTCACTTCATTTTCAGATTTGCCTATATTTATAAAGCCAGAATCTACTTTCTTGTGAATTTTTGGGGTTTCTAAACCCTCCTTTCATAATTATTTTGGAGCTGAACTTCTGCTGGTTTTATTTAATTTTCCAGCTGAGCATATGCATGTTTTTGGAGTTGAAAATAGTTCTAAAATATCTCTAAAAGGTTTATAGAAAGTGTGGATGCATTGTTGGATGGTATTTTGGTGATATTATGAGCTTTTTCTATTGTTGTTCCTAAAAATCAGTTCGCTGTCCTAATCTGAGTTCATTTTCAGTTTGCTGGTTTTAAAAATCAGATTTGATCATCTTGGAATTTGTGCTAATATTCTAATTTTTCAGTTCAGCCCTTAAAAGGGATATTTCAATCTACAAGCACAGCAAAATGGCAATGCAAGGAGCAATGAAGCTAGCAACCATGTTGTGCATGCAGATACGAGAGTATTGCATGTGGTAGCACAAATGAGTCAAAGTGTATAGATGCTCTCATGATGAAGACAAAGCTACTAAAGCCGATAAAGTGGAGAATAAATCTGCACAAAGGAAGAATCTATTCATAACCATTTACAAGTCTAGAGGTAAGTGTTGTAAAGTTATCATCGATAGTGGTAGAACTGATAATCTCATTTCTAATGAGATGGTTGAGAAGCTTGGTCTGAAAAGGATTGTGCATCCGAGTCTCGTATAAAATATTCTGGTTATTAAAGGGACATCAATTGCTTGTGAATGAGTAATGTAAAGCGTGCTTTGAGATTGGTGCATATGAAGATGAAGTCATGTGTGATATAATGCCCATGAACGTATGCCATGTGTTACTTGGTCAACCTTGGCAGTTTGAGAGAAAAGCACAGCATAATGGTCGTACAAATATCTACACCTTGATGAAGGACGGTAGGTAGTAAACTCTAAATCCTTTAAAGGATACGAGTTTGAAGTGGAAAGGGATCTACAAGTGTTGTTGATTTTGGGAAGACAATTCCTAAGCAAGATGAAGGAGAACAAAAATGTTTTGCGTTCATTTCAAAGCCCTCGCACAGACGGAGAAGATGGTGCAATGACACAGAAGTACTTTTGCATGAAGAAGAGGAGATGCTAGGTGACTATACAAATATCATGTCCAAGGATATTCTAAATGGGTTACCACCTATGCACAATATTAATCATTAGATAGATTTGATTCTTAGGTTTAGTTTACCAAACAATGTCGCAAATAAGTTGGTGCCTATGGAGAATGAAGTGAAGAAACAAGTTCAAGATTTGCTTCAAGGGTTTGATCGGAGAGTCTCAACATGTGCATAGTACCCGCAATATTAGCGCCAAAAAAGGAGGTCAGTGGAAGATGTGCATTGATTCTAGAGTCGTCCACAAGATTACCATCAAGTATAGGTTTCCATTGTCATGCATGGATAATAAAATTGACTCTTTAAGTGGAGTGCACTACTTTACGAAGATTGATTTGAAGAGTGAATATCACCAAATCGGGATAAGAGAACGTGATGAATGGAAAATTGTTCTTAAGATGCATGATGGATTTGTATGAGTGGTTAGTCATACCATTTGAGCCAACTAGCGCACCAAGCACGCTCATGAGGCTCATGAACAAAGTGTCAAGCCTTTTCTAAGTAATTTTTTCATTGTGGTCAGGGTAAAGTTGAAGAAGTGCAGTTTCATGGAGGAGTTGGTATGTTAGGGATTTGTGATATCTCAAGTAGGGTTAAAAATGGATCCTAAGAAGGTATGAACAATAGTGAATGGCCCTCACCCAAGAGTACGTTCAAAGTGCGAAGCTTCCATGGTTAGGCAAGCTTCTATCGGAAGTTCATATGAAACTTTGGCACGATTTGCATACCAATCACGTAGTGATGTGACAAAGATAAGAAAAAGTTCACGTGGAAAACATATGCAAAATATGGCTTTCGGGGAGTTGACTATGATGCGAGTGGAACAACCATCGGAGCTATGATAAGTCAATATGGTAGGCCCATTGCCTATTTGGTGAGGAGTTAAACAACACAAGAAGGAAGTATTCAGTTTATGATCAAGAGTTTTATGCCATAGTGCAAGCTCTGAAGAAGTGGAGGCACTACTTGTTGCCCAAAGAGTTTGTGTTGTACACAAACCATCAAGCACTACAATTCATCAATAGTCAAGGTAAGTTAAATCAAGACACATGAAATGGGTTGAATTCTTGCAGAGTTACTCATTTGTCTTGAAGCATAGAAGTGAGAAGTCGAATAGAGTTGCAGATGCACTAAGTAGAAGATGCGTCTTGTTGAGTGAGATGCGTCTAGGAGTCAGTGGGGTTTGATGTGAGAAGGAACTATACACAAAAGATGAAGATTTCAGAGAGGCATGGAGAGTATGCGTAGAAACAATGAGCACGGATCGCATGCCTTGATTAGGCCACTTCTTGCAGTTTCGAATTTGCATATAGTAACTCTATGAATAAGAGCACCTGGAAGTCACCTTTGTAGATAGTTTATGGACTAAGTCCAAGAGGTGTTACGGAATTGTGTGACATTAAGGAATCTAAGGTAGATCTCCACTTCCGAAGAATGCCCTGCTAGCTAGGGACGGGTCTCTCACCACTGAAGCTAGGGTCCCTGTGGGATTTGACTCCACAAGTTGTAGATGCGAACAGCAACAGCTGCACGTGAAGGGGTCAATAAAATGTATGCAAAAAGTGTCTTTCCTTACTCCCCCAGCTCCTTATATACTTCCCCGAGGCAAAAGAGCCCCAACAGACCCAATACGCATTTCTTTCTATGGAGGGGCCAATAAAATAAAGTGACTTAAGTTACTTTTCCCCTTTTAGTCGCCATGGTCCAAAAGTGACCCCCAAATGCCAAACATGAATATTAGTACCATGCAGCCCTTCTCAAAGCCCCCAACGTCCACAGCCCCTTGGGTATGACCACGGCTTGGACTCGATTTGACCCTTAGGCCTTTGGCATAGAAAAGGGGACATTACATCTCCCCATAGCTCCCGAGTCCACAGCTCCTTGGGTCTGACCACGGCTTGGACTCGACTTGGCCCTTAGGCCTTTGGCGCAGGAAAAGGGACATTACAGATGCCACTTGTAATACAATTACTTCAATATAAATGGTAAAATAACATAATATAAATGTACTACTAAGCCACTTTGAGGGGGAAACCTCCACAATCTTACAATAAGACAATAATTCACAACATGACACATATGGAAGAGATTTACCCATCCATATATAGGTATGATTACATAGGGTCACACCCTTCATCCTAATTAAGTTGGCCTAAAGTAATGACTAACTAATGAATGTAAATATAAATGTTTAACTGTGTCATAGGTCGACCCACATATATCTCAATATATGTTCAAGCTAAGGTCCATAACACACATTGCGATATACATCTTGTACATAATCATTGAGTGGGGAACTATGAGGGTTTGATGCCTCTTCGAAGTATTTCTACGTAGGCATTACAAGGGCAACTCAACCCAATCAGAAAACCCATTTTAGGATCCCAAGCAAAAAGAAGAAGAAAAAACCCTAATTTGTTACACAACTTTGATTGCAAAATTCCAATCATATAAGGTGAAACTAAAAATCAAAAGAACACATTGCCAAAGGCAAGATCTAGTCAAACCCTTTAGAGGAAAAAACTATCCATTTCGGAAAAATTCACACAAGTGACTTTTTCTATAATAGGTGACTTTGTCATACACTCAAAATCACACTTCCATATTTTCAAGGCAGCTTGACGATGCTTTGCACATCCTACACACTCTCAAACCACTATCACTCAATCTTGATCTAGAACCGGTACAATCGCTTCTAACCTTAGACTTGTACTTTCCTTATTTAGATCACTTATGCTAGTACAATTTCCATTTTTATCAAGACATGATTTAGGATCTATATGTTTACTATTATTTACTATATTATGATCTTATTTCACATTTACACGGTACTTTAATCTAGCTATATTAAACCCTAATTTTTTCATTCAAACATCCTTACACAACCCTAATTTTTCATTAAAACGTCCTTACACATTAAAATCAGGTATGCACCAACAAAGCAAAATTGTCATCCATGGAAAAAACAACTTTTAATGTAGCAACATAAATATATTCAAGTGCAAAAACAAAATATATGTCATCGACTCTAGTGGACAACACATCATCAACGATAATACCCGACACTACCATTTGTCAACACCAATGAAAGGCACGAACAAAAGTAAGAAAAGTTGATCGTATTCATACCTCAAAAGCGAATGCAAACTATCATTTGGGTACATAACACAAGGCTCAATCTAGTAGTTGCATGCCTATCAACGTAACTAGCAATGGTAACTTTATAGAGGCTTCATGTGTGAGTTAACAATATAAAAGTTGTTTGCTATCAGATTCAAGCAAGACATGTTTGATGACATTTGTAATGTAAATGTTAAATCAAAGGTATTATACTTGGTTAGTGTTAATAATTTTATATGTTTTAAACAAAGGTCAAATAAAAATGTGTTATAATTCTTTGACTTGTGAATAATGGATTATCAAGCTAGAAATATTACATGATAGATGTCATAAACGAACCTTAGTAAAACATGTGAATCAACATATTTTTAAATACAAAATGTTTCAATAGTATTATGTAGATGCGAGGTAAGATGACGTTTTTCATACTTTATGCAAAAGGACAAACCACCATCTTTATAAAATGCTCAAAAGAGGACAGGAATATGTGAAGATTATGAAATATTTTTACACTTAATATTTTGTGAATGTTAACATGATCAATCAGCGTTATTAAATTAAAAAATTATTTTTAAGTGTTAATTCTTGTAATTTAAATATTGTAAAAGCTCAAGCTATTTTTAGGGACACTTGTCCACACATGCTAGTAATCTGATATAATTCTTGAACTTGATAGTGACAATATTGGTAGTTAAGGGGATTTACATTGGGGTTTTATATAATATTCATAACTTCTCCAAGTGGGTCATTTATGGTCCCTACTCATCTATAATTCGAATGTTAGTATAATTTGTTCTCCAATGCATAAGAGAACATTTGCAACTAATTCTTGATTTTCATGGCAATCAAGTGTATGCTAACACATTTTTCACATGGATATGTACAATTGGAATATTCAACATCAAAATATGTTCGTACTACCCAAAATTTGGTCCTTAGAACTTGGAAATAATCATTTGACATTTATCTCAACGTTATCCCATTTACACAATTAACTAAACCCAAAGGCATCCTGTTCAATCCCATACTTTGATTCCACTAGGTAATGACTTGTTCTTCAACTTAGCACCTATAGAACCAATACACCTTATACGAGTACATCTTCGTAATTTCAACAATCCTCCCCATGTTTCATATCAATTCCATCCTAAGCCTAGATGGGTTCGATGTTCGAGGATGGGTTCGACCAACGAATATATCCAAGGCTGACAAACTTGTTTGTTGTAATCGAAACAATCACATTGTCAAACACACAAGTTACATTAGTCGGTTTAGGGTTGGTTGGGTGGGAAATCATTTGCACTAATAGCCTTTATAAATACATGCACCATAACATATTAGATTCACCTGGGGATCCCATATCCAAGCACACTATAAGATGGTATCTCGAGCCCAATCATTGAAGCATCTCTCCCTTGGAGCACATTACAACAAGTTATGCAAATTTGAACCAATCATCCTTTGCAACCCTAAATCATCATCATCTGCTAAGAGTTAAGTCAAACATAATTTCCATGTGTTGAAGGCCTAATTGGGGTTTTATTCTTTACATTCTTTTCACATGTTCTCACACACCTACCAAGAGGGAGAACTACATGGGTTTGAGGCCTCTTTGGATTATTTCTATGTAGGCACCAATCAATCACCATGGGGATGCTAACGAAGCTCGACTTAATTGTGGACTAACCCTTTTTTAGGCCACAAGAGGAGAGCCAGCGTTTCAACACAAGAAGAGTACATTTTTAAGTATAGGTGAGTGATCACGTAGGTACAAAAGAGTGATCCCAAATCCAAAGACATTGTTGCAATAGGTGATAGAATTAGGTTTTAGGTCGAGAAGCAGAGGACGAATTAAGTAGCCCTAAGATGCATTCACTAGGCAAATGTGTCCTAAGTAGGCAAACCTATCCTCCACTTAGTTGTAGGCTCTCAAATTTTAACATATTTGCAGCACTCTTCACGACATCATGATCCAATTTTAGATCACTGTCACATCATTATGTCTTATAGAATTGTGAATTGTTTCTAAAACCTAACCCTAATTGTTATCATCTACATTCTAGAAGTTGTGTTTAAGTAAAATTGCATCCTTCACATAATTTTAGGACTGTATTTCTTTATTTAAATTGTTCTGAATTATATTTACACATATTGTAATATCTTAATCAGATTAACCCTAGTTTTGGTATTATAGTTTGTTGTGAAATATACCCAAGTTGTTAGTTATAGATAAATAATTTAAACACTAGTACATGATTTGTTTTTTTGTAAGAGAGTTGTTAATTGGACACATAAATAGATGCCAATCATTTATTGTCGATTCTACATTTTCGTGTTTAGCAACAAATAGAATTTGACTTGCCTTGCTCACGTTTTAAATGGTAGAAGATACTATTTAGTGAGACAATTGTATTAAAGTCCCGCCATAGTTTACCTACATAACAATTTCCTACATACATAGGTGTGTCTTTGACATGTCTTATTTGTCCTAGGTCACCCATGAGAATAATTATTGAGGGCATGCTAGACACAAGCACTTATCAATACAATGAAGTGGTTTTTTACCCATGAATCACAATTCCTCAATGAGGATGCATCAAACATAATTTTGTTTCTCTTGAAGGTTGACAATTCTCTCTCTTCAAGAGGATTTATTTCTTTCATAAGGTTCTAAGCCATTAATGTATGGTTAATGCATATATGTTTAATGATGTTATTCCTATTGAGCAAAAATAACAAGGAGAGGTCCCAATACAAGTAGAAGAACACAACACGTTGAATACACAAGATACAATATTATTTATATGGTGATGCTTGTATTTGTAATGCAACATTTACTTACAGGATAATGTAATAAAGATATGAAGCATATTATGTTGATGAAAATGAAAAACTATGCCTCAAAAGGTTTAGATGGGGCATTTTTTGCAGTTTATATGTTGCTATTTTTATGTAATTGAGTGCGTTTAGGAGGTTAAAACTAAGCTCATGTTCTATATAATGGTGGCAATCATGGTGATGGTATGGGCAGTTAAATTACTAAGTACTAGTGTGTCTTCTAGCTTTTTAGATTGTAGTAACAAAGTTTTGTTATTCTCAAAACTCTTTTCTTACAAAATTTTAAAATTAGTTGAGGCCTTCTTTGGTTTAGAATCTCACATGCTCTTTAACGAATTAAAAACAAATACCTTGCATTAGATGCATGCCAAGAGAGAATTCCCATCAACTTGACATATAATATTTGTCAAATATATTTTAGCCAGCTGTTACCTAATCTTATAACTTGGCTGGATGAGATTTGTCTAACCATTCAGTATTCAAACACTTGGTGTGGATTCTTTGACATTCCAATAAAAACTTCAATTTTGGCTATAAAGGTTTAGGATGTAGATTATTCTAATTAATTTAAATATTAAGATCTAATTTTAACATCCATTTATTGGAACAATTTGTTTGTAGTCTCTTCTTATTGGTTATGTGTAGAAAGGTAACTTTTGGGTATTTCTCAGTTGCTTTTTAAATTACTAATGTTATCTTCTTTTGTTAAGTTTCTAATGATAAATATTGGTAATAATGGGTTGAGGTGTAAGCACATCCCAATATCAGTTGTTTTTATCCTTTTAATAAAGTGGTTGTCCATGGAAATACTACTTAAGGAATCAATAAACACGATGGACAACGGTAAAGGATCTTTATTTTTATGAAATTACTAAGGTGGATGTTAAAAACGCACAGACCCTTCATATACATCTTGATAAATATAGATTACAACAAAGAAATAACACTTGCATGTTCACCAAAAATTCTCCACAATAAAATACCAACTAGAAAAGTTGAAGTGAAATTTGTTTCCTAATTCATGGATTAAATTAGCTACAATACTTCTATTTATAGGTGATTTTGAATTCAACAATATTGATTCTCTACGCTAACTTCCAAAAGAGAAAGTGGAAGATGAGTACACTAGCCTATAAGGAGACCTAAAGAACAATATGATTCCATGATAAGATAGATAAGATAAGATAAGATAAATATATTAATGTCCAACGAATGACCACAAAAGTAGGTCAATGGGACTGCAGTCCAAACAATATACAAAGTGCAAGTGGGGAAGACTCAAAACGAGTTCCCGAGAACAAGAGAGAATAAGAGAAGAACAAGAAAAAACCCCCAAGAAAACAAAACCCCCACAGACGGGATAATGAGACAGAGGGGGAAGGAAAGCGGAGAAGAGAATGAAGGAGGGGGCTGATAAGGAGTTGTCTACTCAAAAATGGTAGTCCCATCCCTCCTAACATTCAAAGTTGATAAGAAGTAGCTACTGATGGAATGACTCCTCGAAGAGGGGGGCGAGGGCCCCCTCCCCCGCAGAGAACTAAGATTAGAACGACCGCCAGGGAGGCGAGTAGATCTGGATTGCCCTCTGAGACGTGTACGCTGCCGAGCCGGCTGGTGGCCACTGGGGGAGCTGTGAAGGTCTAGCTGGAACGAACTGATCTATGCCCTGTAATAGGATCAGAGTGGCTCTGCCGTTTGGTACCACCCACTACGGGTAGAACCGGAAAGAAAGATGTAATCCGTCTCGTGGAAATGACTCTCGAGGTGGGTGAAGAGTCTAGTCTCGGAGCTCCAGAGACTCACAGATATAGAGGGCAAGGCACCGCTGGATGGAGGAGGATTCTAGAAAGCAAGAACCTATAAATAGTACTTGATTTGGACCAAATTGCCCATACATAGATTTGTTTTCCAATATTTGTAAAATAAAACTAAATAAAAACCAAGGTGGCATTTTAAGGTGAACGCACTAACATCTATAAAGAATAAAGTTGTGTAAAAATTAGTTTTTAATCCGAGAAAATCCAAACACGAACTTGTCTCGTATGAAGAGTTTATTCAAAAGAATGAAAGAAAGAAATTATATTAATGTCCACAAATGACCAAAAGTAGGTCAATCGATCAAGGATACAACCATCGGGTATAGGAATTTCTAGGAAGAGAGAATCCTAGAAGCAAACCAACGAAGCAAAGTACAAAGATAAAATAGAGCAGCATGCCACTAACACAAGTGGCAAAGAAACCAATAAAAATAGTAATGAGGGGTGAACAAAAGCCCCAAGAGCAAGTGCCAATGAAGATTGGAGGCAAATCTCATCAAATGTCACTGTTTGTGCCTAAAGTGGAGGAATCATCGAGCCATTGTTGATCACTCTGAGAGATCTCATAATATTGTCCGATGAGTATACGTGGCCTGAGGAGTCAAGTTGGGGGATCCCAGGAGAAAGTAACAAAATTCCTCTTGAATCTCTCCTAACATCCAAGGCCGGTTTAGCTCCCAGAGTAGAAAAGAAGCTTGTAATATCAGTTTGCCCTTATGGTTTGGGGGCAGCTAGTAAGTAGTAGATCCATGTCGTCAGTGAGGGGTAGTGCCACGCCAACAGGGCGAAGCAAAGCCACAATGGTGAGTGATACCAAGCTTGAGATCCGAGTAGTAGTGATGCGCTAAGAGAAGCATTGCCTAACTAATCTCTCAACTCGGTTTGGGGGGCAGCTAGTAAGTAGTAGATCCATGTCGTCAGTGAGGGGTAGCGCCACGCCAACAGGCAAAGCAGAGCCACAATGGTGAGTGATAACAAGCTTGGAGATCTAAGTAGTATTGATGCGCTAAGAGAAGTATTGCCTAACCGATCTCTCAACTCGTGTGTGATGTACTTGGTTTCCAAAGGACACTTAATGCTGCCAATCACCTGAATGGGCTGAAAGAAAGAGGTGATCAATATGGGAGCTCTAGAGCCTCTAGGCTCCCTATAGAGATTTACATCGAGGGTGACAACCTCGCAAAGATAAAGAGTTAGGCACCGCTGGTCTGTATATCTAAAGAAAGTAGCTAGAGTGTTGTCTGAGTCTCTATAGAGGCAATGATATCTTCCTCGGATCTCATAATAAATGGGGCATCTAAAAATGAAGTGGTCCTCGGTCTCCACCTCCTAGAGGGGGCAAAGACAACAAATCCGGTCCTAACGGAGAATGTGATGGTTTGTTTCAACCCGTAATTGGTGGGAACAAACTCTCATCTGGCCAAGGGGAAACCTCAAGCCATGAGACCAATGGCGCTGGAGATAGTGAGGGCGACGAATAGTACTGTCCACCACCTAGTAAGAAATGAGTGGCATAGAAAGCAAGCTTGGGACTGAGCGGCTCACAGGAGGAGATCCAAGTGGTTTGGATATATTGTCTGTAAATGTCCTCTATGGCAGCCCTAGTGATGATGTCCTTAGACTTAACTTGTTTAGGAAGGCATAATCGATAATTTGTGGTGAGGATAGTGTATACACCTTATTTTTCACTCTTACTAACTTTTTCTCTTTCGCAGAGAACCATCGGTTCATTAAACTCCCCAAGTGATATCTTTTAGGATATCAATGGGAGTGGAGTGGACTGGTTAGTGGTAGTAGTTACAAGAGAGCTTTGATGTGCAGTCCATGATAGCTTAGGTAGCCGATACTTTATATCTCCTAGTCATCCTTTTACAGCCTCCATGTGACCACCTTACTATCCTCTTACGATCACCTACGTATCCACTTACAACACCCTTATTCATCCATCATATCACTTTTCATGGAGGCAGATCAGAATTGTTGTGAGGAACAAAGAGAGTCAAAAAGAGGCTTTGAGCAGCACTTTGAGAATGAAATAGGTTATGTGCAGCCTATGGAGGATGAATTCCTCATGAAGAAGAAAGTAGAAGGAAAGTTTGCAGCAAATATGTTGCAAGGAGGATGGCACAACCAATCAAGGAAATGGGAGATGCCAAATCCTATGATTGTTTGAATCATAGTTCGCATACTCATATTCGGAAAAATATTTGGCAGACTTTAAAAAATTGACTCAGCAAAAACTCGACAAGACTTTGCGAATATTCAGCAATATTCGACAACTTAAAAAATACACAAATTTCTTTAAAAAACATATTTTATGCAAAATATAGCTACCAAATATACCAAATGAGTCTCAGAAATGTTGGGGAAGTGGTTTATATTAGATTTGAATTCTAATATAGTACAAAATTGCATCATCATGCGAATAAAACAGTCGTGTGATAAGTGTTATGAATTTATGATGATTGTCATTGAAAATTATCATCATAAATTGCATATCTATGATTGTCTTCGAATTCGCTATAAAATCTCATCAACTCATGTAAAGGATTCTCAATAGTTGTGTGATTACAAGTGAGGGAGTGTGATGCATTTATAAGACAAAAACCAGCATTTTTTCAATGTAAAATCCATGTTTTTTGCGTCCTTCACACGTATGGTGAGTTTTTTTGGCTAAACTCGTCGAGTTTTGGCAAATATTCATGGTGAGTATTGGGAAATATGCATTGTTTCTAGGTGGCAATTTTTTTGGCGAATATTCGCAGGTAGTATTGGCAAATATGCGCGCGCTTCTAGGTGGCAAGTTTTCTAGGCAAATATTCGTCCTTGCAAAAATATGCGAGTACTCACCAAATAGGCAAACTATGTTTTGAATGATGATTTAGCTAGAGGTAACTATCAATGCATTACAAGAAATATCAACAATGCACAAGAGAAGTTGCTTTGTGAGCAACCAAGGTCTATTTTGAGGAAAAACAAAGAGATAAAACGTTGTAAGCAAACCATAGAAGAAGAAATCCTCATGAAAGATGATAGAGATAGAGGAAGTGAAGAGAAAGAGTCCAGCCATCCATTGGAGGTGACCAAACAACTTGAAGATGGAAAGAAACATGAAGAGATGTTGGTGAGAGAATGACCTTATGAGAAAAGAAGGTATTTGACGACCATCCATGTGAAGTAGAAGAAGAAAAACAAATGAAGAATGCCGACAGGAAATGATAAGCAGTTGATTAAGTTGAGAGGCAACCATTGATAGTCTACCATGTGAGTGCAAGCTATGATGAGAATGCAAAATTCGGCAACATGCCTACTTGGCATGGTGAAGAGGTGGAAAAAGTGTTTGTGGGAACTCTTGATTCCCATAATATTGTTGATTTGTGTGCAGGTACAGCAGTGCATAACATGGAAAAGGAGAGGCAAAGGTGTAGTTCAGTCCAACACACTCATGTGCATAAGCAACCAAGAGAAGAGGACTCCAAAATGAAACAAGGAAAAGTTATTGCAGCAGTCAGAGAATTGTTTGATATGGACATGACAGCAATAGAAGATTGTCTTCAAGTTGACATAAAGGCAAAAGAGTGTAGAAAGCGGATGGTTTCATTCAAAGGATGTCCCTAACAGCGCACACAAGTGGGAATACATTCAAAACAACAGCTGGAGGTGGGAAAGAAGACTCACAAAATAGATTGAAGAAAATCGGCATGAAGGAAACATTCTCCATGGGACAGCAGTTCATAGAGGAAGGTATGCAATCATTCTCCATCTTGAGGGACAGCTTGAGAGATGGGTAGAGAGTCAATTTGTAGAAGAAAAAGTTCATAATTTGTTACTTGAAGCTGATCCAAAGAGTCTTTGGGCAACAAGGGAAGATTAAGAATGTCATGCATGTGCCGCAGAAGGAAAGAATGAGATAGGGATGGTGGATATATTTTTATCAAGAATAATGAGGGATGCACAAGGGGTGGGATCAGCCCACATAGGAATTGAAGAAGGGGAGTTGAAGACAGCACAGTCAAAATGCTTGGTTTGCTGATTTTGCTGAAGGTATGAGTGAATGTGCAACAAAAGAAGAGGAGACTGTTGTTAAGGAGAGTTAAAATGAATGGGCCTTTGGAGTCCAAGTGCGGGAGGTGGTTGTAGAACCGAAGAGGGAACGGTGTGAGCTAGAAGAGGAAGAAAAGCATGAGTTGCATGCTTCTATAGGAGGAATTTTAGAGATTAGAAAGATGTTGAGCTTAGGATGAGGTGTTCAGGTCAAAGTCCATGAGAGCTGCAAAAACAATACTGTTAAATACACTTGGTGGAGGTGGACAGGTAGAAGGAGGTGAAACCCACAAGACGACAGAAAATGAGGAAGAGAGCATATTTGAGCAAGTGGACAGACTATACCCAATCAATAGGCGAGGTAAAGAGAAGGGTATCATAGCTAGGCAGAGGACGGTCTATGATTCAGCAGGTGGTTTGAAAAGAAGAATGAAACAAACAAAAAAATCTTCGGATGTTCCTAACAAGGTGGAAGGGGACACCAGGGTCATGCAAATTGGCCAAAAGAACGGTTCTATTACTCACCATACCTTTGTGAGGAGGAACTCACAATTTTCCTGCAGAGGATGTATGATGTAGGAGCATCCAAGAGGTATCAACAATCTTGCATCAGCCAAAACTAAGCAGGGGTGTGTTTGTGTAAACTAGGTAATGTATTTGCCATTTTGGCATGGTTGAAATTGATCCATGGGAAGCATAAGTATTCCAACACTTCAAGGGCAGCAAGGACATCAAAGAAGATAAGTTTCAAGCATCAACATGGTTCCAAATGAGGTGGTCGAGTTAGGCAACTAGCACTAGCATTCAGGAAGTGGTTGCGCTCACTAAAGACCTTAAAATGACAGGTTCTAGTATAGAGCCAAATATGTCATGACGGATACGTCGAGAGTAGAATGTGATTATATATTTGGATTTTCCTCAAACATTTATGCACTTTCAAATATGGGCCCTGGGATTCGAGTTTTATGCAAAAGTTATGATCCTTGAAAGTTATGGGTTTCAAGCTCACAATTGCCTTCACCCGCCAATAGATCCCAAATGCTGTCGTTGCCCATCGAATCATGGACGCCACTTCTTGCTTCACAAGAGTGATGGCCCAGAACTCATGAATTATCAATTTCACACATTTTCAAGCACCCAGGGAAAATGATGATGCTGGAATCGTCAGGAGATGTTAGTGAGATCTTATGGGATTAGTCATAGCCAGTTATCTAGAACAAGAAAGAAAGATCTTGCAAGAGGACAGTCAGAGAGATCTTGCTAGAAGATTGTAGTCGAGAACTGAGCTAAGACCGTATCAAGCCCATTGAGAGACTGTAATTTAGCATGGTGTATGATCTTCATGTGAGCTTTTCAATAAGCAATAAAGTAGTGTGTGTGTGTGTGAAATATTTGTAGTACTGTTATGAATTCAATGATATGGTCATGTTTCCAAGTCCGGATGTATTGGTCTTGAGAGAATGTGTCCGTGGATGGGTGTAGAGTCTAGGCTGCAGGCAAAGGCTGTCCTTCATTGGACCCCCTAACCCTGACCTGCATCATTGAATCTTTCCATTAGTTCAATCACATCAGAGGTTTTGTTCGTTAATAATGAAGTGATTAGTTGATCAAGGGAAATTTCTTGATTTTAAATTGTTGACTGAGCAAACCAAAGGGAAAATGGTAAAAGAAAATCAATAAGATAAACAGAAGACTGATAACAAATGGGTAAAAGATTGACTAGGCAATGTTAGAGGTTGACTTAGTAGAAAAGGTGATCAACCAAGCATCAAATTGAAGCCAATTTGTTTTTCAAAGACAATATGTTAAGTTCTTTCTGTTCATTATTGGTAAAAAATAAAATAAAAGACAAGCAATAGAAGACTGCAGTGCTATGAGTAATTTATGAGAGGTGTGCCTTAAATCAATGGAGTGATTAAGAGGAACATCAAAAGAAAGGTGCGCCTCCATGTTATACAAGATTGGAGTACAGCTTGTAGTACATCAGATTGTAAAAGCATCTATTGTAATGCCCATCACCTAATTAAAGAAGTGTTGTAGAAGCATCTATCGTATTGTTCATCACGTGAACAAGTAAGTTAAAGATAGTCCATGATCTCTTGTGCACAATGCCATCTTAACAGTGTTTGAAATGCCTATGGCATAATGTATATATGCATATTTAACCCCAGCTTACTGTAGGCTGAAGTTTAATAAATCGGTCAGATTCCATTCATTGTCAATAGAAATTGTTTCAAGTTCCAGAGAAAGCTTCCAATAATATTCTTATTTCCGAGCAGATTTCTTTTAAGGAGCAGATTTCTTTTTTAAAAACATTGAGAAAACAGATCAAGAAACATTCAGCACCCTAGTTTTTTTTTAATGATCAAAACACACTAAATCATACAGTTGGATTGCACATGCTCTTGCAAATCTCATGATATATAAAATTAAGCTGCCATCAAAATGATATTTTCTGATAAAAATGTCGAAAGGATGTACTGAGTGTATTGTATATTTCAAACCACTTGAAGATGTCTAGATTCAATATATTAAGCAAACCTCGACTGCAGACTAGTATAACCCTAGTTAATGTGTAGATTGAATGGTATCTTCCTAACAGAAACATGAACTCTTAGGACCTGGAAAGTCAGCGCCATAATCACTCTAATGCGTCACTAAATGAATTGCTTGTACTAAGATACCTCACAGAACCAAAAGCATTAGCTAATTTTTTTGTGAAAACTTAAGGGACAAACTGGGCCAAGCTGATGAGCACAAATTGCATCTGCAGTTTTTATCAACAATATTGAACGACTTGAAAGCCATGCAACTATACAATACCTTTCCAGATGCATTTCGAACAGGTGCTGTATGCAAATGATTCCAGAATGGATTACCGCCCTTCCTGGGATAATGAGAACATATATTGGGTCAAAGATATTTATAACTTATAGCCAAGTTCTTTAATATGACAAATACAACTGATAGTAAAGTCATGGCCAGTTTATAAGTACCTAAGATATTATTTTCTGTTTTCTCCTCAAAGGAGGCTTTTCCATTTTCAAAGATGAACATACCTATAATTTAGGATGCGCACCGTACAAGGTTGTTCTACTTCAATACTTTGTCGTATCTGCAAACAGTGATCATTTAACAATTGAAATACTCAAGAACCTATAATATGATTTACAAAGCTTAGGCAAAATAACTACAGTAAAGATACAAATCAATGGAGTAAAATATATAATAACGCAAAATCTAAAATCTATATGCCCAAACCATTAATGTGAGAAAACAAAGGAATGACTACAAATAATAAATATAATGCAAGAAACACACTTTTGCTATGTCTGCTTGGTTTGTGTCTGGGCCCTGTAGAAATCTGCAGTTCTTCCCCAACACTTCATCTCTAGAATAGCCTGAAAAGTATTTAACAGTTTGGAATAGAATTAGTTCATATTCTATCCCCCATTCTTCACTACTACAATATTCTTCAAAACAACACCTATTGACATAATTTTTTTCCTCCTCACCCACAAATCTGTTTTCGTAAAACACTGAAGAACTTCCAAAATGAAGCAAGTTTACATGGACATAATTTCAAGATTTCTGATCCAGAAAGTGAAATCTGAACCATGTAATATCAATGTGGCAAATTAAAGCTATAAAGGAAATATGAACTTCAGACTTTCACCCAGATGGACTTTAAACATGGTATGATGATGATATAAAACAATGATGTATATGGTATAATCCGGTATTAGACGTGATTTACGAGAAATGCTATATCCAGGTACAATGAATACACAATGCACTTAGAAAGATAATAGTAATTTCAATAAGCTTGCACCAACCCTATGTGCATATCATGAATAGTGATTATAATAATCATAGCCTGTAACAGTACTTTCTGATTAGGATTCCCACGAAAGGTTTGTTTCCTAATCAATCAAACACACAGTTTTAGAGATTTAAAACAATGGATATAGATATGCAAGAAGACTTCTATCATCATATATTGCCCCTATAAAGTTATCCTAAAGTCTGGAAATGGAACATGATTAAGACATGTTGCATGCTTCAACTTTTCAAGCATAAGAGAGATGTTTCACACAGATAATAATTAATAAAACTGAGAGTGGATTGACAACTAGACTCTGTGAATAATATATTTTCTTGAATAAGGTAATGGGTAAATCATAATTTTAATACAATGGATCACAGAGACTTATTACTCAGCACTTATTGAAATTATATATAAATTATCGAGTGTCCAAATTGTACTTTAAAAAATGGCTGAAATAATAGCATGGCTAAAGATAAACCATAAGAACATTTCGATTTGCCAAGGATTAAGGTGTGGGTATTCTAAACCCTCTAAAAAGAAATTTCAAAAAAACATAACCATGCATGGTTAAAAATTGATGAAAACTAATTATGAAACATATTCGCCGTTTCATGTCTTCTTGCTTTGTAAATCACAAACTGGAAGCCACAATCTTTTAATTCAGAGCAGCTTCATAAGCATACTTAGCACAGAGAAAGAGAGAGTATATTAACATGTTCGAGTGACCAAAGCAGATCAATGGGACTCAAAAGTGCATTCCAATTACAATAGGAATGTAATAAGGTAAAAAAACCTAGGAGTTGAGAAGGCATTTAAAAACTAAGACACAAACAATGTAAACATAACTAGTGGGGAAAACCTATCCATATCATCCAAATACAAATACAAATACAAATAGCCACCTAAGGGGAGGAGCCCTCCGAAGCAGGAGACCAGCATGGAAAACCAATGTTGTCACACATCTATATCAAAGCTAGAAGCAAAAGGAGGACCAACAAGGAAACATCTATGGGGGTCAGGTTGTTCAATTCTTAAAGAAAACACAGAACTCCCCATAGAATCTCTCCTAACACCAAGAGCAATAGAATCTCTAGATGTAGAATGAATAAATTTTATGTGCATGTGAACTCCTCATAGAATCTCTCCTAACACCAAGAGCAATAGAATCTCTAGATGTAGAATGAATCAATTTTATGTGCATGTCCCCATGGCCCAAGCTGTGGGCAAGGCAAGCTAGATTTTGATGACGAGAAGAAGTGGATCCACAATGCATGGTATGAGTATGAGAGGACTAGGATACACTAGTAGCATGATGCAGGGAAAGACTAGCCACATCCAAAGGATGCTTTATGCCCCAAAAGTCTAGGATAGGCTAAAAGGAAGTATCATCCCAGTAGCCCTAGAGGTTCCATACAATGTCCCAAGTTTGAAAGTGACAACTACTCTCAAAGGAAAAGAACTGAGCATCTTTGGTCAATTTGAATGGAAGGTGGAACCCTATGAATTTTTGTACAAACAGCAATACCTCCCCCTAATCTCATTGTACATGAGATATTTGAAAATGATGTGCTTCTCATTCTCAACCTCGTGGAACAAACATAGACAACACATCCTCACCATGGAGGAATATGGTGGGTTCTTCAAGCCATGTGAACAATTATGTTGGAGAGTAGAGCAGGATGATGTTACCATGAACAATCTGTAAGAGATGCTAAATGTAGAAAATCAAGCAACTAAGAGGCTATGAGACAAAGGTCAAAGAGACATAAATGCACTATTGGTAAATGTCTTCCTCAACAACTTTATTGATCACATCTTTCCAAAGTTAAAAAAAAGATGGAAATAGGTACATATACGCATATGGGAAATGTTGATTATCCATGAAACTATGGAAACAAAATGACATGGAACCTATGCATAAAAAATACATAAATATATAAATATAAACAAAAATACGCAATATCCACTTTTTGAGCATAAAAGTCCAAAGCATTAAACACAAATAGTTTAAGATTTTTCAAGATTAAAATATAGTTTATAGGTTATAATTTAGAGGTTCAAAATACACGTCACAATCTAGATACTCAAGGACTACAAAAATATTTCCTCAAATCCTAACTCCTCAAATTGTGAATGTAAAATAATCCAATCTGTACAAAGAAGCCGAAATCCACATAGGAAGGAGTGAGATAATCAGTCCTTTGTAATTAGTCTAGTCTCACAACACTCAATAGCCTCACAACAAAGAGAAGATGGCAACGTTTGTTCTTTTGTTTCACATGAATGAATGATTTTTATCTTTTGTTTTAATGTCATGTTGAGGGAATTTAGGTGTTTTTGGTGGGGTGGGGGCTAGGTTAGGTTTAGAAAGAAGAAATTATATTAATGTCTGCAGTGGCCAAAAGTAGTTCAATGGGACTCGAGGATACAACGATTAACAATAGAAAGATCTAGCAAGAGAGAATCCTAGAAGAAAAATAACAAAAAAAAGTGCATAGGACAAATATAGTGTGCCATTAACATGTGGTAATGAAATCAATACAAATAGCAATGAAGGGCAAAGTCAAACAAGAGCCCCTAAAGCATGTGTCAATGAAGATTGGAAGGAAATCTCATTGACTATCTTTGTCTGTGACTAAAGTGGAGTCATTTGGGCCATCATTAGCTGCTATGAAAGATTTGATAATATTGGTTGGGAAGTATCCAAAGTTGTGTAGCTACCATAGTAGAAAAGAAGCTCATTATATGAGTTTGTCCCTATGGTCTAGGGGGAAGTTGGTAAGTAGTAGATCCATGTCACTGAGACAAGGAAGAGCAATGCTAACGAGAGGGAACAGAGCCACAAGGCCGGGGGAGTAGGCTGGGGGTCTGAGTACTCTGAGTAGTAATGGTGCACTAAGAGAAGCACCACTTGTTTAATCTATTAGCTTTGATATGTGAAGTATCGGTGTCCGAAGGTCGCTTAGTGTTGATTGTCACTTGTCACCTATCGCCTGGGTGGGCTAGAAAAAAGAGGTGACCAACAAGGAGGTTGTACAACCTCTAGACCCCTCTTGCAGAGATCTTTGCCAAAGGAAGATGGCCTCACAAAGATATAGAGCTAGGAACCATTGGTCTAGATATCTAAAGAAAGTAGGAAGTGTTGCCTGAGTCCCTATAGAGGAAGTGGTATCTTCCCCAAATCTCATTGTAAATGGGACCTATGAAATGAATTGTTCATTGGTCTCCACTTCCCGACAGCATAAAGACGGCCTATCCGGTCCTCACAAAGAATGTGATGATCAATTACCACTCATAACCGGTGAGAGCACACTCATCTAGCCGAGGGGAAATCTCAAGCCATGTGCCCAATGTTGTAAGAGTTAATGAGGGCAACGAATAATACCATCCACCAAGCGTAAAAAGCAAGCTTGGGGTTGAGTAACTTAAGGGAGGAGATCCGGATGGCCTAGATATTTGTAAATGTCCTTTGTAGCAACTCTAGCGATGACGTCCTTTATGGGAAGGTGTCCCCACCATCTATAGAGTACATGAGAAGGGGTAGCCTATCAATGGAGATGCCAATAAAAAGGAGCAGCCTAGCCTCAAAATACCAACAGTGTCAATGTTTGGTGGGGACCAATGAAGCAATCCTCTCTAAAGAAAAAGTGCGAAGTATGGATACCTCTCACTACTCGAAGTTGAAGCCCTAAGGATATAATGTGGATGTAGAAAGTAATCCTGAAGATAGTCTCAAGGCATTGTGGCTAGGTGGCAAATTCAGCTTGACAATGCAAGAATTGTCTACTTGCAACTAATCATTTGTAACATGAGGGTCCGAACCCTCTCAATACGGGCTCACTAACAACAACCCAAACTAGGTCCCCAAACCTCTAAACCATATAAAATTGTAGGCTTGATGATTGTATCAAAAGGAATAACTTGGAAGGGATGTCCTAGAAGTGGATATGGAAATACTGGCACTCCAAGACAGAAAGAGAGGCATAACCCTTGCAAAAGCACGAATGCAAAGTAGGGTTCATGCTAAAGGAGGGACTAAAACATTGGGCCACCAAGTAGGTGTAGGCTAATGTGATATCTATAAGTTTTCCTTTGTAGGAAATTTGGAATTTGGAGAGAGAGCACTTGGAAATATTGAAAATCATGACCTTAGTTTTACTAAGGTTGACCACAAGCTATCGAAGATCACAAAAACAAGCAAGGGCATCAAGTTGCCGCTATACGCTCTTAATAGAGTGTGATAGGAGGAAAAATCATCAATAAATACAAGGATAGTTATAACCACCTCATGCAAAATACAACCATCATCTAAATGGGTATGCTATCAAGGAAACTCTAACTTGTCAATGTAAATGTTGAATAGGGTTGAGAGAGAGAACACCCTTGTTTGACCCCAATGGTGCTCTTCACAAAGTCAGAGAAACCATGAGAAGTACAAAACTATCCAATAACTATCTCATAAAGCCTCCAAGCAAGTAGTAATATGAGAATTTGAGATGTCGATATCTCTCAACTTCCGAAAAAAAAAGTGTCTCGTAATGCAGTCGAGGCCATTCTCAAATCAAAAACAACAAAAGACTTTAGAAGATCTATGACCAGCTTCCTCAATTATAGCTTGGAGTGAAAATATGTGGTCAATAGTCTAATGCTCCTTCCCGAAGTCAATCTACCCCTACCTCTAAGATCATTCCTTTCCAAGTATTCTAACAACCGCATACTCAATATTATGGCATAAAGTGATATCTAAAACTATGTTTTTCCTGGGAGATGGATATGCCACGTTGGCTAGATTTTCTCGCACAACCGAAAACCTAAGCAATCATGAGAAAATCTCTCATTTATGGTGAGGCTCCCATGTAAGATTTTGTCAATTATATGTCATAGTATCTATCTGTTGGTGTTACTTTAATTGCGTAGCTCATGGACCATAACTAGGCAATTTTGCAACAAGTAAGTAGTCAAAACAATATGTGCGGGGAAGGGAAATAATTAAATACAAGAAGAAAGGAAAGGAGATGTGCAACTTAACCAATAGTTGACAGGGTTGATTACATACACATAGAAACAAATAGATCTTAAAATGTAGAATATTAAGCAAAGGAAAGATTCAAATCTAGATCTAGATCTAAGACAACACAAAGTTTGTGCAGAGATCTAAAAATAAATAAGAAGCAAATGCATCATTGACACAAAGTTCTCTGGAAATCTGCCTCTTCTTGCAAAAAGCTATCAAGGGTTTCAGCTCAAAGTCTGGAACACAAGAATGTTGATTACAATTCGATCCTTTAAACCCGTAGGCCTTCCTCTATTTATAGTGTATAGAGGGCAATCACAAATAAGAAGCTTTTTTAATGAATCGCCACATGTCGAAGCTATGAAAAAGGGAAGCAACCGGCAATCTTCCTCCCGCACCTCTTTGCATGACATGCATAATTTATAACAGAAAATAGAACCTTCTATTTTGCATGTCTCTCACCTATTTCCAAGTAATTGACTTCTTCCAAGAACTTTAAGTAACGGCTTTTAAACCAATCACTTAAGTTTTACAATTTAATTGATTACTCAATTACTTTGTCGCAGAAAATAAAAGAAAGAAAAAGAAAGAGAAGAGATTAGAAGAAAGTTGCTACATCCTCGGACTTGTTCTTTTCCATATTTTACATGTAGTTGACTCTTTTGTTTTTATTCTCACCAAATGGATCCGAAACAAATTGATCAGGATTTGCTGCGGGTGCTACCTCTTACCTGTCCTCCCCTTTTATCCTTGAAGCTTTTGCAATTCTTCTCCAAAGATATGCCCCGTGCAATGTTTGCCGTAAATAATTCGAGACAAAACTGGGGTCCAGGGCATGAACACTTGATTTTTATCACCAAAATCTGCATATAAAGTCTGCTGCCCTAAAATTTGAGGCTTTGTTTGCATGCAAAGCAAGCAAAAATATTATTTAATTCACCTAGGCACATATACCAACATGCAGACACTTAGAATAACAAAAATCAAGCTATTCCAACCCTAGGCACCAAAACTGGAAGCTTCCCGACAGTGGAAAATATTCTTTAATGCAAAATCCTCCTTCCCTTGGCGCCAAAACCTGTCCGGGCTGCAATCTTCATCAAAAAGAAATAAGTGCTTCTCCTTTATGGCATCCCATGCTTATATAGCTTTGTGCTTGCTATTTTTAATAATTGCCTCTTCCTATTTCTGGCAATTTAATTAATTAATAGCCATGTTTATTCATCCAATTTGGGTGCCCAAGTCTGCATGTTGCTGGTTGCTTTTTAAATAATTTATTTTATTTATTTTTAGCATGCATCCTTGACTTCTCTTTAGCTCATCCTTTTGCATTGACTTTCCTTCTATTTATGGCGCCAAAATTGGGTGAATAAACCATTAATAAATATTATTAAATGCATTGTTATTCACCCAAGGTGGGTCGCACTTTTTGGCAAGGGTAGTTGCTAAAAATAAGAAGTCAACTTGATGGGAATTTCCACCTTGCACTGCAGCTCCAAAAATCCCCTCTTCCACTTAAGTGATTTGACTTTCATCATGGGAATTTTTACCCTACAAGGCAGGTAAAAAATTTCCGTTGGTGCTTTAAGTGATTTTTCTTTTATAATGAGAATTTTCACCCTACAAGGCAAGTAAGAAATTTCTGCTTGCCTGCCACCTCTAATATTCCCATTGCAACTTAAGTGACTTTGACTTCATGGGAAAAAGTACCCTGTAAGGCAGGTAAGAAATTCCCGCCTGCCTGCCACTACCAAAATTCCCATTGCAGCTTAGATCTATTTATTCCAAAAAGTGTGACTTGCCTAGGAGAGGCTTTTTGTGCTTGACTTCATCTTTTTGATCAGAAGTTTGCTTTTTTGATTACTGATTGCTTTTGGTGCACCGGTCGTAAATGATCTTCGATGTTCCAGGCAATTAAACAGACTATATAGGACAAAGAACGGACCCAGGGGAATTAAACAAAAAGACAACAAGAAAACCGGAGAAAAATGCAAAAGAAATAAATAAAAACAAAAAACGTTGCCAGAAGTCACAGACAAAGCTCTGAATTCATTCCCGGTGAAAACCCTATTGAGATGTGTGAATACTGGCATGCAAAACTTCAACAGATTCAACCGAGCACAATTTACTTCAAACGGGGCATTATTTATTTAATAAATAATTAAATAAAAATTTCCCGCAAACAAAACTTGGTGGAGGGATAAAATGAGTTTCAGCATCTAGGTATTTGTCGAAATTGGCTCATATGATTCACTGGGAATATCTTAACGTAATACGAGACATCTTCTAGCAATAAAAACACGAAAAGACCCGTTATTTTAAAAGAACGAATTTTTTTCAAATGGGTAGTCCTAGATTTCAGGGTGAAATCTGGGACACCATGCCAAAAGGTCTTAGGTGAGTGGTGGAGATCTATAAGGAGTGCAAGCCATCTAGATGTAAGAAACTCGTGTTTCCATCTTCGAATAAAACAACAATACTCCCTACAGAGGGCGGGTATAAAGGGTGGATCACAAGGCTAGAGAAAAGTGAAGCCTCTAATGAAGAGATTTATACTCATCATCATACTACTCGGTTCATGGGGCAGATGCATGGCGAAAAGGGAATCTAGACTAGTGTGTGGTGTTGGGGCAAGAGTTAAGGGTAGTGTCCTAGATAATTTACTATAAGAGCTCATACATGGAGTCGGCGATGAGAAGAGGGAGGGAGAAGAACCTAGACATGATAAGGGAGAGAAGGGTAACATAGTCAATGGCGTAGTAATCATCAAAGTGGATTGTGGTATGTATAATGTCGGGAGCGTGTGTAATGTCCCCTTTTCAGAATTAATTAATTCTTAGAATACCTAAAGCCTATTTTTATTATTTTCCGTAGGCTAAGAAGAAATTAAAAGAGGAAAATAAATTAATTTAAGTGGTCCAAGGATATTTTTATATTTTAATTGGAAAAGGACACTTAAATTATATTTTAATTCAAAAAGCATTATTAGAATAAAAGAATAGTAGAAGGTTGACTTCTATTATTAGGCACTTAGTTAGAATTTATAAATAAATAAAGGAGGGGACGCCAAAGTTGAAAAGGGAGTTGCATGCTTTTGTAAATCCTAATTTTAGGATAAGGGGTGGAAAAAGTATTATTTAATATGTTTGATCCTATTCTTAGGATGGGGCGCCAACATGGAGGTGGATAAGGGATTATTTAAAGTGTTTAATCCTATTTTTAGGATGGGGCTTTAGAGTGTTTGAGAGTTATAAAGGCAGACTTGGGGTTCATTATAAAATCTCTTGAAATTCATCAATTATTTTTTTGTCTACAAGTGGCTTTAGCTTCTGTAATAGCAATAGAGGACAAAATCCCTCATTTGCATACAAATTTGGGGACGAAAACCCTCACATCTAAGCTTGGAAATTTTATTCAAGGGTCATGCAGTGACAATTCAAGGTGCAAGTGTTATGTCGATTCAGCTCCATACCATTGTATTCAAATACCGGTATCTTTATTGTAGTTGGTTCATATTCAATACATAAAATATTGTTTTTACGAATTATGGTTCGTCATTTTTATTTATAAAAAATCATATTATTGTTGTTATAGAAATCAGATTTTAAATATTGTTGCCTTCTGGGATTTAACAAAAATATCCAGATTTGTTAGAAAGTATTTTTCAAGGATATTACAGTGGTATCGAGCGAATTTCCTCCCAACTTGTGGAAGGGAATTAAAAAAAAACAGAAAGAGAAAAAATTTGCGGCTTTGAACTTCATGCAGGTTAGTGATAGAGAAATCAGATACCAGCAAAGGGAAAAGAAGAAAGCTTCAGAACAGCCAGGAGTCATGGAAAACCAGGACCCAGAAGAGGCACGTTTTGATAGGCTTGTTCAGGGACAAGACAGGTTAGCTGATATGATGGGTCAATTGATCCAAGTTATGCAGGGCACGAATGTGCAAAGGACTCCAAACGGTGAGGGAAGTTCTTCAAGGGGAAACAATAACCAACACACTCGGACGACGAACACTTGGATCTATTGCTAGGCCCTTCCAACCTGAATTCCTTCACGGGGAAGCAATTCTAGAGGTGGAAACTCAACCATCTATAGCAGATGATATTGTTGCTAGCTATGTGAAATACAAGGTTCTTCCAGTGAGATTAGAGAGGCTATATAGCTCAATAATTTCATCAATATCAAGAACTAGAGTGGACCAAGAGCTGATCCGAAACCACAAGCTACTCAGAGAGACTTGCAGAAGGCACTAGGGAAGGTGTCACTCCCTACTTTTCACGGCTCTGACAAGAGTATCGCTCATGCATGGATACAAAAGTCGGATACCTTCATTTCACTCAAACCAATGATGGAAGAGGAAGCGATCAAATTTGCAACCCTTTATCTAGAAGGTATAGCGCATGAGTGGTGGTACAATGGGCTAATCACACAAAGCACACAAACTCATTCACTCATATGCGGCTTTCATTGACAGGTTGATAGAGAGATTTGACAGAGTGGATCCAAAATTCATTTCCGGGAATTAGCTCAACTCAAACAACTACATTTGGTAAGTGACTATGTAGTTGAATTTCAAAAACTTTTTGTGATGGTACCTATGTGACAGAGAGGAGACTTGTTTTGTTTATCGAAGGTTTAACTAAATCTCTTAGGGGTTTAGTGAAAGCTTTTAGCCCTACTTCTCTACAAGGAGCCATCAAAAAGGCTTTGGATTTGGAAATAACAGCCCTAAAGCGAAATTTTTCCTCTAAGACAACAAAGAACTACATTTTTGAGCAGCAAAAAAAATGTCTTTGGGGAAGCTAAGGGCAATACCTTTCCGAGCAACCAAAAAATATCTTTCGTGGAGCAGCCAGGGGCAGCACCTATTGAGCGATACGAGAAAAAGGGGGATGAGACTCGAAATGAACTCAAGGCGAAAAACTATGCTTCACCGCAGGATCCATGGGGCCCGAGTCATAGGTGTCTTCAAAAGGGACAGGTGCATTACATAGAAGTGATATCAAATGTAGATTCAAAAGAAGAATCAAAGGTCAGTAGGAAGCACTCTTGCCACACTCACAAAATATACTACAATATCAAGCCTTTAGGGTTAGTGGGGTCCTTGGGTAAAACATTATCGTATTGATTGATAGTGGGGCAACCCACAATTTTATAAATGAAGGATTGGTGAATAGGAGAGATTTGGAGACAAATGATGTAACAGGTTTCAGCGTCATTGTAGCCGATGGTTTTACCATAACTTGCTAAGAGAATGGTTGAACAACTTAGCTTCACATTGGATGACCATCAAATGAGTGATGATTTTTATGTTGTTGGTTTGAAAGAGATTGACTTGGTGCTAGGAGTGCAATGGTTGCATTCGTTGGGGGAATTCATCCAAAACTTTCATAATATGGTGTTGAAGTTTAAGTCAAATGGGAAAGAGTTGATAATCCACGAGATCACTAACAGAGTTACAACAACAGTTTCAGCTAGCAAAATGGAGGGTATTACTGTTGTTAGCACACTTTTCGAGATCCCAACATGCATGATTCCACTACTTTGGACTTCTTTATTAAGGTTATTTAAAGAGCTTCACCTAATGCATGGTTTCCTTATCATATCAGAGAGGTGCAACAGAAGCCAACAACTTCAAGGTTTGGGAATTGCAAATTCTCAAGATGGATTTGGGATCCCGGTATTTGCAAAGCACTTTAGAATGAGAGAATTGGAATGGCATTGCTTGAGGGTAAGCAATTCTGGGAAGGGCGGACTGTAATGTCCCCTTTTCAAAATTAATTAATTCTGAATACCTTAAACCTATTTTTATTATTTTTCCGTAGGCCAAGGGGAAATTAAAATAGGAAAATAAATTAATTTCAGTGGTCCAAGGATATTTTTATATTTTAATTGGAAAAGGACACTTAAATTATATTTTAATTCAAAATGCATTATTAGAATAAAAGAATAGTAGAAGGTTGACTTCTATTATTAGCATAGTTACCTAAGTCTCGGGACTGGGGGGCGGGGAAGTACGGAGGGATGGGGTTTCCGGGACGCAAAAAAAATCCTAAATTTTGGGGACGGCTATTAAAATAATACATAAAAATTAATATTTCAATATTTTTAACTTTTTCAATGACATTTAGGGATTTAAACTGTATTTAATGTGTTTTAGGTACTTTTAAGATTATAATTGAATGCTCTTGGTAAAAATAACAACTTTTTAATAGTAAAAACATCAAAAAACTTTTGAAATATTTTAAAAAAATTGGGGACGTCCCCTCCAAGTCCCCAAGTCCCCAAAACGTTTGGGACGTCCGGACGTCACACAAAATCTAGGGACGCGTCCCCGTAACACTAATTATTAGGCACTTAGTTAGAATTTATAAATAAATAAAGGAGGGGGCGCCAAAGTTGAAAAGGGGGAGTTGCATGCTTTTTTGTAAATCCTAATTTTAGGATAAAGGGTGGAAAAAGTATTATTTAATATGTTCGATCCTATTCTTAGGATGGGGCGCCAACATGGAGGTGGATAAGGGATTATTTAAAGTGTTTAATCCTGTTTTTGGGATGGGGCACCCACTTTGGAGTGTTTGAGAGTTATAAAGGCAGACTTGGGGGTTCATTGTATCATCTCTTGAAATTCATCAATTATTTTCTTTGTCTGCAAGTGGCTTTAGCATCTACAATAGCAATAGAGGACGAAATCCCTCATTTGTATACGGTGTTTGTGACGAAAACCCTCACGTCCGAGCTTGGCAATTCCATTCGGGGTTGCGGTGACAATTCAAGGTGCAAGTGTTCCACCAATTCAGCTCCATACCATTGTATTGAAATACTAGTATCTTTATTGTAGTTGGTTCATATTCAACACATAAAATACTATTTTTACGAATTATGGTTTGCTGTTTTTATTTATAAAAATCAGATTATTGTTGTTGTTATAGAAATCAGATTTTTAATATTGTTGCCTAGGTATTAACAAAAATATCCGATTCGTTAGAAAGTATTTTTCAGGATATTACAATGTGTGGGGAGGTGAGGGGCGGTATGGGAGAATCAATGTGAAGGGTGAACGTCAAGACGGCATGATCAGCAAGTGGGAGCTAAGGAGAAATAACGGAAGCCACGGGTGTGGAGGAAGAGGGATCTGTTAGTGAGAACATATAGTCCACGACGCTCACACCACTACCATGAGGAGAACACGGAAGTGAGGAAGCCCACCGAGAATACGGAAGCTCGAGATTCACCCAACTGGAGAAGGTGTCTACCATAGGTCATAACTGTAGAATTTCTATCAACGGAGGCTCTCTATAGACCAAACTCCTCTAGATCCAACTCATGAAGGCATAACTCATCCTATGGAAGATCATGAATAGGCGTTGGGAGGTTCGTTGTGTGGGCATTAAAGTCACCCAAAAGAATGATATCAACAAGACTGGAGTACTAAGAGATATCTAGATAGACGTCGGTGTATTGGTTCCCATCAATGTGCATGACGAATGGAAATTTGATCGGAGGAAGTAGCATACACTACGAAGGCATCCCACAAAGGTGGACCCCTATGAACCTGGAGCCACATGTATCTAGAGTGAACTTCAAAAGCCACTAGTGAAACTCTAGATGTGAGGCTATCTTGAATGACGCAAAGCTACACCGCCTAAACCACGAACACCGCGTGATCTACAAGTGTCACGACAAGAAGTGAAACCCACAATTACCTTGTGATTAGAGGGAGGGCCCGCTTGAGGCTCTCATGGGTCTTAGTGAGGAAGATGTGATCATATGAAGCAATAACATCCTTGAAAGTACTTGGAGAAGATCAAATAGTGTCATTGTAGTTCCACCGGGAATGGAGATGCTACCATCACCCCTCAAGAACAAAGCTCGTCATCATGCTAACGGTCTATGGCTTGTCCACTGAAGAGGGGAGAATCACAAATGACAGCCCTACAATCTCTTATAAGAGCCCACTCATTTTCTTTCCAAGCAGCTACAACCTAGAGTCTTGTGAGATCTACATCTATATAGATTTTTTGCGAGAGGGAAAAGAGTTTATTGTTTTTTGAAGAGCTTGCAAATGCTCTTCTGCAGTTTGGAAATTGGATAACAAGGATGTTGTTTGGCAATGTCTGAGCTTTGTTAAGGGCAATGTCTTTTTAAGTCCAAAGATTCACACAAGAGCACGTGACCTTCCTGCAAGGGATCAGCTGGTTTAGAAAGGCCACAAACACAAAGGTTGAGTGCCTTGGTTTGACGTGCCTCTTCTTCTTCAAACTTTGTAGGGCAGACATTTCCATCAATGGAGGTGCTTTCTTTCCCTTAACCACTTGTACCCATGAATTTTGTTCCTCAACCTGTTTTTGGATAGACTATTGTCAGGCTGTGATTTCCTTTTTAAGGTGCTCGTGTTGAATGATATAATTTATCTGTGATTGCTTGTTCTTAATGTTTGACACCTAGTGAGACCCAAAGAGGCAACCCTCTGAAAAGAATAAAGTGTTTCCATAATCTTGAATTCAATGTCTAGTTGCTGAAAGCTTAAAGTAAGCTCTCAAATAAATACTAGGATAGATAATTCGAGCAAACAAACATTTGACTTGAAGCCCACTCCAAATTCTATCTGAGTTAAGCTCCCACTCCTATTCAAGAAGAGAGGCTCTAAAAAGGCATTAAGCCAACTAATTTGGGACTACAGGCTCTATTTATGTTTTTAGAGATACAGGCTTACAGCCATACTTGGTCCCTCCTAAGGCAATGCAGCATAAATTACACCGTGGCTAAGCCATGCAAACTTCAAAAGACTTGTTTGCTTCCCTTGGACTCGTTTGCTTTAAAAAAACTCATTGGTTCTCACGTCTACTAAAACAACACAACATCTAATGATGTTCGCTATGGGTCTTGAATATTTGACCAGGAAAGATGCAATTACAAACCTCCCAGTACTGTCCCCACATAATCTGAAAAATGGAAAGAATAAGAACTTTCGGTTTACAGTATCCTGGTAAATTAGTAGTATGATTCAAACAATGAAAGCAAGTTTCAGGTCTGCGGTTGGATCTTATGCTGTATGGCAACATTTCCAGGTCAAGGGGGATATCAATAACCCTCAGGTGGCATGTTCAGAGAAGCTCTGACTGGCTACACAAACCAGGCAGGAGATTTTATCAAGAAAAATTGGAAACCATCAAAGATCAGATAAAAGCTAAGGTGGATGGTAAGCGTGTTGCAACCGCACCCAAGATTCTTTTCAATGGGTGCTTTCCCAAAGTAGAAATCTTTCTGAAGATATGAATTTATCCCACCATCATTGCAGATAAGTTGATAACATAAGCTATTAAAGTTGAGATGCTTTGATACATAGCTTTGTAAGTGCATGGACCTCAACAGGCTCTTAAGATGCGCTGTTATATCGAAATTGTGAACTAAGGCTGACTTTTGAGTTGATTGTGTCAAGAGTTGGTTTTAGGGATCAAGAAAACGTATTGCAAAGAAGTTCACTTCTTGCGCACTGCATTGCATTTCATGATGTATTTGAAGGTAGTGTTCAATACAGCAGACGAAAACATCGCATTTATGTAGTTCTAAATAAGGCTATATTCCCTTCCACTTGGATAATAGGAGGAACTCTTCAAATTGCTTAGCAATATGCTCAAGGAATATATAAAAAATTGTGGATGTGATGTTGGTGAAAACTAAGGTATCATATACAAGGATTTAGTTTAATCCTGACCCAAAAATACCTTTGATTTAGTTTAATCCTGACCTGAAAATACCTTTGATAGTTTAATCCTGACCTGAAAATACCTTTACCCGATAAGATTGGCATCCAACTAATTCAATAAAAAGTTTGTTAATTGATAGGCTCTGAAGGGGTAGCTTGCTAATGGCATTCATGCCATAAATAGGGCCACCCTGCTCAATCTTACTTGCAAGCTCAAAGATTTAAATATGTCCTAAATCGAAATGGTTCTAACAATCCCCACCACCAATAGGAGTAGATTAACACACCTCACCCAAGTAAACACAAGGTGGCCTCCAAAAGGGAAATAAGGATATCTAAAATATCAGAAGCCAAAACTCCTAATAAGAAGGAAAGAGTTTAAATACAATTTACAATTAATAGATACCTGATCTTGAATGATGTGATGGAGGGTGTGGAGGATAATACAAAGGCTCCTCTTGGAGATAAGAGTGGAAAGCTTGTTCGTGGTGAAAGTAAAGGGAAAATAGGAGCACACAAGATCTACAAATTCCCAATTCAACAGTGAGAATCCATGTTTCTTCGTCAATATTCAATACTACAGTCCAAAGAGGACACAACAGGTGAGCATATTAATCAGTAGTTAATTATTAGAAGCTACTAGAAAGAAAACCCATAAAGTTAATCAAGAAAATCAGGATGATACTGCTCTTCAAAAAGATGAAGGTATGATTACACTTATCATAATCAGGCTTTGGAGGGGAACAAGAGGGAGGGCACTAAACTGGATAATACTATAAATCTAAATCAAATCTAGGCAATCCATTGTCATCAAAATACGTTTTATAACTGACAAAATATCTATATGATAGAGCAAAACAAAAGTTTTATCATGCTGTGTTTGAAATTTGAACCAAAATCGAGATTTTGCTATCAGGAAGTTCTTTTAAATCAGAGTTTTGAGGTGATTAGCGCTTCACCAAGGTGTGGTGGTCAAAACAAGACTCAGTAAGGCTAGCATATCTAATTCTTCATGTATTTTATGTGGACAATAGAAATCAATAAGGCCATGTCTGACTCTTATTGTGTTTTATGTAGGCAAACGAAATCAACAAGGCATTGTTTTTTTAATATCTTAAATCTGCCAAGACCTTTTGGCATGGCTGCAGGCAGAATTCATTTACTTAACCACCGCTCCTCTCGCCTAGCAGAATCCTCATTAAAGGGACACTTAGATGAAAAGTGGTACGGTATAACATATTAAGGTCGTCTGCAATCAATTAACTTTGGAAAACAAGATACCAGGCAACTGTTCAAAAGGATAATTCTCCTCACTGCTTAGGAGACTCAATAATTTTAAAAAGGATCTGGCCAGACACATTAAATCCAGAATTAATTGTTGCTCAAAGGAAGTTGAGTTTTTGCTGCTTGGGGCAAAGGCTCGAATGCTTAGCTTTCCAGATTTCAAAAGATAAGGCTTTCCGTCTAATCTGATGCTCAATTTATGTAGTTCCCAAGCTTTTGGGTTTAGTATAAGATGCATTTATTTTGAACCAAGATTCTAGGAAACCTTCTTAAGAGCAGAGGTAGAAAATCTTAAATCAGACACAGCTGAAGAGATAAAAAAGGAGATGCACTGACGAAAGTAGCTTTTAAGGCATGGTGGGGAAGTTCAATTCATCATCTAACCACAGTAAATGATTTTTTGGAATTTCCAACATCTAAATTCAAATTCGGAAATCTTGAGAACCAGGTTTGATATGACTTCAGACAATTAAGTTCCTTGCAAGGATTAGTACTGTATCAAGGAGTTATGGAATAAGTCTCAGTATCCAAAGACAGTACAAGCGATGGGTTCCTCAGTGCCAAGGTGGTGGATCTTTGTGGATTTAGTAGGCGAAACCAACTGAAGCTTTTGGTTTCTAACATGCATGTTCCTAGAAACTGTCAACTTAAACAACATTGCTAAAATTTATCAGGGAATTCATAAAGGACTAGGAGGATGAACAGTAGATTATAAGGGAGATATATATAGTGTCGTATCACTGTATAAAAAGAAATGCGGATTTCTCGCAGATCTTATTTAAAAATGGGATCTGATGGAGATATTATTTTAGTGTTTTAAGTGCAATATCCCATAGTTGAGTTATTAATAGAAAGGAAATATTCATAAGTCCTCTCAGACAGTGGCCGTTTAGTCCATGGTCCATTGGATGTTCGGTGCAAGGCCAAAAATTGGAACGCACTGCCACCCACGTTCCCGTCCTTCGCTTTAGGGCCTGTCCCTCAGTGTGGTCAGTACTGAATACTGTCGGGCGAGCGGCAAAGCTTACACCTGTTAACTGATTGCGTTCACCAGGGCCTCTTTCCTCTTCCCTTTTCTGCTCACTCGTGCGCCATATAGATATATAGGCGCCAAAGGTTTCGAGAGTCGACTGAGCATCTCAGCCATTGGCGGGAATTTCGCCCGCATCCAATCCCCAATTCTTGTTCACCCATAGATAGAGTGGGTGGGTGCCTCGTACGATCGTGTCGCCCATAAACTAACATGCAATGTCGAACACTAACATAGGAAAAATGATTGAATATCTCCCAAGGATTCCAATTTCACAATACTTCAATTAGAGAATAGAACTATAATTGCAAGTGACAATCTGTCATTGGTGGGGTTCCAACCACTTATAAATATTCATACAATTAATAAACCTAGGGATGAAATCCCCAGGTCAACACGTCCTAATGGATTCCATAAATTTAGGATATACACAGGACCGGATAAGAGGGAATTACATCTACTTCAACACATTACCTAAGTATATGTTTCATCTGGCACATTTGTAAGAGTGGTTCTTCTGCAGTTAGAGGTTCAATAGGTTTCTCACAGTGTTGCATGGAACTGGATACGTTATCCATACCACTATGGAAAATTTTCAAGACCCCTGACATGAATATAGCAGGATACAACATTTATAAATACTGTATATATCAAAATCCTAAAGGCATAGATCATAACATAAAAATTTATTTATATATATATATATAGGCTAATAGTTATTTATTTACTTTTTACAATTTTATATCATTTATACTTTTTAGAGATTTAAAAATATATTTGTTTGTTAAGAACAAAACACTCTTTTTCTTTTTTTTTTGGCAGTTCTTGAATTATTTTAAACCCTAAACCAGTTACAGCTCCAAATGGCCCAGTACTGTATCTGGATCTATCTGACACAGCCTAGAGATGGGCTCATATTTGAATACATCTGAATATGGTGTCTGGGCCATATACAGACAATATCTTATCAATATCCATATTTGATATGTGGACGTGTATTTGGGCAGGCATGAGGAATCATCTGGAAACTCTGGAACTTTCTCATCTTTGACTTGTGGTGTCGTGAAGAAGCGTACCTCAACTCCTTGTTCATGAAAGAAGTTAGATCTTAACATTTGCCAATTAAATTGCAGGAGTTGAGAATTCTTGTTCTAAAGAACTTTCCCTTTAAATTTCAAAAGAGGTGGCATGCACATACAACTATCCGACATTGCATTGAGTGATGGCAGATGGTCATGTGAATCATGGCACCAAAATGTCGATTCTTACTTGGAATTTTTAAATTTCACTAAGAAGAAAAAAGCACGATGGAATTAAGTGTGCAATTGGCAACATTTTTAAAGAATAATCCTTTTGGAACAGGATCCTTTTGTTGATTTGGATCAGAAATTCTCCTAGATGCTTAGTTGTTGCCTGAAAGAGTTCTAACATCCAGTCCACATTTAGGGTCTCCATATACCTAACCTGAGAGTCATTAAAAGTTGGAATTCCACAACAAAGTGATTCTCTGTTTCAACTGTTCCTGTGGAGAAAAATAGTAATAGTAATAGTCACTTGAGAATGTTGGTATCTGCAACCTAGAGCAATGAAACCTGGCTTCAACTGCTAGGCTATTTTAGTGCCTCTGCAACAAAGCGACGAGCTTGTGGTCTCTTATAAGCAGCTGCCGAGAAGAAGCTGAATAGGAAGATAGTTCATAGGATAAATACCTAGATAAAGAATGAAAACTGTTGACTGCTAGGGGTGGCAGGAGCAGAGGGTTGGGATTTAATTGAAAAAATGCTTTCTTTCAATTAAAAATACAAAGAGGGCATTAACTTCCAGGAGGATGCTTGGTATCAATAAACCTTCGCTTTGTCAGTATGACAGATAAAGAATCCTTCATCCAATCTAGCTGGACCAAGATGCAGAATTATTGAAATAACTTATTCTTTAAATCTTCTAATGCTCCTTCCCAATGCCCATTTTAACCAAGGATAAATCTAGAAGATTAGGCAAGGTTATGCAGGATATGAAGTTGGTCTTTAGAGCAAACAGGATAAGTTTTTATGCGTGTGCCTGGAAAAGAATACTTTACTGTTATAGAAAGCTATGGGCTGCAGATATAAGAATCCAATGGAGCCAGAAAAAAATAATATATGGAACAAGGTTTAGAATTCAAATGTGTCCTCATATTTCTGCTTTCTTGTGAATTTGGGTGTCCTAAGAGGAAGGGCTTGGTATGGTCATCGATGTGGAGTGACGGAGGAACACCATGATCATCATTCTGTTAAATGCCTTCATGCTAAAGAGATATGGGATTTTCTCTTTAAAAAAGCTGGCCAATACTTTGAATTGTTGCCTGCTTTCAGACAGCTCTTGATAGATTGGCCTATTTCTTCATCCAGTTCACCAATTATTTATACTGCCTGAGAACTTTTTCCTACTTTTGTATGTTGAAAGTTGTAGCTGGAATAAGTAGGTTGTCAGGGAAAGGAACAAACGACACTTGAATTCTGTAAAACTTACAAGAGAATGTTAAAGACTCAACAACAATTAACCTGCAAGAAGAGCAAAGAAAAGAGAAAGCTGCTAGGTAGTCAGGTCAAGCATGATTTTTACAAGAGCATATTTTATTCAGACTTTAGAACATGATGGGGATGAGTACCTCACACATGGCCAACAAGGGCAAGGGTAGCAACCTCAAAGAACTCTAGAAATTTGCAACTCAGGAGTAGACCAGTTTGAAGGTTGGTGGAGCAAAGGATAATCCAGGGACTGTTGAGTGTGGTAAGGTAATTAGGAACCATCAGGGCCAAGTGTGTATAGCTTTTCGTGGTGGCCTTGGTATCACCACCAAAGATATTGCATCAATTGCCACCGAGCTATCCTTCTCTAGTATTATGACAGAAGGGGATTCTAAGCCTGAAATGCTGCATGTGCCTTCCCCAAAGGCCTTCATTTACAGAATTTACACATCCAGCACAAATATGGGTACAATACAGACCAAAATAGAACTTAAAAAAAAAATGAACACATTGCCTCAAAATTGCCACTGAGCCTTCCTTCTCTAGTATTATGACAGAAGGGGATTCTAAGCCTAAAATGCTGCACATACCTTCCCCAAAGGCCTTCATACACAGAATTTACACATCCAGCACAGATATGAGTACAATACTGAATAATGACTACTTATACAACCTGTAATAGAACATATAAAAAAGAAATAAAAGCATTAAAAGGGCAAAAACAAAACTAAAAATTATATATTTAAAAGTACTATAAATAGACCCTAAGCTTGTCATTTATCAATGGTAGTTTTATTTTTCTATGTTTGTGTGTGCACGTGCATGTGTGTGCATGCATGTGTGCATGTGTGCATGTGCATGTGTGCGCATGAGTGCTGGTGGGTGGGTGTGGGTGTGTGTGTGTGCACCTGTGCGGTGTACATGTGTGTGTGGCGCATGTGTGTGCATGCATGCATGGGTGTGTGTGTGTTAGCACTAGCAGTTACTCCTCCGAGGGGATGCAAGGGTACGTTGTATTAGGGAAAGGAAGGTATAATCGAATCGAAATATTTTCCAGAAATTCAGCCACAACCCAATAGTCTAATTCTCATGATTGAATAAAATACCTAAACGTTTAAACAAAATATAATAATATTTCAAACAGTCACCGCAGCAGCGGCCAATCAAACAGGCGACTTAAAAACGCAGCGCTATGGGCAATTAAATTTTTGTGTCTGTTCCAGAAAAACTCCCGTCTATTTGTAACTGCATTTCCCTCTTCCTGGTAAAATTTCTTCACCATTTCCCTCTTCCTCGTTAATATTTTATGTGTGTAACCTTTGTTTTCTTTTGAAATGCATGTTTCATATAAACGACCTAATCCCAGACACCTTTATTGCAGCCGCTGGAGAAACAAAACCTGCCACATCACAACAGCAGTTACCACAGCAGCATCCAATCAAACACTAAAAACAAAACAGAGGCAAGGAACAGAAAATGGCAGCCGTAACATAGCACAACGAAAAAAACGGAGGTTGCTCGCACTATAAAATGCCTACGGCGTAATTAGTATAATCCATCTTCTAGCCATACCCTATCATATTTTTTTAATCTGTCAAATCTGCACCAGACATCATATCTGGATAGGATACTGAATCTGTATCCATGCAAGTAACTTAGTTATAAACTTATCATTTGTATCATGCAGTGCGCCCTATATAGCTTTAAATGGTAAACTCAGCATCTTTATCAGGAGGCTAAATAGATCTCTACTCTCATTGATAATATTATCTTCCAACACATGACAGAATGCCAAAAGAGTGGCCGACAAATTGGCTGCTTATGGAGTTAATCTGATACCTAGCATATCCAAAAAGGGCTCTCTGACACATTTGATATCCAAAAGGAGTTCCCGTGAGGGGTTAGCATCCAATAATGAAAGCCTCAATGAAGTAATTATCAGTATTGGAAATAATTGTTCCCATCTTGATTCTCACTTGTGGTGCATGGTGGAATATGAAGAGTTTCATGTTTGGAGAAATTTACCCCACACATCCAAGTCAAATGTGCAGAGGACTATCTAAAATCTCGATGGACCTTTGAGCCAGGGCTGTCAATATTACAATTGATCTCCTAACAGATAGTGCTTTGTATCTACATTACACGTACTGCTAGAGAGTGTCATCAACCTAATGTCATAGATACAATGTTGTGATCGATCTCTGTTGAATTTTGATGATTTTGGGGCCAAAGAATGTTTTGATTCCTTCTTTTGTAAGATACAAGCACTATCTACCAACGATTTCATGAACGAAAAGAAAGTGTACCACCATCGGTCAATTTTGATTGTTTTGGGACCAAAGCGAGTTTTGTTTTTATGTTTTGTTTTTCAAAACCTTCAATTTCTGTTCTACCTTGTTCTGTGCCCCTTTTTCTTCACCTGGTATAGACAAATGGCTCCAAATCATATGTAGCAACTGCTCTCTCATACACTATGAACAGTCCTTGTGCTTCAACTGATAGCCGTTCTAAATGTGTAGAAATCAGATCTACTTCTAGTTGACAGACCAGTATTTGACTGACATCAATGTCATGTTGCTAATTCTTTCTCCACAAGTGGACTGATATGCCTTCTCTCGTTATCTTTCATCCCTTATCTTGTTAATTGTTGTCTTATAAATTTGGTCCACTAAACCTTCTGGTATATAGACTGACATATACTAATCTCAGATGTGTTGCTGTGTTCACCAATGTAAATCCCTTCAAGGCCTACACAATCAAACTAACAGCAGTGTTGATTTATATATGCAATGGTAAATCTTAATCAACAAGCATATAGCACCAACTAATAACACCATACAACATAAAATATATATAGCACCAGCTAATAGCCCTTATCATATATATCTTATATGATTGCATAAGACTTGATAATCAAATCATAGGAAGGTCTCCATGTAAGTATTCAGTCTAAGGTTACATTCACAAGAAGCATAACTCTTGCAGGTAGAATTCCATAACAAAGTCTTTAACTCATCATTGACATAAACGCTAAATCTTTATAAACACTTCAATAAACCACATTAAATCCCCTCCTATTAACTATTCAATTTGTAGCCTTATCCTAACATCATGTTTAAAGGATTGTGACTCACACATCCAATAAAATTCACAGAGGGACTATTTAAAGACTTAATGGACCTTTGAGCTTTGGCTATCAATGTTACAATTGATCTCCAAGTGGAAAATGCTTTGTATCTACATTACCATGTTCATTTTTTTGTCTAAATTTTTTCAAGTTGCTAAGTAACTATAAGTCTAATACTATAATCAAGCAATTTTGAGATCTACTACTAATGGGAATTGTATTGGTGTATAAATGTCTACAACAAGAATGCATAGGAGGGTTGTAGTCGAATAGGGACAAGGCTCGACGATGGCTCTCAACCAAAGTAGCCGATACGTTTTGGATACGGGTAATGGTACAGATTATCGATACACGGATACAAACATAATAAAAATTGGCCCTGGATACGGCCGTACAAAAAAATATATAAATTCCAGCCTACTAAATAGGAATTAAGTTATTAACCACATATTATGCATATGAAAGACAAAATAACTTATAAGTTATAAGCTAAATAACCACAAAAGACAACTCATAATTTGTTAAAAGCTTAAAAGTTAAATTAAACACAATGTCATGATATATTAAATTCAATTTATTACACCAATGATCAAAGTTCAAACTATCTTTCAATATTCATCATATTCCTCTTCATCAAGAGTATCAACATCAACATCATCATCATTATGTGGTTCATTACAACCGTATGGACTCGAACCACTCCCACTAGGGCCATTATCAATTGCACCCCTTGTGCATGTAAAGAAGTCTCCAATCCCTCATCATCTAATGATAGGTGGGAAATGGAAGCATCCAAGTCAACTATCTCTGGATCAATATCCCAATGTTTTGTTGACCCTTCCTTGTACTTCAGTTGCTTGTGGGATAGAAGGCGCAAGTTGGAATGTATATATACCAAATCTTCGGCCTTTTTAGCCCCCAACTTGTTGCGCTTTTGTGAGTGGATGAAGGTATATGTACTCCAGTTGCACTCAAAGGAAGATGAACTCGCAACCTATTGAGGAAAAGTCAATGCAAACTTAAACACTCAAATTTGAATTTAAAAAATTAGAAGTTACAACAAAAAAAGGAAAGAGAATTAAAAAATACAACTTACTTGTGTCAAGACCTTGATTGCAAGAGGCTGCAAGTATACAATTGCGTAACCATGGAAGTACCACCACATATGAGCATCCATCTTGTATTTGCTCAAGAGCGAGAAGGCTATGACCTGTTTCTCGCTATGAAATTGGCAAACTCTATCATAACCATGTCCTTGGCCTCAGGATCAAGGAAGAGCCTAGACAATGCCAACATATATCCCTCACTGACTTCCGCATCCCTGTATGGTGTCATCCTTCCTAACAAAGAAAGGATCTTTGTGTTGTAGAATCTAGGAGTCAATGCAAAGGCAAGTAGATGTAGCGGGGTGGTCATTTTGTTCCACTACTCAATGAGGATTGATTGTACTTCTTTGAAAAATTTCTCCTTGGGATCTTGTTCTTTTGCATTTATGATGGACTTTATCTTCTCAATCATTGAGTCGATACCATCATATATCTCTCCTAGACATGGTTGATCCATGTCAATAAAGTGGATCATGCTCATAATGGGCTTAGTAAAACTCAACAAATATTCTACTCGATCCCACCAATCTAAGATCATTGCCTTCACTTTTTGAGCTCGTACAATGTTTGATTGTCTCCATACAACCCATAGGTTGGAAGTTACCATCTGCTAAGTGTCTCTCGCACCTTCACAAGTCGTCTCAAAATGATTGTGTGTGATGTGAATCAAGTCTCAACACCTAATAAGAAATGAGAAACAAAAATCAAAAAAAAATTGAAAACTTTTGAATATTGTATTTTAAAAATAAAAAAACTTACATTATTTATAATAAAAGAAAGGTAGCTTCCCTTACTTTCAACAACTCCAAATGCGAGAAGGATCTAAAGATGCCTTGCAATTGGTGATGGTTGGTCACAAACATTTGATCTCTTCACCCTCTGCATACACTTGTTGAATCCACTCTATTTTACTCGGCCAAATTTTTTAGCATTAAATTGAGTGAATGGACAACACATGGTGTCCAAAAATATGCTCATACCTTGCCTCAACTAACATCCTTGCGGCTTTGCAATTCTTGGCGTTGTCCGTTATGACTTGGACAACATTTTGAGGCCCCGCCGCCTCAATGGCTTCAAGGGGATGTTGGCAATGAATTGGGCATCTTTCACTTGCCCCTCACAATCAACTACTTTCAAAAACATTGCCCCTTTAGGGCATATTGCAACCACATTGATCAAAGGGCGGTTTCTTGCATCTTTCCATCCATCGAAACGATGACACACCTATTTTGGCCCATGAGTCTCTAATTGGCTACAATGAGGTTTCCACATATTTTCTTTGTTTTTCCAATAGGGTGGTGTGGATCTTCTCATAGTCTAGCCATTTGTACCCTTTTGGGGCCTCATTGATTGCTTTCACCATCTCTTGCCAATATGGTGACCTCACAACATTGAATGACAATCCATTCGCATACACACATCTTGCGATGTGCTCATCCACAATATCCCTGTTCTCATTTTGAAAGGCCTTTTCCAATGGTCCTTTTGTCCTACTCCTCTTTCGTGAAAGAGGTGAATCCTCATCATGCATGGAGGTAGCCGTCACAAATGGATGTGGCATGGTCACAATTGGGGAGCCAATACTAGATGGGGCAACAGGAGGCCTCGCTAATCGAGATGAACTTCTTTTTTTTTTGACAATGGATGACCCATTTTCAAAGCCAAGGTTGCGTCTACATCTTCTTTGTTCTTTGATATATCCCAAAACCTTTGTTGTTGGCACCCCTACGTTATTTTTCCCCTTGCATGTTCTTATACCATGACCTGGTATTGCACACAAGTGGCCTTTCACCCGACTATATGAGCCTTTGAATACTATTTCACACTCATTGCATCTAAAAACATAACACCCACCACCTAGAAGTTGCTCTAGTATTGTGACATGCCTCCATAATGGTGAATTTGGGTCAAATTCTTTGATCAAAGATTGCCCAGAGGAGGTGGAACTTGTTGCCATTGTACTTCTACCTACAAGTTTAAAAACCAATAGCATAAGCAAAGAAAACAATGGTTAAAAATAAAACTTAAACCCTATGCCCTAGGGCATAGCATGTATTGAAAATTTAAAATGAAAAAACGGTTTAAAAATTTAAATAAAAAATAAAACATAAAAAGAAGCATGAAGTGTGTGAAAGATTAAAAACAAAAATGAAAATCAAACTTGAAAGTTAAAACTTAAAAATTAAAACCTTACCTTCACTGAATAATCCACAAATCCTCCTCCTTTGAAGCTCCTCAATGACCTTGGCAGCGAATAGACACTCGTACTAGCTTAGGAAAATGATTGCAATGCTTGTTGATGAAGTATCAAACCCTAAATAAGCAAAATGAAAGCTTAGAGAGGCAAGTATGTAATGAGGGAATGAGAGGTAAGTTTCTTTGCTTTTATGTTTTGTTTTTATTTTACTTTTGTTTTATTCATTCTAATTAACTTTTAGGGTTATAAATAATAAAATGTTATGTTTTTTATGTTATGTTACATATAAAAATGAGTGAGACAAATAAATAAATTTGGTCGCGGATATGTACCCGGGAGCGGCCAAGGTACAGCCGGGACTCCCCAGGTACGTATCCAAGACATATCCGTACCGGTACCAAGTGCTGCCCCCTGCCATACCAGCTACTTAGCTCTCAACCTTTCAAATAGAAATACGCTCAGGCCACGACAACCTCACATTTGCAGTCTCTGGTTATAGTCTACTAAGGTTGACAATCAGACCCTAATAGAGGATGTCAAGGATCATACATGGAATCTGCTAGCTGAGCAGATAGATGTGGAGATGGAAAGGTTAAGAAGGAATTGATGTGGAAGTGATTGGGATGTTGGAAGGTGTTTAGCAGCACCCAAGTACAATTCGTGACAGTAGAAACATATTCAATTTTACTCCTGTGCCCAGTTGAAAGTTACTGCCGGGAATATTTCCTGAAGCTAATAGTACAAATTTCAAAACCAGGTGTTCCAGGCCTGTGGGCTTGAAGAAATGCAGTGATGAGTGAGGAATTTGGCAACCTGCATGGATGTATGGAACTGCTTTGTTCTTAGGTGCATGTTGCTATTCTAGAGAACATGGTTAAAACAGAATACTACTTTCACCCTGCTACCAATGCCGCTGCCAAAAGGTAAGTGGCAAGTAACATGAAGCTGGTAGCAGGGAAGAGCTTGGAAAGAGATTTCAAGTCTACATTTGCTTTACTTGGTTCCATTCTGATATGAGTAATATTAGAGTTTCACCATATGATTCAGGAGGACAATTCCGTTGCATCAGTGATCTGACGAGTTCATTGGGTGCTCTTGTTCCTCGGTAATTTATTTCTGATAAGGGTTTGTCCTTCTACTGCGCTGGCAAATAGTGTTAATGGGTTCCCCAACTCTATTATAAATGTTGAATATGGTGGTTATACCTCTACTGGTATGCGCTTTAAACATGATTTATCAACCCAATTTCGCCTGATGTTTTAAGTATAAATATGTATTTGAGTCTAGTTAAGGGGTCTAATGGGATGGATATATCAATCTGTTTGATTTCAAGAGTAAAGAACTGCTAGCCTTCCCAATGGTTTGGGTTGGTATATGGACTATCAAAGTATCATCTCCTTCTTCGATGGTTGTTTCGGTATCACTGTATATTTTGTGACTTTATCCCCTGTTTATATAATATAAGTATCTCATTTTGTGCTAAAAAAATACAAGAACTTTACAATCTGCTTTACCCTTTGAAGCCCTTCCCTCCTCAGCTTAATTCTCTGATTGCATTATATATGTGATCTCTTCTTCATAAGTAAGAAAACAAAAACTTTTCATAAAGCCAGATATCTCTATGTTAGAAGTAAAGTCACTTATGTCTTGCAATGTAAAAGTGAAAAGCATAAAAACGAGGCCAAAACTCAAATCATCAAAAATAGAAATAGAGGAGGAACCTACGCGCAAATCCACCCTTACTTTAAGAAATCATAATCCAAAGGAGGAAACAGATTTCCCTATAAACCAGATAGCAAATTTAATTCATTTATATCAACGGCAAAATCTGAAAAGCCATCAACTGACTTGATCAATTTGGTGTCAAGAAGCACCTTCCAACCAGAAGAACTGCTTTCTAACAAGAAATGTGCTCTTAGCCAGCTTTCGATGGCTTGGTCCTCCAAACCAAAATGGCCGGTGCGGATCAACAGGGCATGATCGTTCCAACAGCCAGCAGGACTTCCAGAAAAATGTCAGGAGGCCTGAAATGGAAAATACCTAATAAATAAGGAAACCTGAAACCCACATCCAATAGAGAAAGGAGTCAAGGACCAAGGATGCCTACTGCATGCAGTTGCTAAACTTATTACTTATGTGCAGCAGCAACAACTCCAATTTCCTTTATTGAATTTATTGAAAGAGTGCCCTAAAATAGCTTTGAAAATACCGAATACACCAATAACATGTTTATAAATTTGTTCCTCATATGAAGGAACTAATGAATCTTAACATTGCATGATTTACCTCGATCAGGTTCTTCTATAGCATGACCATCAATTACCTCCAAGATGCTTCTAAGCACAAACAATGAGAAAGAATACAAAAAGAAATCTAGATGAAAACAAAATACTGCTCATCAGATGAAACACGAGAAAATAACTGCTTCCAAGAAAGGAAATGTATATCCTAAGATGACATTTCCCATGCTTGCTCTTCATGGGACATACCAAGAAAATTCCAACTATCAATCAAGAGTTATCTATGCAATGATTGTGTCCTGAATAATGTTAACAGCTCAAAATAATGATTAATAAAGAACCACAATAAATATAACCAAAGTGGCAAAGAATGATCAGCATTACACAAAGATGCAAACTAGCTCCTAGTATGTGGGCTGGTCCAGTAAATAATACCTTGTAAACTATACTTTATTCACTAAAGCATAGCCTTCTGATCATACGCAACACTTCATGAGAAAAGGTCATCCAGATAAGAGTTCTGGCAAACATCGAGAAGAGTTCTAGCAAACAGTAATAGTAAATGACACGAAATTTGAAGAAGATGATACAATAAACTGCTATTGTATGGGATTTATCAACTTATTAGTGGCTTGAAAGTTCTATTTCATTCACCGATTCACTATATCATAGTGTACCAATTATACAGATGCTGCATGAGAGAAAACCATTCATCAAGAGGAGTTCTCAAACTCTAATACCAAATGGTAAAATTGTGGGACAATAAAGTTCGTTTTTTTCAAATGATAGCTGGATTTTTTTGGAGGTTAATTGCCATGATTCCAGGATATGTTTCAAATTGTGATTACAAGCTTGTCTACAATTTAGGAGCAGGTTGCTCATATTTGTCAACTATCAAGCTTAGAGTCCATCTCAAGCTTATGATTTAAGTTCTTTCTCCCTGCCATCAACTAGATCTTTACTCTTGGAATCAAATGCAGATTGAATGAGGAATTAATAGCAAAAAATGCACTGTAATGCTGTTGTTGTAGACTGCTTCATTCACAATCCTCACATGATATTCATAGACTGCTTCATTCACAATCCTCACGTGATATTCATAGACTGCTATCTTCCAACTGGTTGATTCTAATTAACATATAATAGCATTTCAAGCTCCTCAAATGTCAGTTGTTGCCTCAGAAAGTGCTTCTGTGTCTGTTTGTGAAGCCTGTCTCTTTTACAAAGTGCAGACATCAAAGTTGACAACCATTACTTATCCATCCTGACATGGTCTAGCAGTAGATTGAGGCACTTAATTAGTGATGACACATGTTCAAAACTCGATGAGGATCCCCTTCCATACATACAGACAACAGGTGACAGCAACCAAGTTATAGCACAGATTGAAAGATAGGCTGTGCCAATTCCCAGAAAAAGGCCAATGTACAACAATCATTTAAAATATATATATTTAAAGAATAAATACCCTAAACTACTAAAAGTATTGTTTGGAAAAGTACCACCACAGGTTACACTGCTTCAATAATCAATTTAGTCCTAATTGAAAGATTGACCTCTTCAATCATCAGTGGAGCGACACTTAAACAGGTCCAACAACCTACAGCACATGCTATGGGACATCAAAATCCTCAATCAATCCAATCTGAATGTCAATATATAATATCATAGACACATATAATCCCAGACCGGATACATATTGTTAATGGGTTTTACTTCCAATATTTTTGCTCCCATGGTGATGATTGTTTTTTGTCCGGGCCATTCAAGGTCCCTTCCTTCACGCTCTTTGAACCTCTTCCTTTGGAACCTATGTTCCACCAAGCAACTTTTCAGGGCACAAGAAATATGTGAACACGAAACGGGATAGATATTTGAATAGGAAAACAGGATGGGGCAAGGACTGGGGGAAATGGAGGGGGGCCAAAGGTGAAGTTCTTCCAAACTACGCGTCACTATGAGAAATAGTTTGGAACATTTGAACCCTTCAGGTCCCGTGCTTCAATCCCCCTACAGATCTTTAAAAACTCCCTCCATCAAGTTCACTTTGGGCCCCACTTGATGCCTTATGGACCTTTCATTTCAACTTTTATTTATTTAAAGGTGCAATGGTTGCCAATCATTGATCACCTTCCTCGCATGAAAGTAAAATCTCATATCTGAAAAAAAAAGATACATAATTATTGCCTATAACATGTTCCATCAGAAATCTAAATGTGAGGTACAAGATCTATAACCAGTATTTGGGTGAGATCTTCAATAGTGTGCTTACAAATTTTAAACTTTTAACTTTTAGCATGCATCTTGCTAACATACTCAAATTTTCCTATGGGCATAAAGAAAACAATGTTATCCATATCGATACTCTTGTACTTAGGATAATTTGTTATTACCACACTCAAAGATTGCAAGGCCTACACTTCATTATTAATATCATTGATGGCTTAAGATTTCTATCTTCTCACACATCTCACCCTATTTTTGTGACTCGCAAGATATACAATACACACTACAGTAATCTCCCTAGACATCTCCAAGAGTTCCCTAAGTATGACAAATCCATCTTCGTCATCTACAAAAACCATTCTTTGCATTGCACCCGAGAATATAGATCAATTCTCGACTCAAATCCATATCTCGATGCAATAACATTCAAATGCTCGTGTCTCTTTCTATTTGGCTCAAAATAAAGTTTTCGTTGACTTGCTTTAGCATCATCATCCTCTAACTAAAAGAAAAGCTTTCTTTCACAACTCACTAGGTAGATAAACCATGCCACTTCTACTTCACATTATCGGCATTAGTTTATTGTGGCTTGTAGGCTTGTAGCCATGTTCACAAAACAAGAGATTTAAAAATGTCAAATATGTCGAGCAAAACAATTGGGAAAAAACATAAACAAGGTTTAAAAACATGTGAAAAATTTGGGGAAAACAAGGTTTAAAAAATATGAAAATGTCGAGGAAAAATTTTCGGGAAAAAAGCAAAATATATAATTCTTTTGAAGTAAACATCCCAAAATTTGTAGGACTTCCTTCAAATAGAATTTCCAATTAAGGATCAATTAAGGTTACAAAGAGAGTGGGTCAATGTTGACCCAATAATCCCAAAAAATCAAGCATTTTAAAAATATGGCAAAAATGTGTTTTTGTTCAATATGGACGTTTTTTGCTAACTATGGATGTCACATATGTAATCACCCTCAACCTGGTTAAAAACTGTAGTCCTCCAATAGAGCAAGACAGAGAAGGGGCCCCAAGCCTTTAAACAACTAGGTGTTTTAGCACATGCTCCTTTACAATGCTCTGAAATCTCATAATCCAAGGCGACACAAGAGTGACCTATTTTTTTGGTCTACAAATCCCATCTGCACATACAGATGGAAAAAGCCATCTATATACAAGCAAATAGTTAATGTCTAAATTCATATTGAAATTAAATCTAATAAGCAGCATAATTTTCTATTCCTCCGATTCTTTAGGTGCTCCACCAGATTTTTACACCATATGTTGAATTTGATTGTTCCTTCGACCTTGTTTTGGCTATTTAGTATTTACACATTATAATATGATCTCTTTTCTCCTCCTAGAGGCCCTGCTTGTTTGCATTTCCAAGTCTATTTGCCCCTGAAAAATATCCTTAGCTGCAAAGTCAATGAACTGTCGAACAAAGGCTTTTCTCAACCTTAAGTCCTATCCACCAAAGCACATTTCTTGTGCTTTCTTTCCCAACTACTGAGTGAGTAAGCCGCTCAAGGTGAGTAAAAAAATCTCCCTGCTCTATCAAGAGGCATCCATCGCATTTCCATTAGAGAGATAATACTCAATAAAATCTCAACATGAGAATAAAACTCAAAGCACATAAACCTATTCCCAATCTTGAAAAATGTGTTTCCCACATTTGCTAAATCAAAACCCATTCCAAACATTTGGTTCAAAGAGGAAAACATTTCGCAATGGGAGTCACCAAAGCCTTTTACTTTTTGAAAATTCATTAAAATTCAATCTTTTAACTGTTTAACATAAATCGTCATAAAGCTAAAGTGCAGGCTAAAAGAATCAAAATTATGAATCTCAATTGATTTATTTCCAAGTCAATGGACTTTAAGCCCAAGTAAATTTAAACAATACTGATTCATAGTATAGGCCATATAATTGTCAGTATATTACTATGGAAACTCTGAAGATCGTTTTCAGGACCGTTTATGACACTGCAAAACCATAAAAGCTGCCCTACTTAAGACACTCGGGCAGATGGCATCACTTTATAAATCTTGGATGAAATAGTAGCAGCAGAACATATGCATGGCATTTATATTTAGGTTTCTTCCATTCATTATAGTTACAGAAGATGCCAATTATACAGCAATATGACCTATTTTCACGGTGCTATTTGCATTTTTTTGTTGTCGTTTTCTACTTCAAATTTTACACTCATACTTAGGTCCTTATTTTCTCTTCTTTCTTCTTGCCCCTTGATTTGGTAAAGCATATTCATTCACTTCCTCTAGAGAATTAGAAAAATTGCAGTTTATCAAGCTGAACAACAAATGCCTGAGATTTAGAACCTGAGAACAATGATTGTGGCATTTCTAAGAAAGAAAGGAGTTAATAGGTTAAAATCGCACCTGTCAACTGTAGAAATAAATTGCTCGCATGCACAATGGGCATGTCAGGTAAGTGGGGGTCAGATCTGTTAAACGCACGAGACAAAATAATGACTCAAGACAGGTCATTATGATGAAGTTACCAAACAAACAGATTTTTAAAAGTTCTTTCTAAAACTTGTAAAGTTTTGAAAATATGTCAGAAACTCATTGCAAAATAGATATGAACACTTACAGTACAAAACTTTGTTGTATTCTGCTCAGTGCAATTGATAAAGATGAACTAATAGGCGTTAGTCTTACTAGATCTGCTGAATCACATCGTCTATCCAAAAGAGTCTTCCCTGTGTACTTGCTGAAGTGTGCCAATTCAGACAAAACACGAGTTGCAGCGGTTACTGCTCTCTGCTTGTCAGATTCCGTAGCTTCACAGGTGCGTTTCTCCTCTATACCTGTGTACCTCAGTCACATGAAAGAATGCCCTTTAGAAGAAAACAAAGAGACAAGTCAGCCTTGCAGAGGACCAGAAAGCTCCTGCAAAAGGCTTGAACGTATAAATAGATCAACTGACCAATTCTAACCTTTATTGTCATCCTCTGCAAATGAATTGTACATTCCGCTATGGCCCAAGTCGACTGTTGAATCCCTGAAGAACTCCTTCGGCATGAACCAAAGTAAATTAAATTGTTTGAGGAATTCGCACTTGATGTATGCTGGCTGAAAAAGTTATTTCCTACACATGTAGGGCAATTCTTATGCGTACTGCAAGTTAACATATTGGTGACAGTAGACCTACAGACTTGGGAGCACTGTGATATGGGAGTTTGCACTCCAAGAAAATGAATTACTCTGCCTTCCTCAGAAAAAAACGGAACCAAATGGAAAAAAATCCAGAAGGTTGTTCCGTCTTTTCTATAATTCAAAATTCTAACTTGACAAGACTTTTCTTGTCTAATAGCTTCTCTGATTTCTAAAACAGTTTTCCTATCAGTTTCGGGTCCTTGAAGGAACCTGCTATTTCTACCAAGCACTTCTCCTCTGGAATATCCTGTCATTTTCAAAAACCCTTCACTTGCATACACTATTGGGTGGTCTAAAAGACACGGATCTGTTAGGACAAAGTTGTAGTCATACTGATCAAGGGCTTCTAGTATTCTATTTGAATAAGGCTTATTCAGAGACTCCTCCATCAGTAATTGGCTGCTACTTGATTCGGTGGACATCCTGCTTCCTCTGACAGGTAGCTCCAATCCCATACCTCTCTGGAGTCAAATTTTCGGCACCCAATACACAAAGATGGTATTGGAGCAAAGGATACTAATCAAGCCCGTCTTGTCGATCAAATTCAAAGAACTTCAAGTAGGTGTGCAAAGTGATTAAACTTCAACCTCGGTCGCAAATTAGAATTTGTCCCACCGTTAAAGAATCCTCAATGGTTTCAACTAGTTTCTACCCTTAAAAGTAGTCAATCTGTGAAATGTATAGGCTGCTTCAAACTCTGATACTAAAAATATATCAAATTACAAAAGGGTCTCCGGATATCAATTCTGCATTTCTAGTCGTCAAATGGATTCCTGGTTTTTAACTATTGTCCTCTGAAATTCACTCAACTTGAACTACCAATCAATCTTCTTCGGATCAACTGATTTATGTCTTTTTCCTTAAAAATTGAAATTGGATTGAAAGGGGTATTCAAACATTCAGTCTTATTCCCCTAGAACTCAATCAGACTTGAAAGGGGTGATCAGTTATTAATCTTCTTTAGTCTGCAAATGGGTATCCAGAAATTAATGTTTTGCTAGTTAAAACCAATCAGAGTTGAAGAAGATGCCCTGTTAATGCCCGTGGAACCCTCCAAATACTTCCCATCACTAACACACAGAAACCTCTCGATCTTGAATTTGGGCTTCCAAAGTTCGAAGTTCTAAAACCAGTCAGATTTTAATCATGATTGTAAAGCTAAGAACCGGCTCAATCGGATAGATGCACCCAACCAAAAAGCGCCCTGGGAACAAAGAATCCATAAGCTATGTAACTTCAATGAGTGAAGGATGAAACACATTTTCTTTTAAATTTATATTAGGCAGAATTACACAGACACATTCAATCATAACCTAAAACTCACAAATCTCAAATTAAAAGAATCAAACAAACACTTTAGAAAATTCAATATAAAATTAAATATCCATAGAAACAATCTTCTGAATAAATAAATATACCTTCCTACAATCCAATTCGACATAAAAGACTCCAAAAAAATCATCTCATTTGAATCCCCCAATCTTCAGGTGGGTCTTCAATTCTCTATCTTTCCCTCTCTGCCAAAGCCCCTCTCCGCATACCAGTCCTGTTCCAGATTTTCTCAAAAAAAAAATGAAAAACTCACACGGATTCTGCAGAAAAAAAGAATATAACAGTGGATCTCTTACATATGAACATCCAAACTGTGTTACTACAATACTATAAATGACCAATGGTAAAGAAGCTAATGCCTGAGAATTACATGTCAGATATTTGCAGCCGTGTCAGCATCGTCAGATGACAACGACATAACCTCAATTATAGACCAACCAATTATATATCTCCAGTTGAGTCCAATAGTGAAAAATTGGTTAGTTATCAGGCCTAATAATGAAGGTTGGAACCTGATAAAAATCTACATGTTCTTCGGACCATCGATGGAGGTCTGAGAATGACAAGACTCTGTATAAAAAAAATTAATGGTTAAATGGGTATCCAAAAAAATGTTAAAGGTTATCCACAAAAATGTTAGAGGGTATCCAAAAAGACGATTGTTCATAAAAAATTAAGTGGGTGTTCAAAAAAATGAAATGGGCATTTACAAAATTTAAATAGCTTTCATGCATTGGGGATTCCACAGCGTCGCCTCGTCACAGTTAGTGGGTGGGCTCGCCTGACGTGTACAGGGCCGACTTTTGCGATATTATTCAGACCTAACAGAACAGCAAAGCATAAAAGAAACTATTTTATTATTATTGTCTGATTATTATGTCACACACACACCCAATTAAAAAAACCGCGAGCTTTGGCTTGATTTATGGCTAATCATCCAAAGGGAAGGAGATGATAACGATTGCGTATGCAAAAAGATGTGATAACCCTTTTGATGGTTTGTCGGTTCTGTGTGCGTGCGATGAAGGAGCTGGACACGCGTAAAGTAAACCAATAATATATTGATATTCTCGTAATAGATTCATGGAGACTCCAGGCAGAGATATTACCAGTTGTGCTAATTTTAGAGGGCTAATTTTTCTTTAGCTGACTACTTATTTTGACAGGATGAATCTTGTGTTCGATTTGGTAACAAAGAGCGACCTGCAGTCTCCACTTTATATGGACATTAATACATTAGAACGAAAATTTCCGACGAGTTGAAATCAATACATGTAGCTGTTCTTTTTTCCTTGTTGTGGATGTATGATACATTTTGGATTCTTTAAGGATTGGTCAAAAGAGAAAGATGGCTAAATAGAAAGGTCTTGTCAAGGCACCCTTGAGATTCCAATAAAAGTTGGGTTTTACCATTACCAATATCAATATCAATATCAATATGAATTGTTACTTTTTGTTAGTCTTTATGATTTATGTTCCAATTCATTTTTAATAGAAAGTTTTGTTTTGAGTTATGAGAAGGATCCACATCAATGTGTATCTTATATTGTATCCATTTTTTGTTATATATTTACAATTATGAACAATAGTCATTCAAATAGTTTGGTGTTGACCCTATAAACTATGTATGAATTTTGTTGAGAATGTCATTGACCAATCTAGACTTGACCTACAATTTGGTTGTAACCATTATTTGTTGTCCCTTTGATAACAAAAATTAGGTATGGTCATCATTAAGATCTCCGAGTTCCATTCCTCGGTACTATACTCAATGTTGCTTTGTACAATCAACATATTTATTTTTTCAACATTTTATTATGTTGAAGTCAAAGTATGTTTTGAATATAAGTGAGTTGATAAATGGAATGAGAGTTTTTCTACAAAAGAAATGTAATCATGTGTTCCAAACACTAATAATTTCCAAACTTCAACATAATTTCATATACTCAATCATAGATTTTTAAAAAAATCTTGTCCATATCGAGCCTGTTTTAATAGAAAATTATGTGCAATGTTATAATAATGTTGAAGGTCCGTCAAGGGTCAAACCATATAATGTTCCAACATATGTTGGTATATCGTGTATAGTATGGAGTTGATCCAAATCCCATTGAGTATAATAGATCTTGCACCAAATGGCTCATTTATGTGTTGTGGGAAGGTTTCTCGCAAATGTTGATAAATATTTGTCAATAGGTTTGCCCTATGACACGGATGCACGGTTAGGGTGCTCGATGAAGAGTTGCCTTACACCATGTTGCCCTCAAATGTACGCAAAAAAACAAACCAAATAAAAAAAATCACACATGGGTTGGATGATCAAATGAACACATATTTGAAACACTTAATAGAAACAAAACTTCAATTCATATACTTAAGAGAATAACAGTGTCATACCTGATTGCACAACGATACAATCAATACATTACATAATCATTTCTATGTCATGTTAGATCACTTAATGTAATCTCATACTTAGCTTCAAGTCTTAAGCTTGCATCCACACTTTGCTCTTGTAAGATAACACTAAGCTTCTTAATTTTGAAAAGTTGTCTAGCTAAGAAAATTGGGATTTGTTTATATAAGCATACAAGCCACCCAATGCAACACACTAAGACTCTTAAACTTACAGAATTCAAATGCAAAGTCCAAAAGTACCCATCAACAAACTCAATATACAACCAATTAACCTTTTTGAAACTTGTGGCTTCAAACATTCAAATATCAATGATTCACTACTTCAAAGAACTTTGTAGTGTTCCATAGCTCCAAATAGAACTTTACAACTTCCAAAATAGTTTATTAGTATTGTGTAATATTCATAGGCTTGTAAGACTATATTGTATGTTTGAGAAACCAATCTAGGCTTGCATGATCGAATAGGTTTGTGTGGCTTGCACAAAGGACTCTACAAGATTGAGTGAATTGTGCAACAAAATGAAATTGCACACTCATGCAAAAAAAATATTATGCAAGGACTTACACACTCCACATAATGCAACTTAGAACTATATAACGTACCAACAACATACTTCTTCATTGTGTGCAATGACGCTAATAACACAAAAATTCAAAACATAATGCAAGCACCGACTCCAATTGTTCAATTGTTTTTGGTGATCCAAGATTGCTTGTGAACTTGGATGCTCCTACATCATACACCTTGAGTAATTTTGAAAACTTGAGCTCCTTATCAAGGAAGTTGATCCTTCATAATATCGTGTTGAGTTGCATCAATAACACTCATCCAAGTAGCATCCTCAACATCCTTTCCTTTCCACTTAACCAAATACTCCTTATACTCTTTTCAACGCTTTTTCTTAATCTTAATGTCTATCATTATTTTTGCCTCATCACACACTTTCTCCGGCATCTGCCTTCTCCAATCTAATATGCCATCTTCTAATTTTGAATCTTCAACACTTTTTTGACCGACACAAGATGGATACATATTTTCCACATTAAAAATAGAACTAAGAACCAAATCTAGGTAGGAAAAGCAGATTAACAATCCAAAAGAACTCAACTTTATTATCAAATAGTTGCAAAAGAAAAGACAAAAATATTTTTGTTATAAGCTTCATGTTTAACTCACAAGAAGAGTGAGTTAAATAATAAAACAAACATTCCCACAAAATATGGGAAGAAGCCAAACTTGGGGGTGAGGATCTCTCCACAAAATCGGGGTGGAGAGATTCTCTCAACAAAATCAAGGTGAAGAGATTCTCTCAACCTCTCCCAAGTTTGAACGTGAGTTTAAACAACTCACTTAAAAACAAAAGGCTAAAAATAACATATTTAAATAACTAAATATGCTCCACATGAGCTTATTTAAAGTGTAAATGTAAATTAATTAATTTACACCAACACCCTCCCATAAGTGAATGCTAAGGAGCAGAAAAGAAGGGGTCCCAACTACTAGGCCTGATAAGGTACCCGATACAAACCAGAAAGAAGAAAAATAAGGAAGGACTATACAAGCTCCCCCTAAGGAAAACTTCCTTCACCCCAATATTTTCTCACAATGCTAGATAATGAGGAGAAGCCAAGGGTTTAGTGAAGATATCTGCAAGTTGATCAGCAGTAGGCACAACTCCATCCTAAATCAATTATCGAATGAAGTGCATGTGGATCTCAATATGTTTAATACGTTGATGCTCAACAGGATTATGTGCAATCTGAATAGCACTTTGGTTATCACACCAAAGAAGGGAAGGAGACTCCTGTGGAAAACCAAACTCACCAAGAATCTGACGAAGCCATAGAACCTCTTGACCTGTTGTCACAACACCTCGATACTCGGCCTCGGTGGATGATAATGCAATTGTATTTTGTTTCTTACAAGACCATGCAACAAGACCAAAGCCAAGATGAAAAAAGAAACCAGAGGTAGATTTGTGAGTGTCACGACATCCACCCCAATCGAATCTATGAAGCCCTCAATACATGAAAAACTTTGTGGTGTATAACATATGCCAAAACTCAAAGTCCCCCTAAATATAGCACAAAATATGCTTGGTTGCTTATCAATGACTCTCATGAGGCTCATGTGAAAAGTGAGAGACAAGGTTAACAACAAAAGTGATATTGAGATGAGTGTGAGTGAGATACAAAAGACTCCCAACCAATTGTCTATACAAAGTGGCATCTACTAAGTTAGACGTACATGCAGCAATCAATTCAATACCTGACTGAAAAGGTGTGGGAGATGGCTTACAATCAACCATATGAAATCTCTGAAGCAGATATGTGGCATACTTATTCTAACAAATAGAGATGCCCTTAGCAGATTGGTGAACCTAGAGACCAAGAAAATAGTGCAAGAGGCCCATATATGTCATATCAAACTCTGCTTTCAACTTATGTTTAATGTCCTGAATCAGAAAATATGAACTACCAGTAATGATGAGATCATCAACATACAAGACTAATATCAACAAGTCATCATCAATTTTCAGAACATAAACAATATGATCAGTCTCACAATGATGGAATCCAGCAGACAACAAAAAGCATCCATTCTCTCATACCAAGCCTGAGGGGCTTGCTTGAGACCATAGAGAGAACGACGAGTCTACAAACCAATGAAGAGTCCTACACGAAGCCTTGTGGTTGCTCCATGTAAATTTCCTCATGAAGATCACCATGTAAAAAGGCACTCTTCACGTCCATCTGATAAACTGACCATCGATGAGAAACAGTGAGGGAAAGCACAAGATGAACATAATCCATCTTGGCTACAGAGCAAAGGTTTCAGAGTAATTATCTCCTTCAACCTGAGAGAATCCCTTAGCAACAAGATGAGCCTTATACTTATCAATGGTATCATTAGCAACATATTTGGTCTTATAGACCCATTTACACCTCACCAATTTTCTTCCCTTAGGAAGTGACACCAACTCCCATGTCTAATTCTTCATCAAAGAAGAATACTCATCCTCCATAGCAACATCCCACTCTAGTTGACCAAAAGCCTATGAAAAAAGAATAGGATCAATAGAAATAGCTTGGCTCATAAGAGCCATACCAGAGTAAGGTCGATGATCTGTAGCACCAAAATTCTCTGCTCTAGTATGTCGTTGATCACTGGATCACCCGCCAAATCACCAACAACATCCAAAGTAGTCTTCACCATGTAGGCCTTGGTTGAGGAGGAGGAGGAGGAGCAAGATCAGAACATGATCAACAATAGGTGGGCCATCAACATCAATATCATCATTTGTGACAAGTACAGGAGGTAAGGATGGAGAAGGAAGAACAACAGGATCCAAAGGAGCCTCGGTCTCAACAACACAAACATCTTGTCGAAACAATACATCTTTGGTAGTGGGATCGAAAAGGTGATATGCCTTCACATGCTCACAATGGCCAACAAAGATGAGTTCTTTTCTTTTCTTCTCCATGGATTTTTGTGTATCATCAGGTACAAAAGCCCAAGCTTTGCAACCAAAGACCTAGAAATCTGAAACGTCAGGTTTTTCACCCAACCAAGCCTCTTCAGGAGTAACCCCTACTGCTTGCTTTATGTGGCATTATGTTTTGAATGTGGGTTGCACATTTCACAACTTCTACCCAGAACTCTAGTGTTAAGTTATTTGACTAAACCATGCAATTCGCCATTTTCTTGAGTGTTCTATTCTTTCATTTAGCAACTCCATTTTGTTGAGGGGTGTAAGGTACAATATATTAGTGCACAATTCCATGATTAGCACAAAAAGCAACAAATTCATTACTTACATATTCCCCCCATTGTCTGTGTGGAGTATTTTAATACAATGCCCAGATTGTTTTTCTACAATAGATTTAAAAACTTTAAATCTATCTAGGACATCACTTTTATATTACAAAAATACACCCAAGTTCTTCTAGTAAAATCATCTATGAATGTTAGCACATATTTAGCACCAGAAAATGACCTATGAGGAAAGGACATTATATCACTATGTACTAACTCAAGATGAGCCTTGGCTCATTTTTCTTGTCCCTTTGGAAAGGGATCTTGATGTTTCTTACCCAACATACAACCTGGGAAAACACCATCATTAGAATTCACCTTCGGAAGACCTGTGACCATATTTTGTGAAGAGAGTTATTGCAGATACCTGTAATTGAGGTGTCCAAACCTCTCATGCCACAATTTTCTCAAAGAATCAGCATGAGAAACAAGTGAAGATCCTACAGTATTGTCAAAGTTCTCAAACACATACAAATGTGAACATGGGTCCACCACTCCTGTAGAAACAATATCATCATGATCATGTAGTTCCCTGATTACAACCTTATCTGGTGAAAATTCAACAATTCTACCATCACCAAAATTACATATTTGATATATGGAAAGAAAATTGTTAGAAATATTGGGAACATAGAGAACATCCTGTAAATGCCCATTAGGCATATTGATAGTGTTAGAACCCACAACATCATTAGAACGGAATGCCCCAAAGAAATATGTGAAGTGCTCCAATTAAAAATAAAACTCAACAATTCTCTAGAATGTGTGATATGATGTGAAGCTCCTAAGTCAAAAATCCACTTGTCTCGCAAAGGGGAAGAAGCTCGTGTAGAAAGATCCTTACCCTTGCCAGTATTGGAAGAGGAAGAAGGAGATGGAACAATGATCTTGTGTTGTTTTAGAGCCTTTTCCAAAGCTTCCAATTTCAAAAACATTATAGATTCCTGATGATTTGTTTTTCCACAAAAGGAGCATGGATCAAACACTCTTTTTGGGACGAATTCTTAGATTTGCCACTATTATGTTGTTTAGAGGAATTAATAGAGGGAGGTGAAGGTTTAGAAGCCACATTTGGAGATGACAAAGGCTGATCAGAGGAGCCTTGCTTGGATTTATTTTTCCATTTTTTCTTAGGCAAATTAGCTACTAGTGCATGGTTTGAAGTTGGTATGGCATCAAGAGAGATTAACTTAGTCTGTTCTCAAGACAAAATGCACAAAACTCTTCAAATGAGGGCATAGTAAACTGAGAACCCAAGGCATCCATAGTAGAAAAAAAAGGCAGAGGTGAAAACTGAAAAGGTCCCTTTAACTTGGTCAAAACCATGTAAATGCATTCTTCATCCTTTTTAGTTTTACCACCAACTGGACTACGAATTTCCTTAAATTTTGTGATAAATTCTTCTATGGAAGAAAATTTGAAGGTGATAAAGAGTTTAACTCAAGATCTAGTTGAATCAACTTGAACTCATTAATCTTGCCAAATAAAGTCTCAAATTTATCCCATACCTCTTTCGGTGCCTTTGCAAAAGAAATGTGGAATTGCAAATTATCTACCACATTCAAGGTGATCAACCCAAGCGCCTCATCCTATTTGCATGCATACATATATTTTTCCTTTTCTGTGGTGAAGGTAGGATGTTTGCATCAAAGACACGCCATAAGCCACGAGGATTGCAACAATTGTTGCATCTTCGGTTTCCATACATGATAATTTGACAAATTTAAAGGCTCAAATAACATGTATCCATCATTGGTGTTGAAGATGTCGTTGCCATCTAAAATTAGTGAGCAAAATATACTACACCAAAAGACAATGTGCTCACACTGTAGGGTCCCTCCCAAATGAGCAAAAATACAACTCCTCGGATGGTAATAAAAATTGAATCAATAGAACGAGTTGAAAAAACATGCACTTTTGCAAAAAACGGTACTAGATTTCGAGTTATCGTGCAAAATTTATTAAGCTTTCAAATTTCCATAAAATAGGCCAAATTTAATTTTAAAAGACCCATTGATTAAAAAATCAGACCAAACAGAGGCCAAAGTGGTCGTGTGACCACTCGTTGGAATCGGGAGAAGATGTAGATTCTAACTATGCCTCCCATTTATAAACATCCCTCCAAAATATATTAATGGAGCAAAAAAGCTTCCCAGAAATTATATCTTTCTCCAAAAAATAAGAAATCTCAAAATAATACCTTTACATGGTAAAGTGAAAGGAAAAATGACCCCCTTCACACAAGACAAAGACCTTCACCATAACACCATAGTTGTTGCATATAATTTTAATGGAAAATATTGTTTTATTCTTTCTTTACAAGCTTAAACTTGCTTTGCCAACCAAATTGACATCAAAATCAAAAGGAAGGTGTTGAGGTTCAAACTTAAGAGCTCCTAAACACGGGCCAAGCACCTGGACCACTCAACCAACGATCAGTCATTGATGGGATAATATTTTTTATTGTTTCATTTGGCGTTGGAAATAATAAAAAATAAAAAATGTTGTAACAACTCTATATATAGTGGTCCACTGCTACTTAAACATGCATGCACATGAGCAAAAAAACATGGAGCTAAGGGAGGGTTGCTCCCAAAGAGCACAAACTCGAAGAAAAAAAGGTAAAGAGGTCAAATAGAGAGGAACATAAGGATGTAGATCTGCCAAGCAAGAAACCAAAGAGGTTGATCCTCACAATCCAATGCTAGGCGAAGTAGATCGAGCCACCACGAAGCTAAAAACAACAGAGAGGCCACACACAGGTAAAAAAATGTGGCTGAGTTGTGAAGCTCCAAATGCTCACTAAGAAGATAGAGCCATCGAATAGAAGGAAAAATATCCACTCCGTGCCAAAAATGACCACCGATCCAAGAACAATGCAAAAATAGAACCACCACAACTCCAAACGCAGGTTGAGATTCGATGCACAATGAAACTCTCTTATTCCTACAACAAAATATGCATATAAACTAAGAGGATTATAATCTAAGCTCCTTGCACAACAAGTTCGATACCAAAATAGAACTAAGAACCAAATCTAGGAAGGAAAAACATATTAACAATCCAAAAGAACTCAACTTTATTATTGCAAATAGTTGTAGAGAAAAGACAAAAATATTATTGTTGTAAGCTTCATGTTTAACTCACAGGAAGAGTGAGTTAAATAATAAAACAATAAAACAAACATTCCCACAAAATATGGGAAGAAGCCAAACTTGGGGGATGAGGATCTCTCCACAAAATCAAGGTGGAGAGATTCTCTCAACCTCTCCCAAGTTTGAACAACTCACTTAAAAACAAAAGGCTAAAAAATAACATATTTAAATAACTAAATATGCTCCACATGATCTTATTTAAAGTGTAAATGTAAATTAATTAATTTACACCAAAAATTAAATATATGAGATATATCGATGCATATAAGTAATTCAATCTCATAAGCATTATAAACAAACTTCATTCGATTTTGCATGGTCTCGCCTTCTTTCACGTAATATTATTATGTGTTCCCATGGGAAACCTCTCCTTTGCAAATGTTCTAAGACCACATCTCCAATATGATATTCAACTTCTCTCCTTTCCTCATCTACATGTTATTTGTACCATGCACTCATCTTTGTTAACTAATTATGCACTTATTGGTGCGCAGCTCTCTTCATATGTTATGCAAAGTCCCTTACTTTTGCACTCCTTTCTTCATGTTGTGGTGACTCTCTCAACTCAATGACTCCTCTTTTGTTGTTCCCATATACAATTTGAAATGGTTTCTTCCATGTACTTCTATTCACTAAATTATCATAAACAATTTTTTCCTACATTAAACCAGAGTCCCAAGTTCCCAACTTATCTCCGACAAAACATTTGAGCAAATCTATAAGGCTTTTATTTACAACTTATGTTTTTCCATTAGTCTAAGGATGGTATGTTAAACTGAATTGCAACTTTGTATCCAAATTCTTCCACAATGTTTGCAAAAATGACCAAAAATTGTATCCATGCTGACACTATAATGTACAACAATCCATGTAGCCTTACAATCTTCTAAAGAAAATAGTTGTTATATGTATCAGCATCATTGGCCTTATTACAAGCAATAAAATGTGCCATCTTTGAAAATCATTCTACCACTACAAAATGGGAATCAACATGATAACAATATACAAGATGATACCTTCACATTCCAATAACTCTACTAGTTATAATTGCAATTTCTTCATACTAGCCAATATGCTTAAGAATTCAAGAACCTTCAAATTCATCCAATACCAAATTTCATCTCAAGCATGTTACCAAGGGATATAATCTTCTCACACCTACTTAGAATCATCCACCAACCATGATTAGAACATTCACAAAGAATCAAAACCCTATCTCAACTCCTTCACCTTCTTGACTCTTCTTAAGAGCTCTTTTAGCCCTAAAAACATGCAAACATTGTAACTCTAAATCACTCACTTAGTCTTTGCACAAACTAAACACATTTTTTTATCACACATTGTCATTTTTCAGCTTATGTCAAAGTTTCATGCTTTGTGATGTAGTACAACTCCTTCAATCAACAAATCTTACTCACAATTAGATCTCTTTACAACTAGCCCTGATCTTAAGCAAATTTGACTATTCAAAACAAACTACAAGGTTATCTGAGAAAGTAAAAGCATATTCTACTACCATTTCCTCATTCTTGCTCTCCACCAATTTTCTTGACTTAACTCCACTCTTAAACCCTTTAACTTATTGTTTATCTTTTCAATTAAGTCTTTAGGCCTAGAGAATAGGGTTAGATGGATTTCAAAAGGTAATTTCACACATGCCAAAGTGATTTCTATGACTCAAATATAATACATTAAGTTAACCACCCTCACAGATTTTTCACTCAATTTGGTCCTTCTGTTTTCTCTTCATACTCACAATACACTCAAAATTTCTAAAACCCTAGGTAGGGTTTCTTCCTGACTTTCGAGAGAAGATAATTGCATAATTTGGTTAAATTTGAATTTCAAACCCTCTAACTCACCTTTAAGCTCTGTAACATCTTCCATATTTATTCTTTGAACTTATATTCTTGGTTTTGTATGGATGATGTTCAAGACAACATGCTTAAACTGTCAAAAACTTTGTTTTTCTCCTTGGTTTCCTTATCTTTTCAAGGTTTTAAGTCTTTTGACTTTATATTTCTTCTACCACACCTTTTCTTCACTTTTTTTACTTCCCTAAGAACCCCTTTCCATCATTCAAAATCATCATGCAATTAAATACTCTTGAAAAATATCCCTCAAAACAGGGTATGCACTTGTTTTTCCACATTGTGAAAATCCAAAGTCTTTGTTTTAGGACTATCAAAAGAATACTTGGTCTTATAAGATCAAAAATGTCTCTTTATCCCACTAAAACTCCGACACATGAAAAAAATCATGTATCTCTAATTAACAACTCTTCAAACATATACTTGACTTTTTCAAACATAGTTACTTATTACCACTACCATTCGAATTGCACAAAAAACAGGGTTTGACTATATTAATATCTTTTTCTTTGTTTTTAAAGCCATGTAAACTTAAATCTTCTTCGCATAACCTTGTTCAAACATAACATTTCAATTTATGGTTTTTCAAAGGTCTCATACCCTTCTAAGGATGATATTACAAGATATGACTCTTCCCAACTTTGTCTCACAACAATCAAGGCCAACAAGTTTATATATGTATCTTCCAATCAGTGTGAGCTTACTTCAGAATCTATTGGATTTTGGTGGATTCTTATCATGTTTTCTTCACATATAGAGTTCTTGTATTAGTTCTAAAACATGTACATTCAATCATTTTTAAAATAAAGAGTTTTCCTATTAACAAAATAACTTCCACTAAACTCCTTTCACATCATTCCCTAAAATCATCCTACCATTCACAAAGACTCATTCTAAACACCACCATTTTAACATTTCAAATATACATAACTAAAATAAGTACAAGAATGTAGTTACTCTTCATATAGATTTTAAATATGAAGCATTTCATAGTTTTATTTCAATGGAAATATGGTTTACATATCTTCCATGCATTCTTACAGACTTCCCGAGCCTCCTTAGCTCCTTCTCACGTACTCACCACCTCAAAATTCCTTCTAAACATAACTAACTCCATCTACAACTTGAATTCTTCCTTTTATGACCATGACTATAGGTAGTTACACTATTTATTCTAACTTAACTAGAGTAGAGTTGAGTTTGACCTATGAAACCATAACACAAAGGGTGAAAACACCTTATTTTCCTCCCATAAGGCCTTTAGTGCCATTTTACATCAATAAAAGTTCTCACTCCTTACATTAATCCTTCCCATTTTAGCTTAGAATTCAAATTTTCAAAATATGCAATTTGGAGGAAAAATCACAAGGGTCTCTAAACACCCAAGTAGGATCACAAGGAGGTTTGAAAACACTCTAACACACTAAATAGGCCTATTAAGACCCAAAACAACTCAAAATTTGATGAAAACCGAAATTTTGACTATGTACATAATGATGTTCCTGCATCATACTCCCCAAGTGGTAATATTTGCACTCCTTTACAAATATAGTTCTTTATTTTCTTCCAATTCCCTTTCTTCTTAGAAGTGCCTATTCCTATGTTGTGTTTGAGCTCATCTTCATTGTTCATGTCTTTATTTTTCTTCTCTTTGCTTGTTTGGCTTGTAGCTTGCTTGTCTTGTCTTCATCTTGCTTCATTCTTTCTTCATCTTCCTCTTTCCCTCTTTTTTCTTGTTTTAATTGTGCCTTCTCATCATTTTCTTGTTTCTTATCAGCTTTCACAATCATTTATTTGTTCACACTTGCACAAACATAACTAAAAGAAACATTAGTTTGTAGAAATATAGACAAACTAGTCTCATCTTTATCTTCTTTCTTCTCAACTTGATTCCTTTACTTTCTTTTGATCATCCTCTATTGTTATCTTTGTGTTTTTCTCTCTATCATCAGATTTTTGCCTCTTTTTTTCCTCTTGAGTCTTCGTCATTCCATCATCTTCATTGTATGCTTCTTTGGTTAAAGCTTATATAGCATTTGCTTTGATTTTCACCTCATCTTCTCCACTCAACCAGCTCCACATGCTTGCAAGAACTTTCAATGATCCTTTCACCATACTAACAGCTGTACTTTCTTCCTTGATTTATCCAAACTGAGTTTGAATTTGTTTACAAGCCTCTTCTTCATGCATTCTTTCATTTTTACTCTTCTTGTCTTCTAAATCTTCATCCAAGGCATTGTTTCTTGCCTTCATTTCTTCACTTTGTTTACCTGCATTCACACATAGAAATAAACTATCAGAATGAAAATTTGGAGGCCTTATAGCCTCTTGAGAAGCTCTTTGCAAGAGCTCTTCTTCATCTCCTTTCAGCTACTCTTCTTCTTCACTAGCTTCATCTTCTTCTTCACCAAGCATCACTCCCACTTCTGGATAACACAAACTAACTTCATGCTTCTTTTCTTCCTTATTTCCTCTCTTTTCCAAGTAATTATTTGCTTCCTTCTTCTCTCTACAATCCATTCTATAGGCCATTGCACTCTTTTTCTCATGTTCCAACCAAGAATTTGGTTTACATTCTTACTTCTTTCCATCATTAGCTTAAAATCTTCTTCTATCTCTTTTATTTCTGCCATCATCTCTTCATGAGTCAATCTTACCTTCCTTTCACTCTCTTTCATCTTATTGTAGTAGCCATCCAAAAAGAAACCTTTCATTTTCACTCTCTTCTTCTTAACTCTCTCTTTTTTTCTTTTCCACAAGCAAGTATTTTCCACCTTGCTTCTTCTCAACACCTCACCTAGCCTTTCCTAGTATTTTGGTGCTTATTTTCTCTTCTCTTTACCCTCCAAGTTTGTTTCACCTTGGACCTATTCTTATCTTCTCTTTATCTTTATCTTTATCTTTAAGCCTTTAAAGGCTAATGTTTCTTTGCTCACTACTTCACTTTCACTCTTAACTTCTTCTTTTTCTGTCTCTTTATTCTTTCACTTTTAAGAGAAAACATGCTCTGATACCACTTGATAGCAATAGACATGATGATACCTTCACATTCCAACAACTCTGTTAGTTATAAGTGCAGAAAATTTCTTTATACTAGCCAATATGCTTAATAATTCAAGAACCTTCAAATTCATCCAATACCAAATTTCACCTCAAACCTATTACCAAGGGCTATAATATTATCACACCTACTTAGAATCATCCACCAACCTTGATTAGTACATAAACACAAAGAATCAAAACCCTATATCAACTCCTTCACCTTTTTGACTCTTCTTAAGAGCTCTTCTAGTCCCAAAACATGCAAGCCTTGTAACTTTGGATGAATCACTTAGTCTCTACACAAACTAAACACATTTTTTATCACCCATTATACTTTTCATCTTATGTCAAATTTTCACTTTCTATGATGTAGTACAACTCCTTTAATCAACAAGTCTTACCTCAATTAGGTCTCTTTTACAACTAGCCCCGATCTTAAGAAAAATTCACTATTTAAAACAAACTACAAGGTTCTATGAGAAATTAAAAGTATATTCCAGTACCTATTTCCTCATTCTTTCTCTCCACCAAATTTCTTAACTTAACTCCACTCTTAAAACCTTTAATTCATTGTTTATATTTTCAATTAGGTCTTTATACCTAGATAACATGGTTAGATGGAGAAAAAGTACTTTCACACGTGTTAGAGTATTGTTATGACTCAAATCTCATAAATTAAGTTATACACCCTCTGTAAATTCTACAATCTCAATTTGGTCCTTTACAAAGTCTTTATACTCACAATACACTCAAAATTGCTAAAACCTAGATAGGGTTTCTTCCTTTCTTGAGAGAGAAGATAATTGCATAACTTGGTTACATTTAAATTTCAAACCCTCTAACTCACATTTTAATCTCTACCCTAACATATTCCATCTTTCTTCTTTGAACTTCTCTTCTTGATTCCATACGGATGGTGTTCAACAACATGTTTAACATCAAGAAACTTTATTTTTCTCCTTGGTTTGGACTATCTTTTCAAGTTTTTAAGTCTTTTAACTTTAGATTTCTCACCAAACCTTTTATTAACTTCTATTACTTCCTTATGAACCCATTTCCATCATGAAGAAAAATAAATATTTTGAGCAATATCCCTCAATACTTGTTTTTCCATTGTGTAAACAGGTAAAGAACTATGTTTTAGGACTTTCACAAGAATACTTAGACTTATAAGATCAAGAATATATCTTTATCAACTAATAACACTTTGACACATGCCAAACATCATCCTTGGTATCAAGAATGCTTATAAACATATAAATGAATTTCAAAGATAGTTTTTATCACCACTACCATGTAAATTGGCACAAAATAGGGTTTAACTATATTATTATCTTTTCTTTGTTTTAGAGCCCGATAACTTGACTCTTCTTCCCATAACTTGTTCAACTATTCGACATTCCAATCTATGGTTTTTCTAAGGTCTCATACCCTTCTAAGGGTGATATTACAATATATGACTCTTCTCATCTTTGTATGACAACAATCAAGGCCAATATATATATATATATATATATATATATTTTTAAACTAGAATGATCTTACTAGATCATCTATTGGATTTTGGTGACTCCTTATCATGCTTTCTTCATCCATTTAGTGTTCTTGTATCAGTACTAAAACATGCACATTCAATCATATTTAAAACACAGAGTTTTCCTATAACAAGATAACCTCCACCAAACTCCTTTCACATTCATTCCCCGAATATCACCCTATCACCACAATACTCTATTCCAAACACCACCATTTTAATATTTCAAAGTATACATAACTTCCAAAGAAGTACAAGAACACAATTACTCTTAATAGATATTTTAAAACTACAAGTATTTCATAGGTTTATTTTCAATGGAAATTTGTTTTACATATCTTCCATGTATTCTTGTAGACTTCTTGAGCCTCATTGGCTCCTTCTCATGTACTCACTACCTCAAAATTTCCTTTCAAACCTAACTCCTCTATAACTCGAATTCTTCCTTTTATGTCCATGACTATAGGTAGTTACACTAGTTAATCTAACTCAACTAGAGTAGGAGTTGAGTTTGACTTATGAAACCCTCACACAAAGGGTGAAAACACATTATTTTCCTCCCATAAGGCCTTTAGTGCACTTTTACATTGATAAACATTTTCACACTTACACTAGTCCTTCCCATTTTAGCTTAGGAATTCAAATATTCAAAATATGCAATTTGGAGGGAAAACTCACAAGGGTCTCTAAACACCCAAGAAGGATCACAAGGAGGTTTAAAAACACTCTAACACATTAAATAGGCCTACTAAGACCCAAATAAACCTAAATTTTGATGAAAATAATTTTTTTGACTATGTATATAATGATGATCCCGCATCACAACACCCCTTTATGTTTTAGGTAAACCCAAAACAAAATCAATACTTATATCTCCCCAAGGCATCTCTCAAATGGGAAAATGTTGAAAAACGCTACGTTCTCATATCTTCCTTTAGTTAGCTGACACATGTGACATTCCCACACAAAATTTCACACATCCACACTCATTTGTGGCAAAAAGTAACACTCCCCTAGTTTTGTTAAGGTTTTATCTGGTCCAAAATGACCTTTCAATCCTCCATAATGATTTTCTTTCACTAGATTCTCCCACATTGATCCTTTTGAGATGTAAAATTGTCCACCTTGGAATGATAGTCCCTCTTACAAAATTAGTCCAACCAAGGTGTCATGTCAACACGTACACATATTATGCACACTTCTTATGCCTATCTAAAATTTTCATCATGTGCATACAACTCCTTAATGGATTCAAAACTCAAAACTTATACTCTTATCTTTTCAATAGAATCCTATGCCTACTGAGCACATCTAGCACCTTGTTGGATTTTCTACTCCTATGCTTCAACACAAACATATATCCTTATAGGTATTTAACCCACTTCACATACCTCTAAAGCAATTTCCCCTAACCATTAATAAACTAAAGTGTTTAATGGTATTTAAACAACAAAACTCCTTCAACAACAAATAATGCCTCCATTTTTATAATGTTTACATAGTTGCATAAATCTCCTAATCATACACACTATACTTCTTCTTCATATTATTCAAATTCTCATTAAAATATGTAGCAAATCTTCCTTCTTAATTCAACACTACACCAATGGCTATACCACTAGCATCACAATAGACTTGAAATACCATAAAAATTTTTGATAACACCAATATTAGATTTTTAGTCACCTTCTTCTTCAACTCTTCAAAATTATTCTTTTTTTGCATGTGTTGTATGTGGAGTTATTCCTATCCCCTATCATGAATTCTATAACAGACACACATGTACCACTAAAAATCTTAATGAACATGCAATTAAAACTAGCCAACCATGAAAATTGTGTCCTTCAAAAGCACTCTTTGGTGATGGCCATTCCACTATTGAAAAAAATTTATGGGTCCTTCTTCAATCCTTCACAGGGAATCAAAAATCCCAATTGCACTAGCTCCTCCTACATAAAACTACAATTCTTCAAATTAATCAACAACTCCTCATGCAATTTCTGTAACACTTGCCTAATATGTAACAAATGCTCTCCATGCATCCTATTAGAATTCATAATATCATCCACGTACACAATAAAAAAACTTACCTAAAAATGGTTTTAGGACTTCATTCATCAATATCATGAAAGCACTCGATGCATTTCTCAAATTGAATGACATCACAAGCCACTCATACAATATTTTTGAGTCTTAAAAGTTGTTTTCCATTCATCTCCTTCTTTTATGTGATTCTAATGGTATCCACTCTTCAAATAAATTTTAGTGAAATAGTTTTATTCACTCAAATTATCGATAATATCATCCATTCACAAAAATAGAAACCTATCCTTTTTGGTGATCTTATTAATGGATCTTGATGCGGTATGCATACACCACTCACCACCCTTATTTAATGATAAAAATATCGACACTATGTAAGGGCTTAGACTCTCTCTCGATGAGTCCTCTATCCAACAATCCTTGCACTTACATCTATAGCTCTACATTATCCTATGGTGTTATCATGTATGATGCCTTATTATGAAAACTTGATGCTTGAATTAAATCCATCCAGTGACTTATATCCCTCAGGTGGTAACCCTTCAAGTAATTCGACAAAATCTTAGAAAACTCACCCAACATTTTCACCTCTTGCACACATTTTTCTTCACTCCCAACCAATTCCTCCACACTTATATGTTGTGTAGACCACATTACAAGCACAAAACATGCACTATTTTTCTTCACCTCACTCAATAATTGTTTACACGAGAGTAAACATTTTTTTGGACTTGTTGGTTGTTTCACTTTTCTTCTGTCGCAATTGGTTCAAAGTATAATTCTTCCAATCCTTATCCACCTTGTATGTGTTTCCACAACCATCATGTTGCATCTTCTAATAAAACTACCAAGACCTTCCAAATAGCATATGACATGCATTAATGGGAATTATATCACACAATACTTCTCTTTATATTTTCCAAACTGAATTTGACCACCGTTGCTCAATCACTAACAATTAATGTCCCTTATACAACCACAAAACCTTGTATGGATTTAGATACTCAATTTTATTCAACCTCAAATTATCAACCTTCTCTTGTAAAACCAAACAATAAGTTATTCCACTATTTATTATTACCTTACCACTTGACTTACATGTTATTCCAAATAGACTCTTCCTCTACTCCAAACTAGATTCTTCCTTGTTTAGTTTTAACAAAACACACTCAAACATCAATGATTTTACCATATCTAGTTCTTCCTCATGCCTTGACATGTCATCTTCCTCTCCCTATACAATGTGCACACTTGTGTGGATATGTTTACTACCATCTTGGGTGTGTGGGCACTCATAAGATCTATGACATGTTTCTCCACACATGTAACATGTGCCATTGAATTTGTGACCTTTTTGCATCTAAATGGTCTTCTTCCCTTGGATGCACTTCCACATCCTCTTAATTTCCCCTCATTTTGAAGCATCAAAATAGACTCACCTTCTCTTTGCGCATAATTTTATTTTCCTCCACCTTTTCCACTACCTTGCATAACTTTTCCATTTCCACGGGAAACATTCTATTGCATGTACACAAGATTCTACTCTACCTTCATAGACATTGATAGAATTATTCCATGAAATATACTTGTATCATGCTAAAATTATCTTGAATCATAATCCAAAATCTAGTCATATACTTTGAGATCTTTTCCATGTCATCTTCCACATATCTCGCTCTAATAGCAGTAAAATTTATCAATGTATTATTTCACATTGATCTATCTTTATCATAGATTATATAACTTCTTGAACAAATTGATTTGGTAATCCAAATGAAAAAAATTATATTTGAGATTCACCGCCAACCTATCATGTGCCTTAATCTTCTACTTGTTATACCGCACTCGGTTTACTTGGATATGCTCACACCAAAGATATGAGACGAACCTTCAATTTCAACCACACAAAATTGAACTTCCTAGGATATTCCATCTCTTCATACTAAAAATACTTATCCATATCTGTTATCCAATCCAAAAGCTCCATTGGTTCCAAAATACCAAATTAATTCAAGGTATTTAATGTAGGCTTACTCCCATTCTCCTAATCGCATGTAACAATCTATCTTTTGGACCTTCTTGTGATTATTCTTCTCCCTTATTCGTATTTGTGTTCATGACCTATACTTTTTTTTTTGCATGGGTCCTCCTTCATCATCATTTCGATATTCCACAACAACACTTTGACATTGTGTGGCTTTCAAGGACTCCAAACATGTTTACATAGTCCACATTAACTCGACCAAATCCTTAACTTTGGCTCCTTGATTTCATCGGGATCCAACAACATTCCTCCTATGTTCCGTTGTATATATTTTGAAACATTGAGATCAATTACCTCTATAATATTCTACCCAACAATCATCTTGCTTTGGAAGATTCCTACAATAATTTTATACCCATAAACTATCAATGTTTTTTCTAAAATTTTCCACCTTCTACCCCACATTCACTTATTGGAAGATGTCCCAATGACCTTCTACCCATAATTCACACTATGGAAATATGCAAAATATTCATGTGTCACTCTCTCACACCTTCTTCCCAATTGCATGTCAAAATATATGTGCAATAATTTTCTACCCACAGTCACAAATGTGGAAAACCACAAGATTTGTTGTGTCCTCACTTGTAAGGAAAATACTACACACTCTAATTCCAAATTATGTAGACATGGTAAGGGCGCTTCTGAAGAGACACCTTATAACACATAACCCTAAGAATATGTGAGGGAAAATAAACAAAACAAAAATAAATTATACAAAAGAAATATGATCAAATGAACACAAATTTGAAACACTTAACTGAAACAAGACTTCAATTCACATGTTTAGAAAAAAACACTCCTAAATCAATTGAAAATGATAAATTCAATGTTTTGCTTAATCATTCTTGTGTCATGTTAGATCACTTAATGTAATCTCATACTTAGCTTAGAGCCTTAAGTTCACTTTATGAGCGAAGAAAATGGATGGTAGCTTGACTATTGTATTGATAAATCAATCAAGTTAAAAAGAAAGGAAAAGATGCAATATTTATAGATATTGTTTAGCAATTCACAAAACCATATTTTGTTGTACATGAATAATAGTATAAACATATTAACAAAATACTACATGAATGAAATAATAACAAATATGGTTATAAAACCATATAACAATCAAATAACAAATATTTACCCAACTAACCAACTAATCGCCACAATAATAATTTATTACCTGAGGTAAAATAGTAAAATAATAACTACAATGAAAAATTACTACTGCTAATAGGTTTTACCTAACACCCCCTTAATTTTGCATTTCCTCAAGAGAGGAGGAGATGAAATATTTGAACATCTCAAATTTTTCACATGCAAGTGACATCGTGAAAACATCTCGCTCGTTGTTGCAACTGTTGGGAAAAACTTAAGATGAATGTTGCATTTCAAAACATACTTGTGAGTGAAATGAAGATGTACCTCAATGTGTTTTGTTATCTTGTGAAACACTAAAATGAGAACACCTTTATTTTTAACATATAGGGTGGTGGATTTTTGTTGTTGTACTCCAAGTACCTCAAGTATGTGATGTAGCCATATTGCTTGCATACATCTCCACCTACAACATGATATTTGGATTCTATGGAAGATCGAGAAATAAAGTTTTGTTTCTTTCTTCCCCATGATATTAGACCAGATCCCAAAAAGAATACAAATCCAAAAGTGGATTTCCTATCATCAATATTACATGTATGATCTAAATCTGAATATCCATTCAAGAATAATTGATCATTCTTCTTATACTCTAGACCAAGATCCATAGTGCCCTTAAGATATCTCAAGATCTACCTTTACGCTTTCCAATGAAAAAAATCCTAGTTCTCTGCATGAACTGTGAAAGATAGCTGACAACAAAGCTGATATCTAGTCTAGTATAGGTTAGGTAAATGAGATTCCCAATCAACTTTCGATGGAGAGTTTCATTTACTAGTGGAGATGGATCTTGCGAGACAATCTGAAATCTTATCTCCATAGGTGTAGTAATTAATGTGCAACCTATCATCCTGAATTTCTAGAGTGTTGTCTTGGTATATTTCAATTGGGAAATAAATTATGATTATCCTTCTGCATAATTCCAATCCAAGACAATAGTTCTTGAGCCGATATATCTGTCAAGGCCAAACGATCGATTAAGATCTTTCTTTCTTGCATCGATCATCATCACTATGCTACTTTGCCATGATGACTAGATCATTGACATATACAACAATGACAATATCTCCTCCTTGTTTCTTGAGGTAGATATTGGGATCATATGAATTCCTCTTGAATCCATGTTGGATGAGATGCCCATCAATGTTGGTAGACCAATCCTGGGAGCTTGTTTAAGACCATACACGATTTTCTAGTCTACATACATTTGTTTTTACTCTAGGTATAAAAAAACCCTCTAGTTTAGTCATGTAGATTTCTTCCTATAGATCTCCATTCAGAAAGGAAATTTTCATGTCCATCTGGTGGAATTTCCATCAAACTATGCATCTAGAAAAAAATCATATAGATTGTTTTGATCTTAGCTATGGGATCAAATGTCTCCTCGCGCTCAATACCATCCTTTTATGCATACCTACTTTTCTATGAGTCTCACTTTGTACTTGTCAATTGTCCCATCTACTTTGTACTTAGTTTTGAATATCCATCTACATCCAATGAGATTCTTCCCTAGTGGAAGATTGACAAGCTCATTTGCCTTGTGTTATTTTCATTCTGATTGAGACTCAACATCCATGACTTCTTTCCAAGATTTTGACTATAGGGCTTCTGGATTGTAGAGGACTCAACAAATCTACTCATCGAGGTAAAATTTACCTCTTCATGAGCTTTATTGTGAGTCTGTGGTCCAGGAGTGGATGTGTTCAAAGGAGCATCTAGTTTGCCATCTCGAATCATATTTTTATACCAGTTAGAATATGTTTTTCATTCCCATTGGTTGTGTTCTTGTAAAATATCCACCATCATCCCCATCATCACTACCATCATCAGTGGGAACATCTACTGCTTTTCATAACAAGGGTGATTTGTACATCAGGTGAGTCTATGGAGGGAGCCTCATTCTTTTTCTTCTCAAATAAATTAACATCCATGTTGGTGTAGACTTTCTAGTCTTTGGATCCATCACCTATATCCAAGAACTTCTTCATTGTAGCCAATGAAGTTGGATTTTATTATGAATGTGTTCTTATCTAAAGTTTATATGTATTTTTATAGGTTTAGGCTTTAGGATTGGAAATCCAAACCATTTTCGAGGTTGAGGATTTGAGTTTTCATTTAAAAAATAATGAATGCAAAATATAACACATACCTTTTATAATTGTTGGCAATTACCTTGCACAAAATTGCATGATAGATTCTCGGTGCCAATACCTCAGTGATGTTAAAGAAAATTGTAGATATCTTGGGAATCGAGTACCCCAGACCTCAAAATTTGTTTTACAGCTTGATGGATGAAAATTGTAAGTCTTTAGTGTGATCAAAGATCTGGAATTAACTCTTCATGCTTGCCCAAGTCTAACTATAACACAATACATCTTCGTGGTTGAATTTCCCCTTTGTTCACCCTTTGTCTTTCTAGAGATTTTTCAGCCAAAGTGAGTGTATATATTTCTTCATATTTGTCCCATATGCTATGAAGAATAAGGTATAGGACTAATTTTACAATTAAAGTTGAGCCCATTTTGGCTCATCATGTCAAATTCATGATCCTAGTCCCATCAATGGACAATTACATAGTCCAGGCGTAGAAGTGAGTAGTGATCCTAAACCTACTGAGATAGTGCATTCATCACATTCAGTTCTTGATCTCATGCTTGATGAATGGCTAAAGAACATTATGAGTTTGATCCCTATGAAATTGTAGTTGAAGTAGGTTTGGGTACCTATTGTATCTATGAAGAAGAATTCACCACCCCCATGCCACTCAAAGAAGAGAACAACACTTTTGGCATGTGGAAAATGTATTTTGATGGCTCAAGGAGTAGGAATGGAGTTAAGGAAAGTGTAGTTCTTATCTCTCCAATGGAAAAGATACTCTTCTTTATACATAGGTTACAATTTACATGCTCAAAAAATGTGTTAGAATATAACGCACTAGTTCATGGTTTGCTAATCATAGAAAAGAGACAAATCAAAGCCCTACAAATATTTGGGGAAATTGAATCAGTCATCCACCAAGTCGGAGGAAGTGTGAGAAAAATAATAAGCTTTTGAAATCATATAGAGACACTAAGTTTGGGATCTTTTGGAGAGTTTTGAATATTTTAACCTTGAAGTAGTGCCACGAAAACATAACAAATAAGTAGATCAAATGAAAACCGTTGGCTCTTAGTTTTCCCTTGTGGAAGACCTTGTCGGGAAAACCACATGTCAAATTGGTTATAAGAACATCCATCCCGGATAAGGAAGTCACTTGAAAATATTTGAAAATGATGAACAGATAGTCTAGTTCATCCAAAATGAAGTTGAATTCTCTTCAAGCTTGCAACCCAATTTGCAAGAAAGTTATAGTGATCAAATCATCCAACTATGAACTAACAAGTTGCCTAAATGGTTAGTAACTCTTGAAGACATCTTCAATCCCGATGATGAGATCAAAGGGAAAAACAAAAGCATATCCGTGAGCCAAGAAGACTACAAACTAGTCACCATTGCACAAGGTAAGGAACTGTTACTCTGGAAGGTGTGTGATCAAGATGAAGAAAAAAAATTATTTACTCATGTCAAATTTTCCATGATGTATTTTCATGGAACTATGAAGACCTTGAAGTTTTTGACCCCGACGTTGCTCAACACTCCATTGATCTTGATCCAATTACTAAGCTAGCTAGACAAAGTAAAAACTAGTGAACCCTGAGATTGATCCCCTCATGAGAAAGGAGTTATTCAACTCATTAAAGAAAAAATCATCTTTCCCATCAAATACTCATCTTGGGTGGGAAAATTGGCCATGATGTGGAAGAATAATGGATAAATAAGGCTTCATGTGGACTTTAGAGACTTAAACAAGGCTTCATTAAAATATCATTATCCTCTTCCTTTAATGGATCAACTCCTTTAAATAGTGGCGAGGGACATAAAGGTTCTCCTTGTTTGTGGATACTCAAACTACAACTAGATTAGGGTTAAAAGAGAAGACCAACATAAAACCATGTTTACAACTAAATGGGGAACATATGTATATGAGAAAATGCCCTTTGGTTTATTAAAGGTGGGTGCCACATTTCAGAAAGTAATGGACATTGCTTTATGCAGATTCATCAATTAGTTCTTCCTTGTCTATTTGGATGACATCACAATCTTCTCCAAGTAGGGTCAACATCACATGGAACATTTGGAGAAATTTTTGAGACATGCAGAGAGTTTGGAGTATCTTTGAACCCCAAGAAATGCATTTTTGCAGTTCCATAGGGTAAAATTTTGGGTCACATTGTTTCAAAGGATGGAATTTCCATCGACCCTAAATGAGTCTCTACCATAATTTATATTTCTTTGTCAACCCACAAAAGGATCTTCATTCCTTTTTGGGTAAGATCAATTTTATAGGAATTTTATCCCTAACTTTGTAGGACTAGTCAATCCATCACATTGATGCTAAGGAAGGACATACTATTCAAATGGATCGTAGTAGGAAGATAAAACTTTGCCAAGATAATAGCTATAATTGCCTAAGTGTCAACACTTATCAATTTAGATTTTATAAAAGATTTCATCCTTTATTCCTATGGGGCTGATCTTAGTGTTGCCAAAGTTCTGACACAAAATAATGACGAAAATATTGGAGTAACGTGTAGCCTTTTTCAGCCAAGTGCTGAAATATTTTGAGCTCCAGTATAGTCATTTTAGAAAAACAATTCTTTTCCATCTTGTGGGCTCTCAAAAAATTCAAGCCCATGCTAGCCGTCATCCACATAAAAGTCCTAGTCTCACATCCCAATGTGAGAGATTTCATCATGGGGGAAAAAATCAAGGAGAAGAGAGCTGTAAGGGTAACTAAAATCATGGAGTTAGACATGACCATCAAGGGCACGAAGTTAGTGAGAGGCATAACACTTTATGAACAACTTACATTAGATGCGAAGGATAATGCGGAAGTGTATTTCTTCATGGAGGAAAAGAAAAGAAAACCACGCAAAGATCAACGAATCTTGGAAGATCCTCAAGTTGGAAATATGTAGAGTGTCACAAATTCGTAGAATGATGATGAAGAATATCAACATAATGCACAAGATCCGAGAAACATTGAGTTTTTGCATAACATAGAGTTTCCGCAAGACGAAGGAGGTCAACGTAGCCACAAAAGTTGGATCAAGGATATGACAATATTCTTAGCAACTGATGGCTACCTTCCTGGTTTGAACAAAGCAAAGAGAAGGTGTTTGAGGTTGTAATCAACGCCTTACACATTAATATATGGGATTATTTTCAAGAAGAATCTAGATGGTTTCTTGCTAAGGTGTATTAAAGAAGAACAAATAGATAAGGTCTTGAAAAGTTCCACAATGGTTTCTCAAGGGGGAACTTATCGGCTCATGTCACGATAATGAAAGTTCTCAAAACAGGATACTTCTAGTCCACACTATTCATAGATGCACATCATTCGGTCAAAAATGCAAAGAATGTGCTTTCTTTGATAATAAAAGGAAGATGATGTCCCTTCCCCTTTATTTTATTCAGCGAATGATCCCTTTTCTCAATGGGGGCTTGATTTCATAAGCATGATCAATCCTATATCAAGTGTGGGTCATAAGTGGGTCTTGATAGCAACATAATACTTTACCATGTGGATAAAGGCCATACCGCTCAAGGAGGCTACTGAATTAGTCATCCTTGATTTTCTAGAAGATATTGTAATAAGGTTTGGGGTTCCCAGACCATCATTTTGGATAATGCTAAAGCTTTCCTAGGTTTTAGGATCTCTAATTGGGCTCTTAGACATGGATTTTATTTGAATACTTCCTCCAACTACTACCCACAAGGTAATGGCTTGGTGGAATCCACTAACAAGAACCTGATCAAGATCATGAAAAGGAATATGGAGATCAATCAAAGGAAATGGCATACTAAAGTAAATGCTCTTTGGGATGATAAAACTACCCTAAAAAGAGAAATTGGCAGTTTTCCATTTTCCCTTATCTATGACAAAGAGGCTAGGTTCCCATTGTCCCTTGAATTACCTTCATTAGAGTTGGCTCAACAATTGGAATTGGAAGGTGCGGATCAAAGAGAGATTATAATGGTGGAACTGATCGAGCTCAAAGAACTAAGACAATCTACCATGACCAAGTTAGAAAAGCATCTAGTTATCAACCAAACAATGGTTTGAAGAAAGCTAAGCCACATGCTTTCAAGACAGGTGATCTAGTCCTCGAGCGGGACACAAACAAAGACAAACTAGGGCGGCACTCCAAGTTTGATGTACTTTGGAGTGGGCCATACATCATCACTTCTACAAAGAGGCTAACTCTTTTGAGTTGTCCAACCTTGATGGAGAAGCATTGCAAATCCCAATCAATGGGATTTATCTTAAACATTTCCATTAGGTCTGTATATTACATCTTGTAAATATTTGTGTGTTTTTTTTTTTTGTTGGAGGTTCCCTCCTTTATTATGTGTTGATCATTGATTGAACATATTTTCTTCAATCCTTTTGGTGATCATATTTGTTTATAATAAGTGTGTATGCACTCTCTGCATGTTTCACTTGAAACATGTATGATCTTCCCTTTTATACATAGTTTTGGAAGCCCATTGCAATCATACGCATGCCAAGTCATTTCCTCTCCACTTTATGGTGTACATTTAGAAGGGTTGCAGTAATTTCATGATAATTCCTCAAAATCTCCAAGGATCAGTTCAAGATAGAGTTTAGAAGTTTCAAGTGTGATTTTCCAGAGTTTTTCAGTAGATGCTTTAAGTGTGGATTTTCCATGTGAATCCAAGCATCTATTTCAATTTCAAGAGACCAAATTTAGAGTTATACTTGACTTCATACCCAATGGATTGCTCAAGGCCATTGGTCATCATCATCGAACAGGATATGTCCCTTGGAGGTCGCCAAACTATTGTCCAAAATTGCATGGGAAATTATTGAACAACTTATTCAAAACAACAATCGGTGGCTTTTGTTCAAAAAGATGCGGAATACTTGGAGTTAATGTTATGCAAAATCCAATTATGCGATATTTCTGAGGTTCTCCTAACCCGTGGAGCGAAGGAACAAAGGACTCCATGAGAGTATGGTGTCACATAAATTGATCATTTATGTGGGTTCTCTTGACCCATGAGTTCAAAAGCGTGAGAGGATAAAAATCCGATAAAGCAATAAATGTCATTGGGCCCTAAGGCGAAAGATAAGTGGAAAATGACTAAGTCTGAAAATTTGTGAACACTTCCCATTAGAGTGTTCCATTACATGGTGGTGAAAATTTGATGTCTCACGGAAATTTCAACCCTCTCCTTTCGAGGGTTAGCTTAAAAAGTTTAGAGTGCACGGAGACGTGTTTGATATAGAAGAGTGCCGAAAAGAGTTGCATAACATTTGAAGGCTAGAGATTTCTCCAACCACTATTAAAAACAATCACCATGGTTATGGAGGTAGGTAAAAACTAGATCCACAAAAACGCAACAAAACATCAAAATTACTGCTCCTAGGATGTAGAAATCGCGCCATTCACTTCATTAACGACGTTCTATGACATCATTTTTTGCTTTTTGACAGTTTTGGGGACGTTTTAACTACACAAATTTAAATGAAGTATGTTGTTGTCATGCGTGGCTTGATGGTGTGTGTCATTTAATCAAATTAAACAATAATGAAGCCCATTTTTTTAGCAGATGTTGGATTTGGTCCATTCTTGATCTGCTCATGCACCTGTACTACCCCGGGCACCATTATAGAGTTAACATCTGTGCCCAAGAAATCATGACATCCATGATTGTTCAACAAGATTTTTGAGGGATCTTGAGGCATACTTCTATTGCAACGACAATCCTCTTTTTCCTCTTCCCTTTCTCTCTCTCTTATGTATTGAGTTTTATAAATGTAAGTGCTCATGTGCACATCACGAAGGGTTATTCTTTGATTCTTCTCCCATTGCATGTTTTGAGCTTCTCCTTTATTCTAACGAACTCAAAACTTGATGCTTTCGACCTCTGTGACTTGTGGATGTGGGAGGTTTTCTCTGCCTCGGCTCAAAGCATTATTTGTGTGTAAATTGTTAAACATCGATTAATGCAAGTGTGGCTTCTTTCTTTCCTTTAAATGTTCATTGACAAGGATGTTTATGTTTGGTGAGAATATCTACCCTCTTGCCTATTTCACATTTTTTCAAGGTGTTCCTCATTCAATCATTTGCATTAGAGTTGTGTGCATTCTTCATGATCTTCATTTACAAATTACATTTGTGTCTCTTAGAACCAAAGAAAAGCTCCACATTTCAGTTTGGTGCATCACCTCCCCCTTTTTTCAAATTTCTTCCCCCCTTAACCCTATCTCCTTGGAATTGTTAGCTTAGGTTAGAAAGTTTAGAGTAGAAAGTTGGTATAAGATTAGTTTTGGTTTGGTTAAACCTTTCATCTGTAGAAAGATCATGAGTGACCCATCCCGAAACTCATGTTTATGGCAACAAAATTTAAAATTGAAAGGGATGTAGTCCAACTGGTGAAGATGATGTTTTGTCACACCATCCACTGTGGCACAAATACCTCTACCATACAATTTCGGTTTAACAGGGTACAAATTTCAAATGTACACTTACTCAACATGATGTAATCTTTTTTAATCCATGCACATGGTTCATAAATTCAAATTTCACATCCAAACCACTTTTAAAAACATGTTATTTTCTATTTTGCCAAAACACCATGGTTCACATTAGTAAATGGTAAGGTTCTTAACTAAACTACTTTGTTTGCACCTATCACTGATTTTCTTGGGTTTTCTTCACCTCATTATTTAAACTAAACCTATCTCATGGTCTCTATTTTTATGATTGTCTTTAAAATTATAACAAACAAAAACATCATTCTAAAACCCACTTTTATTAATATTTTAAACTCCTACAAAAATTATAATTTGAAATATGATTTTATTTTACAATTTATATCGTATGATTGACATTACATTAGATTTGATACCAACAATAGAAAGTACTTTTTAATCATTTAAAAAATCTTTTATATAATTAAATCTCAATTTATATATTTAATCATAAATTAAAATAACTGTAATTAACATTATTAATGTAAACCACTTTTTATGTCTACACTTTCTATTCTAAGCAAATAAATAAAATTATTTTTTAATGGTTTCTTCCATATATAAATTAAATATATTAAAAAGTTCTTGCATAAGTGGGGGAAAGTGTATTGTTTTTTTCTATTTATGTTTATTAGTTTAATATGTATTATTTTTTTCTAAATTGGGGAAGTTGTCTTGTTTTTTACTTTTGGTGAGTTTTATGGAAGGACGTCTTTAAAGGTTGGTGGGGATGTATGTCACCAAAATCACGTGAGAAAGTCACCGAAATCTTTGGGAGAGGAATATTCTCCAAAAGAAACTAGGTTTTGACAATTATTTTTGGATTGGTAGTTTTAATAAAGAAATGGTATTTTGACGTCATGCTTTGTTTTTTTGGTTTTGGTGGGCATGTGTAAAATATGTGAATCTGAATTGAAGTTCATATATGTGAATTTGAATTTTATGAAATAACTTTTAAATTACCAATAATAAAATCATATAATTATTTATAAAAGGCATGTGGTATAGAAGTATGTTTTAACTCTAAATTTGCCTAAAGGTACATGAAACAAAAAATTATGGGCAACATATCAATTACAAAATCACATTAAAGAGAATAATTAGGCCGCAACCGTGAAGAGAGTCAAGGCGGAGGATCTCTATCATCGAGCTTGCCTCACCCACCACCCAGGAAGGTGTGGCTTGTTGGGAATGGGCTCCTAACCAATGGTAGTGGCGTCGTGCTCTCCTTTTGTTCTTCATTTGTATTTTCTTGCACCTAGGTGGTAAAATGGCCAACGTTAACCAAGAGAACTTTTGGGTATTTGGAGGTGGCAATGAGTTGTGATGGCGAGCCCCACCCCCACCGAGTTTGAGGAGGAGAATGATGAGGAGGAGAGTGGTGGCGAGGAGGTGAGCCCCATCCAGAATGGTTATGCGAGTAGTGGACAAGAGTGAATGCATCGATGACCTTTGCTCCTTAGAGAGGGACCATGAACAACAGGGGGTGGAAACAAATTAAAGAGGAATAATTGGGCTCGAGCAACAATGCAACGGGAATTGCCCTAGTGATCCAAAAGGGTTTGAAGGTGGGCCACTTCTAGTGCCACCTTCTGTGCTTATACTTGAATATGTAAAAAAAATTAGACACAATTATCACTTTATTTAAAGCCAAAATATTGCAATCAACAACATAATGAACAAAAGAGCCGAGTTTTTATCTTTCTAAATGAAGAAAACAATTTCCATTCTAAAAGCATGGTATACTTGGGTGCATGCCATGGGAAAGCTCAGCGAATCCCTTAATAAAATGTGTTGCCAAAGAAATGGTTCAATAAAAATGCTTTGAAAGAATTCATGAATCCAAACCTAGATGGTTTGAACTTTGTGACACAACCAAAAAGGTGTATAAGGGTTTCAATTCACCCGTAGAACGGGCAATGGGGATCTAGATCACCTAATTGAATGAGCCTATAGCCAATGGGTAACCCCTAATAAATAATACACCATGCAAAATGAGCAAGCTTGGGCTAAAAATGTAAAACTAGATAATAGAGAATATGTGTTGTCAACACTAAACAAAAGAGCACAATGAATGGCGGGAGTTGAGTTTATCCACCATTGGAAGCTTAGGAGATAACAAGTCATAACCTTTGTTGGGTGAGTAATTGAGAAAAGGTGTATGTGGAAACCATTTCCATTCCTTCCACCATGGCCAAGAGGACAAAATCCCAAATTTGTGCAACATATTGTCATGAATAACTTCGAGAATGACCTGAAGGATTGGTGGTCACTATTAGCTAATGTGAATTTAATTGTAGTTTCTAGCCATAATAGAAGTTGTCGAGTTAGAGGTTAAAGATTTCTTGCATGGTGTGAATCCCTTTTCTGAAAATCTTGAGGGCATCTACCTAGCGAAACTTTGCAAGAGGAACTTTGTGGAAGGCACGATCGATGACCACCACATCAAATGAGAATTGATGAAAGTCCAATTTTGAACTCATCTCCATTCCATATCAACCAAGGTTTGATTTTCTATCGAGCTTTCCAAATACTTTGGATAACAAATGAGCCCACCACGCTCATTAGATCTTTTATAAAACAGTGAGTTTGGGAAATCTAAACCCTTCCAGGTCTCGTGACCTTGAGGGGAAACCTTATAAATGTAATTATACAAAATAATTTTCAATTCTTCGGACCATCAATGACACAAACAATCCATTTGGCATAGAGGGTATTTCCCAACAACCAACATCTAACAAATTGAGACCCCTAGGTTCTTTGGGCAAGAAACAATATTCCCTAACAACCGAAGAAAATCCATTGCATGTTTTGAGCTAGCCCATAAATAATCTCTAAGAAATTTCTCATTTTTGTAAGAAACTTGAGAAAGGGCCTAACATGAAGAATAAAACACATGCATGGCCACAAGGACTTTGGAACAAATATGAAATTTACCTACTAACGAGAGAGGCTTCGTGATTTAGCATGAAAACTTCTTCTTATCTCAATCCATGAAATATGGTCCTAACAAGGAGGGGGTTTCTTGGAAGGAAAAGGGATGCCCCAAAATCAGAAGATTTTCTTCATGTTGAATCCACTTCCATTGGAAGATAAATTACCATGGGGGTGGAAAAACAAATTATATGTAGAACTGCGTCTTCCACCACCAATACTCAAACTCCGAGGTGAGACAATAAACATCAAGGCACTATAAAACCTATTATGTAAACCTCATCTTATTTAAGGTGAGAAAAGAATCATCTTCAAAGTGTCCATTGACCAATTGAGCGGGGGTAACCTTGTACACAAGATTCCTTTGATGAAGCCATGTTTGTGGCATTTGCGAGAAGATAGGAAAATCCTTCAACCACTAAAATATATAGAGTAGGAGCTAGAGGGTAGCCTTGATGAATAGAGGAAAGACCCCAAAAGTTTTAGAGTGAATGTCAGTGATGGAAAGATAGGCAAAGGCACCAAAACTAATCACGCACACAAATGATAAAGGTAGGCCCAAAACCAAGCGCTTTGAGCATGGCCAAAATGAAGTGCCATTCAATCTTGTCATAGGCTTTCTAAAAATCAATTTTAATAAAAAGGGCTTTCTGTTGTGATCACTGAGACCATTCCATACCTTCTTATACAACAATGATATTATCCAAAATCTATCTACTTTGGATAAACCTTGTTTGTTCTGGACTAATAATTATGGGTACAAGGTTGTGGATGCACAAATTCAAGGATTTAGAAATGATTTTGTATAAGACATTGAGCGAGTAAAAGCCGCCAATTACAAATAAGCTCTAGATCCCCATCTTGGAAATGAATTTGATGTGGCCTTGGTTAATGAACTAACTAAGTGAATTGGAATGAAAAGCTTCCATATAGATTGGAAAAGATCATTACCAACCACATCCCAAAGGGTTTTATAGAATTCACAAGGAGGTCATCGTGCTTGGGGCTTTATCATTAGCCATTTGAGAAATAACCTACAAAATATCCATGACAAAAACATTCTATCACAAGAAATCCTCCGTGTGCTTGAGAGAGCTTATAAGGGATGGAAAATGCATTGTTTAAGTTTCACTTGTCACTTAGGAGAATGCTCCTATACTTTGAAAACTTATTGATAGTGGTAAAAAAATCATGCACCATCTTTGAACTTCATATAAATTTTGAGTCATCTTCGATGGCTTTGATTTTTGGTGTACATGTTTAACTTTGAGAGTGAAAAAATTCTTTGGAAACACGATCACCCACTTTGAGCCAATGTAATCTAGCTTTAATCTTAGCACCTTTGACATTGTAAACATCAACAATTTGGATGTGTTGCCTAATATTTTCCACCCATCTCTACCAAGGCCCATGAAAGGGAGTTTGTTCTAGAGAGGCTCAATTCAAAAGTGATGGTAGAGTAATTTTTGTGCCAAATTTGGGCCAGCTAACACCCAAAGATGTGCAAAAAACATGTCGCCACCAGATGGTGTCTTTCCACCATAAAATCCACCCTATCTTGCCAATTGGACTTGTCACTAAGCTCCAGACCCCCATAATTTGGTGAAGGGTGGGCATGTGATGAAAAAGGGCGTTATTGAGATAGAAATACATGGTATGGAAAAATGATTGTTGGAAGTTCCATTCAATTCAAAAGTGGGTAGGAAAATGGTAGGAAAAGACCATATCTAACACAAATTTCACTAGAACTAAAACTTCTAGCAAATGAAATAAAATGTTGTGCTTACAACATGACATGATCAAGGCACTTGAATACTCTGTTATATCCTTGGCGAAAAGACCAAGTGTGCCAAATGAATGAGTCTGAATGACGGGAAACATTGGGGTCATAAAATCCAAATTTATTATGCACGTACATCCATGCCACCCTTTCGCCAAGAATCCAACACATGGGTAGATGGCCAATCTTGTCAAGAGTCATCTCAACCCACCATATAATACCTAATGGGCATTGGGGATCTTGTTGTCAATCCACCACCAGAGTGTTGTCCATTCAACTATGTCATTAGATGCATAAACATTAATAACTCCAAAAGAGTGAATATGAGTGTTGAATAACACCCAGGAATGTGATTTGTTGGGTCACATTCATGAATAACATAATGAGGCTTCCATTTAGGGGTGATAAAACCATAATTCCTTTCGCAACTAGACTCATGATTACTAATCGAAATAAACTATTTGGGCAAATAACTTTAGTGATCGTGGACAATAGAAAGCTTGTCACCTTAACTTTTTGTAAACAAAGAATGTCCTGTCTTTGGAAATTGCTTCCTAATGTCTCACACAATGTATTTGTGAGTGGAGTTTGTAAGACCCATTACATTCCATGAGAAGTAATTCATTGAAAAACTAGCATCCATAGATATATCCTCCGAATTCAAGTCCAAAAGGGTGTCATAACTATTTTTACGCAAAACCATTATTGGTTAGAATGCAAAAATTCCATGATTGTGCACTTTCTATTTAGTTGGAGGTGCAAAATCACCTTCCTCGAGGTGTCACAGAGGGCTTTGAGAGTGCCTTATTTCCATTTTATGGGGAGAAGCTAGAAGAAGAGACACGAAAGGAAAACCAACATTATCTTGTAAACCAATTTGAAATTTCGGTAACTCCACGGATGCCCTAGGAGGAGAGGATTGAACATTAGTAGAAGTGGGAGACGTCTCATGTGAATGTGAGACAAAATATATAAAGTATTTAAGAGGGTATAATGGGCTTAGGAAGGGTATGTGCAAAATGGTAATGAGTTAGGTTATGGTTTAATGACCTTGGGAGCTCCAAGAGAAGGGTGGAGAATGAGGGATTTACTACGGTAGTTTTTACGACCCACAATGATCCAACCATCTTCATCATAATCCTAAGAGGGTGCATATTAGGACTTTGAAAATATTTTTTTACACTCTACTAACAAAGGGTGGTCTCAAATCTTGTGGTCTATAGATTGACATTGGAAACAAGTGTTGGGAAGGTTAATGTAAACCACCCTTTGAGTGTATTGGGAGTCCCCACTTGGATGTTAATGGTTTCTTTGAGATCACAAGAGAGGTTGACCTCAACATAGACTTGTCTCTATGGTCTAGAAACATAAAACTTAGTAAGTCTTTGGGGATGACTTAACCTATTGATGAAGCAATGAAGTGCAAAAAGTGGTAACAAGGCATGGGAAGGCTTGAAAATTCCACCCAAACTAGGAATTTGAGATTTGTATGCTCTAAAACCACAAACTCACGAGTTCAAAGGGACACATGACGAGTAGGGAACTTCATACATACCAAGTGGAGGATTTATGCAACACCACGAATATGTTGGTCGGGTCAACAAAAAAAAACATAAAGAACCATTTGGTCATATTATGAACTGAGTATAACTTAATGCCAAACTGGGACCATGTCACTTGAAACCAAGAGCGAAGCATTATTTTAGAGGGAATCCTTCCAAAAAAATAGCCTATCATGCAACAATTCTCAAGACAATTATATGAATAATTAAATTGCTCAAGTGGTAATAAGATATTGGGGGTAAAAACATTACCTCGTGGAATAATTTGGGCACAAAATTTATCGGCTTTCTTCCTTAGAGGCGTCATCATAGTCAACCATAATTGCAATAACTAGACTATGTGAGTGGGAGGGCATTATAAAAGGGTACCCCAAAGGTGGGGTTGCTAAAAATGCTAAAATAAATGCAATTGCATGCGAAAAAATATCCCACAAAGAGCAATATGACGAAGTCCGAATATTAAGCGTGGACAATCAGTACAAAAACATAAAACCCAAGAAGAGCATTTTTTCACAACAAAGATTTGATTTATCATATGAACCTTTTCAAAATTATTAAATTCTTGAATTTAATTTGAGCTACAATGTAGTTTACATATTCTATTTTCCAAAGTGCCCATTTCCTAATTTCACTATGTAATCCATGTGAGCTAGTTTCTACTTGTTTTCTTCTTAAAGTTGAGAAAGTTATATGGGTATAATAGAGGTTAAAGGTCAAAATTGATGATAATTTATTCATTACATATATGAATCTGAATTGAAGTGCATGTGATTAATATTATTAATGTAAAATTATTTTTATATCTACATTTTTGAAAAAATTAATAATTATATTAATTGTTGTAAAATGATTTTAATCAAGAATAAAAATATCATTTAAAAATACTAATAAATTTATAATCTAATTATTGACATTTAGATATAAAAATCAAATATAAATTGAAATAAATATTTGAAATAGAATTAATATAATTAAAATATCGAATGGAGAGAAAACATACATGCTTAACTAGTAAGATCAATTAGCCATTATCTTAGTAGGATATAATATATGTATTAATGGGCTATTAAATGTTTTTTTTTTTGGGGATTATAAATCCATAGAGGAGGATAATTGAAGGGAGAAAGAAAACATGCCCATATCACAATCAATCAATCATAATTTTATTAAATACATTTTTAATTATATTTTATCGTGTACTTTGTTTTTGTTATTTCAAAATTTGATGTTGGTCATATGGACAAGTCATTGCTTTTATATATCTAGCTTTCATTTCTATATAGTAAGGGTAGTGGTCATATGGATGATCCTTAGATTACATCAGAATTTTAATCCATTAGACCAAACATTTTACAATCCTATTAAAACAATAACAAACATGTTTTTTTAAGAGAATAGTTGTTTAACACAAGTGTTGTCTCATTAGTTTTGAAAATGCCCATTCCTCTTTTCATATCGCATCTTCTACTACAAACATTGATCAAATAACTTATTTTATCTAACATCACCTCTTCAAACAACATAACTAAGAAATTACGTTGTTGTGTTCAGATACAACTAACAATGGACTTTTCTTTTTCTTGCTTGTTTCTTCTTTTTGATTTTCTTAAAAGATTTATTATTATATTAATATGTTGCTTAATGACCACCAACATGGACTAAACAACAATTTACACTACACCCACCTCTTTAACCATTCACACCTAAGATGTCAACATAATTTTTGAGCCAAAACAATCAAATGTTGATATAAATGGATTAAATCCGATTGTCGAATGTAAAATATTCTATTTGGACCAGTGAGGATTAGTGTGTGCTTTTCGTTCACACACATAATAGAGAAAGGAAGAGCCTAAAAACATGATTTTTTTAGCAATGACGTGTTAAATTTTAATTGCACTTCAAATAACTCTCATTTAAATAGCTAATGCATTAGGGAATAAAATAACACATCTATGTTAACTATCTTTTGGTTAATGTATTAACACCAAAAAGTGTTAAATATATAAGGTCTTTAACTATTAATCCAATTAATGTGTCTAATGTATAAGCTCTTCTCTAAAAAATCTCAACCAAAATTACAAAAAAAAGAGAAGAAAAATAACGGAAAAGCATATTTTTTTGCACCATTTTTTGATTTCTTTCTAATTAACTTTCACATTGTTCAAATTTTATACCAATAGGTATCTCAAGATGAAGATGGGAGATAAACCATACATTTCCAATCCACCTATACGAGGAGTACTACTTAATATGATGAGCCCTAAGAAAAACCTTCTTCATAATGTAAAGATTTTGCAAGAAATTGGCTTAAAAATAAAAACATAGCAAAAAGAATAACAATGTGAGTTTTATATTATGAGTCCTTGAGGATCAAACTTTGAACCCAACACTAAATATCAGAAACATGAAAAAGTACATATCACACCTCAAATTGAAAAATCAAATCACCACAAATCCATCCATCCACCTCTAAATATATTAACCTCCCAATTCTTAATCGTTTTCCTTTTATTTTTTATATTAACAAATGTTATATTCCATTTTTTGAATATTTAGGGGAGAGGAAGCAACCATGCTCGATCTTGGCTCACATCCGCCTTAAGCTAATACAATCTCAATGCAAAGAGAAGGTATAAAAACAATTCTCAATTGTTCAACTTTGTCTAGTACTCATCACCCTCCATTCAATCACATCTCCTAGTTAATTAGAAATTAGGATTAACAAGTAGGGGTAAGAAATCAAAATTTCTAAGAAATTAATACATTGTAGAGACGTCCATATAGATGCCCATTCATAAATTCATTACCACATGAAAATTTTTCCAATATAATCTATTAGAAGAACAAATCTAAAGAATTTAATGAGAGAAGAAAGAAAAACGAGGGCCCAATTCTAACTTCATACTCTTGCTTACATTAATTAATCCCTTCTCAAGAAATAGAAGCATTATGGAAAATATCACAACCACAATATAAGGCCCTACACACACCTCACTATTTGATGATTTTAACATACTCATAGGTACTTCTCATTGTCATTCATCAAGATTGAAAGAAAGAAAAAAGGAAGTGAAAAATCTTTCCACTGTCTTACATTATTCTCTCTCAATTACATACAAAGATGTTGTCACCAACCTCGACATGGTATAGTCATGTTGGGCAAGTTTAATAATAGTACACCCAACATTTTTATTATAATCTTCTAACACCCCCTTTACATTATGTTGTGAGATTGGAATTGGCAGTGGATGATATTACTCATTCACATATAAGCGTCATGTGTTGGTTGGATGCTCTAAAGGTTGGATTTGATCTAAATTCCATTCTAATACGCTTGAGAAAACTATCCAAAATATTTCTCCTTTTTTGCATATGATTTTCCTTCTAATATACAATGCCAAACAAATCCCTACATAATATTGTAGTATTGAGATCAATATTTATTGCAGATACCGTATTATGCATGACTAACATAGTCAATTATATAACCAATTTCAAAATTGTCTATCTTTGAAAATTTAAAAGTTATCATAAAAATTTCTAAGTATATACAAAACACTAAGCAATATACAAAATGTCACTCTAATTAAATTATGGTAGACAATAACTAACACTACTCCAACAATAAAAAATGTGTTTAAATAAATTATAATCATAAAATGGTCATATCACTTATTTTCTAAATAAACACTTATATTAAAATAACTTTCCAAATATCAATATCTTATTCCCTATCAATATAATATATTTTCTATTAAAGATGGTAATAATTTTTATAATTAGAAAAAGTGTATGGTATTTTTATTCCTTAAAGTATATATATATATATATATATATATATAAAATTTGACATAAAATTTAATTTTAAATTAGTTTAAAATTTTGAATCTAAAAATTATGGAAACATGCAAAGTTTAATGTTATAAAATGTCTCTCTTATTTAAAACTTGAAAATATAAATTTGGGACTCTTGAAATTTGAAATTTTAAATTTACAAATTTCGAGAATACAAAAAGCATGACTATTATATTCAAAAGAGCCCAAAAGTATCATATCTAAAATGTTGAAAATATTTTAGTTATTTTTAAAGTCATACGATGCCTTATAATTCATAAAGTTAGCACATGTAATCATTTTATTCGAGCCGTTGATGAAAGTGAAATACACATTATTGGTTCCAATATAGTAATCCATGAACACATAAATCTCAAAAATACAAAAAGTAGAATGATATAAAACATGACCATATTTTGTTTACAACTTGAAAATCAAACCCCAAACCTACAAATGATGAAACCTGAAACCCAAAAACCCCAATCCAAAAATATCATAGCCTAAAACATAAAAATCAAAACTTGAAATATAGATCCGAAACTTGGAAAAACTAAAATACAAATTCTAAAATATATAAACATGGAAACTTCAAAACTTTGTAAACTTCAAAATCCAAAACCTTTAATTTGGAAAACCTTAAAATTGAAATCCAAACCTAAAAATATTGAATTAGAGAACCCCCGAAAACACATTTATATTGTTATATAATGTCCTTGAAATCTAGAAAACAACAATAAAAACCCCAAAATTGAAACCTTACAACAAGAAAAACCTAAAAAAATAAACTCAAAATCCATAAACCTATAGACCACATAAACCTTGAAATTTGAGACTTAGAATTCCATTATCCCAAAACCCAAAAATACACAATTCTAGAATATTAAAAATATAAAAATTAGATTGATGTAAAACATGACTATCCTATTTGAAACTATAAAAACAAAACATGAAACCAAAAACATAAAATTTGAGAATTTGAAATCTTGAGAAACTCAAAACTAGAAACCTAATAATCAAAAACCTCAATACCGAATCCCAACAGATCTAAAACTTAAAAATCCAAAATCTAAAACCTGGAACCCACCACAAGGATACCCTAAAAACATGAAAAACACATTGATATAAAATCCCATAACATGAAATCAAAACTAAAATCCATGAACCTCAAAATCATGAAAACAAATATGCCAAAAACCTAAAATCATAAAACTTGATGTTTTATAAAATTGAAAAAACCAAAAACTTTGGAACCTAAACCCCAAACCCGAAATCTAAAACACAAAACATCGATTGATATAAAATGCCCTCGAATGTTAAACTTGAAATCCAAAAATTGAAATCCAAATTCAAAGACCTTGAAAATCAACAAACATTGATATTTGACTCTAAAAAATTATGAATTTAAAAATCCATATTTGAAACCAACAACTTGAAATCCATAAACCCTAAACCCCTCATCAAGAAACCTAAAACACATGAAAATAACGTTAATATAAAATGCCCACAAAAACATGAAACCTAAAACCCGAGAACCAAGACCTAAATGGTTAAATTCAAATTCCATGAACATGGAAACCCAAAAATATAAAAAATTAGAAAGTGTGAAATTCAAAAGCTCTAAATATGTAAAACTTAAAATATAAACCCCAAACCCTAAAACCTAAAAATCCTTAAAACCCCAAACCCAAAAATATCAAAATAAAAAACCCTAAAAATACAAATGATTTATTGATATAAAACATGATTCAAACTTGAAACATGAACCCAAAAACTAGACTATAAACCTAAAGACCTCGAAACCCAAAACTTGAAATCCCTAAAACCTAAAAACTCCTAAAACATGAAAAAATCTTATATACACACACCTCTATTTGAATAAACCTAATAGATAGTAATTTCAATGTTCCTATCTTTTTGTAATGTCAATATTAAGAGGTAATTCAATTATGATATTGCAATATGTGTATATAAGATTATTGAAAACATCAAATATAGAAACAAAAGTCCCAAATTATGTAAGGATATAATATTCGATCAACACTACTTCCAGAAAGTATATAGCTTAAATTAGGATTAGGGTTAAAAATAATTCACCGTTATACCAGATGTAGGGGTATAATGGTGATTTGAAACTGGATAAGGATGTTGTGCAGAGTGTCATAAAATTTCCTTTGAGATTTGGGATCCTAAAATCAGAGGAAATGTTCATCTATTTTAGAACAAGTTTTCTTGATGAATGTGTCATAGGGCTACTGAATGTGTCCTTTGATACTAAGATATCTAATCTATATCTAACACATACTTCACACGTGTTTATTGATCTAGGATATGTGTATGAATATTTTCAACAACTCTTCTACACCTATAAATATCATCTCTTTGTATTTTAGACCTATAAGCCTAAAAAGTGTTGTTAATCATATACATTAGATTTACCTCATCATTCCCCTTCGATACCTATGAGTGCTAGAATTTAAAATACACCAAAGCAGATTAAACTACTTGTAGTTTTCCAAGTGTCATGGAAGAGTAGAGGTTAGAAAAGTGCAAATAAAGATGGAGCCCTAGATTTATCCTCAAAACTTGGTAACATTGCTTGGCTTGAATTTAATTAAGGGATAAAGATATGTGATAAGGGTAAGAAGATAGATATAATCAAAATCGGATAACTCACGTTGTAATGTGCTCCAAGGGAGAGATGCTTCAATGCTTGGCTTGATGAATTTCTTAGAGTGCGATTGGATATGGAGCTCCCTAGATTCATCTAATAGATTGGGGGCATATTTATATATATGGTGACTTATGAAAATTAATTCTTGATCAATCAAATATAAGTTGACTAAGGTAATGTGTGAATTTGAAAAGATGACTATTGTAAGTATAAGGGGCTAGTTTATTGGAAATGTGAAAATAATTAGAGGGTCATCCACATCTATTACAATATGATGGAGCACCAACACATAAAAAAACATTGATATAAAAATGCATCATATTTGGTAGTTAATCTATCACAAGACTCTCAACCTTAAGTTTTTTCGAAAAAAAATTTGGTTTTAGACAACTTCATAAATCCCTTGCTTGAGGATCAATTTTTTCATCTTAGGAAACTTTTGGGAGTGAAGGCAATTTTCATTAAGGTGGGATAGTTCAGTGTTCCTCCTTCATTCCCTTTATTAAAGTACATATTAAGGGGGATGTCAGTGTATTTAAATAACCATACACTATCAGTATATAATTAAGGTGCACTTGTGATATTAGTTGTATTTTAGTATTTGGATAATTCACCCATTGGTGCACATTTATCCACATATATTAATAGGGAAAAGTATCAACCAATTTATTGACTTGATTATCTTCATTATTAATAGAAAAGTAAATTTTCCTTACAAGTTAACTACTCTCCAAGCCTAATAATAGCCTCTACTTGTTTTTATAAAAGTATGGAGAGCTAGTGTTAGTGATCAATCTTGTGGAAGAGAGTTTTTATTACTATGAAGAATTCAAGCCATAACTTCTTAATAAAATTGTGGTAGTCATGATACCCTTGGTAAATTTGTGTTATGTCTTTACTTTAAGCTTTCATTAATTAATCATGTATACATGCTTGTGGGTGTTTGTCTTATGGTTGTTAACTACGATTTTGGAGAGTAAATTGTACATTAATAATCATCCCAAATATTTCAATTCAAATTTTCAATGATGACATCTTTAAAATGCGACACTTTCTTTTTCTTGTCAAAATACATTAAAGAATGTAGTACTTAGCTCATGTTTGGTAACTTTTTGTTTTAACTCATATTTGTTTCTCTGGGTTTCTTTGCTTATGCTTTTTGTGATTCGTTGTGTATTTCTTAAGGGATTTACTTTTTTATTTATTTATTTCTTTTATCAACGTGTTTCTTAGATCATAATTGGTAAAAAATTAGCTCATATTTGTAATTTTTCTTCATAATAATTTTAATGAATGTGTTAGCTCAAATTTGTTTTTTTATGTTTTTCTACTTCACTATTTTTTTCTTATACGCTTCTTTCAATGCCTTTTATAAAGCATCTACGATCTCCATTCCACCTCAACATATTCTATGTTTGAGTCCTTGGCATTTTCTTTACCTCCTTGGTATGGATACAATCTACCACATTTAGTATATGCAAGATATCGATGCCTTCTAGAAATTCAATCTCATAAGATTTTTTTACAAACTTCTTCAAAACCTTACATGGCCCTATTTTCTTCAGCTTTTTAGCTTTAAATAAGCACCCTTAGGGAATATTTATTTATGCAAATGAGATAAGACCAAATACACTACCTAAAACTTAACTTCACTTCTCTTTTCATTTGCACACCGTTTTTTTATGTATTCATCTTCTCTAACTACCCTGCACACTTACTAGTAGACTTCTTTCATGTATTCTACAAAATCATTTTCTTCTACAGTCCTTTCTTCTTTATGTGGTAAGTCTTAAAATTTTGAAATTTTTCATGGGTCATCTCCACACATAACTTAAAATGGTATTCTTCATGTGATATCATTAAATCAATTGTTATAAGTGAATTACGATTATGCTAGTGCCAAGTCCCATATTCCTAGCTTATCCCCTACCAACCATATAAGAAAATCTACAAGACTTCTATATACTATTTCCATATATCCATCCATATGCAGATGATATGTTGAATTGAATTATATATTTTTATTTAACTTATTCCATAATGTCTACGAAAAAACCAACAAACTTTATATCCTTATTTGACACCATGCTTTGTAGAAACCCACACAAGTTTACAACCTCATTAAAGAAAAGGTTTGTGATATGATTCGTATCACTAGTCTTCTTGCGAGTAATAAAATGTGCAATTTTAAAAATATTTCTACCACATCATAGATGGAATTAACTCCTCTTTATGTCCTAGGCAAACGTAATATAAAATCCATGATTATATCCTCCCAATACTTCTTTGGTATGTGAAAAGGTTGTTATAATCATGTGTTTAGATATCCTTTTTTTTTGGTTGAAATATTATACATTCTTGTATAGTTATTTTCACATCCACTCTCATCCTCAACCAAAATTAACTCTCCACTACCTGTGCCAAGGTATTATTTAATCCAGGGTGTCTTTCCAATCCACCACTATGCTTCTCTTTGACCAAATTTATCTTGTATTGATCCTATGGGAATGCACACTCATATGCCTTTAAAAATAAGCCTTCTTGCACAAAATAATCTAACCAAGGGGTCCTATTAACATATGTGGGTGTTGCACATGCTTCCCATGTTTCATCAAGTATTCATCTTGTGTATACAAATATTTAATGGATTCACAAGGTGTCTGAGCATGATGTTTGATATACATAACTCTACATGATTAAAGATGTTTAACTTTACTTTTACCCATTTTCCTTGCTAATGGGGGTATCTTCTACTCTATGAGGTGCTATTGTTATATTTAAGAGTTTTAATTCATGTATTATGATTATGTTCAGTATATGATATGGTGATATATGTTTTTCTCATGAATTTGGGACTAACACATGTGGATGGTACATGACTAGTATATCTTGTTCTATGTACATTTTGCCTAATATCTATTTCTTATTTACACATTAGATTGCTCATTGATTTTATCGTGTGTATGCACCATTTGGCATATCATGTGTGTGTGACACTTTGTGTCCCTTTTTATGGCATAAATAGCCTTTGATTATATAACCATTGGTCTATTCTATGTGTGCAACATTTTTGTGTCTCTTGTGTGTGTTAAATGCGTGACATTGTGCATGACTTTATGTGTGAGCTTGTTTGATTTTATTTTGGTTGTGTTTTATATCATCTATGTGCCATGATGTATATCATGCACTCTTTATTTGAGTTTTTCTAAATTGTGGCCACTTACAACTACCTTCTATATGATGATTATTGGATACACTTATATTATTTTGAGTTAAGCGATCTACATGACATCTCAATCACCTCAAAAGAGGGGAAATATAATAGGTTTATTTTAGGAATATCAATGGAATACACAAGGACGTGATTATAGGGATATATTACAGGTTATAGGTTACATTATAAGCTCACTACATTTATGAAAAATGGAGGGGCATGCTTACTATGACATGTACAAATTACAGATTCATTGCATTTATTACACACGTAGGGGCATGATTATCATGTGAAATTCAAATTATAGATTCATTTATATTTATTACAAATATACGAGTTATTATTATTGTGGTACATATATATTATAGATTCATTACATTTATTATAAATACAAGGGAATGATTACTATTACATGTACATATTATAGATTCACTTCATAATATTACAAGTCTAGGGTGTATAATTATTATGGAAAATACATGTTACAAATTAATTGCATTTAATATAGAAACAAGTGGCATTAATACCTTACATACTATTACTTATATTTCAATAATTTTCAATAATTTCAAGACATTCAAGAATTTACAAACCTAGATACATATGTAGTGGTGTGGTTTATTAAATGAGGTGCATTAGGTTGAACACCCAATGTTCTATATTATTATAATTTGTTTTCCCATGTGGTTCCACTCATCTTCAATTTTTGGCTATATTATGCCCCAAGACTCCCATTTACTTTTATTGTTACTAATCTCACTATATATGTTAGGTTTTTTCATCTCTCCACTCTCTTGCATTTCTAGTTTGAAAACCGCACCCCAACATTTTATTTTTTTCTAATTGAGGTTTTATCACCCCTCAATTCTCCATGGCTTCTATTAAAATATCCATATCTCTACACATTTGTAAATGAGCATGTTATTATCCATTTACAAAGAAAATTTGGCTCCAGACATATAGGTATACTCCTTCCTTTCTTCTCTATACTTTTACAAATGACAACTTCAATATTTTCATAGTTAATTATATCAAATAGGGCATTTACTGTGTACTCCCCAGCCTGCCATTTTCTCAAAGTAAACACAATGGGTTGAAAATATTTATTTTTCAATAATTATAAATCCATTATGACATCTACAATGCAACTTGTTGATCTACGAGAAGAATCTAAGAAGTATTCTAGTAGGGAAAATTTTAGGAATCATAACTTTTGCACCATAGCTTGATTGACTGTTCAAAATGCATCGAAATATTGGAAGACATAAATATGTTAAAGAGATGTAGAAATTTGTTTAGAAAATTTTAACCCTCAAAATCCGCTCCTAAAGACCTCAAAATGCAATTTTTGTAGCGTTATTTGTTGGGTTTAAAATGGTATTTTAACAAATTCCACGGTAAGGGACAACAAGTCCCTCCTCTTTATGGGAGAGGTTCCATTATTAAAGCAAGCAACAAAGCTTATATACAAATGTAAAAATTTCATCTTAAGGACGGACTTCTGACATCTTGAAATGCTTTTTCACCAAAATAACTTATCAATACAAACGAATGGAAGAAACTGAAGAAACGAAGAGTAGAATATAACAGTACTTTCAAGAAATATAGATAGCAGAGTATAACCTTATATGTACTGAGAAAAGGTGATACATAATAAAATCATTCACATTCACAGCATAAGATATCATTCCATAGACACAAAGTTCTATAAATCATATCAATAAGAACACAAAGTTTCTTAATACAGAAGATAAATGATCCACAGATTTCAGGTAAGCAAGAAGAAGAGACAATAGATGAAGATAGAGAGAAAGGGGAAATTCTTTTGTATTGATTGCTTTCGATTCTATTTACACTTCAAAAGTATCAGAGTCCAACATTTGCAATGAGCTAAGCTCTTACATTTATAGATGAAGCAAAGAGAGGAGAAGAAGAGAAGGAAAGAAATCTGATTTGGAAGCTCAACCACCAACCATTAATGCCCCTACAAATCAGCTTACAATCTATCAAATCTGGTTCTCGTATGTCTCTAGTGGCAGTCTTTGAAGAAGGATGGAAGATCAGATCGAGTTGATCTAGTTGAAGCAGTTTGATCACATATTAATGACATGAGAGATGTTTTCCATATTTTCACCCAAATCAAGATATCCAGTCGGTTCTCCATGTCTGTTTGGCATGTTGGAGAAGGAAGGATGGAAAATCAGATTAGATCTAGGTAGTTGAAGCAATCGGATCACATATTAATGGCTTGAAAGATTTTTTCTAGATTTCCAACCATCAAATCCTACTAAAAACAATATTTTATGCTTCCATGGCATAAGAGAGACCAAGATCTTTCCAATAGTATAAAATTTGTCGAATTTTGAGCACTGGAGTGAAAGTTATGCTCATTTGAATATTTGAATCGAATCCGTACAAAATGAAAATGCAATTTTCACAAAATGGATCCATGGGCCCGAAATTGAAATTGTGCCTTTAGCGTAAAAGATGCAAAGTGCAAAAAGTCTCCCTCAAACCCCACAGCCCGTAACTTCACTTTTGATATAGGTCTGACACGTGGCTTTACCTGAGTGGTAATGGAGTCACGACTCACTTTATAATTTTACTTCTTTTGGAAACAAGGCTCAAAATCTCAAAGTTCTCCACCGACCCACTTCCCCATTTTGAATTTTCAATGTGGGCTCAAGATCTAACTTTTTCTTTTGGTATGATCGGGGGTCATGTTCACTTTATCACTTTACACCTTTTATGGAAACAAGGTTCAAAATCTCAAAGTTCTCCACCGACCCGCTTCCCTGTTTTGAATTTTGATGCGGGCTCAACATTTGACTTTATCCCTTGGTATGAGCAGGGCTGCGGTTCACTTTATCACTTTACACCTTTTATGGAAATAAAGCCAAAATTCCTAAAGTGTCCCGACAACCCGCCTCTTCGCTTTGACTTTCGATGCAGGCTCAACATTTGAATTTATCCCTTTTGGCAATAAAGCCAAAATCTTCAAAGTGCTCCGATGATCCACCTTCCGCCTTGACCTGAAACATGGCCACGTGTCCCCTTTGCAGGTGTTCTTTCTGTTTTTTGTGTTTTGACTAAGTCCCTCTATTTGGCAAAGGCTTTATGTCTGACTCGGGACACATGAAGGATTCTCGCTTATTTGGAGACTCTGTTTGGACCTGACCTTCAGAGGTGCGTCGGTTGGACACATGGTATTGTGCATGGGCCCGCTCCATTTCCTTTATATTCTGCCTAAGTCCCTCCATTGGCGGAGATGTTCCACCTAACCTGAGACACGTGGAGAGCTAGCGCACACATTTGAGACCTACTTTTGGATTTTCACCCCGAAAGAGCACCAAAGGACACATGGGGCTTTCCACCTTCTCCCTTTCCTTAGCCGATTCAATGGCTAGTTCTGGCCCTTTGACTTCTATTGGACCCTAGACACGTGGAGAGTTAGCACTTGTTTAGTGAACCACTTTTAGCTTCGACCTTGAAGGTGCGTTGATGAGACACGTGGCGCCTTCCACTGCCTTAGGATTTTTAACAATTGATTTAAATTTTGAGGCTGTGAACATGTGGAGGGATGGCACTCATTTGGGGTCTGTCCCTTAGGTCTCACTTCTAAAGTTGCACCGATGAGGAATGTGGAGGCTTTCACCACCCTCTTATACTTAGTCAATTAAATGGCTCCGAATTTGGCTGGCTCTGTCTTTTCTCGACCTTGGACACGTGGGAGAGGGTGCTAGTTTGGGGTCTCTCTTTAAGCCATGCCTTTTAAATTTGGGTCGATGAGACACGTGGAGAGTCTACACTCACTTAGGATCCTTTGAACTTGACCTTTGGAGGTGCACTGTTGGGACGTGTGGAGGATTCCGCCAGCTCTTTACACTTAACCGATTTAGCGGTGGCTTTGTATTTTTGGACTTGGACCATGTGGAGGACTGTACACATTTGGGGTCTCTAGGTTTGTGTACCATACCAAAAGTGCATCGAAGAGACACATGACACCTTCCACGGTCCTTCTATACTTAGCCGATTCGGTCCTCGATTGAACATTGCCTTTCTCCATTTTCTCTGCGCTTTGATCTCCTTTGATGGCGTTGGCCTCCTTCCGACCTTTCCCTTTTATTGTCGGATTTTAGAATGTGAGCTCGCATGAATGAACTACCCCTTCCGATTTTCTTTTGTGCGGTTTGTGTTTGATCAATTTTTCTGGGGGAAAATTGGGATAATAGGCACCAACTCAAATTTTTGAAACTTGACTTGAAAAATGAGGGGAATTTTGAGGGTGACAACAACTGGCTCTTTCTGGGGATGACTTGGCTAGGACAGAGGAACAAGGCAAGATCAAGAACCATAGAAAAATCTAGGGAAGTAGACCAGTGCCTTATCCATTGGGAAAATAGAGTCAAAGGCAAAACCAATATAGAAGACAACACACATGGAAGGGAAACAAACCAAAAAGGAAAGAAAAAAAAACAAAACACAACACCACACACATATATATACAAAAGGATTGCCTAATCACCTAGGACTTGAACAACTTCAAATATTTCCCACTATAAGGAAGTGGGAGAGAGGATCCATCCATATAATCCAAGTAGAAAGAATTTTCTCTAACAAGTGTCTGATTTTGAAAGGTCCAAGCCAAAGAGAATCAAACTTACCATGGCTTCCTCGAGGTTCATGTCTTTTGTCCCACAGTAGAACAATGTATCCCACTTGAAAATCTTTGGGCTAATTTTCTTATCAAACAAAGATTTCACCTTCAATTGATGAGCTGAGATCCTATCAAAAAATTTGCATCCTATCTTCATCTAGCTTCTGAAGATACATGATCCTCTTGTCCAAGGAACTGGTGAAACTTGTATTTTCAATAGCCTTCATTAAGTGCAAGGCTAAAAATTCCACTGTTACTTAGTAGCTGAGCTTCAACACCATACACCACCTAGAATGGAGACATCCCAATTGCTCTTTTGGGTGTAATTCTATTTTCCCAGAGAGCATCATAGAGCTTCTTGTGCCAATTCCTTTGAGAGTCATTGACAAGCTTCCGAACAATGGTTACCAAATTCTTATTTGTTGATTTTACTTTTCCATTCCCTTGAGGATAATAATATGAAGAATGAGCAAGGGAAATTTCATAGCCATAGAAAAAATCCATCATCTCAGAAGAAGAAAAATTGGAAGCATTATCAGTCACAATTTTGTTTAGTACCCCAAACCTTATCAAGATGTTCTCCTTGATGAAATTACACACCACCTCAAAAGTAGTGCTTTTGACTAGAATAGCCTCTACCCACTTTGTGAAGTAATCTGTAGTAGTTAGCATGTGAGTATGTCCAACACTTTGGAAGGTGGGTTAAGAGTTCCAATGAAATCCAATCCCCACTATTGAAAAGGCTCATCAATCACTACTAGGTTTGAGTGGTAAAGCAACCAACTTAGGTCTCCCAACAAAATTCTGACAGGCTTCACACTTACCTACCCATTTTGATGCATCTCTGAAAAATGTAGGCCAATAGTACCCTGCATCAGAAGGATTTTATGGGTAGTGACAGCAGAAGAGAAATGCCCTCCACAAGCTTGATCATGAAAAGATGAAAATAAATTCTTCTGTTGCTCTTTGTCCACACATTTAAGGAATCTTCCATCTATGCCTCGCTTGAATAAAGCATTTTCCCATAATACATACTATGCAAACCTTAGCTTAATAGCTCTCTTTTCCTTGGCACTCAAGTGGGATGGACACTCTCCATAAGTAAGAAAATGTGCAATACCAACATACCATTCATCTGTTGAACTGAGGAAGAGGACAACAGAACATCAACTGCTTTTTTGGACAATTCTTCATCAACCCCTTTTCGCAATAAGCTCACATAAGCCTTTACCTTGAAATATCTTAGTTGGCTTGATATCAAGGTCATATTCTTGGAATTTTTCTACCCAATTTCCTCTCTTAGTTCCAAACTCCTGTTGTGTAAGAATAGACTTGATGGTTGTATCAGGTACAAGCACAACAAAGTGAGAATTAAGAATATAAAAATGAAACTGCTTGACAACTTTGACCACTGCAAAAGCATGTTTCTCCATCATAGTATATTTCAATTCATGAGCTTTTAGAACATAGCTCATGAATGCAATTGGAAGTTCATGATCCTCGAATTTCTCTTGAGTTAGCACAACAACCAAGGTACTCTCTGTAGCATAGCAATAGATAATAAAATCTTTTTGAAATCAGGACATGCTAAGATGGGGTTTTATAATGGCTTTCTTGATACCTTCAAATTCTTCTTTACCTTTGGAAGTCCAACCAAAGTTTTTCTTTCCTTTCATCATGTGAGCAACACTCATAGTTAGTTCTACAAAATCTGGAATGAATCTCCTTAGGAAATTTATCTTGCCAAAGAAAGAGTGAACACCCTTTTTGCTTGTGGGAAGAGGAATCTGTGGATTGCTTGAACTCTTTCTAGATCTATCTTGATCCCTTCTTTGGAAACAATATTCCCCAACAACTTGCCTTCAGTAACACAAAAGACAGACTTCTTAGGATTGAGGGAAACTCCATGTTCTCTACATTTTTGAAGAACTATTTCTAGATGCTGAAGATGATCTACCCTTGTTTTGGAAAAAATAGTCAAATCATCAAGGTACACAACAATACACTTTCCCTTTAGACTACCAAAAGCTAAATCCATTGCCCTCTGAAAAGTGGCACCAACATTGATAAGACCAAAAGGCATTCTCTTGTAGGAAAAGGTGCCCCAAGGAGTAGTAAAAGCAGTCTTGTGTTGATATGGGGTACTTGACTTCCACTTGATTGTATCTAGAGAATCCATCTAGCATAGACAACATCTCAGAGCTTGAGATAGCTTGCAAAACTTGATCCATCATGGGGAGTGGATAGTTGTCTTTTAGAGAGGCTTGATTCAAATTCCTAAAATCTACACAGATGTGGATCTCACCATTCTTTTTCTTGGACAGGCACAATTTTGGAATCCATGTTGAATGATGTATAGGGAAAATAATCTTGGCTTTTAGTAACTTTTGGATCTCTTGAAAAATAGTATCAGAAACCTTAGGATTATACTTCCTTTTCTTCTGCTTGAAAGGTTTGATCCTAGGTTTCAGAGGGATATAGTGTTGCATCTCCTTTGGTTGAAAATCCTTGAGATCATCATATGAATAGGAAAGAACATCAACATAATTTTTAATAGGTTTATTGCTTTCTTTTTCTCTTCTTGAGTGCAACATTTTCCAATATTCACCACCTTGGGTTCATCATTGCTTCCAATATTGACCTTCTCATACTCAGCAGATTGTCGAGTCCCTTGAGAAGCTTTAGATTTGATGAACCTATCATGTTTGTCAAATAGATCTTCTAGACTCACCAGTCCTTTGGGAATCTTGTTACCCTTCAACTTAATACAACCATCTGATCCATCTCTTCCTTGATATCTTCCTCATTAGAGGGCACATATTCTCTAGGCAGAGTTTCACTTCCTTCAAAATATAATTGATTGAAGTTATCTTTAAGCTCCAAGAAAGAGAGCAAGTGTTGATCATCATTGAAAACCTATCAGTTGTTTGCATTATCCGGCACACTAGGCCTATGAATCATTTCAATGGTAAATTTCTCTTGAGAGAAATTTGGATGAGGAATCAACAAAGATCCTAAGACAACTAGAGAATCAACTCTAGTATTCTTTTCTCTTGGCACAAATTCAATTGAGAAAGCATCAAGGAATTCAATAGAATCCCAAACAAGATTTCTATAATGTTTCAATCTCCTATTCTTGACTTGGTAAAGATCCCTTACCTATTTCACAATCAACTCTGCATCACCATGAGCACAAAGATTCCTTACTCCTATTTCTTTTGCCTTGCTCAACCCAAGGATGAGAGCCTCATACTTAGTTGTATTATTTGTATTTTCAAATGAATCTTGAAATAAAATGGATGAATCTTTCCTTCTGGAGAGATTAACACCACACCACTCCAGAACCAGCTTGAAGAGTAGCTTCCATCAAACTCCAAAGTCCAAATGCCATTGGGATCATGAATCACTCCCTTAGGAAGACTTGCCTCATCCTCTGACATGATCATATAGTTTCCATGCCCAATATCTTCATAGAGTATTTGTGCTTTTGGATCATCAGTCTTTTGCACAATATACTCATTTTCTTTTCAGTAACAACTTTCTTATTTTTCCATTGACCGGATCAAAGCATGTGACCAGTCCATCTAAATTTCACCTCCTACCTCTTTACAGAAATTCCTACTCAACAACATACCATATGAGGGAGGAATATCAACAACCAAAATAGTGGCTAAGACCCTTTTCTCTGGAAAAGTAGCAAAGGCTACTTGTGCATCTTTAATCCTTCCAACCAAAGGAACTTTTCTACTCTCCATGGAATAACAGGAACCAAAGGCATGTGTTAGAGTCAGGCCCAAAGCATGAGCTACTTTTTAGGCATTACATTTTCTGATGCTCTTGAGTCTATGACACAATTACTGAGCTTATGGCCAACTATGAGGAGAGTCACATAAAATGGTTCAATTTTCTCATTAGGAGAAGTGACTATAGCCACAAGGCTTGGTTGAGGTGAGGAAGAGGGAGTGGGAAAAAGACCTTTAGAAGTATTGGATGAGGCTTTGGATTTGGAATTGACAAATTTTACCATTTTAGTAAAGGATTTTGGATGGGTTTGGTAAAACTCTGCCTCTAAAATTTGGATCTTTGTCTTCTTAAGGTGATCAATGATATCAAAAGATCCTAGAGGTGGATGGGGAATCATTACTAGGAACTTGAGAAACTTTTGATTTATCAATTTTAGGAGTTGAAGGACAAGAAGTTTTGGAAACGAAGTAGAAGGAAAAGGATTAGCATTACTCACCTTTTGTGTGGAGGCAGTGGGAATAGGAGCTCCTCTTCTTGCAACCACTAGAATAGTTATAGGAAACTCCTTGGATTTCTTAGCAGGTTGCATCACTTTTTCTTTTTGTTCATTTGTTCTTAAGTCATAACAACATATGACTCACTATTCATATCTGTCACTCTTTCATCATATTCATCTTCGTCATCCATACCTTCAGTGGTAAGGAAATGAACTTGAGATCCACCAAGTTCCTCTTGTTCTTCATCAACCTCTTCCTCTGGGTCTTCAAAGTCTTCATTAAACTCCTCATCATCAGGTTCTTGAACTTCACAAGTTGCATTGACTAGGAACCTTGATAGGTGGGCCTTCAATAGCCAATTTATTCTGAGAAGGAGGTAACCGGTTCCTAGGCTGAAAATTCCTTCTTGGAATATCTTGATAAGGAGTATGTTGAGCCAATTACTTTTTGATGGCAATGAGATCATTTGCCAACTTCTGCACTAACTGATCTAAATTGGCTCCAAGAGAGGAAGAGGAGGATGCTTTAGACTTAGAGGGTTCTTTTTTAATTTACCAGACATGATTAAATCATCCTCAACACTGATAGCCAAACACTGATCAACATCCAAAGTTGTAAGGTTAGCTCTCCTTAGTGCATAACTTACTTTAGGTAACTAAGCATTGAGGAAGAAGCATTTTTGGATTTGATCTACATGATGAGTGTTCTATGGAATTTTATGAATGATCTTGTTGAATTTGGCCACAAATTCTCTCATGGGCTCATGTGGTTCCTTCTTGATATGAGAAATTTGAGCCAAGAGAGCATGCACATCTTCAACAGGTTTGAAACATTGCTCAAACTAAGTTGTCAAGGTGGTCCAATCAGTAATTGACCCAGCAAGAAGATGATAGAACCAATCGAAACATTATCCTACAATGTTTCTATAAAGATCCTGATAGAAATGTCTTCATGCTCAATCCCAAGAATCCCACATGCAACGTTGAAGGCTGCAATGTGTTCATTTGGGTGTACCTTCCCATCACCTCGGAATTTAGGAAAACCTTTCCTACTACTCCTGGGTAACTCATGCAATGGTTGAGGAAGAGCAAGAGGCCCAATCCATTGTCCCCAAGGCAGAGGTGCTTGCCATCTGTGGGAAGATTGTCTGAAGGGGAACTGAAACACCAACAAGTATCAGAGCAAGAAGATTAGGGTTGAGTTGTTATGGAGGAATGCTATTCTTGGAATTTTTGTCTTTAACATGAGGTGTGCTTGTAAAATGAGTTCCTCTATTCCTTCTTACTTTGGAAGAAGAGAGAATTTTTGTTGCATGGGGCGGCCATCTCAAGAACAAAAACAAAGGTGGTGACCCGTTGGTCACGAGATCATTCACCCATGTAGTGATTTTTCGAGAGGAGCCTCGGTGACACAGAAGTTGAAAATGAGAATCTTGACCCCAGAGAGCTTTCTTCCCACTTGTATATCGTAGAGTCACCACCTGCTGAGGCCAAATATGGACCGAAAAAAGATCTTGAAGTTGTTTTAGAAAGGGATACGTTGAAACGAAATCCCCATTAGAGTCACCAAAAACTGTTGGGTTTTAAAATGGTACTTTAACAAAACCATAGTCAGGGGATAACAAGTCCCTCCTCTTTATGGGAGAGGTTCCCTTATTGAAAGCAAGCAACAAAGCTTATATAAAATGTACAACTTTCATCTTAAGGCTGGACTTCTAACATCTTGAAATGATTTTTACCAAAATATCTTATCAATACAAATGAATGGAAGAAAATAAAAAAGGGAAGAGTAGAAATATAAATGAATTTCAAGGAAATATAGATAGTAGAGTATAACCTTATATGTACTGAGAAAATGTGGTACGAAACATAATCATTCACATTCACAACATAAGATATCATTCCATAGACACAAAGTTCCATAAATCATATCATTAAGAACATAAAGTTTCTTAATATAGAAGATAAATGATCCACATTTCGGACCTCGTAAGCAAGAAGAGACAATATATGAAGATAGAGAGAAAGGGGAAATTATTCTGTATTGATTGCTTTCAATTATATTTACACTTCAAAAGTATCAGAGTCCAACATTTGCAATGAGCCAAGCTCTTACATTTATAGATGAAGCAAAGAGAGGAGAAGAAGAGAAGGAAATAAATCTGATTTGGAAGCTCAACCACCAACCATTAATGCCCTTGAAAATCAACTTACAATCTGTCAAATCTGGTTCTGTATGTCTTTGGCGTGTTGAAGAAGGAAGGATGGAAGATTAGATTAGAGTTGATCTAGTTGAAGCAGTCTTATCACATATTAATGGCATGAGAGATGTTTTCCAGATTTTCACCCAAATCAAGATATCTAGTCGGGTCTCAATGTCTGTTTGGCGTGTTGGAGAAGGAAGGATGGAAAATCAAATTAGATTTGGGTAGTTGAAGCAATCAGATCACGTATTAATGGATTGAAAGGATTTTTCTAGATTTACAACCATCGAATCCTATTAAAAACAATATTTTATGCTTCCATGGTGTAGAGGAGACCAAGATCTCTCCAACAATATAATTTTTTTCAAATTTTGAGCACTGGAGAGAAAGTTATGCTCATTTGAATATTTGAATCAAATCCGTACAAAAATGGCAAAAATGTAATTTTCGCAAAATGGATCCGTGGGCCCGAAATTAAAATTGTGCCTTTAGCGTAAAAGATGCAAAGTGCAAAAGTCTCCCTCAAACCCTACAGGCCCACGACTTCACTTTTGATATAGGTTTGACACGTGGCTTTACCTGAGTGGTAACACCGATCAAAGAGGGGCTATGCCCTCACACTGCTCGCTCGTTTATCCATCACACTCACTTCATAATTATACTTCGTTTGGAAATAAGGCTCAAAATCTCAAAGTTCTCTGTGACCCACTTCCCGGTTTTGAATTTTCAACGTGGACTCAAGATCTAACTTTTTCCCTTGGTATGAGCGATGTTGTAGTTCACTTTATCACTTTACACCTTATATGGAAACAAGGCTCAAAATCTCAAAGTTCTCCACCAACCCGCTTCCCCATTTTGAATTTTCAACGTGGGCTCAAGATTTAACTTTTTCCCTTGGTATGAGTGGGGCTGCAGTTCACTTTATCACTTTACGCCTTTTATGGAAACAAAGCCAAAATTCCTAAAGTGTCCCAACAACCCGCCTCTCCGCTTTGACTTTCGATGTGGGCTCAACATTTGACTTTATTCCTTTTTGGCAATAAATCCAAAATCTTGAAAGTGCTCTAACGATCCACCTTCCCGCCTTGACCTAAAACATGGCCACGTGTCCCCTTATAGGCATGTTCTATATTTTTCATGTTTGACTAAGTCCCTCTATTTGGAAAAGGCTTTATGTTTGACCTAGGACACGTGGAGGCTTCTCACTCATTTGGAGACTCTGTTTGGACCTAACCTTTGGAGGTACGCTAGTTGGACACATGGCATCATGCACGGCCCACTCCATTTCCTCTATATTTCAGCCTAAGTCCCTCTCGTTGGTGGAGAAGTTCTGCCTAACCCGAGAGACACGTGGAGAGAAATTGGTGCACATTTCCCTTGAAAATCAGGACCTACTTTTGGATTTTCCCCGAAAGAGCGCTGATCTAAGGGACACGTGGGCATTTCCAAATGGTTCTCCTTTCCTTAGCCATTCAATGGCGATTTTCCCCTTTTGACTTCTTCCATGGACCCTAGAAACATGGAGAGCCGGTGCTTGTTTGGGAACCACCTTTGGCTTCGACCGCTTGAAGGTGTGTCAATGAGACATGTGACACTTTTGATATCCACCGGCCTTAGAATTTTCAACAAGTTCTGATTAAATTTTGAGGTTTGTGACCATGTGGAGGGACGATCGTTTGGGGTCTGTCCTTGGGTCTCACTTCTAAAGTTGTATCGATGAGGCACATGGAGGCTTCCACCGACCCTCTTATACTTAGTCGATTAAATGGTTGGCTCTGTCCCTTTTTTTTCAAAGTGCTGGACCTTGGACACATGGAGAGCTGATGCTTATTTTGGGGTCTCTCTTTGGGCCACACCTTTTGAATTTGTGCCGATGAGACACATGGAGAGTCTGCGCTCGCTTAGGATCTGCTTTGAACTTGACCTTTGGAGGTGCGCTGTTGGGACACGTGGAGGCTTCCGCCGACTCTTTACACTTAACTGATTCAATGATTGGCTTTGTATTTTTAGACTCAGACCACGTGGAGGGCCTGTGCACGTTTGGGGTCTCTGCATTTGTGCACCATACCAAAAGTGCACCGAAGAGACACGTGGCACCTTCCGTGGTCCTTCTATACTTAGTTAATTCAGGCCTCGATTGAACACTGCCTTTCTCCATTTTCTCCTGCGCGCTTTGATCTCCTTTGATGTCGTTGGCCTCCTTTACCAACCCTACCCCTTCATTATTGGATTTGGAATGTGGGCTCGCATGACTAAACCACCCCTTCCAATTTTCTTCTGTGCAGGGTTGTGTTTGATCAATTTTACTAGGGGGAATTGGGATAATAAGCACCAACTCAATTATTTTGAAACTTGACTTGAAAAATGAGGGAAATTTTGAGGGTGACAACACTATCTAAAATAATAATATCCAAAAATAGTAATTTCGTGAAATTTTTGCATATGTAATGCATGTAAGATGAACTTGTTGATAAAAAGTATACCAACAAATAATCTATACCATTTCACCTAACATAAATGGTCAAGTTGGAATCATACTAGTTTAATCTGAAGAGACTTAAGAATATTTTAAGCGTCGGTATTTTAAGTGTAGGTTAATTGTAGACCAACCTAAGATTTTGGGAAAGTTTCTATCTTATAAAGCAAAGAAGGGATATACAAACAACAAAAAAAGAAACCAACAAACACGCAAGAAAAGGACACAACAAGACCATTTACTATTAAATTAGATATGAAAATGAGATCATTTAAGTATCTTAGTAATCCTTCATCATAGTTCATATAAAATGATAAATCACTTATTGATAAGATTGATTCCTTTAAAGAAATTATTATCTAACCTTTATCTAACAAAGTGAAGTCTATTTACGAGACAACCTCTTGAAAAGGTGAAAATTATAAGTGATGATTTAATGATCTCATATTTGTAATTTATTGATCAAGTGATGTAATGATCTTGGAGATAAAAACAAAACAACAAATAAGACAAAAACATAAACACATTATTCACAAGTATGACACATTTGTACAATTTGTAAGATAAAAATGAATATGACTATGTTGAAGAGAAACATATTTGTATTTATGAAATGTACAATGATTTCCAAAACAATGTCTAACAAGAGTCATGATTCAAATCAAAAGCCAATATGGATATCGATCCATATTTATCTCAAGATTGAAATGAAGATGTCATTCATAGTATGCTCTGGATATGACAGATCAAAATATGCACTCAATTTAGATGAGATATATAACAATAAAATTAGATAATCAGTAAAATAATATTAAAAATGGATATAATTACTATATTAGAATTTCATACTCAGACCTCAAAACAATGTCATCTTAACACATGTAAGATCACTTATCTCAGAAAACCATTTGCATAGAAAGTATTTCTTTTCAAGCAGAATAAGCTTTACAAATTACTATAATACATGAGTTCTCATCTTCCAAAAATGTGTTCCTCCAAGCCCTTTTATAATTCTTCCTTTGAAAAATCAGTTACAACCGATTTGTCTCCAAATAATTAAATTAAATAATAAATATTACATTTCATTTTTTAGTGAGACTTTATAATATTTTATTAAATATCAAGTGAAAGGACTCGGGTAACTATCTTTTTAAAAATAAAGATGAATTTTAAACATTGAGGAATGAGACAAGAAAGGAAAGGGGGCCCACCTAATATTAATACACTAAATAAAATACATAACATAACCATTCAACATTCAAATTCATTTAAAACATAAATAATCCATCACATCTAAAATGATCATCAAAACATAATCTAACATGTTACCAAGACTGCTACCATCAACCAAACCAAATATATATCTTAAGATCATAAATCCAAACTATCACATGCCATAAAATGTAAACCCAAAATGTTGTTAAGTACTTGAAAATATCTGATCAAATCCATATCTAAAATAGAAAACAAAAAGTCATATTATGATAAAAATGTATTCATCTCCAATAAGATTAAGTAATGGTGTCCCAGTCTCATCAAGTCTACATACTCATAAGGAACAACTAGAAGAGTAGTGTGAGTGATGGCCTCTGACTCCTCTACCTCCAATTTCAATCTCTTCAATGCCCTATTCACCCTAGGAACAACAGAAGAGGACCTAACATGCTTAGGGAATGGGTGTGAGTCATGTGAGAAAGATGGTTGGATCTCGCCTAAGTAGTAATGGTGAATTAATAAGTGGTTGGACATTACATTGAGGCATGTGTGATGAATCGAATGGGATGAGAAGTTAGAAGAAAAGGATTATGATCAACATGAGCACAATTAATATTTTTCGTGGAGAGGATTATTGTGAACACTTCGGGAGGGATGGGTACAAGGATAACATTCGATAATTTGCAATACTTCATGTAAACAAGGTTCATTGGCATCAAAGTGTACAGAGACACAAGTAGGACCAGTTCTCATAAAAGACCTCCTACCTCAAGCGTACTAGTTCCCCTTCGGCCACCCCTAGGTGAACCTCTCTGCCATTGTGAATGACCTTGAAAGCTATTATGACCCCATGAATGGTGAGAACTTGATCCTCTAGAATTTCCCCATCCATCCTAGCCTAACATGCTGTAAAAAATGAGAGGAAATGACAAAATTAATAAAAAATTCAACTGAAGGTAACTTCACAACTTCACAATTTTTCTCAAGAAAAAGTGAACTAAAATCCTTTGATTTATATTAACATGATAAGTGAAAATATTCATAGGTGGAAACCACTTAGCCAATCTAACAACAACTGAACCATTTATAAAACAATTTCAATTATTGATCATAAACCGAACCTTAATAATTCCAAATTAAATGCAAACTTCACCAAATTTCAATCAATACTTCAAAATTTCTTGCACTTTCTAGCACAGTTTCATTTCAACGTATTTTTATCCTTGAAACTTATATCTTATAAATGAAAACATCCAAAATATACTCAAAAGGAATGACTATTTCAAATCACTTTATTTCCATAACATTAAATTGAAATTGTGTTTTTGGGCATGGATTTATATTAAACAATCAAAATAGAGTGTATATTGAATTGAACCCATGCAAAAAGAACAATTTTCATGCAAGACCGACAATACTTCCATTTGTCTGTTATTGTTCACAACTCATTATCTGATTCACAAATGCAAAATTGGGCATACCAAAATGCTTTTATCTAATTCACGAATTCATATTTTCAACAAAATGACATACGCAGCACAAAGAATGGTCATTTCCTAGAATAGCTTTAGAAACATGTGAAATATTTATCAAACTCATTTAAAATAAGAGATTTTAAATGAAAAAGAATGTAAGTAAAATTTCATGCTTCTTTCTTATTTTTCTTAATAGACCGTAACTTGAATTAGGTCTTAAAAATCAATGTATGTGCAACTTAAAATAAACATCACATCCTATAAATATACATTTCTTATTGAATACACTTTTCCCACTTACTTATTTGTAAAAATAGAAGCATTTTGCAAGTGGGTAATGAAAATAATAGACCAAATGCGAGCAAAATATTTCAATGGCTTCACTGCATCTTGGTTTTATCAAAAGCTATGAATCCATAGACTTTAAGTAATGCATCCATACATAAAAAAACACCCCCAATTGGGTAACTTCTCCTTGTTTTATCCAAGAGCAACATACCTGTGAAGTCTTGCCATGTGCTTGCTCAAAATGGAGGAGCTAAAGTGCACAACTACATAGCTAACAACTAGACAGAGCTCCAAAACCAGACCACCCTTATAACAAAAACCAAAAAATACTGAAAAATCCAATCTTTTTCCTAGCTTGAGCCATTAATGAGGCAAAGTTAATGCTCACGTACACATTAAATACACCCACTACGATCTAACCACTATAAAACCACCACCTCCATACTTACCAATTATCAATGCCCAACATACTTTGAAAATAAAAGTATACAACATAGTCTAAAACAAGGTGACATGGTCAAATAAAATGGTGGCCACTTTTAAATATTATCTCCTCTAACCACTTATGCCATCCCATATCAAATGTTTTTCAAAAATGCAAAGTGATATCAACATTATCATTTGAAACACATAAGCCCATATCATGCATGTTTCAAACCACTGGGTAAAAAGCAATACCCATAATATATAATAGTTTAATGATCTCATCAAAGTGATAGAAATCAATTGTAAACTCATCAAAATATGCGAAGAGACAGTCTATCATGAACTTAAAAAACAACGATCAATTACAACCCACTACATATTCATCATATCAATCAAACAAAATTCATTTCCATAATGGAAAGAAGAGGTATACCATAATGCGATCCTCAAATCCAAAAATGAAACTTGATCTCCATTATCAAAACATGCAACCGATTTGATGAACAAGATGACATATATATAGTTTTCACAATTCAATAATTAATGCTGACATAGTAATTAATGCCATGAAACCACTTAATGTTATATATATTAAATAATGCATTAAATATCAAGTGGCCCCCACCTAACTTATCATAAATGCATGCAGGTAAAATGTCATATAATGAGGATAGGGAAGTTTTCAAATGATTTTAAAAAAGGGGGTATGTAAAATTTTGTCAATAATATTGGTGACCATACTTGTTGACTTCTTACAAAAATGAGTTAGACTGCATCAAAGATGACAAAATTAAGGCTCAAGAGTGCAACACATGTTTGTTGTTTCTTGAGTCAATTTGCGCAGACCCCAATATTGGCTTAAATTAAAATAGGATGAATGTCTAGATGATTGTGAACAAAGAAGGGATGTAAGGATATTGGGAAATGAGGGTTGGATAAGATCAAGTACAAATTCAACCTTCACTAGTTTGAAAATCAAGTACAACTCTTCACATCAAGTATATCAACAAAACATTCATTTATGAAATCAGATAAATTATTCTACGAATTACCTTTGGAAAGTTTCAAAAGAATATTACTATCCAAACAACTTGATAGGCATCTTCATCCAATCCAAGAAATTTGTAGAGGTGGAGCATATTATTAATTTCAACGATCATGACAACTTATTAGATCATAAAGCACAAGCATCCAAGAAAACCAAACAAAAGGCAAAACAACAAAGGAAATCAATATATATATATATATATATATATATATATATATATATTGGATTTCCTTTGTTGTTTTGCCTTTGTTTGGTTTTCTTGGTTATTTTTGGCTTTACTTGCTTGTGCTTTAATTTCAACGATCATGACAACTTCTTGGAGCATATTATTAATTTCAACGATCATGACAACTTATTAGATCATAAAGCACAAGCAAGTAAAAGCCAAAAATAACCAAGAAAACCAAACAAAAGGCAAAACAACAAAGGAAATCCAATATATATATATACACACACACACACACACAAGTCAATAGACTTAATTGTAGTAATGTTTTAAATGTTGACAATTGACTGTAAAATGTAGCCAATCACCATCAATTTCCCTTAAGTGAAAAGCATTATTTCCCAAAACTGAAGCAATTTGATAAGGACCTAGCCAAAGGGAATCAAATTTATGATGTTTTCTAGGATTCTCCTAGCTTTATCCCAACATAAAACAAGATCTCCAACTTGGAAATTTTTCACTGTGACCTTTTGTCAAATAACATTTTCAACTTCTCTTTACCCTTTTCAAGTTTTTGCAAAGCAAGTAACCCTTGTTTGATCTAAAGCAATCAATTTATCCAATCATAATTGTAAATCATCTAAGTCATCCAAACCATAATTCAAAGTCAGTATGTGCAGAACGAAATTTGTAACTCAATAGAATGATGGCTTTTAAACCATAAGCAAGCATAAAATGTGAAAAACAAACACATGTCTTGATGGTAGTTATGTCAGCCCATAATGCTTCAATTTTTTTAAATGCCAATTTATTTTTCTATTATTAACCAAATTTTTAATGATATTAATCAAATTATTATTCGTAGATTCAACTTGTCCATTACCCTGTGGATAATATTTGGATGAATGACTTGAGATTATTGAATATTTGCTAAGAAAATCCAAGTAGTCCTCAAAAATGAATTGTGGACCGTTGTATGATATAATTTCCTAAGGGAATCCAAACCGTGAAAAGATCTTATTTTTGAAAAATTTAACATCTTCATTAGCAACATAACTCTTCAAAGAAATTACTTCAGCTTATTTAGGGAAAATTTTAGTGGCAAATATTTGTGATTTGATGAATCTTCCGTTTTGGAAAATATGAAAAGGTGAATTTTTCGGAGTAGGACAATGTACCTTTTGTCTAAATTTTCCATTATAACATTTTTTAGGGGCCGAATTCTCCTAATGTTGAAAACAACTCCTATATAATCATAAGTAGTTTTCCTGATAGTAAGGTATTTTCTAAAGTATAATAGAGTACTAAAGTATAATCAAGTTCGACGCATCACAAGGAGTACTACACGCGACAAGGGTACTGATGCATGACAAGGGTGTTGATGTGCGACAAGGGTGCATATGGGTGACAAGGGTGTAGACGAGAGACAAAGTGTAGTCACACACCAAGGGTGCTAATGTGTGACATGGGTACAAATACGTGACAAGGGTGTAGATGGGCGACAAGGGTGCAATCACACGACAAGAACACTGTTGTCATGCGACAAGAATATTTGGGAGTCATAAATTTTGCACCATATCTCCGATTGATTCCATTCAAAACACATCATAAATCTTGGAAAGCATAAAATATGGTGAATAGATGTAGAAATTTTCTTATAAAAGTTTTACCCCCAAAATTTGCTCCTAAAGGCCTCAAAATGTAATTTTTAGTATGGTGTTAAAATAGTAATTTCCAAAAATAGTAATTTTGTGAAATTTTCGCATATGTAATGCATGTAAGATGAACCTATTGTCGATCAAAATTATATTGACAACTAATCAACCCTTTTGCCTAACGCAAAAGGTCAAGTTGGAATCAGACCAGTTTAATCATGAAAAAACTTAAGAATAGCTTAAGTGTGGGTAGTTTAAGTATAGGTTAATCGTAGACCAACCTAAGATTCTAGGAAAATTTCTATCTTCTAACAATAAAGGGGATATACAAACAACAACAAAATAAACCAAAAAGAAACAAGAAAAGGACACAAAAAGGCCATTTAATATTAAATTAGATATGAAAATGAGATCATTTAAGTATCTTAGTAATCGTTCATTATAGTTCATATAAAATGATAAATCACTTATTGATAAGATTGATTCCTTTAAAGAAATTATTATCTAACCTTTATCTAACAAAGTGAAGTCTATTTATGAGACATCCTCTTGAAAAGGAGAAAATTTTAGGTGATGATTTAATGATCTCATTTTTTAGTTTATTGATCAAGTGATGAAATGATCTCATAGATAAAAACAAAAGATCAAACAAGAAAAAAAAACATAAACGCATTATTCACAAGTATGACACATTTGTACAATTTGTAAGATAAAAATGTTGAAGAGAAACATATTTGTATTTATGAAATGTACAATGATTGCCAAAACAACGTCTAACAAGATTCATGATTCAAATCAAAAGCCAACATGGCTATCAATCCACATTTATATCAAGGTTGAAATGAAGATGTCATTCATGACCTGCTCTGGATAAGACATCAAAATCTACATTCAATTTAGATGAGATACAAAATAATAAAATTAGATAATCAATAAAATAATATTAAAACTAGATATACCTGTTGTATCATAATTTCATACTCAAACCTCAAAACAATGTCATCATAACACATGTAAGATCACTTATCTCATAAAACCATTTGCACAAAAAGTATTTCTTATGAAATAAGCTTTACAAATTGCTACAATACCGATTTCTCATCTTCCAAAAATGTGTTCCTCCAATCCCTTTTATAATTTTTCCTTTGAAAAAAGCAAAGATTAAATCGATTTGTCTCCAAATAATTAAATTAAATAATAAAATATTACATTTCATTTTTTTGTGATAATTTATAATATTTTATTAAATATGAAGTGAAAGGACTTGGGTAACTATTTATTTTAAAATAAAGATGAATTTTAAACATTGAGGAATGAGACAAGAAAGGAAAAGGGGGCCTACCTAATATTAATACACTAAATAAAATACATAACACAACCATTCAACATTCAAATTCATTTAAAACATAAATACTCCATCACATCTAAAATGACCATCAAAATATAATCTAACATGTGACCAAGAATGTTGTCATCAACCAAACCAAATATATATCTTAAGATCATAAATCCAAATTTTCACATGCCATCAAATGTAAATCCAAATGTCATATTAAATCTTAAAATATCCGATCAAATCCATATCCAAAATAGAAAACAACAAGTCATATCATGATAAAAAACTATTCATCTCCAATAAGATCAAGCAATGGTGTCCCAGCCTCTGTCATCAACTCTACATACTCATAAGGACCAAATGGAAGAGTAGTATGAGTGATGGGCACTGACTCCTCCTCTACCTCCAATTTCACTCTCTTTAATGCCCTAGTCACCCTAGGAACAATGAAAGAGGACCTAACATGCTTAGGGAATGGGTGTGAGTCATGTGAGTGGGATAGGTTAGGTTTGCCCAAGTAGTAACGGTGAATTAGCAGGTGGTTGTACATTACGTTGAGGAAAGTGTGATGGAATAAAATGAACTGAGTGGTTAGAAGAAGAAGGATTATGACCAACTTGATTTCGGTCAATAATTTCATGGAGAGGAGTATTATGAACACTTCAGGAGGGTTGGGTATGAGGATAAGATTCAATAATTTATAATACTTCATGTAACCAAGGTTCATTGGTATAAAAGTGTACAAATACATGAGCAAGACTAGTTCTCATAAAAAGACTCCTACCCCGAAGCATACTAGTTCCCCTTCGACCACCCCTACGTGAACCTCTCTCTCGCCATTGTGAATGACCCCAATTTTTATGAGCCCATGAATGGTGAAAACATGATCCTATAGAATTTCCCCATCCATCCTAGCCTAAAATGTTGTAAAAACTGAGAGGAAAGGATAAAATTACTAAACAAGATCAACTGAAGGTAACTTCACAAGTTCACAATTTTTCTCAAGACATGAAATTGAATTTCCCCAATTTATATCAACATGATAAGAAAAATAATGATAGGTGGAAACCACTTAGCCAATTTAATAATAATTGAAACCTTTATCAAGCAATTTCAATTATTGATCACAAATTGAACCTTACTAATTCCAAATTAAATGCAAAATTTACCAAATTTCAATCAATATTTCAAAATTTCTTGCACTTTTTAACACATTTTCATTTCAAGATCTTTGTCCTCCTCGAAACTCATATCTTATAAATGAGAAAATCTAAAATATACTAAAAAAGAATGACTATTTCAAATCACTTTATTTCCATAAAATCAAATTGAACTTCTATTTATGGGCATGGATTTATATTAAATAATCAAAACAAAGTACATATTGAACCAAATCCATGCACAAACAACAATTTTCACGCAAGAACAACATCACTGTCATTTATATTTTATTGTTCACAACCTATTATCTGATTCAAAAATGCAAAACGAGCATACTAAACTACTTTTATCTAATTCACGAATCCATATTTAAAAAAATGACATACACAGCACAAAGAATGAATATTTCCAAGAATAGCTTTAGAACCATATGAAATCTTGATCAAACTCATTTAAAACAAGATATTTTAAATGAAAAAGAATGGAAGTAAACTTACATGCTTCCTTCTTATTTTCCTTAATAGACTAGAACTCGAATTGGGTCTTAAAAATTGATTGTGTGTAGCTAAAAATCAACCTCATAGCCTATAAATATACATTTTTGGAAAATAAACTTTACCCACTTCATTATTTTTAAAATATAAGAATTTTACAGTGGGTAATGAAAACAATAAACTAAATGCGAGCAAATATTTTAATGGCTTCATTAGACTTGGTTTTATCGAAGTCGTGAATTCACAAACTTAAGTAATGGATGCATGCATTAAAAATGACCCATATTGGGTAACTTCTCCTCATTTTATCCAAGATCATCGTACTATAAAATATTGCCACATGCTCGATTGAAATGGAGGAGCTAAACCACATAACTACATAACTAACACTAGATAGAGCTCCAAAACCAAACCACCATTACAACAAAAAAACCAAAAAGACTCAAAACTCTAATCTTTTCCTAGCTCGAGGCCATTAATGAGGTAAAGTTAATTCTCACGTACACATTCAATACACCCACTATGAGCCAACCACTACAAAACCACCACCTCCATACTTAACAATTATCAATGTCGAACACACTTTGAAAATCAAAGTATACACCATAGTCTAAAATAAGGTGATAGGGTCAAATTAAATGGTGGCAACTTTTAAATATTATCTCCTCCAACCACTTATGCCATCCCATATCAAATGTTTTTCACAACAATGCAAAGTGATATCAACACTATATTTTGAAACACATAAGCCCGATCATGCACCTATTAAACCTTGGGTAAAAAGCAATACCGATAATATATAATAGTTCAATGATCTCATTAAAGTGATAGAAACAATCATAAAAATCAAAAAAATATGTGAAGTGGCAACCTATCACAAACTTAAAAAATAATGATCACTTCAAACCCACTACATCTTCATCATGTCAATCAAACAAAATTTCATTTCTAGAATGGAAAGAAGAGGTATACCATTATGTGAGCTTGAAAACCCAAAAATGATATCACAAAATACTAGAGGTACACGTAGGTGTCAATATAATAAGATTGGGATGTTCCTCCTTACGAAACTTGATCTCCATTATCAAAACATGTAACATATTTGATGAATAAGATGAAATAATGCCACAAAACCACTTAATGTTATATATATATATATATATTGAGTATCTTAGTGGAGTACTGCAACTCTTTGGGGCACGATTCAATATCCATCGATTCTCATAAAATGGCTAAATATCAAATCTAGAATCCAAAGCCGCAAAAGTAATTGTGGAGTCCTCTTTTTTTCTTCCTTCGTATTTTCTTATTGTTATATTTTTTTGGCTGCTCTTACGTATATTAAATGTTTTGGGGTAATGCATTAAATATCAATTTTGATCCTTTTTGTAATGCCATTCTTATTCGCTAACTCTATCATAAAAAAAACTGCATAATAAATAAAATGTTAAATATCAACTCGGCCCTTGCCTAACTAATAAATGAGGATAGGAGGAAAATTTTCAAATGATTTTAAAAAAGGGGTATGTAATTTTTTTCAATAACACAACCACCTCATCTTCCTCGAGATTGGTGACCTTCCACATTCTTCTATATGTCTCTTCATATTTCTATAATTAGGTATATAAATATATGTAACCCGAAAGGGAAGGACACACATCTCCTTGCAGAGATAGCTATTGTAATCACAATCTTCTGAGTAATATACATCTCTTTTTAGAGATAGTTTTATTGTTTACATTTGGCACAATTGTTATTCTATTCTTTAATCCCAAAACCTCTAAGTTTTGGATCAGTGGTATTGGAGTGAAGTTATCTTTAAAGTGTATTATTCCTAGAATGAGGTTGGGATATAATAAGCTTGGGTGTTCCACACAAGATCGGTTAGAATAATTGATTACTTGTTGCATGAGATCTCAAATAGAGACAACACTAGGACAAATGATCCTCTCAAGAAAATGGTGAATGAAGCTCTCATGGAGAAAAAGGAGTAGATGTTATAAAATTTTCCTAGATCCTTTAACAACTACAAATGAGAAATCCTACCTCATCCTTTATGAGCCATCCCTTCAATTCCTCGACACCCTTCAAGGTTCAAATAAATTTTGATATTTCTATTTTTGAGGGTAAAATAAATTCTGATGTAGTAGAAAATTGGTTGGACCAATTATCCTCCTACTTTTCTATTAATAAATTCACTGATAAAGAGAAGATAACATTTTCTCTCTTGAAATCATCACTTTCTATTAAAAATTGGTAGGGTGTGTACAAGAATAGACTCAATAGGGATGAACTAGACATCGTAGAGGAACCCATATGGGATGATTTTGTGGATGCCATAAAGGAAGAATACTACCCTGTTGGAGCCTATGATGATCTATACATATAGTGGCAACAACTCCACCAAGGTAAGGACTAGTCAATTCAAGATTATAATTACAATTTTCATCCTCTGTTTGAAATATTGGGCATTCAAGACATAGAGCATCACAAGATCCTCAAATATCATAGTGTCCTACAATGGTACATACATGAGAGGACATGGACCTCTTTCAATTTCATACCCTTAGCGAGGTATATAAGTTCGTGATCAAGATTGAAAAAACATATAAAGAACTAGCCTTTGAGGGGGAAAAATGATAAGGAAGGTAAAACCCGAGGTCATGGTTGGAAAGAGAAGGAGTCACAAGGAAATAAAACATACAAGGAAAAGACATGAAAGTGGTGCGACCTATATAAGACTAACCATCATTCCAATGAATAATATCAAGCTATTAAGTCCTTACTAATCGAGTCACCATCTTCAACACCCAATTCTCCACCGGTGACACACCCTAAGGTTAGAGATGAAGAAGATGGTATTATAAATGCTGAATGAAAAGTGATCATTTCCACCTCACATGCTAAGGTAGATGATGTTTTTTGAATTTATTAGTGTTTTTGTTTTGTTTTTTTTAATTTTTCATGAAAAATGAAAATTGCTATGAAAACAACTATGATTTATGAAATCTTAGAAAATTAGATGAGGTCACTAGTGATTCAATGGAATCACTGGTGATTCATATGTTTGACAATAGATAGTGATTTATTAGGGTTAATTTGATTAATTTTTGATGAACTATATTTTATATTGTGTCGTTGGTGCTTTTATGATGCATGCTAGAGAGAGATTGATGACATAGGATAAGATCTCAAAGATAATGGGGAGTTTTCGTGATCAGTTGTTAGATGCTAATTGGGATCATTTGGAGGAGGTTGGATGGGGAGGGATGCATCATTACAGATGTATCCCTAGAGAAATGGGATTATTGTTGGCTCTATTTGAGAGATGGGACCATGTCATAGGCACATTTTGGTTGCCTACTGGAGAGATGCCAATTACTTTGGAGGATATAAACATGATCCTATGTTTACCAAGACATGGTGAACATGTTTATGTTATTGATAAGGTGAGAAGAGGTGTTGTGTTCCAATGATTATATGGTGATGATGCACTTGATGTAGTTTACTTTTTTCTAGAGGTTTTTCATATAGATCCTTTTATAGTGATGACAAGGAGGATCAAACATTACTCACGATGATGATGATGGGGATTAGTTATTATGCCTTATCATATCCAACAAGAGGCCAATTTTCTTGGATGTTGATGGGTTGAAGTTGATATGATGGATTACAAGACTAATTTTTGTTATGTTAGCACATGTATAGAGGGAGTTGTGGTCATGGAGGATAGGGAAGAGGTTTGGAGTTGATGTATCATTTTTGTTAGAGTGTTGGGTGTACGAGCACATTACAGTTTCTTGACTCGTCAGGGGAGTTGACATGGGTGAGATGGGTGGATATGGAGTATCTATAGGGTTTATGAGGTGGAGGTAAAATTTGTGCCATATGGCCTGTTCAAGGTGAGGACTATTATAGACAACTCCTAGATGGGTTATAGGGTGGAGATGTAGTTTGGAGGCCTTATAAAATTTTCCTAGTATGGCTAAGTGCAGTGGGGGAGTTGTGAGATATGTAGTAGGATAGATGGGTGTGGGATCGAGATATGACCAGTAGGAGCTTATCATATTTGGTTGCGTCAAGAAAAAGTTTGGATTTTTTCAGGATGTGCCGAAGGTAGATGTGTAGCTTATAAAGAGATGATGGTGATTTAGATGTGGCACTATCATTTGTTAAAGAGGCAATTTTAGATGGAAGATGAGGATGGGTAGGAGTGAGGGTGGATAAATAGGGGCATTGGTGGGGCACGATGATATAGGAGTGATGAAGGCTTACACTGACCTAGTGGCAACAAAAGTTAGATGGATTTGAGAGAGGAGTGTGAGCTCATGTATAGGTGCACTCAGGAGGGTGGTGTTGAGGGGATATGAGGATGATAAAGTGGATTTGTTAGAGGATAACATAGTGATCCTAGAGGTTGAGTGAGTCACATTGATTATCGAGAGGATAATGCCATAGCTACGGTGAGAGATACTATGAATGATGAGAGAGATGGGCTAAGCCAAAAACTCACTACTATACATGGATAGCTTACAAAGGCCTAGAATGATAGAGATATGTATAGAGAGATAAAGAGCCTTGCAGAAGGATTTTTGACAAACCCATTAATATCAGGGGATGAGCTACAGAAACAAGAGCTCAGACTAGTGGTTAGATGGGGCCACTTGGTGTGTGAGTATGGCTAATACCTTGAATTAAGTGAAGAGCTTCATTATTATGAGGACTTAGTGAGGTGGAGGCTTCTGATGAGCCTCACTATGTTGTGTTTTTGGCTCAATGATGGAAGGTTCCATCAGGTAGTGCCATGAGCATGGGTCAGCCACCTAGAGGTCTAAGCGAGGGACCAACTAGAGGTCTAGATGATGATAAGAGGAGAAATGTCTTCGAGAGGATGCATTCAATTGACATGGTTGTAATTTACTAGATAGTTTTGTAGATATTTTGATGAAATTTTTGATGTATGAGGCTCTTTTGAAGCCCTTGTTGATGTACAAATATTTTGATATGAGGTTCTTGAATCCCTTAATGATGTATAAACACTTTAGATATACACACACAAAATTTTGATGTTTGGGTTATTTTTTGAGTTTTGTAATGATTGCAATGTGATGGATATAGATGTAGTTGATGATGATTTAGTTAATGAGTTTAGTTATGATTTTGATATGATGAGTTATGGATGTATGTGAAATGTATTTTTAGATTAGAGATGTATGATGTGATTTTGATGATCTTAGATATGTTTATGACAAATGATGATCTTGTTGTTTGATTAATGCACTATATGATGGATAAGAATAGTAATGTGGGATGTTTTCTTCCTTACTTATTCTTGGCATATATATAATGTATGATGGTAAACTTGTTTTATGTATGATACTACACATGTGGCCTTGTAATTAATGTTAACATATGACTCACAATGGTTAGTCATACTAGGATCATAGATAGGTGTGGGATAGTTATATCTATCCTTTTATGACATGAGGAAAGGTTTGTATGTAGTAAACATGGGGAAACAAGGTTCTTCTTGATAGTTCCCAAGTTTTTCCCAATTTTATTATATTTTACATAAGTTGATCGATGTGGGAAGCTTGTGTTTTTATGGGAAAGCTGATCAATGTGGGAAGCTTTTCTTGGATGGTTGATTTTTGATTTTTATATGAGGGTTGATCGATAAAGGGAGCCCTTTTTGATATGAGGACTGATCAATGTAGGAAGTCCTTTTGTATTTTGATTGGGTAGCCATCCTTTGAGGGAGTGGTCTATAATTTTATTGAATTTTTTTATTTTATGGTAGCCATCCTTTGAGGGAGTGGTCTACAATTTATTTGACATAATTTATTTTTATAGCCATCCTTCGAGGGATCGGTCTATATTTTGATTATATCCATCCCATATATATTTTGATTTTTTGAGTGAGGTAAACCTAGGTAACCACTTTAGAAGGGGATAAGTAAACATGCAAGCTACACTTATATCCTTGTCATGTCGTTAAATAGGATAAGATAAAGGGATGGTGAGAGTAATGATTGTGGGGTTCCTAATTTTAGCAGGGGACTTGTCCATGATGGAATATGTTATGAGAAGAGCCATGGTGCCCATATTTAAGGTCATGACATGGTATATTGATGGAATAGACCACATGATTCCAAATCATTACAGAGGGTGATAAGATGTGTGGGCTTGATGGATGAGAGATCATAGTTTGACTAAGGTCTCATGAGTCGATATTTTAATAATAGAATGGCCACAAGTGTAGGGCGTTAAGAGGATCCTTTTTAGGTTTACCATCAAGGGAGGCTAAATAATAAGCCCCAAACCCATATTTATGAGTGATAATATATGGTCCAAGCTAGTTTGGAGAAAACTTTCCATGTTTACTCTTTTCCATGTTAGTGACATGTTGATTTTCTTTGAGAACAAGATCACCAATGTTAAATTCACATTGTTTGAGATGTTTTTATAGGATCATTTGATTCATTCTTGATAGATGTTGATATGTTTGAGGGTAAGTTAGATGATGTTCATCTAATAGTTCTAGTTGTGATAGGCATTCTTGATGATATTATCCTCATCGGGATGAAATATTTGAGAGAAACACAAGGATGGGATCTGGACTTTGAGAGGAAGAATGGATTTGTTCATATACTAAGGAGAATGGCATAGCACTTGTAGGAGTTTGAAAAGCTGGTATGATATGCCCATAATGCAAATGGGATTTGAAGATGCCAATTTCTACCATCTTGGTCAATAATTTTCATGAGGATTTTGTTGAGGGTTTTATTGGATGCTTTGGCTTGGCCATTTTCTTGTGGATAATAAGGAGAGGAAAAGATGAGCTTGATGTTGTAAGTGTCACAAAGTTTTTTTGAAATTTCTTATTTTTGAATGATTTTCCATTATCTATGATGATTTTATGAGGTATACCAAAGCAATAGATAATGTGATGATGGATGAAGTCGATGATTTTATATGCTTTAGTGGAGATAAGGGGATTATCTTCCACCCATTTTGTAAAATATTCAGTTGTTGTGATGATGGAATTGTGTCATTGTGATGAGTGAGGGTTGATAAGGCCAATAAGGTCAAACCCCATTGTGAAAAAGGAAAATATCTTGAGTGGGTTAAGAGCATGGCTAGGGATATGTGTGAGATTGAATGTTGTTGACATTTGACACATTTCTTGACATAGTCACAACAATCTTGGTTAAGTGTAGGCCAATAATAGTAGCCCATGCGTAGATCCATTTAGTGAAAAATAAAAACCATTGAAGTGTCCACCACATATGTCATCATGGAATTCTTGGATAGCTAGATGAGCCTCCGGGTTTTAAGACACCAGAGGAGGAGGTCATCAAATCCTCTTTTTATAAAGGATACCTCCTAGTATGACATAGTGAGATGCATTGTTGAAAATATATTTTACCATTTTTGATAGATCTAAAGGTATTTTTCTAGTGGAAATATAATCATATGTTTGAGTATACCAGGTGTTAGATGAGCTATCTTCTATGTGATTAATGGTGGGAAGATCAATGTTGGTGTAATATGGTTGATCGTAGTTTGTGTATGATGACAAAGAGTTTGGAATCATCTGGTGATAAAGGGATGAGAGAGGAAAGTGAAGCCATGGTGTCTACAAATTTTTTAGATGAGTGAGGGGTGGTTTGGATTTTGTAATGGTCAAAGAGTTGTAGTAAGTCTTCGATGATGGTTTTGTATTTTTGTAGGACCTCATTTTTACATTGATAAGATCCTTTGATTTGATTGATGACAAGTTGTGAATCTCCATAGATGTCAAGGATTTGTACACCAAGAAAGGTGGAAATCTAAAGTCCCATGATGAGAGCCTCATATTTGCCATGTTATTAGTGCATTCAAAATTTAGTTTGAAGGATAATGGAATAGGAGTGTCCCAAGGGGGTATTATGACTATTCCACACCCCCTGTCTACATTTGGACCCATCAAAAGAACAAGGTCATTTTAAGAGGGTATTTTCATGATCGAGAGTGTTGATAGATTCATTAGGGAAGTGTTCACAAGGTAATTGATTAGAAGGAAGGGGAGCTTCTGCAAGGTTATCAATGATGACCTACCGCTTAATGGATTTCTAAGAGATAAATTCAAGACCAAAATTTGTCATGAGCATGAGACATACTGGTGATACGATCATTGTGATAAGGATTTAGAATGCATAGATTTGAGTGGATTAAATTTTGTGATAATGTAGGTTTTTGATTGAGAAGAGGTAGTGATAGAGTTTGGAAGTTGTGAAGTACAAGGCACAACACAAATTTTCTACTTCAAAATAACAAGTTTCATAATCATGAAGGGTGAAATTATGTAATAGATGACTTGTTCCTTACCTTTTCATCTTTGATGTGCCAACATGGCTCCCAAGGCATGGTTAGTCATGGAGATGTAAAGAAGATATAAGGGATCCCCCTGCATGGAGGTGTAAGCACTGGTGGTGATAAAAATATTGTTTGAGTGCATCAAAGGATTTTTAAAATTATCATCCCACTTAAAGTGGATGTATTTTATTAGATGATGGAAAGGTTGACAATGGTATGATAATTGAGAGATGAAATGATGGATAGATTGAAGCTTTCCTTTGAAGGCTACGAAGCTATTTGAGATTAGATGATGAGGCATTTTGATAATGGCCTTGACTTTAGTGGGGTCAACTTAAATTCCTCTAATAGATCACTGATAAATCCCAAAGATTTTCTATGAGAACTCTAAATACACATTTAACATGATTAAGGCATAGAAATAAATATAATATACATGCAAAAATCACATCAAGAACAATTAGATGGTCTCTTTCAGTGTTTGGATTTACCTAAGAGATCATCATACATAGTCTTCTATGGTTTTTTGGATGAGGTCATGAAAGATATAGGTCATAAATAGGTATCAACAAGAGAAATATAAGAAGAAGATCGTTTCATAAGTAGATATTGCATTTTTCAACCCATTTTTAAGTTGGACATCGACGAATTTTATAAGATATAAAAATTGTGAATTAATTGGAGCTATAATAGAAGGTTCCCCATGGGGTGATAAAGGATATCTTATTATTGATCTTCTGGTGTGATGAGGATTTGATTGTAACTAGAGAAACCATCCATAAGAGAGAACATCTCATGGCTTGTTGTTAGATCAAGTGTCGATCAATGTTTGGTAAGGGAAAATCATCTTTTGGACACGTGAGGTTAAGGTCTCAAAAGTTTGTATAGATGCACAATTTTCTAGTGGCTTTAGTGACAAGAATGATGTTAGAAACCCATTGTGGATAATCAATAAGTAATATGAATTTGGTAAAAGAAGACATGAAGTTTATTCTTTAACTAATAGTGCATGCAATGAGGATGCATCCTACAAATTTTTTCTTCACGGGCTTAACATCTAGGATAGTGATGATATTATGGATAATGATATTAGGGTCTATACTAGGCATATCACTATAAGACCATGCGAAATATTTTTGTGTTTGGATAAGAAAGAAGTGAATTCTTGGAGTTCACGTGAGTCTAAGGCTTGGCCATCTTGACAATGTGTGGCTCTTGTGATGTGTCAATATTAACATCGTGGTTGATTCATTGAGAAGTGTGGATGTGTTAGAGGGTAAGGTTTTCTAAAGATAGTGATCTTGAGCACCCATGTAAGTTAAGATAACATCTTCATGGAAATGAAGGATGTTGATAGTAGGGAATATTCCTCTATCATGTGTGGTAATGTTAGGGGAATGGTTTTAGTTCTTACCATTAGCTTGATAAGTTAGCGGTCTAAGTGTGATAGCATTGATTAAAAGTTTTTAGGGGGAATAGATATGTGTCATTGATCATCGAAGGATGAGTCTGATAATGGTGATAGTGGTGCTTGAGATTCTAATGTTGATAGTGATGGCTTAGAAGAAGATGCTTTGAAGTCGAGGCCATATTTCTCATGAGGTTTCCTCTAAGTATTCAAAGGGTAATTCATGTGGACCCTGTTTATCAACCTAGACCAAATCCCTTCCACGCACAATGGTGGAGGTAGGTTTGGGAAAAATGTGGTTTTTCTAAGAATGAAAAGTCTTATGAAAATGGTTTTATGTGTGGTTGATCATCAAGATGAGATGAAGAGGTGGTTGATACCTCTATAAAAAAGATATGTTTAGAGGAAAGGGGACTAAAGGAAATGATATTTCCTATGTTAGGCTCATAGAGAGGTTGTTTGTCAAGTCTCCCATATATTTTAGGTGTAGGGAGTGCATTAAGGGTTAGGAAGGAGATACTCCCCAACAAAAGATGTTGCATGACATCTTTGAAGGATTGATCATCTAGTAGTTTGGATGTAGTATGAAGAGAGAATCTTGATTTGAAGACATGTGAGTTTTTAAATGAAGAAACATGTCATTAGAGTCTATAGGTCATGTGACAAGATTTGAATGGATTTGGATCAGTGGGGACCACAAAGGTTTACCCTCATGTTCATATTTTAGACATCGATGTAATGTGGATGGGATACAATGCATAATGCATATCCAAGGATGACCTAGTAGTATGTTATATTAGAACTCTCCTTCTATAATATAAGAGCTTGTGGAGGATTTTAACACCTATTTTAATAGGTAAAATTACTATTCCCATAATGTGGGGAAATAGTGTCATTAAAGGCAAGGCACATAACATGATAGGTGATTGATCAAATATGGTATTGGGTAACTGAATTTTTTTAAAGGCATGAGATGATATTATGTTGATGCTAGTGCTATTATCCACATTACTCTTCCTAAAGAGAGGAAGATCATGGTCTTGAATATGTAAGGAAGGAATTTTAGAGTCTCAAACATAATGAAGGAAGAAATTTTAAGGACACAAATGATGTTGGAAAATGGTTGAGGGTCATCTGATGGTACTTGAAATGGATTGAAGAGCTTCAATCATGGCTTGTCGATGCTGCAAAGAGTTTTGGATGAGCTCATAAAGAGACATCTTAACAGGAGCTTGATGTAATTTCTTGAGAATGGTGTTTTTATGGATGTTGTAGATAAAGTTTGAGGTACCACAAGGATGGAAACCTTGGATTTAGAAGCTGATGGGTTAGATTATTTAGAGGGAGCAATGGAGATAAAGAATTTAGGCCAAATTTTTTGGGGATTTCAAATCATGAGTACACACTCTTGTGTTTATATGGATGATATCTATCTAGAGGAGAGGGATTTACTAGAAGAATCCTTGTTTTTGTTAGATATAGTGTCACGTGATGGTTTGGAATTGGTGTGTTTAGGGACTTGCAGGGTTAGTTTGAATTTATGTTTATATTTGGTTATATTGAGGTCAGTAGGTGGATTAAAATGATTTTGTTTGTTGGAAGAAGTCATTTGCTAGTGAGACTTTATATTATGGAATGGAGGGATTTATAGTCTTGTATATAGTGTCCCGGGTATTTAATGGTGATGAGTTGTGTTAATTTACTTTAGAAACAACACATCTTCTGTAATTTGATCAAGCCATTGTAGTTGTCCATGTATTTTCCAAGTACACTACCGAACATTATTATTACAACCTTGAACTTGTGGCATAGTTACTAATTAATATAGTTCTATCTAGTTATCTTTATTTTGTTGTATTTTGTGTGCATTTATTCTTATTATCCCAATAAGTTATTTGAATGATGATATGTGTGTTTCCACTCTTGGTTATAAGAAATTTATCATATGCAGAACTCGTATGCAATCGAAGGAACCATCTGCAGCCAAAGAACCTATCTCATACTCTAAGGAAATCATCTACAATAAATATCCCGCATTATAAAGATCTTTCAGAAGTCATGATGAAAATACTTAAGTCTGTATGTGCTATTAAATAAGTAGTTACATATGGAGCATGTAGAACTGGAAAATAACTCAACCTTTAATTTGGTCATTCATTATAAATTGGTGAAGAACTCGAATGCTTGAGTTAACACATGCAAGGAACTAGTAGATTTATTGAGCATTTTTATGTGAACATCTCGTAAGTTCTGTGACATGTGTTAAATTTCTTATTGTTCTATTAAATACCTTTCACTTATCCTATTGAAGATCTTTCACTTAGTTTGTTAATACTCCATGTTGAAATCTTCTTCTTCTAGCATCTTGTTATAAGATGAGAAATATAAAAGAAAGGGTTAGTGCTAGTAACGTGGAGGAGATGAAATTCATGGAGGATATTTCTTTGTTCCTTGATGTAATGTTCATGAAAATTCAATAAAGATATGAGTTCTGTTCATTAGTTTCTAGTTGTATAATTTAGGAGGGATTAACACCCAAGTCAAGGCCCACTTGTGGTCTTCTAAACCCTCCATTGTTTCCTCGTTTCATTATAGGTATGATTACCTAAGAATCATTTACTTTCTGTATTTGCATTATGAATTTATAGCTTTGTCTTAGTGATAACATTTAAGAACCATTCATTTTCAATTATAAGTTTTGATTACTTCCAAGCATTATTGTGACAATTATTTCTTTCCAACCTCCTAAATCTACTATAAGCTGTGTATACATCACTACAAATTTTCAAGTTTACGTCCCCTGGTTTGATAATTAAATGAATGTAATTCAATGAACAACATATTAATTGCTGCAAGTTGATTTGCACCACAATTTTTGGCACCATTGTTAGGGGATATTGCTAAGTTATAGGAAGTTTTGTGAGGTTTTTGCACCTTTGAATTTCTAGAATAGGTTAGGTTGTAAAAATTCCACCTTTAAAACCCCCCCACTAATGAATGTTGATTGAGTTGAGTAATTGATGTATGCACTATCCTAGAGATTCCCATGGTATATTCCTACCCAATCCTCGAATAACAATTATCACTTTTGATTTTGAAGAAGACACATCTTCCTCTATACAAGGTTTGCTGTTAGAAGATCCCTTTCCAAGTGAAAGTTTTGAAGCTTTCCTTGAACAACCAAACATGGTAGAAGAGGTGAACCAAAATGTGGAAGCAGGGGAGCCAAGTACATTTGAGTTTCCCATCTCCAATAACAATCAACTTGCTATTATGAAGAACATCTCTCCATCATCTCTTCCTAATTTCCATGGATCTATGACTGAAGACCCATACACTTTCTTGTTTGAGTTTGATGTATTATGCAGGAGTTATGACTACACAACTGATGTACACAAGCTAAAGTTATTCCTTGCTACACTCAAGGATGCAACCTTGAGATGGTTTATGGGTCTAGGAAGGGATGTTGTTACCACATGGCAGCAGATGAAGGAAAAATTTCTGACTAAGTACCAAGACTACTGTAGGCCAAGTAACAAAGGAGGGAATGAAATCTTCAAGATGGCATAAAAGGAAGATGAACCACTAGAATATTATCTAGAGAGATTCTTATTTTGCGTTTAGAAGTCAATGCACACAAGGTTACCTCTTGAGTCTCTTAAGTTACTTTTCTTAAAAGGACTCAATGAGGAGGATATGGATGCTTTGGACTGATAGGAGCTGGAGATATCTTAAAAGATACTTTTGATAAGATTTGTGAAGCTTGTAGGAATTATTCTAGAGAAATATGAAGAGAATAAGAAGTATTAGATCAAAGGGTGGATCAACTACCAAAGGAATTGGGGACATATCTAAATCAAAGATTGTAAACATGTTCAAGAACATGAAACAAGAAATAGTTAATGACATGACCACCTAGCTTGATGCTTTGCATGCTAATAAGAAAAGAGAGGATGTAAACAAAATTTATAGAGTTCTTCCATACATGCAGAAGAAATAAATATGATTGTAGATGTAGGGATTGGCTAACATTACAAAAGGGAAGGAGGCTACACCAGAATTCAAGATGATAGAAATAGAGGATGGGAAAGTCTTCTATGTTGCTCAAAGGAATCCATGGCCACCAAGACAAGGAGGTATGCCACAAGATCCCATGCCATATTTTCAAAATTGGGATAGTAATCCATATATGCAACCCCCACCTTGGGATAATACTCAACAAGGTTGGGCTCCATACCCTAGCCAATACCAACAACCATGAAAACCTCAGTTTTAAGGCCAACAATGGAAACAACCCCCTTATTCATGGTATCAAAATTGGAGAGGATGACAACAATGGAGAAACCCACCTCCTAACTACCAATAATCCTACCATCAACATCCTTACCCACAACAAAAATCCTTGATGCCAAACCCCAACCAAGCTATCAACCAAAAACACACAACTTCCAGCTCAACCAACACCTAACCAAAATAATAAAGCTTCTCAACCAGCCTACACCACTAAATCATCCCAATACTATGCTTATTTAGTTGATGTCAATGATTTCTATCTCTTCTCAGGAAGAGAACTTCTCCCACCAAGTAAACCCACCATCATGAAGATTACAGATGAACCACAAACTTGCTGAAACTGATCCACAATAAAGCTAGACAACACTTGAAATCTAATCCACAACAACATGAATAGAGTTATAGCAAGGGTAGAATGCAATTCAATGGACCCCCATTTCCAGAGAGATTACATAAAAGAAAGACTATCCCTAAATCAGATTCTAATTCTGATTTTTTCAATCAATTGAAGGATATTTGTATAAATATTCCACTCACTCAAGCTATTAAGGATGTGCATATCTATAATAAGTTGGTTAAGTATCTATGTATAAAAAATTTAGGAATAAAAAGGAAAGATCCATCCACCGTAAAAGTTATTGAAAAGTTGTTAATATAATGATTAGAAATTCAGTGCTACCCAAATACATAGATCTAGGCAGTCCTTTAGTGAACACTACTATTAATGGTACTACAATAAAGAATAATTTGATTGAATTAGGGGAAAAAATAAACATCATAACCAATAAAATCATGGATGACCTGAAGTTGGAAGGAATAAGGCCAATAAATACACTATGCAAGTGACAGATAAATCAACAATAAGGCTCTCGAAGGTGTCCTTGAGGACATTGTTGTGGTGGTGGAATCTTGGGAATACCTAGCTAATTTCATTGTCCTTCAACCAAAAGAAAGTTTAGGAGGTTATCCTAATATACTAGGAATGCCATGGTTGGCCACTACTAATGCATTTATAGGTCAGGTGCAGTAACATGATTGTCTCAAATGAAAGTGGTACCAAAAAGCTTATGCTCCATCCTCCCGCCTAACCATTGAATGATTAAGATCAAACAATTGTTAGGAAATAAGAGATAAAATATGTGGAATAATCCCTTACAGAATCGCAACAGTAGAAACTAATATGCATAAAATATTATAGATCTCAAATAAAAGTGCAGAATAAATAACACAACACAGAGAGACAAGATTTAACGTGGTTCACCCAATTTGGGCTACGTCCACCAAGAATCACTTGCCTAGAATTTATTACAAGCCTCCACTCTCTCAATGCAATACCCATATCTCTGTTTGAGCTATGCTCAACAAACTCTACTGAATTCACACCCAAATTTATTTGTCTATGTATCATATGCATAAGACCATATAAATAGACAATTGCTTAAGTAGTTTAATACAAAACCATGGGTATCAAAACCATGGGAAAAAACCATGATAAAAACAATGGGAAAAAACCATGGGTATAAAAACAATGGGTACCGAAAAAAAACCATGGGCAAAAACAGCCCATAACGGTTACCCATTACCCATGGGTTAATAAACCACCCATGAAAATTTGCTTGGGCTTCGCCCCGGCCTTTATCGATCGGGCGGCTTCACCTCCCGAACCTGACCCACTCACCGGTGAGTGGGACGGCCGTAAAATACCCGAGTGTAACACATAGAAGGTGTACCACACTCTAACATTAAAATAGGCTCCACAAACATAACAAAAATTTGGGTTAAAGAATTAGAAGCTAATTAGAGATCTCTATAATAACTCATGATGTTGGAGAATTCTTGTACAATTGAAGATCAAGAAGAAGATGTTGTTCTTTCCAATGTCTTGTAGAACAACTATGGAAGAAATGAAGAAGTGGATGATAGATTAAGGTGTTTAAGCTATCCCTTGAACCAAGTCCTACCACAACAAAGCACCATGGATATTCCAAGTAAGAATTGTATTCTTCACCAAATTCTTCCCCATGACTGCATACTAAATTCTGTTAGCAGCAATGTGTGTTCAATGATGGACCTCTCCAAGAAAGTAGAAATAACATAGGGAGGCCACTCAACATAAACAAAATGCTAGATAGACAACAGGAGAAACTATTGATTTCTCTTCTTTAAACATAGAACAAAATTTTCTTGGGATTATGGTGATATGGATTCATCCTAGGCTGCATATCACAAAATTTCATCAAAGAAGATTGAACAAATAAGATAACCTCGTAAGATGGGAGGGATTGTGAAGGTTCAACTACAAAAGTTATTAGATGCTAGATTTATATACCCCATATCGATAGTTAATGGGTATCACCTCTTATAATTATGCCAAATAAGAATGGGAAATGGAGGATCTGTGTAGATTATAGGGAGCTGAATTTAGAAACAAAGAAATATCACTTCCCATTTCCCTTCATTAATCAAGTGCTTGATACTTTGGCTAGTAAAAGTACTTCTCTTTTCTTGATGGATATAATGGCTATAATCAAATCCAGATTGCTAGAGGGCCAAGACAAAACTACCTTCACATGTCCATGGGGAACATTTTCCTATTAAGTTCTTCCTTTTTTCTTGTGTAATGCACCTACTACATTCCAAAGGATATTTTGAGTATCTTTTATGATTTGAAAATGAATGTATGGAAGTCTATATGGATGAATTCAATGTACATGACAAAACTTTTTTGAAGAAGCTATATAGAACCTAGATAAGGTATTGAAAGATGCAAGGATCATAATTTGTCCTTAAGAAATAAGAAGTGTTACATGATGATGTCGAGGTTATAGTGGGGGAACTACCTTTCATCAGAAGGAATTCAAGTTGATCTTACAAAGGTGTCTGTTATAGTCAACCTGCTAACACCAAGGAAACAAAAGGATGTTAGAATATTTTTAGGCCATGTTGGATATTACAAAAGGCTCATAAAAAATCTTCAACAAAACTCTAGTGCCACTTTTTACATTGCTAGGAAAGGATGCTAATTTTTTATGGACTGAACGCTGTGAAGGTGCTTTTCAAACTTTGAAACAAATGTTAACTACTAATCCTATGTTAAGAGGACTTGATTGGAACCTACCTTTTCACATCCACATAGATGCATTAGATCATGCTATTGGAGATGTCCTAGGACAAAAATATGGAATTCTAAATTATGTAATATACTATGTTAGTAAGAACTTGCAACATACACAAAATTAAATTACACAATAACAGAAAAGGATTTCTTGGCAGTTATATATGTTATCAACAAATTCAGACACTACATCATAAGATATCCAATGTTTATTCACACTGATCATGCTGCAATCAAATATATGATAAAAAAAATAGTGGTAAGTAGAAAATCATAAGGTGGTTACCCCTCTTATAAGAATTTGATGTCACCATAGTGGACAAGCCTGAGCAAGGATAATGTGGTAGTAAATTTCCTTTCAAGGATGGAGACCAATAGTGAAGAGAAAGTAATTGATGATTCCTTTCCAAATGAGAACTTATTTTTATTTCTACAAAAGCACCCTGGTATGATGACATAGAAACTATTTGGTTTTAGGTAAAACACCTCCACATTACTTATACTATGAAAAAAAAATATAGTTGAAAAGAGTTTATCTTTTTCTTGGATAGCTAGATTTCTATTTCATAAGGGACAAGATCAAATAATGAGAAGGTGTATAGATGATGAGGAGATATTTGATGTCCTCAAAGCTTGCCATAGTGAACCTTGTGGAGGGAATTTTTCTGCAAAAGAAAAATGTAGAAGGTGTTGACTACTGGTTATTATTGGACAACATTACATAAGGATGCAAAACTATACACTGAGAGATGTGATAAATGTTAAACAAAAGGTTAAGCCCACTAGATTTCATGAGATGCCATTACAACCTCAATTAGTCTTATATCCTTTTGAAAAGTGGGGATTAGATTTTATTGGTCTAATAAACCCTCCATCTCAGAAAAAGGAATGCATCACGGTATGCATAGATTACCTAACCAAGAGGATAGAGGTGAAGGCATTGCCAAACCAGAAAAGTGAGAAAGTAGCCAAGTTCCTATATGATCACATCTTCACTAGGTACAAAGTTCTAAGGGATATTTTTACAGATCAAGGTACACATTTTAATGCTGATGTAATTTTTTTTTGGTTAAGGAATATGAACTCGGACATAGGAAGTCCACCTTACCATCCCCAGTCTAATGGCCAAGTAAAGGTTACAAACAAGAGATAGAGGCCATATTGAAAAAGACCATTACACTCCACAGGAAATAATGGGTAAATAGGATTCCATAACTAGTATGGGAATTCAACACAATATGGAAGACCACAACTAGATTTACACCATTTAAACTCCTATTTGACAAGACTTTATTTTGCCAATTGAATTTGAGCACAAAACATTGAGGAAAACACTTGGGTTGGGCATAGATTTATCATAAGATCAAAGACAAAGAATCTCCAACTCAATAAGCTGGATGAATTGAGGAGACATGTAGTACATAACACAAAAATGGTGCAAAAGCAAAGAGTGAAATGACATGACTAGTACATCAAGACAAGACATTTCCAGAAGGAGATTGGGCTCTTTGTTTGATTCAAAATATAAGGATCATATAGGAAAGCTCAGGACAAGGTGGCTAGGCCCCTATGAAATTGAGAAAATATTCCCCAATGGAGTTATAAAGCTCAATACCATAGATCCTGAGAGGTTCAAGCTATTGGTGAATGGACATAGGTTGAGGTTGTACAAAAAACCAGTTGATAAAGGTTCATTTATGGAGCTATTTAGAGGAGGTTAGAGAATAATGGAAGTAAGGACATCATAATTAACCTCAAAGGTTGATCCTGTTGGCTCACCTTATGAGATTTCATAGGATTGAAGAGATTTCAGTGGCCTTGGTGCATTCAACTTGCTAGATATTCTAAGGTCAAATAAAAGTGCTGTGATATGCCTTTGGGTGATCAACAACACTCTGCTAACATATTTATTTTATGTAGTTTTTGTTTTGCAAGATTTTATGTTAAGAGGATGTAGGAGGGCATGATATCCATCACAAGGAGAGAGTGCAATGACTATGAGTTCCACTTGCATCCACATGAAACAAGCCCTTACTTTGTCTTTTCGTATTTGGAAGAACTCATGAAAGCATAATAGAGAACATGCATGCATGCATGTGTGGGTGATAGAAAAGAAATGATTGGTACCCCTAATCGATTGGAGTTCCCTCTCTAGGAATTATCTCATTTTGATAAAGAAGGTGCAACCAACATCGCTTTAACACATGTTCACAACATCACAAAAATTGCATGTACCAAGACTCAAGTTCAAATAAGCATACACAACCAACATTATACACAAACAACGAGATAAGTACACTAATATATCACTTCAATAAAGTATAATTAGATTTAATTATATCTAATTAATTGTTATACCGAGTCATCATACATATGCAATATTTAAATACTACCGCCTTTTAAGCAATGATGTGTACTTTACCCTCTCCACATAAACCAATGTTTTCACATCACCTTGCTTCAATGTTGAAGAAAATGAGTCATGAAGTACAGAGGGGTAGGGAAACATTATCACATCATTGTCTTATAACCATAGTGGTTAAACACACCCTGCAAAGGGATCATCCAGAAATACTATGGGAAGAATTTGTAAGGGTAAATAGTCTTGAGACATTGATAGGAAACATGAGAAATAGAAGGAGAAACACTAAGATATCTTCTACACATGTAACAAAGGTTGCACCATCCACCTCCCAAACTCAAGAACACCTAAATTTCGAAGGCCTACCTCTTACTAAAGAATACCATGTACCTATCTCTCCAGAAATAATTTTTATAGCTGAAACCCTATTGGAGTTATCTACTCTTGAAACTTCCACTTCCAAGGGCAAATGAAAATATTCTCATTTTACTTCTACACCACCTAGGCAATGCATGAGGCTAAAAACAAAATAGCTAAAAATCTCCAAACCAACACAATCACAACCCATCTCACTAGATAGTGATTTGGAAGCTATAGAGGGAAACTTTGAGCCTCAACCAATGGAGATAGAGAAGGAAGATACTGATGCCACATTTCATGAGAAAGAATACCCTGAACAACCCATGGAGGAGAAAGAAGATCCAACTCAGAATGAGGAGGTAATTCTTGAAGTGGAAGGTCATGAAGAGAGATAGGAAAAAGAGGAAGTTGGAGGAGAAATTGAATAAGGAAAATGCTTGAAGTTATTGAGAAACTCATGTAGCAACAAGAACAAGAAATTGAACAAAGGAAAATTCCTGTAGTTGTTGGCCAAGTAATTAAGAAAGTTGTTGAGCAAGCACAACATGATAGTTTACAACATGTAAATGTAACACCATTACAACCCCAAATTGTTATTCATGAAATTATCAAGGAACCTACAAAACCATCTTATAAGGAGATGGAAACAAAGATTATGGGATCAAATATTGACTATTTGATGCTGCAATTGGAAAACTATGTTAACAAGCTCAAAGGAAAATGGGAAAAAGAGAAAGAATCCCTCATCTCTAAGCACAAGGAATAAATAGAGGACAATGATAACAAGATTAAGAGGATGAAGTAGAAATAGGAAGAAATGGTTTACACAACATATGAAATATTTAAATGTAGCCCCCATCAAGTGTTTATGCAATCTACTTGAAAGAAAATATGTTGCAACATAAAATTACTTGCATTAATTCTGACATGCTATATGATATCAAATCAACTAGGATATTATTTACATTATACCAGAACAACACCCATGAACTCTAGAACTTGTTATGTGAGCTTTATTTCCACAACTATGCCCTACAATATGAAAAATATTGGATCCCAATACTATACATTGGGGATGTACAAGTTAAGGCCCTATGCTCTTATTTTTCAAATGAATTGGATAGAGCCAGGCAAATGGAAGAGTATAGACATTTGGAGAAGGTCCAACCATTTTTTTGTTAGGGATGAGGCAAAAAATCTGAAGAGGTTGCAAAGCAATATGAAAAATATATAAAGAAGAAGGTGATCAGGAAGAGAGTGTTATAAATGAGGAAATTAGCCCACATAAAAGTAAGAGCAATGATCGTGAGCATGGGATTCGGTTGTACAAGCATGCCAGATGAGGTGGAATGATCTATCTCCTAAAATACAAAGGAAAGAGATGCACTCCTATCCCAACATAATGCCAACTTTGAAAAGAGTGAACACATACATTGAGATAACTAAGGAATGTGAAGACAACTGGTTTCCTATAGGCTATCATCCACCAATTTTCTTTTTCCAATACCACCACATACATGTGACTTTCCACTCAGTAAGAGGATACAAGAAAAAGTTTGGAGTAGATTTATGAGGAATGGTGGCTATCTTTTTTCGTAAAAGAAGGAATATATACCCCAATTGATTTTAGGTGCAAATGTAATTTTTCAAAGAGATATATGAAGCCCTTGAATGAAGGGAAAATTTTAGTGGAGAATTTTCATAAACTCATGAATATTTGGGTTTTTTGAAATTGAAATGGTGAATATTCAGCAGTTAGTTGCCATCTACTTCGCTAAAAATTAGGCGATAGGTCCTTAATATGGGTTAGTTCACCTAGTATTTACACATATAAATGAACTTATGCATGTAATTCACCAATTTTTGAATTAACATCACATATCACATTTGAAGTACATTACTATCATAACCTACCATAATACATATACTAATCTCCAAAATTTTCCAATCTTTTCTTAAAGTCGAACCCCAACCCATCCAACCTCTACCGCCAAACTCCAACATCAAACCCGAATCCGTCCCAACTACAAATCCATCCAATCAATCCATTAAACCACCAACATCTAACTCAAATTGTCCAACTCCAAGTCATTTAACCGCATGCCATCCAACATCAAGTCGTCCAACTACAAACCATCCAACTGCCGTCAAATTTCAATCCAAGATGTAGCCATTCAACTACAATAACCATCTCAATAACCCTCAACTTTATAGCTTATTCATCAAACCCAAATCCCATCTCCTCCATGTATGGTGACATATCCATAGATTCTAGAAAGTAGGGTAAGAAGGTTACTTATTCAAAAAAGAGTAACAAGACATTGTTTGGCTATTTTGGAAACTCACAAAAAATTAATGTTGTGTCTGGATCTGTGGAAAATATAGGTATGTACTATCTACTAATTTATAGAATTTTATTATTATATTTTTCATACTTGTATGTTTCAAATACTCTTTGCACTCTTGTTTTATGTTTATTTAGTGGTATTAATAATATAAATAATTAATACTATTTCTGTAACAATTTTATATGTATACATTTCTCAAACACCTTCACAAACTAATGTGTTTTGAGATGTCAATCTTGATGATCCTTTTGGTTTTAATGAAACTAATATTTTTCAAGATGATCCGATTGATGAAAACATTTGTTCCCTTGATGACATCGAACTAGGAGAAGATTCATCAAATTCTCATCCAACACCAACAACAAAGGAAGCTTATACTCTAATGTTTATTTCTAGAAAAAGGAGACGTGAGGATCAAGATATTCTTGATGAGAACCCAAATGCACAAGTTGAAGTCGAAGAAAGTAAAAAAATCTATAAGAAGAAAGAGGAAAAAATGGACAATAGGAAGGACTTTCAAGTTCGATTTGGGCAGCCAAATATCCTTTTATTGAACCTGTGGAGCCAAAAATGGTAATGATATTCCAACTCAATGTCGATGTAAAATATGTAGTTGGAAATAAGGGAAAGATCACACAATGCAACTCAAACTAGACACCATTGAAAAACACTGTGGGAAAATATATATTTCCCAAAATCAAAAGGATGGGAGCATAGTAAGATCTCATAAATGGAAAAATGTAAAAGACTACTTGCATGTAAATATACACAAAAGAATATGAAAAAGAACAAAAAATTTGAAAAATCTAAATGAAAAAGGTGGCACAATTGTAGAAAAATTGAGCAAAGCTATGGAGACTTGAAATGCATGCCAAAAGTATTCAATTTGCTACTATATTCCATATATTGAAAAAGGGAAGACCCATTTTAGATTTCTCAAAAATAAAATTTTGTATCAGGTTATTGGCTTACGAATGTTCCTCAATCACATTGGTTAGATACTAGTGGTTGGGAAATTATAAAATGTCTTGCTCTAGTGGAAAAGGAGGATCTGAAAGAGGCTATTAAAAATGCAAAGTTTATTTCCCTTTCAATTGATGAGGTTACAACAATGGACAATACTTCATGGGTTTGTATTCATGTATACACATTTGCAAATGAAGTAAGAAATCCCCATCTCTTAGCAGTTCATAAAATGAGTGAAAATTGCAATTCTGAAAACATTTACAAATTGGTGGTGTCAAGTTTGAAGGATATTACAGGTATGGATGATTTTTCCATTACAATGAAGTTAGTTTGTGTTGGAACTGATGGTGCAACTGTAATGCGGGGGCCAAAAATGGTCTTACGTAATGACTACAAAAACAATTTTTTCCCCTATATATGATTTTGATTCATTGCATGGATCACAGAATGAATCTGGCCTATAAAATTGTGAGCACATTTGAAAGTGTTGCCAAAGTGGAGGAGCTGATCCATGATTTGCATGCATATTATTCTAAATCCAAAGAGATTTTTAGAATTTCAGAAATTTGCAATTGGATTGATAGATGGGAAAAATATTCTCAAATATGTAGATACTAGATGGATTTCAATGTATGAACCTGCTTGTAGAATATTTGAAGAATATCCTTCATTGACAGTTTTATGTATAAATACCGCATGGGATGTAGATAAAGCTAAAGATTTTTTGTACTGTCTAATAGATACATTGAAACTTTACTTACACTATGTGGTATTTTTCCAATGTTGAAGGAGCTAAATGTTTTGATGAAGCATGCACAAGAGTGTTGCATCTACATAACAAATTCATAAGACTAAAAATGTGTGTGCTTGAGTCTAGATAGTTTATATTTGTTAGATGGAAGTTTTTAGGGTCCTGTTTTTGAAAGATAGAATGCATTAACAGACCTTAAGAATCAAGTTGCTTACTTTAAAATTCAATATACATGATCATCTGTGTATAACAACACATGGGAAAGAGATACCACTTCATACTTTTCAGAAAAGAGAAGATTTGGCTGGGTTAGAGATGGAAGAAGTAAGAGTGACACACAATTTATTTGAAACAATATTATGTGACACTAAAATAAATTGAAAAATATTTCTCAATATTTATCTACAGAGATCCATGAAATATTCAAAAAGGATAAATTACTCGAAGCAATGGGAGTTGTCAATCCACAATTTTTGGAATATAGTTGAGGCACACTTCAAACATCCATCAATACTTTATTTATCAAATACATGACTAGTCTAATGGACCATTTATGTAAGCATGAAGAGATAAATGGAGTTTTTATTGAAGGTATTTTACAAAAAAATTACTTGAGTTCTCAGTCACAGATTTTCTACCACTATGCTAGAGCAATTTCGGTTTCTGGATGAGCCAAATGAAAATGGTTCCATTAGAAGACTTTGGAAGAAGATTTATTCAAGTAGTATTTTGCGAGAGGATTTGAGTAAGTATATTTAGCTATATGAACTTTTTCAAACAATGATTCTGGGTTTTGTTGAAGATGAGAGGGTATTCAATGCATTTTCCTTTGTAAAGTCAAAAGTCTGAAATAGATTGATAGAAATTTAGAAAGTTGTTTGAGATTGTATGTATCTAGTTACTCTGTGGAAAATTTTCCTTATGAGAGAGCACTTGCATTATGGAATTCACTCATAGAAAGAAGAGGATTGGTAACATTTTGAATTGATTTGGGGGATCTAAACACATCCACCAAACACGCTTATGATTCAATATAATTCCAGACACAAATGAACGGGTTGCTCCAGATTGTTTCAATTTCTAGAGTTCTAATTTCTTGTATACATTCTTGACACTATTGACAATGATTTGATATATTGATATATTTCATATTGATTAATGATAATCAACTGGTCTTAATAGACTTGTTTTTTTACTTGTAACAAATTCATTTTTTTATATTTTGTTTTATTATTGAAATAAAGACAATGATTTATTTGGATCCATCTGTGTGATTATCAATTAATGTTTTATCTCTGCATGAAATGTAAATATTTTCAAAAAACACAAACTAAGCATCTTAAACCATGTTTATTGTTTACATCTCCAAATAGTAACATAAAAACATTCATAAGTAAGCAGAAATCCAATTACAAGTTTGCATATTAAATTGTTGAAAACTTTCAATAAATGTGATACAACAATAAATATAGTTCCAATTCAAAATTAGTCTTGTATTCATTCTATCAAGAGGCATGATTACTTTATGAAGACATATATGTTTTCATAAAGCATTGTTAAGCCCAATACAATTACAAAATGGTGGGTTGTCAATGGTTTTCAAAGCTTTCGGGAAAGTTCTGTCATATAAGAACACATTACGAGGGAATCCTCTTTTCTACCTATGATTCTAAATCATATTTGTCCTTACGTCTACCACACAGAAATAAAAAAGAAAAAAATTGGTTGGCCATTATCTTTTAATTCCTATGCTAGTGTCGAATTGTGACAACACACCTATCACATGGTGAAACTAACTAATTTTTTCAATTTTATGTTGCAGGGGAAGCTTGATATTTTTCTTGCACAAGAGGCATAGTTTTCTCAGTCTATATAGTGCTCTGCTAAAAATCATGATGCCTACAAATCTTGCACTGCAGATTATTGATATTTTGAAGAATATTTTGCTCCTCCCTCACAACATCTCTTGATGAAAAAGTGATGGATCAACATCTGTATTTTCCTTCAGTAAGATTTTGGATCCATCTTATGCTCCTTGATTATCCTTTTCAATGTATTATTTTGTTTATTTAATAATACAAGTTTTTTTCCTTCAACTGTATAAATGCATTCAAGATTTTGTGGGCATTATTCAAATGTGCATAAATACAACTTGCTTCTTTTTCTTTAAATTTTCATATTTTTCCTACAAAATAGAAATACAAATGTATTAGTCTATTAGATAAGTCTAAATAATATATTACAATGCTCATAATATCATGATTTTGCATGTAAAAGATGACCTACCACAACTTTCTTTTTTTTGCATTTGCAATTAAAACATTATTTTTATCTCTAGCCCATTTTTTGTAGTATGCATGGGCTTCAACATTAATATTCTCCAACTTGTTTAACATTATGTCCAAAATATCATCATCATAATCATTATTATACAAAATTGTACTTGACTGAGCTTTGTTTAGCAAAATGTCAAGCCTTGCTAGTTGGCTCTCTATGGTAGTGAACAATGAATGCCTTTGAGCATGATTATGGTATCGGGTATTTATTTCTTTGATCAAAATTTTGGCCCTTCTCTCCCAAGTGCACATTGATTCCACATCGACATAAACAACTTCCTAAATTGTGGCCCCCATACTATCTGATATCAGATTTTCAAGGAAAAATTTGTCTTCTGATCATCTGTGAGTGGATTTTTACTTGGTGGAGGAGGAGAGTCCATTATTTCATGTACATCTTGTTACGCTTTGTGGTTGAGGAGGTGGAGTAGATTGTATCATACCATGCATGTCAAAATAGTTACCCTTCTTTGTGTCACCACTATCAAAGCCCAAAACTCATCGTCGAGCTTGATCTGTTCAAAATTTGGGTGCCTGTTGTACTAAAGACACCACCTAGTGAAAAACCAAGAAATTCTAAGGTTACTGGATGAACTGTTCCTGCAGAGTCTATAGGAAACCTTATATTCTTTCCTATAAATTTTCTTGTTTTGTACATTATGTATGCGTCAAATGCGTACATCAAAGCCTTTTTGAATCTACTATGAAGGTCTATTAACTACAAGAAGAAACTGCAAAGTATTAGAAAACTAATCATTATACCCTTGTAAATACTAAATAAAATATTTTGTAAGTAAACAAAATATGCTAAACATTATACATTACCTTGCATGCTCGAGAGACATGACCATTCGATCTTGACACTGAGAATGAGTTTGATCTAGATCATCAAACTCAAAACTTTCTAAAAAAAAATGTAGAAATATTAAAATACTGTACCACTTACAAAATAAATATCTTGTTTATGGTTCCTCTAGTAGCTTAATTATAAAATAGTAAAGTTTATACCTATAGAGAAGTGTGATGGTATATAAGGTAGGAGTGGTGGAGATATCGACCCCTAGGTATTTTTTGATGAGGAAATCGTATCAAGGTTGATTCCACTGAATCCATATTAGAATCACTAGAGACCTCTCGAGGGGGATTTACCCTAAGAAATAGCCTCCTTATGAGATATTCCAACTATAATTCTTCTCTGTAAAAGATAAAATTACTATTATTATTACATTAAAAATAATTAATCGTTATAATGTGAAAATTAATTGTTACCTGTTGTTCTTCAAGTGAGAGACCAATCATTTTGTCATTAATTGTAGTCAAAATTTGTCCATTTCTATAATTGGTGGAAAGCTTCATGATAGAAAGAAAGTAGATAATTGGTAAAAGAGAACACAATCTTGGATTTATTAGATGCATTCATATTGACAAGGGCATTGTTGACATCTATTTTTATTCAATTGGACAAATATGTGCACTAATCGAATTATTTCCCTACTAGTGTCCGCAATATATACTAAACCGCCCAAAATGAAATGTCCACATATCTACTCTACAACACAATCCTTGGCTTGAAATAGTGATATCACTGCATGAAAGAATTTATTTTGTAATACCTTGTATAACAAGGCCTCTTTTGGAATGATTAACAAGATCTTGCAACAAGATACAAGAAATGTTAGATGCTTGGGAAGTCAAGTAATATTAAGAAAACAAATAATTGAAAATAATATTGAACTTACCATTAACTTGCACATTGTAATGAGACTCTTTTTTTTCTTCATTAGTTAGGACTACCTTTGTAGTCACGGGAATTTTGTTTTGGAAAGGTAAGCCAATTAATCGATGGACTCCTATGGGCTCCATGGTGAAAGAAACTATATTATCCATCAGGGGAATGGAAAAATATCCCTCTTTTGGCTATAAAAAGGAGCAAGTAATCGAGGATGGTAGTATTTGTTTCAAATTGGGGCATGTGGACAAGCCTCATGAATTTTGTTTTTTGCATCCATTCCTTTGGTGTGTCTTTGAGTTTTATCAGTGTTGTAATTTGAGGGCACATGAGATTTTTGTACTAGAATTTGGAGGCAAGAGTAACCGTGGTGTTAGCCATTGTTGAAAGCTTTGGATATGGTGTAAATTTACAGGAGAGGGAGGGGAAATCGAAAGACTGTAGGTGCACGTTGGTTTTATAGAAAATTGGAGAGCTCAGAGAGTTGTGGATTTGTAAAAGTTTGTGGAAAAAGTGAATAAATGAACCTCGTAGGGGTATATATAGGGCCAGGTTCATGGTAATCTGACACGTAGTGAAAAAAATTAGTGGAGAAGTTCAAAGCAAGTTCTCGGGAATCATGAAAATGTTGGCCCTTCCAATTCCTAATAGATGGTTGTCTCCCATAATCCATCCAACAAGAAAAAAACTTGTAAAAACATTCACTATTCAACCGAAAAGGATGACAACTCACAAAAGTAGGATGGATGACCGATGTGTTCCATCTAACAAAAAAGGGACAATCATCCAACAAAGGTGTGGAACAACCATCCAATATGGGTTAGATGGCTAATGGGTTATACCTAATGAGGAAGGGATGCTCATCCAACTTTACTCGGGACAATCGCTTTGATGTAGGATAGATGACATGCCAATAAGGTTAGACAGGACAACCAACGAGTTCCATCCAATGCAGAGGTGATGACCATCAAACTATAATGGATGTTCATCCAATACAGGTTATATGACCGACTAATAGGGGTGCACCATCCAACATAAGTTCCATACAATTGCAAAGATACGTCCGTCCAATAAATGTTCATTTGTGTGAAACTATTTGAAAAACTACCCCGCCAAATTGCCTTTTCCGCAAATTGATTTTTTGGATATTCACCATCATTTCGAAAGTCCATTTTGAAGATTCCCACCCATTCTATAATAATTTTTTGGAGGGGGTGTATTAAAATGAATCCTTCTTGAATGAGGACATGAAATAGATTAAGTTTGGGGGTGTGATGAGTTATGTTAATTACCTTTATAAACAACTCATCTTCTATATTTTGATCAAGCCATTATAGTTAGGTCCATGTATTTTCCAAGTACACTACCAATATGTTATTACAAACTTGAACTTGTGGCATAATTACTAATTAATATAGTTCTATCTAGTTATATTTATTCTGTGGTATTTTGTGTGCATTTATTCTTATTATCCCAATAATTTGTTTGAATGATGATATGTGTGATGCCACTCTTGGTTGTAAGAAATTTTTCATATGTAACAACTCGTATGTAGTGAAGGAACTATCCACAATAACTCGCTTCGCACCCAAAGAACCTATCCACAACCAAAGGAAATCATCTACAATAAAGAGCCCATGTTATGAAGATATTTCGGAAGGCATGATGAATGACACTTAAGTCTCAGACGTCTTTATTAAATAAGTAGTTACAAATGGAGCATGTAGAACTAGGAAATAACTCAACCTTTAATCTAGTCATTCATTGTAAACTAGTGAAGAATTGATTGATTGAGTTAACACGTGGTTGAAGGAACTAGTAGATTACTTGAACATTTTTTATGTGAACACCTGTTAAGTTTCATGGCATGTGTTGAATCTCTCATTGTTCTATTAAATATATTTCACTTATCCTATTGAATATCTTTCACTTAGTTTGTTGAAAATCCATGTTGAACTCTTCTTCTTCTAATGTCTTGCTGTAAGATGAGAAGTATAAAAGAAAGGGTTAGTGCTAGTAATGAGGAGAGAATAAATTCATAGAGGAGATTTCTTTGTTCCTTAATGTAATGTTCATGAAAATTCAATAAAGATATGAGTTATGTTCATTAATTTCTAGTTATATAATTTAGGAGGGATTAACACCCAAGTCAAGGCCCACTTGTGGTTTGCTAAACTCCTCCATTATTATCTTGTTTCATTGCATGTATACTTACCTAGGAATCATTTACTTTATGTATATGCATTATAAATTTATAGCTTTGTCTTAGTGATAGCATTTAAGAACCATTCTTTTTCAGTTATAATTTTTCATTACTTCTAAACATTGTTATGAAAGTTATTTCTTTCCAACTGTAGACACAAAATCATCACACTTTGGGTAATTATCTATTCTTGATTACATACTACTATTCATATGGTTGCTAAGTAAGAAAAGTACTAATTAACCCATGTCTTTGGCCACTTTTATTTTCTTTATGCTTCTACTTTCATTCTTGCACTTGTACTTGTTTAGTCTGTATTTTCACCTTTCAACATTTTTCATTTTGACACTAGCGCCCGCCAGATGCTGCTTAGGTGCCCCCATCCCCTATGGGCACCCTTGTCCTCTTTCTACTTTTGTAACACTTTTTGGGTGCTTTTCTAGCCGTTTGAGCATCTTATCTTTTTGGTGGTCCGTTTTTTCGGGGTTAATTATAAAATTCAAGCAAATAGGAATCATATAAATATAAAGTTATGTGATCATAATAACAAACCAAGCACTAAACATATACTATCTCCACCTAAGGTTACATCCATCAAAGGTATCTATAGATCCATTTGCATCCATCTAGCTCCATCACAAGGGATAAAGGTTGGTTCATCTACATCACACTTCATAGGAGGGGAGTTTATTGTTTCCATGCTTACATTATTTACTTTCTACATCTAGATACTTCAAGTGTGACATGCACAAGAGAAACTTAGGGCACAATTATGCACACACACACACAAAACTACGTTGGGTCCGAGATGTAGTGTAGTTCTCAAAGAATAAGCCCATCATTGTGGAAGTTGAGGATAGTTTGACCCCTCATTTTACATCTTTCGTTTTTAGGATTTGATGTCTATTTGAGGGTTTGTAGGTTCTTTCTTCATTACAGGTTTACAATGACCTCGGTGATCTTACATCAACATACACACGACAAAATGAGAAAAAGTGTGAACCTCTTGCGACACCTTAGAGGAGGTTTTCTAAGCATCTACGCAAACTAGGGAACTTAGAAATCAGACCAAGGCACCCATGGGTGCCCATATCCCTCTCTAGGTGCCCCCATCCAATCAAATGTGCTGGATCTACATTTTTCTAGGCTTTTGTACAACGATGGTCTTCCACTCCTATTCAGCCGGTCATCAACTGCGATATAGTCCAATGACCTCTTCGAATCAAATAAGAATCTTCACCTCTTTGTAATTAGGGTTTCATACTTTATTTCTTAGGTATTATTTATGTATTTCATTATTCATTTATTTTACTACAAATCTTGCATTAGAGTAGGCTATAATATTACATTTTATCTTTATCACCAACCTCCTATATCTACTGTAATATGTATACAACACTATAAATGTTTCAATTTTACATCACCTAGTTTAATAGTTAAATGATTTTAATTCAATGAACAACATATTAATTGCTAAAAGTTGATTTACACCACAAGATGGAAAGCTCAAAATGCTTTGTAACTATACTAGGAAGGTTTCTACCCCCAAGGATCGATGGATTGATAGGTGGTAGTGTTATCATTGATGATTGCATGATTTTTTCAAGGATCTTAGTATAATATCTTGATGTGGCTGAATAGGATGATGATGAAGATGGTGGATGTTGAATATTGTTTGATGGTTTAGAATTATGAGATGCTCGAGTTGTGTTTTGCATGATCCATTTAGATGCTAGTCGAGGGACATGTTTAGATTTTGTGATAGTGACTATAAGTTTGGATGAGGGATGTGGTACCATAATGGAAGGTAATGGCATGGTATCCCATGGGGGTGTTCATTTGGTTATTGTCTTGTAGGATTTATATTTTTGGATAGATGATTTGTATGTTTTTATACTTTGGATTATCAAGATTTTTGATTTGATGTTAGATGACATAGTATTTGAAAGATTTTTAAAATTTTAATGATGGGTTTCTTTTATCAGTGACTTTGAAGAGATGATATGGGGAAATTATGTGCTAATAGATGTGGTATATTTTGGTTTTTATGATGTGGATAGAATTGGGATCTCAGTAGTGAGTAGATCCAAAGAGTGATGTTGTTTGGTTGGCATTTTAGCTATGGAAACAAATGGTATGGTGAATGTGGGTGAGATATCATTGAAAATGTTTATGGTATGATGAGATCCTATGGCGTTGGATAAGGTTGACTACTAGTTGGGGATGATTAAGAAAGGTTTGTTTAAACACATCTAGGATTTGATTAGGAGGTACATTTGGGTTATCAATTTGTAATGCCCTCGATCGATAAGGTCTTAAAGACATTTCAAAACAAGTGAAACATTTTAATGTCACATTATTAGACTTGATGATTGAGAATGTTAAAATGTGATATTATAGCCTAATCTAAATATATGACAACAATAAATAAATAAATAATGAAATACAAAAATTAACCCAAACAACTAAGCAATAAAAGTATGAAACCCTAAGTGCAAAGAGGGTTAGAAGAGCCTTAGCTGATTCACAGAGGTTGTTGAACTTGTTTCATAATAGCGACCGATTGAAAAGGAGTGAGATAACATCACACATAAGCTTGGAAAAATGCACATCCGACATATTTGAGTGAACTGGGGCACTGGAGAGGGATGGGGGTGCCCGTGGGAACCTTGGTCCGCATAGATGCTTAGAAAACCTCCTTTGAGGTGTCATAAGAGGTTTACACTTGTTCACCTTTTGTCACATGTGTGTCACACTTGGATCACCAAGGCACTCATAAACCTACAATGAAAAAAACACCTACAAAACCCTCAAATAGATTGGGGACCGGTGCCTCCATGTCTTTGTAATTATCTCATATGTTCCCTTTTCCTCCTCTTCTCCTTACTTCATTTCTTCATCTTTCCATTCTTCTACATTCTCTGGAGGTGTAGGAGAATTAGGCATGCTTTCCTCTGATTCTTCTACCTCCTCATTCAAATTCATTTTCCTTCTCTTTTTCATGGTTGTCTCATTCTGTGGAGAGAGTCTGGGTGATTTGCACATTGTTTGTGGAGTAACACCTTGGGTTCTTGTTCTCCTGAACACTCTCTTAAAATTCTCTCCTTGGACTACATCCAAGTCCTCATCATCCCCCTCTTGTGGCTGAGGTGGTGTAGTGGCACACTCAACTTCACCCTTGTTTGTAGGATGTCTTCTACCTCTATGCTCCAAACCACCACTATCCTCGCGCTCATCCTCCTCATCCTCCACTTTAATTGGCTCTATGGGCTTAGGCACTAGGATGTTCTCCATCATGTGCTTACCCTTTGTGGTGCTGGAAGTGCAAACTCATCTTCCACATACTTGTTATTCTCCAACTTGGGCTTTAGTTGGAGGTACACTAGTGCTGCTCTAATATCTCCCATAACCAAAATTACTAGTTTAATGCTCAATACATTTGAAATGAGCCTTTCAATATATGCACCCCACCTTGATACACATATTTCTTCCTTAGTATGTGGTAGTCACAATCTACCTTATCCACATTGAACGTTAGGTGCACCACATGTTTGAGAACCTATGTACTGATGCCTGGAAGTACCTTGCTGTGAAGGCATATGGCAACTTACACCAAGGGCTCCATGCTCCATCCTTCATGGCAAACCACGCTATACAAAATTCTAGTATACAATGAACTGAACTACCTTTCCAACCACCGAAGGCAAGTCCTTAGGGATGCACCATTCTTCTTCAAAGGCCACGTGGAGCCTATCATACCACTTCTCACCCTTTGCTTGACACTGTGCTCTATCATGGATCCTTCACACAAGTACTTTTCGAAGTGTTCTGCAGGTGACTTGTGCTCCATGGGATACTCCCATATCTTCTCTTTTGGTCCATCAGGTACTCCGATCTCCATGAACACCAATGACAACAGAACAACTCCAAAGCTGATCCTTCCTCCTTTATGCACACTTCCTCAATGATAGTTTCTACAATATAACATGAACTATTGTAAACTACCCCTTTAGAAATATTTTAAGTAATGTGAAACACATGGTATTCACTTGTGACCACCTTTCTTGGTAATTTAACTTTGTAACAAGATGTGCGGCTACTTTGCGCAAACTAGATATTTCTTCGCTTTATCAATTTCCATGTCCACACGGACCCTTTGTGTACCCTAAATCCTTTTTGGTCTCCAATATTATGGCCTTATCTCTTAGATCATCTCGTAAATCTTCTCCTATGCCCTTCAATCCTATTACTATGGAGATGAGTGAAACTAAAATTCGCTCTGCGTCCCTGGAAAGTAGAAAAATCTTTGTGCACTCTTCAAATGAGCCACTTTGGTACAAGGGCTCATATTTCTCAAGTAAGGGAGTTCGTATAGCTGGTAAAATCATATTTTTGCAAGATCTTCTCGCAAAGCATTGTCATACACCGAAATGTCTTCACCATGTGTTTATTTGTCTTTGTTTTAAAGAGGCATCAAGCTCCTTCTTATTCTCTATGGTACGATGGTTGTACTCACTCACCTTACTTTTTCTTATGTGAGAATCCCACTCCTAGCCTATGATAACCCCCTATGGATATTGAATTTTAGAAAAATTACTTTTGGGAGCCATTTCCTCTTCTTCCTCGATCACTTTTCTTTCCTTCACTCCTGCTGCAACTACTTTCTTGGGTGCCATTTCTACCTTGCAATCCTTTGTAGATACTCACCTCTTGAATTCTACAATGTGCAAATCAAACCCTAGCTCGATTCAGCGTGCCCTAGGTGAAATCACGTGCCCTCGCTCCTCTCTATCACCTTGCTTCACTCAAACCCTTCACCACCGGGATGCAAGCTCTTTTTGCACACATATCTCTTCGTCATGACTAGTTACACACCTCTCGCACCTCAATTCAATCACTCACTCTTCACACTTAGCTCTTTTTCAAATACTCTTAATTGCAATAGTAAAAATGAATTCACATCCCATCCTTATATAGATTTTCAAATTTTTGATGCATTCATTACTCCTTCACCTACCAAATATCCTCTCATTAATTGACCAATTCCATCCTTTCCATGCGTTACATCTTCGTGCCCCAACTATAACCTTCTAGCATGCCTTCCTACCCTCTCGGTCACAGAATTCTCTTATCACGCTTCCTTGCACCCAAGTACCTCATCACTACACCTTCTATTGGTAGTTGTTATGGCCTCTGCTTACCTCGCATTATACTATCCCTTCATTCATCTCCATCTTTGGTCACTTTTTAGAAGCAATCCTTTGACTCGAAGAGCACCCATAGTAGCTTATTCCTTTCACCTTTCAATTCCCATGATTTTGTACCTGAATATCGACAATCCACCCCACACTAAAAGTATGTGTAGTCCTCTGCGCATAAACATGCTTCATATAGTAATTAGCTTCATGCACACAAGTGTGCTTATTACACAACACACCAACTAAATTGAAAAAGCATAACAACAAAGAAAGAAACACATTAAGGAAATACAAAATCAAAAGCCTAATCTAAATGGAAATACTTGCCTTATTAAAAATACCAAGAAGACTTATTTATAGTAGGGCTTTAGCTCTACTCCCATTGAAGTAACCGGTAATTGTGTTTCCATCAAGTGATTCTAACTGGAAAGTTCTGTTTCAAGGATGTAAGTGATAACATATGGCCCCAACTAATATACCTTAAGTTTTCCTAGATGGCGTGAGAACTTAGAGTCATAGAGAAGCACCATTTGTCCAATCTCAAACTTATTTTCCCTTATTTTTCTATCATGCCATGCTTTCGCATGGCCTTTTCTTTGCTTTCAACTCCAACGTGTTATGGCTCTTCATTCATCTAACTGAATTATCTTTTTAATCCATTCTTCTAAAGCTTTCTCATTAGCTAGACCTCCAGTGTGCACAATACATAAAGAAGGTAACATAAATTCCATAGGAAGAATGGATTCTACACCAAACACTAACTGAAATGGTGTTGCTTTGTTCAACCTTTTATATGTTGTTCGATATGCCCAAAGTACTGCAAATACTTTATCATCCCAATCCTTTCTTCCAACATCATATTTTTGTCAATTTCTAGCCCAAAATTTTGTTGAAAGCTTCAACAGTTCCATTTTCTTGAGGATGATAGGGTGTAGTCTTATGGTGTGCAATCATGAACTCATCCAATAAAATTTTGATTGTCTCATTAAGAAAATGTGTGCCTCTATCACTGGTCAAACTCAAAGGACATCCATACCTTGTAATAATATTTTCCCATAGAAATCAAGCTACTGTACTACTGCATGCAGTCCTTTTCAGTAGGTGCTACTTCTACCCATCTTGTTAGATATCCTATGTAAGTTAAAATGTAGCGCGATCTAGTTCTACACGCAGTTGGTGAAATAGGACCCACAAAATCTATAGCCCATTTCTCAAATGGTTCTGTGCTAGTAATAGGTCTCAAAGGCATTTCATCTTGCTGACCTGGTCTTCCAAGATGTTGACAATGATCACATGCCTTGAAAATTCCTTACAATCTTTATATAGGGTCTCCCACCATAATCTAGTGAGTAGAATCTTGCGCTCATGGCATCACTTGCATAGTGGCCACTTGCAATTCCACCATGAGCTTCTTCCATAATACCCGTGCTCATGTTCCAATACAAAATGACATAATACCTCATCGTGACCTAATTTGTACAAGTCACCACTGATTAACATATAAGGTGTGACGCGTATAGCAAGTTGTTTCTTCTCCAAGGATTTCATTCCTTCTGGTGCCATCCATGTGCATAGAAAGAAAAAATGTCCTCTAGTTCTGATGGCACATGTTATAACCTATATAATTGTGCATCTGGCATGGTATCCTCAATTTTATGTGCTTCTTCTCCTGATTGTATTCTTGATAGATGGTCTGGTCCAGAATTACTTTTTCCTGGTTTTACCACAACTGTGAAATCAAATTCTTGAAATAAGAGCACCCATCGACATATGCGCCCTTTTAAAATAGGCTTATTTACCAAATAATTCAATGTCATGTGATCTATATAAAAGATGAATGGTGTAGCTAGTAGATACTAATAGAATTTATGTAGCGCATAGATCATTGACAAAGCTTCGCACTTTGTAGTTGTGTAATTTTGTTATGCAGGAGTCAACTTTCTACTAGCAAAATAGATAGGATGATCTACAATACCTTCTCTAGGTTAGGCTAACAAAGACGCCAATGGCCATGCCTGAGGCATCAACATGTAAATGAAATGGTTCATCCCACAAAGGAAAACGTAGAATAGGCATGGTAGTAAGTTTCTCCTTTAATGTCTCGAATGCATGCTATTATTGTTCTCCCTAGTAGAACATACCTTTCCCTTTCAGTAACTCTTCTAAGGGTGCGGAAACTTTGGCATAGCCTTTGATAAACTTTCTGTAATATCCTGTATGACCCAAAAATCTGCGCACCTCACTTTGACTGGTAGGCTTCCTTAGGCCTATAATGACTGCAACCTTTGCTCAGTCAACCAACAAACCCTCCTTGCAGATTATGTGTCCTAAAAGTATCCCAAATGGAGTAGCGAATATGCACTTCTTGATGTTCAAAGAAATACTCAACTGTCTACACCGTTCAAACATTAAGTGCATATTGTCATAGTGATCCTTAACTAATCCATACACCATCCAATCGTCTAAATATACCTATAAGAAGTTATGAATAAATTCCTTAAATGCTTGGACAACTATGCATGAAAATACAACAGTGCATTTTTCAGACCAAAAGGCATGACAATATAGGCAAAGCTACCCCATTCAGTAGTAAATGTAGTCTTTTCCTGATCCTCTTGGGTAATTCGAACCTGATGATACCCAAGAACCCATCTATAAATGAATATATTTTGCACCTATAACTCCTTCTAGTATTTCCTCAGTGAATGGTGTAAGGAATGGATCAGGCCATACACACATGCAACATTTAGCTCCCTGTAGTCCATGCATATTCTAATCCGTCCATCCTTCTTGATACTAATCACCATTAGACTAACCCATTTTGACTCATCAAGGGGATTGATAATTCAAGACTTCAACATGTTATCAATTTCTTCTTTGACCTTTTCACGTAAATTGGGGTTCATTTTGTAAGGTATCTTTCTAACTGGGTGTGCACCCTCTTTAAGCTTTATCTTCATCTCCCCTAATGATTCATGCATGCCTTTAAGTTCATGGTACCCCCTAGGAAATAGGTCCTGGTAATCCCTTAGTAACTCTATGATTTTTTCCACTTCAAAGTCTGACCAATAGTCTCTAATTATGGCTTCCTTAGGCTCAGTATCTTTTCTAACATTTACCACTTTTCTTCATAGGTTCATGATAGGCACGTGGTCTTATCCACACTATCCAATACCTCACCTTCCTGTTGAATGGTTTACATCCAAATTATCTACTTCTTCATCATCTACTAAGTAGACCATTTTTCCTTTCTCTCTCTCAAGGAAAGTGTATTGAAGTAATGTTGCATCGGCCTCTAGTTCTTTATCAAGATGCACCCCTGAGTCTTCTTTATCTAATAATTCCTAAGGAGTTCTTTAGCCTTGGCACTATCCCCCATAGTTAAGCGCTTGATAACTTTTAATGCTTCTTCCACCGAAGGATTTGTAGAGAAGAAGTCAAATGTCAGACCATTCATGCAATTAAATTATGCCAATTTCTAGTTTCTCTATGGAGTTATGCATATACATACCAAACACATGCGTAACCTTGCAAAGTGGAATAAAACTAGTGAACCCATAACAAAGGTGGTAAATATTCCTTCCCTTTTGTCTAGAGTCTCTCACACTTCTGAACATGGTGTTGAACAGGTTGATTACCGTGATAATTATAGATTGTGTAGGTGTATTTCTCCTAAAGAACCTAATAGTAAGAGCAATCCCAATTTCATTCCATTCGACCAAATTATCCCTGTGGACCACTCACCAGCATGATGCTATCCCCACATAGTGTATATGTAAGCATATTTCTTCTCTCCAAAGGATCTATCCATTTTTCTTCCATGGCGCACATGAATTCTATAGGATCCCCTTCTCCTTTGTAATAAGGTATCGAGTTGTTACCTATCCTCTGACTTAATGTGGTTTTGTTCCTTAGGAATATGCTCTTGACTTCTCGCCCTACTAAGTCATAAGTGCTATGAGCCCAATTATTACATGCAACACTCATAGTATCACTAATGGATTGTGCATCCTCCCACCGAATTAGTCCTTCTTTGGTTGGTTCAATCATCTCTCGGACTCGGATGACGCGTACACATAAATCCTATTAAGATCTTCTTCACGTAAGGGCTCAACATAAGGTGCATAATTTCCATCTGTTAAAGGGATAATAACCCTTTCCTATTTATTTTCAAAATTTGATATATAGCCCTTGTTGAACCAAGATCAACATTATTTGCATATAGCACCAAGGACACCCCAATAGAGCCGAAAGCTTTCGACTTACTAGCGCTAAAACTTCAAAGTCTCCAAAGAACTTTTCTCCTTGTATGGAAATGGATGCATCTTTAAAAATCCTATGGGAGTAGCCTTAGTCTGATTAGCCATGAATAATACATTAGAGGATGGATGGATTGGGGGTCTTCCCATTTGTACCCATGCATCCAAGGTAAGAACATTGACCTCCACGCCTGTATCAATCAATATATTACTTAATAGCCACCCATCCACAACAACATTCAAAGTGATTTCCTTGTCATAATCTAGGCTATGAGGAGGGAGATTTGCATGCAGGATCTGTCGTCTAGTCTCAGTACTTGCACGTGGAGTGTTCCCTTTTAACCAACTCCCTAACAATGGAATGATGTTCTCCTGGTGCAACATTTTACACACTTCTCTCAAGTCATCTATATCAATTTGGACCATCTTTGATGCTTTATTTTCTCCTTTAAGTACTTGTATCTCACCTTGAAGATTCCTTATAACTTCCATGGTTTCTTGATAAACCTCCTTCTAATAGGTAGGATCTGGGTACCGTGCATGAAGAACCTCATCTTTAGTGATGGTAGGCTTTTGCTGTAATGCTTCCTGACATGTGCCACCTTAGCGTGGGTTGTGATATTTACTTGTAGTGCCTTGGATTCTACTTCCATCTTGGGCATCCATTGATTGTCCACAACACACTGCATCCTAACCATCCCTACGCATTTATTTTTCTTGTTTATGTTGCTTACTCAGATGCTCATATAAGTTCGGGCACTCTTCATAGCTATGGTTCTTTCCACAGAAAGAACATGTAATATTCTAAGGACACTCGCGCCTATAGTGGTCAGGAGATCCACATGTATAACATGTGCCACGAGGAAACTCACTTCTTCCACCACCACAACCTCATCCTCCGAATCCATCGTGGTATCCTCGACCTCTGCCACGACTGCCTTCAAAATGCCCCTCATTCCAATCATAGTGTGCTTGATTGTGCTCCCGATCCTGATGCTCATTCTTGCCCTTAGAGTTATCTAAAACTCCTATTTTTCATACACCAATATCTATAACATCATGGATCTATCTAATCAACCGACAGTCCTTCGTGTCATGAGTCGTGGACCTACAAATTTTATAATAGCTTGAAATGTTCTTCCTTATCACACGTTGTAATAATGGGTAGTGGCTAACATCATGGTTTAAGTGGCATATTTCACAATCCATCAATAATGAGCGTATTATTCGTGAGGGAAACTATCCTTTGTGTGACCTTCTACTTCACAATTTGTGCACCAAATCCTTGTGCACATCTCATGAGCTGAATTTTCTGATAGTTTCTCCAACTGTTTTGCCATTGCTGCTATTTGTGATTCTAAAATGGGCTCACCTTGGATATCTATACTTCCAACCGCCTCAAATGAAGGTTGCTTCAAGTTCTTCACGTGGATCAATGTATGTCTTATGTGATAATTCCCTCCTAAAAGGGGTAATCAAGCCCCTAACGAACCATTGTGCATGCTGGATTGCGTGTATGTCATAAGAAAGCTTTGATAACAACGTTTTAAACCATGCATCATATTCTCTAACACTTTCAGTAGTGCCTTGATTAATGTCCTTGAGCACACTTATACTCTTCTACTTAAACTAAGGGATATGAAACTCTTTAAGGAATGCATCCTTTAAAGTTGTATAATCTATGCAAGTATGATTAGGGTCAAATTTTCTATACCAGCTATGTGTATGCCCTTGTAATGTAGTGGTGGTGAATTACGCGATGATCCTTTTTGCGTGCCATAATATTTCACACATGTGCACATGTTCAATAACATATTCTATGCCCCTATACTCTAGAAGATGAAGAGACATTTCCATGTAAATATTCTAGGGGTTAGTGCGGACCTTGCCCACTTGATCCAGAACCTCCTATGTTTCCCCTACCTCCAGAACCTCCAGATCCACCTAAACCAGAGCTACCTATGCCTCTTGATCCCAAACATGTAGCTAGAATAGGTCATGTAGATGTACCCCCTATGCTCCAACAATAGTACTATATTGAACCCCTACGGTTTGTGAAGTAGTTCCACTTCCAGAGGTGAATCCAACATTTTGTGCACTCATATTCTATGTGGATGATGCGCCTAAAAACACCTCCAAATAAAAATGAAGTCGTTTGCCCTATCATTGATGTGCTTTCTCTCTTACTTCCCAAAATTTCTTGTTGATTATTTTTCATACTAGATACTTTGGAAAACCAAGTGTAAGGGCTAGGTTCCTGTGTGGATTTAGATGCATGCCCATAGCCCATGTAGTCTCTTGGTGGCCGAGGGGATCCTGTCATGCTTTCCAAGATGGGGGAGTTCCTGATGCTCTGGCTCCACGTCTTCTACGTGAGATTCAAATCCTTCATGAGCCATCTCTCTCCTTAATGCCATACTTTCTGCAATGGTTCATTGTTTCTTTATCTCCCTCTCGTGTGCCTCTTTATACTTAAGCTTCCTTTCCTCTCTTTTCCTTTCTACCGCTAGGTCTACCATCTTTCACCATTCCTGCTCCTTCCCGCACATGGTGAGGTTTAGTTAGCCATCAATTTACTCTCCAGATTCAAGGTTACCATTAAGATCTTGATCGCCAGAGGAATACCTTGTAGGTAAGTTTCCCTTGGATATCATAAAAATTGGAATTCAGCTACCTCTGGACATAAATAAGTGGAAATTGAGTATTCCAAGATATAGCTATTCAAGACACCACAGAACCATGTATCCATTTCTCAAGTCCAAATCAGATCAACATCATAAAGGGTATGAAATTCTTCCTGCGTCCAGACAAGTGCGTGATACCTCTAATTTTGCTTAGATGCATAAAACTCAACCACTCATACAATTCTACTGGAAAGATAGTGAAAAATCTCTCATATAAACTGTCATATAGATTCTATTCCACCCACATGCGTGCATTAAAATCAGATCTAGTGTTGAATAACCGTGCGTATTCTTCTTCCAGATCACGTATCCATTCTTCAATACTTGTTAAGGTCAACCGGTATGTCTTCATCATGAACCATCCTGAAAACAACTGAAAAAGAGGTCCCGACAATGGAACCAATGATGCAGCCTAGAATTTAGTGATACAAACCCAATAAGACCCTAGACGCGTACTGACACATCACTCAGCCTAAATTGAGCACTCACCCAAAGTGTGCAAAGGTACCTAGTCTGTCTCTTTAGGTTCTTTGTTGTAGGTTGTTAGTCGTTAGGAAATAAGAGATAAAATATGTAGAAAAATACCTTAACAAATCGCAATGAGAAACTAATATGCAAAAATATTACAGATCTCAAATAAAAATGCGTAGAATAAAATAACACAACACAAAGATACAATATTTAATGTGGTTCACCCAATTTGGGCTACGTCCACCAAGAATCACTTGCTCATATTTTATTACAAGCCACCACTCTCTCAATACAATACCAGCTCTATTTGGAGCTATGCTCAAAAAACTCTACAAAATTCACACCCGAATTCAAAGCACATCTGCAATATTTTTCATACATCTATCATATGCATAAAACCATATAAATAGACAATCGCTTTAAGTAATTTTACAAAACCATGGGTATTAAAAACCATGGGAAAAAACCATCCAATAAACCTATGGGTCAAAATCCCACCCATATGAGAAAATCATGTTTCTAATATATCGGCATGTTTTAAGGCCCAATTTTTTTTTTCGGGGCTATGCCCCTGAACCCTTACTGAGGGCTGCTTCCTCCTGGACCCCACCCCATTTACATGAAAAGTGTACATTACTCTTAGTGTAATCTTTAAAAATTTCACACATGAAAATAGGCTCCACAACCTAACAATCTCCCACTCGAGACTAGTTTTCCTCTGAGAAAACTTCTCAACCCTTCACTAGTTTCCATGAAGACCAACCAAAGTTGAACACAACTTCATTTTTTCCCTTGTGACCACCTTGGTCATCATGTTTGCAAGATTCTGATTGGTATGGATCTTCTCTAGCTTCAACTTCTCTTCCTCCAAAGTTGTCCTGATGAAATGGTACCTTAACTGTATATGCTTCATCCTAGAGTGGAAAGCAAAGTTCTTTGCTAGGTGTATAAGACTTTGACTATCACTATGTAGCTTTCCTTCCTCCTGCTTATGCCCCAACTCCTCAAGCAATTGTTATAACCAAATCATTTCTTTTCTTGCCTTTGTGGCAACAACATACTCAGCCTCTGTGGTTGACAAAGCCACCAACTTCTGTAGTCATGAAATCCAGCTCATTGCTGTCCCACCTACAGTGTAAACATAACTTTTGATGCTCCTCTTGTTGTCTACATCTCCAACCATATCTAATCTACATAACCACACAAAGTGGTGTCCGATCCACTCTAGCAAAAAAAATGTCTCCATGGTCCCTCTCAAATACCAAGGATCCACTTTATCGCCTGCCAGGTGATCTCTACCTAGATCACTCATAAATCTACTCACCGCTCCCACTACATGGGAAATATCAGGCTTGGTACACACCATGGCATACATCAAACTGCCAACTACTGATGAGTAAGGTACCTTGGACATTTGGTTTCTCTCCTACTCTGTCTTGGGACACTGCTCCTTTGATAACTTGAAATGGCCTTCCAAAGGAGTCCCAAATGGTTTAACATCATGCATATTAAACCTCTCCAAGACCTTCTTAATATACTCTTCCTGAGATAAAGTCAACTTCCATTCCTTCCTATCCCGAGATATCCTCATACCAAGGATTTTTGGCTGCCCCAAAATCCTTCATAAAAAAGGATTCACTTAGCTACTTCTTGAGTACTTTTATTTCCTACATGTTTTTACCTGCAACCAACATGTCATCCACATATAGACACAAGATAATATAACATCCATCCTCAAATTTCTTTATATTAACACAATGGTCAGAATGACATCTAATATAACCTTGCTCCATCATGAAGCTATCAAATTTCTTATACCATTGACGTGGAGCTTGTTTCAAGCCATACAAGATCTTCTTCAATTTTCACACCATCTCCTCTTTACCTTTGACCTCATAGCCCTCTGGTTGCTGCATATATAGTTCCTCCTCCAAATCACCATGGAGAAATGTAGTTTTTACATCAAGCTGCTCTAAGTGCAAGTCTTCTGCTGTAACTATTCCAAGAATAGTTCTAATAGAAGTCATTTTTACTATAGAGAAAAAAATCTCATCAAAATCTATACCTTTTTCTCTGTAAACCCCTTGACCACCAACCAAGCCTTGTATCTTTTCTTGCCTCCTTCTTCCTCTTTGACTCTAACACCCACTTGTTCTGTAATGCTCTTTTTCCTTTGGGTAGCTTCACCAAATCCCATGTTTGGTTCTCCATGAGAGCCTAATGCTCCTCATCCATGGCTTGCTCCCACTTCTTCCTAGCATCTACCTACATTACTTCATCAAAGCTCTCTGGCTCTCCACTATTAGTGAGTAATAAATAATAAAGAGAAGGAGAAAATGTTTAGGTTCTCTTCTTACCCTAGAAGACCTCCTCAATATAGGAGTTTGGGGTTCCTGTTGAGGAGGTTCCTAAATTGATTCATGTGTCACTTTCCCATCCGGAAGATCCTCTACTATTGCATATTCTTTCTTGGATTCTTCCATATTTTCCTTGCAACTACTTTGCTTATACATGACTTTCTCATTAAAGACCACATCCCTAGATCGAATGATTTTCTTGTCCTTAATACTCCAACATTTATATCCAAAGTCATCACCACCATAACCAATGAAAGTACATTTTTCTAATTTAGCCTCTAGCTTGGTCCTATCATCCTTGTCTATATGGACAAACACCTCACATCCAAAGAATCTAAGAAATGAATAATCAAATTTCTTACCATACCAAGCCTCCTCAGGTATGCCTCCATCCAAGGCACTTGAGGGTCCTCTGTTTATCAAGTACACAACTGTGCTCACCACTTCTACCCAAAAAGAAAGAGGCAGTCCTGCATGTAACCTCATGCTCCTAGCACGTTCCATTATTGTTCTGTTCATCCTTTCTGACACCCCATTCTGCTACGGAGTTCCTAGAACCATATTTTTCCTATGGATTCCATTCTTAGAACAATAATCATCAAATTCATTGCTGCAATACTCCCCTCCATTATTTGACCTAAGACATTTTAGCTTAAGACCTGTTTCATTCTCTACCAAGGCTTTCCATTTAACAAAAGTGTCAAATACATCAGATTTGTTTCTAATACAATAAACCCAAACTTTCCTTGTTGCATCATCAATAAAAGTAACATAATAACTTGAACCCCCAAGAGATGATACCTGAGCTAGCCCCCACACATTAGAGTGCACCAGCTCTAACTTACTCTCTTTCTTTGTAGGTCCAACCTTGAGAAACCTTACTCGCTTATGTTTCCCATATATGCAGTCCTCATAGAACTCCAAACCTATTTTTGTATATCCAGGAAAATCCTTCTTTATGATCTCCATGCCCTTATGGCTCATATGACCGAGCCTATAGTGCCACAATGTTGTATCTACTTCTGAAGCCACAAGATTACAAACATTAGTGCTATAAGTGGTTAAATACAAGGTTCCAACCTTCTTACCTCTTGCCACCACAAGAGCACCCTTGGTAACCTTCCAAGAGTCTGTTGTAAATATCATAGTACAACCATCACTTCCCAACTTCCCTACCAATATCAAATTTCATCTTAATGTAGGCACATGTTTGACATTATTCAATAGCCAAGTATTCCCATTCTGCATCTTAACCTGAACATAACCTTTTCTAACTATTCTACAAGGCTCATCATCACCAAGAAAAACATGCCCAAAATCTCCTTGAACATAATCAACAAAATAATGCCTATGTGGAGTAGCATGGAAAGAAGCCCCGAATCTAAAACTCAAGATTCAGTAATATTATGCAAAGAAAGAATCAAAGCATCCTGACATACATTACCCATTGCCACATTTGCCTCCTTGTTTTCTTCTTATTGTTTCTTCTTGTCCCGAAGCTCCCAACAATCCTTCTTTGCATGCCTAGACTTTCCACAGTGCCAACATACTATCTTGCTTTTGGATTTTGACCTTGCTGATCCTTTGATTTTCCACAGGCTTCCTCTATTCTTCTGTCTCCCTCTAGTTTCCACTGTCAAAGCATTCCCTGAAGTAGAAGATTCACCAAAGATTTTTCTTCACATTTCCTCGCTTAGAATCACCCCTACAACATCCTCAAACTTTCAAATTTGAGTTAGCTAGAACCGAGTTGCTTACCGCCATTACCAGGCTATTCCAACTCTCAGGTAAAGAGCACAAAACTAATAAAGCCCTAACTTCTTCATCAAATTCTATTATAACCAAAGCTAGCATATTTACAATCATATTAAAATCATTTAGATGATCTGCTACTGAACCATTCTTAGACATCTTCATATTAAACAACTTTTTCATTAAAAATATCTTATTAGAGGTAAAGGGTTTTTCATACAACTTCCCTAATGCATCCATCAGTTATTTTGTAGTCTTTTCCTTTGAAACATTAAATAATACCAAAGATGAAAGACACAACCAGATTTTCCCAAGTGCCTTCCTATCCAACAAATCCCATTCCACATCTGTCATGCTTCGAGGGTTTGTTCACCTTCTCAGACAATGGAATATAAAGATCCTTTTGATAAAGGTAATCTTCCATCTACATCTTCCAAAGACTGAAATTCTACCCGTTGAATTTATCAACCCTAGATCTTCCATCATCTACCATAGCTCCCACTCAAGATAAAAATTTCCCTACGATTCAAAACTTTAAAAACCAAACCAAGCTCTGATACTAATTTTTAGGAAATAAGGGATAAAATATGTGGAACAATCCCTCACAGAATCACAATAGTAGAAACTAATAAGCAGAAAAATATTACAAATCTCAAATAAAATTGCGAGAATAAAATAACACAACACAAAGAGACAATATTTAACGTGGTTCACCCAATTTGGGCTATCCACTAAGAATCACTTGCTCTCTTTTATTACAAGCCACCACTTTCTCAATACCCCAGATCTGTTTGGAGCTATGCTCAACAAACTCTATAGAATTCACACCCAAATTCAAAACACATCTGTAATGTTACATTATATCTACCATATGCATAAAACCATATAAGTAGACAACTGCTTAAGTATTTTTACAAAACCATGGAAAGTGTTTGGTCATCTGCATGGTAGAGGAGTATAATTTTGGTCATACCACAGGCGAGACAATTGTGGAAAGTGTATAATAATCTTAATGTACAGTCTTCAACACTTTCTCACGTGAAAACATGCTCCACAACCTAACAAGAATAATGGAGATAACTCTCCACTTCCCTCCTACATGTATGGGTTCCAAAATTTGTAGCTTAAGCTAGCATAAATAATTCAAACTATGTGTTAAAATCCATGGTTGAATTTTGTTGATAAAAAAATTAACTCCATATGAAATAAGATCTTGAACATAAATGCACCTAATCACATTCACACACGAGGAGATGAACATTATCTAGGCATTCACATACAAATGTTTAAGGAAAAATTCACTATTCTTCTCACTATTATGGCGGCACCAAATGTTTGGTAAAATGAGAATATATCTTATAGGTTTCTAGCCTTGACATGACCAAGAATTTACAACATTTCAAATGAGACAAACAATAGAGCTAGAACAAAAACACCTCAAAGTGATACACTAGCCACACATGGTGAACACAAGAAACATATGTCAAATTTCACAACACCTACTCACAACAAAACACAAAGGAAAAAAGGTCACACAAAAGTAAAGCGGGGGGTTCATAATGGGGAGGGCATTACAAAATCACTATGGATCTAGGGAAAGATGGTAATTTTGAAATAAATAGTTGTGTATAAATATTTGAGGGTTTTGGCAGAGTAATAGGAAAAAAGGACCAATAAAACCTTGCAATAAGTTTAGTATCTAAGAAATAGTTATAACTATTCATTTATCAATTATTTAAATAAATAAATAATTGTTTACAAGAAGTTATAACATTTTAGAATACTTTATGTAATACTAGATAAATAATGATTTTTGTAATTATGATAGATGGGTATGTAACCTATTTGATAAATTGTGATATTAATTTTTTTCTAATTCATATTTTTTATAAAATACAACTAGAATACAATTATTAAACCATAATTTATAATTTTCAAATCCTAATTTAGAAAAATCTTTAAAAAGATATCAATTCCGAGTTATTGTAGCAATTTCAAAGGTGAATCTTATAGATATAAGGCTATAAGAATTAATATGAAAATTCGTAAAACATTAACTTCAACGTGTTTAAAAATCCAAAGCTTGTTTCAAATTCATCACAAGATAGGCATCTCCAAGGTTGAATTTTTCGTAATTGTAGTCTTAACAATGTCATAAAACCATACATGGATTTAAAAAGTGTTTGTTAAATATGGTTGTTTTTAGTACCATATGTAGACACTTGTTTCCTAGCTACATCCCTCACACCCTCATTCAAAATCATAAAACCTATCTCACTATCCTAAAACATGACTCCACCCCTATAAAATCACATTCTACCCCTTGTAAAACCCATTTACCTATCCTAAAACCTCCCTAACCACCCATAACCCATCTAAACCCATTTTTATCCTAAATACCCAACCTCTTAACTCCCCCAAAACCTCCTCAACCATTTTCACTGTCCATTATCCTAAAAACCTTATTTGGAAGTGGTTAAAACCACTTCCAAATGGGTTTCCCCACTTTTCTCAGGTCTCCAACGATTCTAACAGAATCACCGATGATTATAAAAGAAACACTAAACCTCCTTGAAATGGATCCTCGACGTTTGATAAAAGTTCTGCTCCACTCTAGACCTAGATGAAATCAACATAATTTTTTTAATATCTCTAGTAACCTAGTTAGACCCTTGGAGTACTCATAAACTATTGTAAAGGTTCTTCAAGTCTCTGTTAGTCCATTTTCCATAACAAAGGTAATTATTTCCATATAATCACATTCCAAGCTAAATTAAACATCACTTAAAAGCTGAGAAAATCATTAAATCATTCATTTTGCACCTAATCTACATTTTGTCAAAGAATTAATCTTTTCCATAGTAATCGCCAATGATATATCAAAATCACTAGTGATTCTACCTAAATCGCCAGTGATATCTATCATTTCATCATTTTAATCATATTTGCATACCCTCTCTGTCATTTTATCAGTTTTTCCTCGGCTTAATCTATTTGTTTTCAAGATATGCCTCTTTGTAGATGACATTGCCAAGTGAGTCACACCCCATTACCAACATTTACGATCTTCGATCATTCAGCAACCCTTCATTTGAGAATAGTTTAACATCGCACACGAACTCAACCTTTGTGTCATCACCTTGACACCTAAATCAAAGACATAGAATACCAACTCGGACTCATACAAGAAGAATATGGTGTTGTTAAACAGTTATGGTTTGAATACTTCTTGTACTTTGAGCTCTCCGTGGCCCTTTCGGCCACTTGCCACATAGAACAAGATCTTTCTATGCCCTAGAATTCTAGTCTTTCCTTGTATTATCAATTATTTTCATATCACATCACCTATTTGTAAAAATGAGTTGACACCCTTTAAGGAAGCTCATTAGTTCATGGGATCAATCTTTTCCAAGAAAACTATCCAATCTTTATCTAATATCTATTTTGTTTATCCATCATTGCATGCAGGTTCTCTCATCCGCTGGAAGGAGTCCCTTGTGTCTTTGACATCCAATTATCCTAACATTACATTATCGGCATGGGTATCGTTAAACCTTGTTGTCTTCGAGTTTTAGTGTTTATCATATAATTGATCATCGAGATTCACCTTAAACAATATAAAAATTATTTTAATGCACATTAGATTAACTAGTTCATTTTTAGTTCCCCTTCTTTTAAAATAAGAGAAACTATTTGTTTATTATTTGCTTAAATGTGGATTATAAATTTGACCATTTCCAACTCTTATTCCAAAGTGTTGATATTACAAGTTTGTACTTAATTTTCATTTACTCACATGCTCTTAGATTTATTTTTCGTACTCTATTAGTGAAACTATAACAATCCCATGTTTCTCTCAAAGAACTCGGATATAGTTATAATTGTTTTTGTTTTTGTATGAATCAAGAGAGATCCTAAAATAAACTTATTTTCCTTTTTATAAGCAATTCTTATGGTAAGAAAATGAAAAATTCATGAATTTCCCATGAATTTTCCTTGACTGTATTAAAGGAATTGACTACTTAAATATTTTTGAGTGTTGGAGGATGTTAAGTAATATGGGTATGATGTCACTCAAGGTAAATGCACAAAATTTTACTTTTAGGGATTTTTATGTGTTTTTGTATTTGAAGAATTAATTGTTCAAAAACACTTTTGGAAAAAAATTCATAGTTTTAGGATTTGATAAGATATATTTTTAAGAATCATGATGCCCATGTCATATGTTACTTTTCTTGAGACAACTCTTTACTGTTATAATTTCAAAAAAATCAAACCATACTTCAAAAGAAACACATACATGCAAAAAGTACACCGAGATTTACACAATTCCATAAACCACTCATTGAGCTAGAAATATAACCGATATGTGAGAATTTTACTGATATTAAGACATCAACTAAACAAAACAACAACCCATGTATATTGATAAATTAAATGAAAAACATTTCACACCTAAAATCATGTATAACCCATACCTTGAAAATTTAGAAAAAATGATACGAGTCCTTCTATCTCGGATTGAAGTTGAAGTTTATTTATTTTTACTATAGAAATTTGTTGATTGAGGATTTTTTAAGTTTTGTAGAAAAATTTCAAGATGCACTAAAGAGACATATCCGAGTTAGGTAGAATTTTTTTATTTAGTATTTTTAAAGTATTTTTAAAGGATTTTGAGCGTGTGTAACATTCTACCACACACACAAATTCAAATGTACCTTTATATATTTTGATAAAATTATAATATATTATACATGTGTACATATATATATATATATATATATATATATATATATGTATATACACACATATATAATAATTATAAATATATATATATATAATATATATATAGACATATATATGTATATATAATATGTATCTATTCACTATAACTTCTACATGCTTCATATAATTTTATGGCAAATGAGATCCACACATGATTAATAAGTAAGGTGAAACTATATCACACACACACAACACACACACACACAATAGGTTGGAATATTTTTATTGGGAAATTATAAGTGTGAATATAGAAAATCATATAAAATCTAGGTAAATCAGACATAATCAAAATTTTCACATATAATTAACCATTTTCAAGAGGACCAAAAGATAATTTTATCCAAATGGTGAATAGTGGCCATATATATACATAAAATTACCCTTTCTATATAAGTAGGATGGAAGAATAAACCACACACACAACACACACACACACAGATAGATAGATGTAGAGGCCAAGGAAGTATATGGTCTAGATAGATAGATGGAGGTGAGGTGGATAGATAGAAGAGGTCACACCCTTGACCCAAAATAATTGAGACCATGATTTACATGCAAGTGGGGGATATTATATAGGATCCAGAAGATAGACAAAGGGGCCCATGAAGAAACATGAGGTATGACAAGAGGGTAAAATGGTGACACATAATGTACTCATGGGAGATATTAACGTTTAGGTAGAGAGCCTCCCAATCAAAAGTAGACATGGTTTTTAGTAAATTTTATGTATTTTTGCATATAATGGTATATGGGGATAGTATATTACAAGACCGTAGATAACTATATAACAATCACATGATGAAACTAAGATACAACCATAATAGACAAATGAAATTAAAGTGATGTGTGATGTTTTTATGTAACATGAGATTGATGGAGCCATATACATATTATGTATGGTTGAAGGTATGTATGTATATTATGTGACATTATGATACATTTTTTTCACATTTATGTATCATTTGCATAGGATATGACCTAACATACATACATATATGGATATGATTCAATGAGTTGGTTTGTTACATATTATATGGATAAAGTAGGTTAAAATGTATAGATACTTTGATAGCCACACATGTTAAAGAGACATAATAATAATATTTTTAAAATTACATTTTATCTAATGACCCAAGAGGACCAAAAAGATGAAATGATCATCACAGGATGGAAGAATAAACCACCTTAACAATAGGTGTAGAGGATGATATGTGGTGTATATTCGTGGATACCCATCGAGGGTGAATAGGTGAGATCAAATACAAATCATATTATGTGAGAGTTGATGTTGTGGTTGTTTTATGAGTAGATAATAGTGAGATTGATAATGAGGGCTTTAGATATTGAGATAGGGGAAGGCCCATGTGATGGCCTACTTATGTATTGTGATATGAAGTATCATTCTTTTAGATTACTCATGTTATATGCTCCCATGAGGAATGTATAGATACTGGTGAGGTTCTAGCCAAGCTATTTGAACATGGAATATTCTATGCACGGGGTCAAGTATTATTGGTACAAGGTTTATATCAATCTACTAGCTGATTGTGAGTAGGATTAAGTATGGAGGTGATGTTACAAGAATGGGTGTGGGAGAACATACTTGTGGATAGGACATAGGGATTACCATATTCAATTTATGAGCTATTCTCACTAGATTCACCATTCTATTTATGGTGGAGATTAGATTGGGAGGTATTTAGAAACAAGACCTACGAGGGAAATATGGAGCACTACTAATAAGTGGTCAAAAATTTAGAGGTAGATGATATCATATGGAGGCCATATCAAGATGTAGCTAGGTTTGCAAGATGATGAGAGGATGCATTATAGTTACAAATGGTGTGAAGATATATATGGGTAGTTATATCTAGGTCATGATAGATAGATTTATTTAAGTATAGCAGTAGAGTTCTTAAATAATTTAGACTACAACAAGGAGTTCCTCCATATATCATCGATACACATGGTTGAGTGGAGATGGATGGCTAGTGTTAGTATATGAGGTAATTGGGGATGAGGATGATCCATTAATAGAGGTCATTGAGGGTGATGATGTAGAGATTACTTGGGATTTTGATACATGGTGGGAATTAAATGGGACAAGAGGATGTGCAATAGGGGAATCCATAATGATGAGAAAACAATGAGAGAAAAGTGATATAATGGATGAGAAGGAGGAGATGGAGATGGAAAATATGGAGGATGATGATACCCTAATATAGATCCAGTGATATAAAGTAGAGAGATTATAGGGGACCAATGGTAGGGGAGATGGTAGAGTGGATGTTCAAGATATGTGTTAAGATAAAGAGGATGAAGATGGGTAGAGGATAGACGATCCAATGATATATATACATAGAGTGGCAAGGAGGAATTGTAGATGGATACATGAGAGGGAGCCGGCGAAGTATACGGAGGTTGGTGAGATAAGTAGACAAAAAAACTAGTAGGTCATCCATACTAGGGAAGAGGCCAAGAAGTGGAGATCATAATGGATATAGTGTTGGAATTGTTGGATTAGGTGACAACATATCATGATAGGAATAGACATATGTTCATGATAGACCAAGTGTGTGAGAAAGGACATATGTAACACGTGGAAGAGAAACTATCTTGAGTAAGTTGGGAGGTAGTGATGGAGAGTTAACAAGTATGATACTATGGGGTAATGTTGCATTACATGCCCCACATTTAAAGGTACCATTATTTTTGAGTGTGTCAGGGTTCAAGTCATGAACACATAGGACCAACATGGGTCCACCTAGGTGTGTATTGATATATCCAACGAGATTGCACATTGATGACAATAGGCTAAGGATATATGCGAGGCCTTGCCCTATGATTGTATAATTTTTTTTTGTATAAAATGATGAATATTCATAGATGAGATGATGATATCACCATTTTAAAAGAAAAGTGTTATTATGGATTTTTGTGTGTGTGTGTGTGTGTGTGTGTGTGTGTGTGTATTTTATGATTTTGATTATCAAATAGATATGTACATGTGAAATAAAAACATTTTTATTTTTTATTTTTGGATCCATGCGTCAGTGTAGGTGTTTGATGTCATGAAATTGAAAACATGAAGTGGTGTGTTTGAATGCAAGGAAGGTGTGTGGCAATTATGTTTATAAATTTATATAACATGGATGTGAGGTAGTACATGTTAGGTACAACTTCGTTTACTATAAGTAATTTAACATTGTATATACCATTTTACTTTTTACCATAGGTAAGTTGGTTGATTGTTATATAGTTTTATAGTCATATTTGTTTTATATTCCTATATAGTTATATGGGTTATTTTTTGGATTTATGGTTGGGTTGTTGCACCCGTAAAACCATGAGTTTTTCAGTACATTATTTTCCAATACCTATAAGTATTGTAGCAATCTATAGTCATGTAATTTGATTATTTATAGATTAATAAAATATTGCAGGCTACCTCCCTGTTTCCTCCAACATTTGGTATTAGGGCTGGTAAGGTGTTATCGCCAAATCACTTTGCACCCGCCAAATGGCCGAATGTGAACATGACGTTTGGTGTGATTGGGTAACATGGGATCAACTCTCAAGTTGTGGGACTTGGGCTCAAGGTGAACCTCTGGAGAAGGCCAAATTCCTCTTCCTAAACTAAGTGTTATACTACTCCTAGTGAAATAAAATGGCTACCTATACCTATGCTACTTTCATGGGGTTTAGGGAAAAGAGAGGTTTTGCAAGAAATGAAACTACTCTAGGAATGGTGATACACCAAATGAAGGGTGTGGATAAACTGAGAAAAGGGATGGTTTGAAGAGGATGCTATTTATGCACCATAAGACAACTCACCTATTGCAACCTGGAAAGGGTAAGTAACTACCATAGACTAAGAAGTAAGTGTACCCTTTTCCAACCTTGGTTTCCACAAACAATCTTCTGATATTCTAGTGAAGAAGAATGAAACTGAGAAGGGTGAATGAACACCACAACTCAAGCACATGTAAGAAATCCACCACTTGATAAGCACAAAACTTCAAGAACCTGCAATGTAAACTTTGAACTTGCACAATACACCTGTATGTATGAGAAAGGCACAAAGAAATATAAAATGATAGAAGGACTAAGATTAGTCACAAAACATACACTTTATTACTTCAATAACATGCACAATGCTTCATTACATTTGGAAGAGGCAAAGGTTGCCATTACAATCTTTAAAGAAGGCTTGAAAGTTCCCTCAACATACAAGAACAACTTACGAGAAGAAGGAGGACTCTTTGAAAGATATGTCAAATGTCTGACCAATACATAACAATCTCTATTCTATCCTCCCTTTGGAATGAACATCCAACTTACATTTATAGAAGAATTCTATGAGAGAAGAGAGGAGAAGTCATAAATTCCTTCCTAAAATGAAGGTACATGATGGTCAACATTAATTACAAAGTTGGTTGAACCACTTAAGAACCTTCCATCATGTGCCATTAATGACCAAGGTTTGACTTGATTATCTCATTTAATTAGTAGAATATTTAAATAAAATATTTTAATAATAATAAAAATATCATTATTAAAATATTTAAATAAAAATATTAATTTAATAATTAATAGTGGGACCCCGCAAAACCGGTTTGTATTGAAGAAAAATAAATGGGGGTATCTATGAGAATAGGGTAAAACAACTAAACTCGGTGGTTGGCTCATTGAGACAACCCACTAAGTTGATCATCGAGTTCCTCATGGCTAAAACGTGGCGGCTTATCTTCATGTTTCACTTTGTGTGATGAGCTCCTTCAATCACTGCATCGAGCTCCTCTACATTCCCGACAAAGACTCCTCACCGAGTAACTCGCTTGGCTCGACTCTTCTAACAATTGACCTGCTCATCTTCAACTCCTTGCATGAGTTCACTTTGCATTAGCCTCAACTCACTCGGGTTGAGATCTTTTCCTTATATTTTTGGCCAAGTGATTTGTCTTTGACTTGGATCATCCCAAATCGAGCTCTACTTTCACTAGCTCACCTTGCCATGTCGAGCCTCTCCCACATTTGTTCGGCTCGGGCACTCTCTTCAACAAGCTTTCACACACTTGATCTCCCAATGCGTGTGAACTTGCCAACCGAGCTCCACTTCATCTTAATTCTGGATCTTAAGTTTTCCATTGTGTCACAATTGGTCTCAACTCAAGCTATTGTGAAACTCAACTCGTGCTTATCATTTTCATGGCTCAACCAAACCTACTACAGCTAAAATGCTCTTCCAAGCAACTTGAACGTCCTTATATTCTCTTGAAATGCATTGAGTTCCATGAATTCATTTTCTCAACCTCTGTGAGCTATTTCAATGAGTCATGTTGTTATGAGTTGATCTCGCCTCAACTATGTTGTGTCATTTACCTCCAAACAACTCATTCTCATGTATGAAGCCATATCCATTTGACTCGCAACGACTACACCATTTGAAGGCTCACTCGATGTTGAAATTTTCCCTGAGTATGAGCTCATCCTTTATGAATTGGCTTTCACATTAATTTTGAGATATTTTGTGGCTGGCCAACTCGGTCTCTTCTCCCATGATCACTAAGCCATCAAAGCTTGAACTTCCAAAAAATCTCTCTGTTCTCACACGATACTTCACTTGACTTCAAGCTCTGTGAGCTAGTTTTGGCTTGGTCTTCTGAATATTTCATCTTTTCACCGATGAGTGTCTAGCCCACTCACGTAATCCCTATGGCTTGATAAAACTTATCTTATTATTATTTGGATTGAGATACTCTCCATGAATTTTCTAAACTCCTTGCAATGCCCCCACTCGCCATGATGTATCACTAAACGAGATGCCTTCCTCTCATATGCCAACTTCCAACAAGCTTGTCTCTTAATTTTACGAAGTATCTTACCTATGTGCCTTGTTGACCACCCTAGTGCCACCATGATGGACAACTCGGTTCATGGATTTGACTTATCTACCAAATGCCTCAGATATCATGCCACATTATGCCACTTAGGTGAGCTCCTTGTTCTTGATGTCCGACTCATTCACTTATTCCATTCCCATGTTTGCACGTCGAACACATAACCGCCTTCTACGTTGGCTCGTGACAATCAATTTATCATTCGAACCTATTTCAACACGTTTAAACTATATTTTTGCCACCTCGTAATGACTTGGAAACACAATTGAGTGATTCAAGGAGATGTTTCAACATGCATGCCCATTCATAACAACTCAAGATTCTCCCATCAACTCGATGAACATTTCAAATTTAGCTCGAATGAAATTCTTCTTTCCACGATTAATGACAACCACTCATCACATATTAATCCCACATTACTCGGATTGGTTACCATATTGGGTAGTTTCCCCAACCACCAATTGCTCATGATGACTTGATGATGGACTTGAGATTTCAACTATACAAATCACCTGGTGAGTTCCAACCCATCACCCACCAACACCCACTTGATGGCATATCTCTTTGGTGGATCTAACCTCTTCATGGGGAAAAGAGTAATGAGTTGCCTTGGCCCATGTGCATTGAATCCCTATAAAGTGGTAATTTGGATCTTGGGGCCCAAAGGCTCCCTTGATCCCACATTATACTACTTTGGCCAAATAGCCTTGACTCTCCCATTGGCCGCGGGCTCTCAGAACTCCCGAATCATATTTTTACCTCACCAACTTGGAAAGTTGGTTCATGATCTCCACAATCCCCAATTAGCTCATTGTTTCTGCCTCACCTAAACTTGGCCTTAGCTCGGCCCTATGATATTTCTCCTTTCTATATTGGCTTTTTAGACACTAAAATTTTCTTCCGTAATTTCTATTTCATTAATGCATGTATTAGGAATAGGATGTTGTTAAGTATATATTAGTAGTAGCGTCGATAGAAGATAACGGCGCCGCGGCATTTACGCCGTCAATAATGTATAGTACGATAATAGTCAAAAGTACAATAGGAATGTTGTGGTAAAAGTAAATATTTGTCGTAAGTGGTCCGGTAATGTTAAAACGTCAAAGTTAGTGTAAGTAGAGAAGTAGGGTCTACATGATTAGAAATTAGAAATATTATATTGGTAATAAGGACAAGGAGTGAGGTCATAAATATTTTGTGTATTTTATTTGTAAAAAGTCTAAAAATGTGGAACCCATGTGAAATGATAAGGTTTACCTTATCTTAAAAGATAAGCTTACATGTATGTACATATAAGAGTTAAGGTATGGAATATGATTTGTCGGAGTAGATTTCTTATCCTATCTTAGAGATAAGATGGATAAGCCTAAAAGTTTATAAATAGAGGGGCCACCCCCCTCATTTAGCATAGAAGGAAGTAGTGAGAAATATTGTATGAGTAAGTATGTAAAGGAAGCCATAATTTTGAAGGTGTGTTAAATAAGCCATTAAGAGGTGTAATTGTGAAGTTTTTCCCATAGTTATTGTTGGAAGGCAAGTGAAGTCGAACACTTGAAGTACCTCATGGGGGAGATTGTAAAAATTTCATGTTGATATTATAATTTACACTTATATTTCAGATTTATCATCATTCCTTCTTATCATAGTCTAAGGTATTCTTGTGTTATGTTTGTTTTTGTGTTTCCAAATTCCATCCACCAAACTAAAAGTCTGTGCATTAGTAAATAATCATAGCACGAGGAGTACTCGGTAAAAAGAATTATCATAGTGCGATTGGTGATGACATTTTGGTTCTCATTCTTGAGATCATTCCTCGTTGGTGGATTTTACGGAGAGATATTCCCACTTAGTCAAAAACATTTGGAGGGTAGCCTTGTTTTTATTGTGTATTAGTTACCATGGTAAAGTCACTTTTTTCGTGAATAGTATTTACCGCATAAAAAGTCACTTTTTACCGTGAATAGTATTTACCACAGTAACTTCACTTTTTACTGTGAATAGTGTTTACCACAGTAAAGTCAATTTTTACCGCAGTAAGTCAAGTTTTACCATAGTTTACCATGGTCATTTCTATTTTCTATTATAGTGATTCCAATTATTTGTGCACATAAGTCTTGTTGATTATACTTGTGGGTTGGTATTTCACTATGGTTACTTTTGAAAATGGGGAAGATTCCTATTTTTTCAGCCCAATCTAATGAAGATGCTTCCTCTTTCATTCAAGAGTTTAAACGATCTTGTATTTGTAATGGCCTTATAAGAAGGGAACAATGGATTGAATTTTTTTCCTACCTTTTTGGATGGTTCAGCCCTTAGGTGGTTTGAAACACTAGGTGATAATGTGAAAAACTCATGGGATTTATTAACTGAAAGTTTTCTTGAAGAATTTGGTGAACAACAAAAATATGCAGATCTCATGATCGATATCACAAAGCTATCCCAAGGAGAGAAGGAGAAGATAAGGGATTATCATGCTCATGTTCTAGAGCTAAGGAGGAAGCTCGATGCCTAGATTCGAAAGGAAGGATTAGCGGATGGGTTGATGAATGACGTGAGTAATATCCTCTGTAAGCACTTTATTCTTGGGATGAAGCCGAGAGATTAGACAATGAGTAAAATATGACCACCCAAATACCATTGAACAAGCAAAGGAGATATAAGAAGGCAAGAAGAAATCATGGAAGAGGAGCCCAAAGAAATTGTTGCTAAAGTAGAGCCTACACTAGCACCTTTGGTCCATAATCCACAACCACTCTCGGTGAGCACAAATCTTTCTCCTAGTACATTTACTGAGTATGAAGATCTCTTTGAGGAAGATGGGCCATTAACTATTAATATTCTTCAGGAAAAGAATTTAGTTCTCGGGGAGGAGATAGAGGTCCAAAAAGAAATATTTATGAAGTTGTATGTTATCATTTTCATAAAAGGGTCATTATAAGTATAATTGTCCAGATAGAGCTTCTACATCCGGTACAAGAGATAATGATAAACACATGTGAATTCTTTTGATGTAGTAGATAAGAGCATCAATAATGAAGTAGATGTGTTTATAACAAAAATAAAGAAAGAAAAAGATAACCAAGATGGAAATGATCCTAAGAAGATGAAAGGAGAAACTAATAACAAACATAGGAGAAGAAAGTTAGGTGTGCAGGATTTTCTGATTTTATAGGGACAAGGACCATAATCCATCTTAGAAGATCTATCTAAAAGGCTCGCAAATATTACATATGGTCAACTCTTGGCTATGTCTTCTGAGAAGAGGTGGGAGCTGCGAAGTGGACTCAATGATCGACGAAGGAAGGAGGTTGAGGTCTCTATTTTGGAGGCAGGTAGATCCCTACACTCCACAAGTTGAGGTATTATGTAATGGTATTTAAATTCATGATGTCTTAGTTGATGGAGGTGCTGCAGTTAATGTAATGACCGAGTCTGTAATGAATATGTTGGGTTTAAAAATTTATCGCCCCTCAACACTTATGTTAAGGTCATTAAATAAGGGAAAAACTAAACCAGAAGGTGTTGTTTCAAATGTGGCAATATCTGTTATGGGTGTTGTATGTGTGGTAGACTTTCAGGTGATGAAAAATGGTACTATTACGTACCCAATGTTGTTGGGAAGACCATGGCTAAGGAGAGTTCATACAAGAAACTACTAGAATGAAGGCTTCATGACACTTGGACGTGGTAGAGAGAGGGTGAAGATAAACGTGATCCCTTGGCATCATAAGACAAAACCTATGGATTCAAGTGATGAAACTGATGATTGGACATCCTCTGATTACTCTAGTACCAGTGAAGTGGACACAGAAGATGAAGAAAGTGAGGTTGATGTTTTGGTAATGGATATCCTTCCAGTCACACCGACTCATGAACCCATAAAATTATCTGAAGAAGAAATTGATGATCATCTCCAACAAATAAAGATTGGTGATGCTATGATGGAGAGTGAGAATGAATGCTACCTTCACTCTTTGAAAGTACATACACCTATTCACTTTTGATTACAAGGAACTCCATCAAGTAAGTTGGGTAGAACATTCTATTGAGCAGGTAGATGGTGCTAAGCCCATAGAGAAAATGCCATATAAAATAAATCCTAATTTTTCCAAGACTATAAAAGAAGAAATAGATAAGTTGCTTGATACAAGATTCATATTTCTGTGTGGAGAATTTAGAATGGGTTTCTCCCATTGTGATCTCAATAAAAAAGAATGGGAAGCTACACATTTGTGTTGATTATAGGAAGCTCAATAAGGAAACAAAGAAGGATCATTACCCTCTTCCATTCTCATATCGAAACTTGGACAAAGTAGGCTGCCAGAGTGCTTATAGGTTTGCTTGATGGATATAGTGGATACAACCAGTTCGTATAGCGGAGAAAGATCAGGCAAGACCACGTTCACCACTCCTTGGGAACGTTTTCTTATAGAGTTATGCCTTTTGGGTTGTGTAATGCTCAAAACGTTCCAGCGTTTGATGAATAGGGTGTTTGAACCCTACATTAGGAACTTCATCGATTATTTCGGATGATTTTTACATCTATGGGAGTAAGATGGACCACTTGCGCACTAGATGGAGACAACATTTCAAAGGTTAGATGAAGCATAAGCATCACTAAACCCTACAAAGTGTGTCTTTGGATGTTATAAAGGTGTTTTGTTAGGGCATGTTGTATCCAGAGATAGTATTGGTACGATCCCGATAAAATTTCAAAAATCAAAGAGTTACCATTTCTTATGAATAGAAGTAAGTTGAAATCATTTTTAGGCCATGTGAGTTACTATAGAAGGTTCATCAAGAAGGATGTTACTTATGAACCAGGAAATAAGGCACATGAAGCTTTTGAACAATCAAGGAAGCCCGGTGTCTTTACCCATTTTAAAGAACCCAGTTGAGCAAGCCATTCATTGTGTATACTGATGCCTCGAGATGCAGACTAGGAAGTACTCGAGTGAAAATGATGAAAATGGGAATGATCATCCAGTTTACTTTGGGAGCGAGACAAATGAGCAAAGTCTTGAGGTAAATTATCTCATGAATCGAAAAATAGGCTCTAGCTATAATTTTTTTGTAAAGAAGTTTAGAATTACTTGCTAGAGCAGAAATTTATAGTTGTAATGATCATCGGGATCTAAAATATATTGTAAATAAGCCTAACCCATCGGGAGGATAACAAGATGGATAATTTTTCTATAATAATTTGAATTTGATATTATAGATAGGCCGGAAAGAAGCATGTCAATGCGGATGCACTCTCTCGAGCCTATGAGGGTTTAGGTTCATCTTGTGATGATGATGATTTTCCCAGATGCAACATTTTTATCTCTTGACACAATCCCTAGTGAATACATAGATATTTGGAATTATCTCGAATGAATTCAAGTTTCTGATGGTGCCAATGCAAAGACTAAGAGGAAGATTACTCAAATCAGTCGTCCATATTCTATTTTGCATGGAGTATTATTTCGAATAGGACACGATGGACAAGATACAAGAGGGCGATTGGATGTGATTAAGGGAAGGAGTTGATAGAAGAATTCCATAATGGTACATTTCGAGGACACTTCTGCGGACAACTTACAACAAGAAGGATCTTGGATGTAAGTTATCACCGCCCACTCTTTTTAGAGATTGTTATAATTATTGTAAGACATGTGATATTTGTCAAACACATCCAATGAATCGTAAGACTTCATCAACTCCATTATGCCCTATTCTTCCACTTGGTCCCTTTGAAAAGTGGGAATAGACATTGTAGGTCCACTTCCAACTACCCTACGCAAAATAAGTATATTGTAGTTGCCATAGATTATTTAACCAAGTGGGTTGAAGCTAGGCCATTGAAAATAACTTCCATGGATGAAGTGGCAAGGTTCATATATGAACGCATTTTCACTAGATTTGGTTGCCCATTAGAAATTGTAATAGATCAAGGAATCCACTTCATTAATGAGGTGGTAGAAGCCCTAGTCAACAAGTTTTCTATTAAGCACAGGAAGGCAACAACATACAAGCCAAGCACAAATGGACAGGTGGAATGAATTTTTTTGTGTTGTGTCAAATTCTAGCAAAGATGCACTTACAGTACATAAGTGGGATAAAAGGATTCATGCAGCATTGTGGGCATATAGGGCAACATCAAAGTCAACAACAAGATACTCCCCATTTCAGTTGGCTTATGGCATTGATCCAGTTCTTCCTATTGAGTTTGATATTCCCATTGTGAGAGTTATGAAAAATGAAAGGATGGATGAAATTGATTTAGTAAAAGAAAGGTTGGTACATCTTCATTTGCTAGAGGAAATGAGGGAAATAGCGAAGGATACAAGCTATAAGAAGAAAATGAAGCAGAAGGAATACTTTGATCAAAAGATCCATTGGTCTCCATTTTATGTGAATGATTTGGTTCTAGTATATGATTCCGATACAAAAAAAAGAAGACAGAGAAAATTTCTTCCAAAATAGATGGGGCCCTACAAAATAACAAATGTATGCATGAAAATGGTACATACTTGACCGGAGGAATTGGATGGCACTCCCATTCTGAAATGGGTCAACCACGACAAGTTAAATATTTTCCAAGCACCGGAATAGTCTACTCGAGACGAGTAGAATCTAAGAAAGGGGGAAGATGTTGACACTAAAATTTTCCTCTATAATTTCTATTTCATTAATGTATGTATTAGGAATAAAATGTTGTTAAGTATAACTAGTAGTAGTAACGTCGATAGAAAATAAAGGCGCTCATTTGATACGACACCGCCAATAATGTATAGTATGGTAATAGTCAAAAGTACAATAGGAATGTTGTGGTAAAAAGTAAATATTTGTCGTAAGTGGTCTGGTAATGTTAAAATGTCAAAGTTAGGGTAAGTAGAGAAGTATGGTCTACATGATTAGAAATTAGAAATATTATATTGGTAATAAGGACAAGGAGTGAGGTCATAAATATTTTGTGTATTTTATTTATAAAAATTCTAAAAATGTGGAACCCATGTGAAATGATAAGGTTTATCTTATCTTAAAAGATAAGCTTACGTGTACAGATAAGAGTTAAGGTATGGAATATGATTCGTTAGACTAGATTTCTTATCTGTCTTAGAGATAAGATGGATAAGCTGAAACTTTTATAAATAGAGAGGCCACCCCCCTCATTTATCATAGAAGGAAGTAGTGAGAAATATTGTATGAGTAAGTGTGTAAAGGAAGCCATCATTTTGAAGGTGTGTTAAAGAAGCCATTAAGAGGTGTAATTGTGAAGTTTCTCCCATAGTTATTGTTGGAAGGCAAGTGAAGTTAGTAACACTTGAAGTACCTCATGGGTGAGATTGTAACAATTTCATGTTGATATTATAATTTACACTTATATTTCAGATTTATCATCATTCCTTCTTATCATAGTCTATGGTATTCTTGTGTTATGTTTGTTGTTGTGTTTCCAGATTACATCCACCAAACTAAAAGTTGTGCATTAGTAAATAATCATAGTACAAGGAGTTCCCGGTGAAGAATTATCATAGTGTCGGATTGGTGATGACATTCTATTAGGTTTTGGGAAAATCTAAATTCCTCAAATTTGAGCCCAAAAGAGACACTACATATTTATTGAAACATGATAGACCACAAATGCTTTAGCTTATTTACTTGAAAATAATGTGGGTTCAATCATTAGCATTAGTTTCAAAATGTGAATATCATACTTGATGGCCCCTTTTATTTATCGGTTTCATGAAACCCATTTCAAAATGTGAAAAATTAATTTTACTTTCTTTTCATGTGTTGCAATAGGGACTCAATATTCCCTAATGTTTTTTTATTATTGATAAATAGTTTTTGAAAGGGACTATACCCTTGTACACCAAGGCTCAGAAGCCAGAATTGAAAGTTAAAGCACAAGAGATGGATCAAAATCCAAATAGAACAATAAAGCCCAACTGCAGAAAATTATCTGCAAAGTAAAAACCAACAACCGACAAAGCAACAGAAAAAAAAACCGATGTACAACAATCAAACAACAATGGCATAACAACACCATTGGAAGCATCCTGCTATCCGGCCAAGAAAAATGAGACCAATGTAACCCAGCCAGCCAATAGCAGAGATAAGAATCATCAAGGTGAAGTGTTACCCTTCAGAGTGGTAGATTTTTTCTTTTTGCTTACCGTAACCCATCCTGATGGAGCCTTCGTGGTTGGAGAAGAAGATAAAGGAGATGTATTTTCCTTAGTCGCATTTGGGACAACCACATTGTTAACTTTGAGAGAGATATTTAACTTTTTCCATGCTGCCTCAACAACTTGTGTATTTTTCATGCAGCTCACAATTTGAGATTCGATTTAAGGCTGAAATGGATTCAATATTTGTATCTGCACCCTAATATTTCATCACCCTAATGTTCCCTAATGTTTCATCACCCAAGATTAATTACTTACATGCGTATGATGTTTTCCTTCCATAACTATGCACATAGTACTCCTAGAATTCATTAATTTTCTTTCTATCTTAAATCAAACTCAATATAAAATGAGGCTTCTCTGAGAATGATACATAGGTATGCACATGTAAGAAAATTATAATAAACTAAATTCCACACAATCCTCGAATTGGGAGGGATCAAGAAACATGGCACAACAAAAAGGGCATGCCCACAAGTTCCCTAGATTAACGATGTTACAAAAATAAATCTAAAAAAACTCAAATTAAATACTAATTTTTTTTTATGTTTTTATTTATTTTTAAGCTTTTACTTCTTTTAGATGTTTTCCAAGCTCTCATTTTTAATGTTTTCAATAGCTTATTTATTTTAATTTTTTTAAACTTCAATTTTTATTATGGATCCCCGTGGGAGATGAGAAGGGGCATGTGTTGGGGGCGTCTCCAAACTATCTCCACCAAAGGGGATGATTAGGGGACATTCCAAAAGGGTCTCCCATCCCACAAGGAATGAGATCTCGTTGAACACAGATACAAAAATAGCAGATTAACAACATGTAAATAAATCTTAATGGGCCATTAAATAATAAAAAGTCCTAAATGCTTCCAAATTAACTCTTACAAATTGTATACAATGTAATTTTTAACAACCCGAACATGGTACTGCAACATATTTTATAGAAATAAATGTGGATCACCTCTGTGAGATCCAATACTGCTCGTTACTCCACACCAACTTTCTGCCCCATACTTCTAATCCTCAATGTCAATTTGATGATGAAAGGTACTTGTTCCATCTAGTCCATCATTTAGTTACCGCCACAATTATTCGTGGTTATTATTTTTTATATTTATAGGCCATGACATAGGCACATGTCCTCAATGATGATATGCTTTCTATGTATTCTAGAATTCAGTTCCTATTGCAAAAGTACAACATTCTCGTTATTGTAATTTTGCTGCTCCTATCCCTGAGCCTTGAGCACATTGTGTCAAGAGGCAAGGCCTTCATATGCTTCCATAGTTCATATGGGATCTTGGGGTCCCTACAGACAATGCACCACATGCCTAGTGCTATGTTGCCTCAAGAGTCCTCTGAATCCCAAGTCAATAACTAAACATGCTTTTTTGAGTTTCTTTGTACCCAGGATCCTGGATGTTTGAAAGTCGTTAAGATATAAATCAACTGCATTGATGTCACTCAGGATTCTCAATTCCTTAGCAACTTGACTTATGATGTCAATTTTCTCTAAACCAAGAATTCAAAACTTTGGAGAGCTATGCGATATAAAGGCACTACATGGATATTACTCAGGATCTAAGATCTTAGAGTGGCTTGTGTCACTTAGGTTCTCATAAATTTGTTCCTTTTCTGGATTTCGTACTTCCAAAGAGGAATTAAGGACACAGTTCCATGGAGGGGGCTACCACTCCTAATTTCCTTGTGCAGCCGGTCCTAGCAAAGCTGTAAATAAGAAAACTAGGAAAAAGTAGAATCTTAAGTTAATAAAGAGAAACATTGAATTTCTTGGATAGTGAGTTTTAGCAAAAGAGGAAAGTGGATGTTTGTGGCACCCACTGAAACATTATAGGAAACAATTTTACTAGATGTGCAATGTCCCTTTTGGGGACTCACATGAAACTATGCAAAGCTGAAGATAAACAACACTTTTCAGATTTTTAGTGGGCTGTTAGTGACTGAAATAAATATATAAAAACCCTTAACTGCTGCCAGCCAACACCCTTCTAGGACGACTGTTTTGGGGTTTCAACCCCACTTTTGGATGCCCTAAACTCGCTGAAAATGTGCTCAATCAAGCTAAAAAATTCTGATTAATTAACAACAATTAAAATATGAAGGAAAACTGATTTTTAGTGCCCTAGAATTGGAGATATGAATTTCTATAAACCCTTGTCTACAGAGTTACTTTAACAATTCATAACTTTACCTAGGAAGCTCCAAAACTCACAAAACTTGGGATCTTGAGGTTTAAAAATATGAAGAATGCAAATATCAAATCAGCTTGTCCAAACATCCACCCCAACATGCCAAAACTGACCTATAGGTAATTCGCCCCTATTAAAAATAATGAATTAGTGGCTCAAACATGCAAGGAAATGATTGTTTTCACCTTTAATAACTAGTATAAATCCATCCATGCAAGAAATCATACCATACATCCATCAAAACATATCCAACATGCTCATAATACAAGTCACCTAGGGCTAGATAGAGAGATATCAGCTCCAAATTCCTTGAGATATTCAATAATTCCAAATATCCTTGCTTGAGGGTTTTCGTCCCCAAGACAAGTTCCACTATCAAGGGTTTTCGTCCTTGAAGTGGTCTCCAACAAGGGTTTTCGTCCTTGATGAGAGAGAGGAAAGGAACAACCTTTACCCAAAAGAAATAATAAGATTCAACATATCCATCAAATGGCCAAACAACCTCCTTTTATAACAATAAGGGGTGTTACAATTCAAATGATGGCCGACCTCTTAATAAGTACCTTTTAATTATCTAATTTGTATTTGGAGCCTACATGCTCAAAATACTTTATATTCTAATTAAATGAGTTCTTCTATTGGAGCGTTTGGCTTCCCAATAGGAATACATGATAATAATGAAATATCTACTTAAAAATGTCATCCAAGTCTTCCCTTGCTTCCTTCCTTAAACCCACGGGGAGGAAAAATGGGTTAAGGTCTTCAATTCCGCTAGTCTCCAAAAAGGGACATGACAAGATGGTTGTGTCTATATGGTATAGTTTTTCTCATAATTTCTATTTAAAATGGCCTATAGCTGATATGATTGCAGAATCCTTAATAATAAATCAAGAAGATCTAAATTTTCTTCTTTCATGGAACCATTTATTTGCAAGTCACTCCTAAATTTACTCAAACCGCACCTTTTGCTAAATTCAGAAGGCCACCTCCATGGAACCATTGCCTAAGGCATTACACAATATGTATTAACATCATTCGAAATCATGATGGCCTAAACTCTCAATAAATTTATCATATTTGTTTTTTTATTCTTAGGGTTTGTGCTTCCCAAGAAGCAATGCACGATTCCACCAATTGCATGTTTATCACTCAAGTTCCTACTTAGTGATTACCCAACTAGCTTAAACTTAGTGAGTGTTTCTCACAAACATTTCCTTTCGTACCCATGATTGTGGGCAATCACAGATCATATCATTTTTCATCTACCGAACTCGGATTCCAGATCTCCAAGTCAACGGATTCAACACTTATCTCTTTAAAAATAGAGTTCCAATATTTTGAATGATGTGGCAGATTCTTTAAAATGAAACATTCCTAAATCGTAGATGCCTAAGATTCTTCTTGAACTTACGAAATTTCCAGAATTCGTAGGTATCTGCATACTTGAATAATTAGATTTTTAAATATAATGCGAGAACCAAAAACAAATGATTTTCTAAGTTTTTAATATTATTGTTCTAGTAATGCCTTCCTCAAATGGAGTTAAAATATTTTGATTATCACTTTATATCTCTATCTTTGATATGATAAATCAATGCAGGTTTTAATCCTTAAGAGTTCTGGAACATTGCCATCTTCTCCTTTTGTTTTCTTCTAGCATTTTGTAATATCCCCTTCCCATTCGAAGACCTTTGGCCTATTTTGTCAACCCGACGGCCAAAGGAAAAATATAAGGGTGACTTAAGTTATATTTAATTATTATAAAGTGTCATTAATAAAATAAAAAAATATAGAACACTTATAATAATTTATATGACTTAATAATTATTAAATCTAGGACGGAAAATGTGACTTGCCTTAAAGGGAATGGGGACATAGAAATGATAAATGCCCATTTTACTATGTATTTCCCTAGAAAAATGCGACTTGCATTAGGAGAGAAAAAGTTGTTGGGAAAAGCATTTAATATGGGAAAATATTAAATGCTTGCATAGGGAAAATCCTTGTGAACTAATTGGATATTGTAGAGGTTGTTTTGGGTCTCTTCTTCCTTTATAAGGAGAAGTCGACTTGAGGGAAAATATTCCATACCATTTGATATTTTCTAATTTGTGTTTTAAGCTTGTAGCTTATGTATATTCTTTCATGTGCAACTACTATTTGCAAATATTCAGCTTATGGAGTAAGATCCCACGAGAACCCTAGCTTCGGTGGTGAGAGATCCATCCCTACTAGAATAGCAGGCATTCTTTGGTAGTGAGAGATCTACCTAGCTTGTCAATTTTGGAGCTGAATTGATGCCCTAAATGTGCTTGGGCGACTTACTTTTTAGGAAAAATTACGGTTTCGTGTTTTCGTGTAAAAACTATTTTTGGAATATTATTCTTCATATTTGTGGCCCAAGATCCAAAGTTTCAGCTCATTTGGACTTCTCTAGCAAAATATATTAATTTTAGAAGTTTTCACTTGCTTTAGGACACGCTGTAAATTTCTCGTAGCATTCTATTATTCGAAAAATTCCAAAAACAATTCTATAATATTTGTTATTGTATTAGCAAGCTTCATTTAAAATTTCAAGAGATTTGAGCAATTATTTTTGGAGTTATCTATTATTTTCTTGCTTCATCGCCTAGATTTAATTTTCTGCAAAATCATATTTCTGTTTGGCTCATGATTTGTCCGTATTTTGCATATTTAAAGTTGAGATTGCTCAAATCATTTAAGGGTAAAATAATGTCCATTGGGGACATTACACATTTCTAGAAAGTGCTTTCGCGTTTGCAATTAACTTCTAAAAGTTTAACCAAGAAAAACTCAATATTTTCTACTGTTTTCATTCCTTTATCCTTCCATAAAACATTTCAGTCTAGAGACCCTGGGTATTACATCTACGCAATCTGCAATTTACTAGCTAGGTTATGAAACAAAACTAACTCAATAGAGACATGTTGGCTAATCAGCAAATAGAGACAACCTACTCTTCCAAGAATCAGGAAATATGTAACACGCTAAGCAAGTAAAGAAGCTAGGCTTGTTAGAAAAGGAAACTGGTCCTCCTGGAACAAGGCAACAACGGAATCCGAATTACACTTTTCTGCTTTGCAACTGCCCCAAAGAGGAAGGAATTCAAGTCGTGGGATTGATGATGGATTCTTGGACTATGTTGGAATTAATCCACATACAAATGTTCAAGTATAGCATGAAGGTAGGAATATGATGGAAAATTTTGAGTGCGAGATGAATTGGTGTGTCTATAATTTGTGCCACCAATCTCCTGTCTGATGCTCCTTACAAAGACACATCGGGCTATAATCTTCATGGCTGCATGAAGTATACTTATGTACCCAAGCAATCTTCTCGGCTAGGTAACATTCTCCAATGAAGAGAGGCTTTCACTTAGGTACAGATGGCTACCTGTGATTTTTGAAATGAATGTGACCCAAGAATCAAGGATGATTCATTGAGTTCGAATCCAAAATGGTTTTTCTTTCCAATTGACTTCTAAGATCTTTGGATGACCATTTTATAGCGGAGCAAAGTCAAGATAAAGATTAAAACCATGTATCGCAAATTGCAGTTTGTCCACTCTGAAAAAGGGTCCAGTATCTCAGAGATTATAGTATCAAGCATCAAGCTTTTACCCTGAAACAATGCTTTCACATTAAGGAAAAAATATATAGTTCAGAAAGACTGCGCACTTCACTCGAGTTTCCTGCATATCATATAGAAGAGGGACAGAAAGCAATAATGTAAAATATTCTAGATAGGATTTCCCTTAGGTAATTTGCATTGTAAAATCCAAGGATAAATAGATGAATTTTGCTGAAAAATCTCACATATATAAAATGCAAAAATGTTATAATATGGCTCCATTTAAAATTGTAGAAAGTTTTTTCCTACAAAGATAGTGGTTGCAAAAGAGAGAACATGTCAAGTTGCTGGTTCCATATGATCTAATTACAATAAGGGAGGCATATTTAAATGCACTTATTGTAAATCTTTCTTGCAAAAACCTTTTTCTAGAATTAACGACTATTTTCTATTCTTTCTTAATTGAAAATTTTAAATAAATGCCAAGATTCTCTATATGTTTTTATAGTGGGATATTAAAGGGTAATTACATAAGTAAAAGGCCTGCCCTGGTTTGACCCCATCTTGTGTAAGTAAGAATAGTAGGATCGTGAGATGTATGTAAGTGATCTCATTTTTCAAACAAAGTGTTAACATCTTGCATCTCCTAATTATTAAGCAAAAGGCAAGGAAATTATGCAAGTGACTATCCATATAGGACTTATGCAAAGGTTTAATAGAAGATATCACCTACCTTTTTGTGAATTGCAGGTTCAAAATGTTCTCACAGATTATCTTGAGATAGGTTTTCAACTTCTCAAGCCTTAGGACAGCAGGAGAATATTTTGGAAGAGAATTTGAAAGGAAAGGTGAGAAAACTGAAATTAAATAGAAAGGAATATTAGATACATCATTTGCAGATTCAACATGCAACGAGCCAGTGCACTTGTGATTGTTTCATGTCGATATGGCTCAAGTTCAAAGTCACGAGGCAAAGAATGTGACTGCAAGAGGGAAAAATGTTCAAAAGGCGTACCAATGCAAAAAATCTCTTAAAATAATACTTAAGATTTCATTGTAACTTGCATATATTTGAAGAGAATCTTAACCATGTTAGAAGTGTTGAATCTGAACGGCTTCTTCCAATTTATAAAATTAATTCCTTCTACTAATTGATCTCTGATTACACTAATTAATTATGTTGTAAAGAAGAAATATACTGCATTTGTAAGATTGGCATTGTACCTCTTGAAGCCACAAACCAAAGCAATAAAGTAAACTAGGATAATCAAATCAAGAGAGAGAATTTACAAAATTTGGTATTTTGCAATGAGGGTATCATTGTTAAGAACTACTATGGTGAGAACACACCTGAAAAACAAAAGCAATCCAAGGAGACCAATTGGCACGACAAGAAATAAATTGTCTTTGCAGATTAATACGCTGCAATACCCGATGTCAATAAACACTAGTGTCACAAATCACATAGCAACATTTCTTTCCTTTCGTTGGTGTTAAATGCACAAAACCCATGCATAACTTATAAGTCATAAACATGGAAGTTATAAGCAAATGTATCTTGTAGAAAATCTGTATTCTTATACAACAAACAACATAAAAGAAATAAACAGAATACTTAAATAACTTGCATAAACAGATGAATATTCAAACCAGCACTGCTGTGCGTAATCTCCATTAATAAAAGCTTCATCATACTCAGAGCTTCAGCTCTTTACAATCAAGTTGTGCGTGCAACTGTGTGCTTTCAATGCACATCCTTCCTTGCTTGTGCAGATTTCACACCTTTGTGTGCATACAAAGCAATTACAATTGCTGTTATTTAAATAGAATAACTCACCCACTAACAACTCTTCAACTGAGCATTCTAAATCTAAACTCATGCTTTAAAATAGTTGCATGCTATGCATGAATTAAAACAGATTTATTTGAATTAAATCTAATGATAAAAATAAGATAAAGCTAACTTAACTAAAGCAAACTAAAACAAGACTAAAGCTAAAATTAGCTTTCCTAAAAAGCTACGGTTGGAATTAAATATGCAACACATGCATATTTCCAACACTCCCCCTTAATTTCAAACTGTAGCTTTCACTCTTCTAGAGCTGTGTTTGATTTTTCAGATCTACCATGTGCAGGATCACAAACTCCCAAACAATCTCTCAAATATTCAAAACTTCTTTTGCTAAAGCCTTTGTAAAAATGTCTGCAAACTGATCTTTGGATCTACAAAACTCAAGATGAATTTCCTTGTTGTTTACCACTCCCTGATGAAATGATACCTCGTATCAATATGCTTGCTCCTCTTATGAAAAACATGATTTTTGGACAACGCTATGGCTGAGTTGTTGTCACAAAAATCATGTAGCTTCCTCTTGTTTCGTTGTAAATCATTAACACTCTTCTCATCCAAACAACTTGACATGCTGCTCCTGTTGCTGGTACATACTACTTCTACTGCTGAAGATAAAGTGACAATGGGCTCGCTTCTTTGATGCCCATGAAACCACTCTGCTCCAAAGTAAAAAGTATAGCCGGATGTTCTTTTCCGATCATCTATACTTCTAGCAATCTTACACTATCTCAGTATAGCCAATGAGTTTGAACTCATCTCGAAATTGAATAAAGAATTTCACGATTTCTTGTTCCACGTACATACCTCAAAATTCTTTTTTTAGCTTGCCAATGTGAATCTTTTGGAGATTCCATGAACCTTGATATGAGGCTCAAACCATACATGATATCGTGCCTTGTGGACCGTCAAATACATAAGACTTCCAACCAACTTTTTAAACAATGTTGGATCCACAAACGATCCTTCATCCTCTTTGCTCAATTTCAAACCTACCGCAATCGGTGTTGTGCCGCTTACAATTCAACATGTTAAACCTTTTCAAAACATCATTTGCATACTTTTCTTGTGAGATAAAAACTTCACCTTCGATTGTTGAACTTCAATGCCCAAAAAGTAATGCATAAGACCAAGATCTGTCATCTCAAATTCCTTCTTCATGGCTGATTTGAATGACTCTGTAGATAGATTTCCAATAATGATCAAATCATCTACATATAAACAAACAATTAGAATCTTACCTTGCTCATTTATCTTGGTGTATAAAGTAGGCTCACTACTGCTCCTACTGAAACCATTCTCAATCAAATAAGAATCTATTCTATTGTACCAATCTCTAGGTGCTTGCTTGAGACCATAGAGTGCTTTCTTCAATCTGTATACTTTTCCTTCATGACCTTCAATATCATAACCTTCTGGCTGATTTACATAAACTTCCTCTTCAAGGAATCCATTCAAGAATGCTGATTTAACATCCATCTGATAAATAGGCCATTTGTTTTGAGCTAAAATTGCTAAAACCATTCTTAACGTATCCAAACATGCTACTGGTGCAAATGTTTCGTTGTAGTCAACTCCATATTGTTGTGTAAAACCTCTTGCAACTAGTCTTGCTTTGTGTTTTTGTACTTTTCCATCAGCATTGTATTTTGTCTTGTAGACCCACTTGACTCTTATCACATCCTTTCCTTTTGGAAGATCCATTAGCTCCCATGTTTGATTCTTCTCTATAGCATCAATCTCATCATCCATGGCTTTTTCCCAAACTTCATTCTTTATAGCCTCTTCGTAATATACTGGATCTGCAGCTTGAGAAAATAATGCAAAAACTGAAAATGAATTAGTTGTATCAACATTATAAATCTCACTTAGACTTCTTGTTTTCCGCTGCGTAGGAGTATTCGATGCAGGACTGCTTTTTGGTGATGGAGTAGCTTCTGGTGTTCCTTGTGGTGTCTCTTGCATGGCTGAAGATGGCTGAAATATTGGTGACCTCTTGACTATAGATGGAGGTGTAGCTTGTGCTACAACTTGTGGTGCATGTCCAAGATTTGTAGATACAATAGTTTGTTGCTCTAAAGTTTCATCTGTCATATCATAATGCGAAATAGATGTTGCTATACTCACTGTTTTCTCTATACTTCCATCCCATGCTTCATTCTCAATAAAATGTACATCCCTGCTGATCACAACCTTTCCAGTGACTGGATTGTATAACTTGTATGCTTTTGTATTCTTTGAATACCCAACAAAATGCACTTTTCTCCTTTGTTGTCTAACTTCTTCCTTAGCTCATCAGGTACATGTGCATACGCTACACAACCAAAAACTCTGAAATGTGAAACACTTGTGTTTCCTATTAGTCCATGCTTGTTGAGGAACCATGTTCCTAACAAGTTTCGTTGGACACCTGTTCAAAATATAAATAGAATTTGCTACTGCTTCTGCCCAATACTCATTTGGAAGATGTTTTGCCTTCAACATGCTTCTTTCCATCTCCATGATGGTTCTATTTTTCCTCTCTACCACACCATTCTGATTGTGGTGTATACCTAGTAGTAAACTACTTGTGTATACCATGATATCTGTAAAAATTCATAAACTCATTAGAAACATACTCACCTCCTCTGTCCGTTTTGAGAACTTTGATGTAGTATCCACTTTGCTTCTCCACTAATGCCTTGAACTACCAAAATGTATCAAAGGCATTTGATTTATTTCTCAAAAAATAAACCCATGTCTTCCTTGTGTAATCATCAATGAATGTCATAAAATAAATACAACCTCCAATATAAGTTGTCTCGCATAGATCCACATAAATCAATGTACAATCTCAAGTGTGATGCACTTTCTCTTGCTTTTTTACCGACTGGGAATGAATCTCTATGTTGCTTTCCCAAAATACAACCTTCACATACCCTTTCCGGTTTCTGAATCAATGGCAAACCTTTAACCATATTTTTTCTATGTAATAAATTCAAACCTCCAAAATTCAAATGTCCATACCTTAGATGCCAAAGCCATGTTTCATCCTTCATGACTGAATGAAAAGCTGATTGTGTTCCTTCAGTGCAGGACTCAACTATATTTACACAGGAATCAATGCACGACTCGCTTGCTATAGTGCAAACCTGATTTTCATTGGTGCAAGACTCATCTGTTTGAGCATAGGACTCAACAAAAGACTCGATTTGGCTTAATACAGACTTTTATGTAAACTGAGCTACTAATTTTGTTGCAAACAGATCTGATTTCTTCATTTTTCCAGGTTTCAAAATCAATGGAAACATCCTATTGCTGCTCATCTTCACTTTTGCAATCAACTGAGTGCTAGGAGCTTTGTCCACAATCACGCACTCATTGTCTTTCATATAGACTCCGTATCCTTTCTCTGTACCAGTTGTCCAATACTCATAAGGTTATGTTTCAAACTTGCAACATAACATAGTAAACATCTTGCATACTTGTTTGCTCCCCTGTCTTGTTAGAATACTAACCGTGCCTTTTCCTTTCACAGCACACAATATTGTTATTTCCAAGAGTTACATCACTCTTAACTAATTATCCAAACTAGAAAACAAATCTAGATTACATCCGTCATGTGATTATTAAACAACTCGAATCCAAATACCATACATCACATGGACTCTCTTTTGACAAATTACATTCAATAAGGGATAAAGAAGGTTTAGAAATAGAACTTCCAACTTGATTTTGATTTTGTCTCTCTCTGATCATATTGCTTTTTCTTGCAATCATAAGCATAGTGCCCATACTTCTTGCAATAATGACACCGAACACGAGACTTATCTTGTCTCCCACCATAACTCGTTCTTGATTCTGTCCTCTTCCACCCGAGTTTGATGAACCGCCGCCACGTCCTCTAGATGGACTTCTTCCTCGCCTCTTGGGCGAAACTTCCTCTTCTTTTGCCACGACTACTTGCCGTCTAAGATGCAAAACCCGATCTACACTTGCATGTGATCTATTCATCCTCTGCTCATGATTGATTAGTGATGCATGCAACTCATCAATAGAAAAGCCGACTCGGATCCTTAGTTTCTTCAATAATGAACAACTAAAGGATCAAATTTCATAGGCAAACTTCTAAGCAATTTTTCAATAATCCTTCGTCCTCAAGAGTCTCACCATGGGATTTGATTTGATTGACTAAGCCAACTACATAAGTAAAAAATGATTCTATAGAATCTGAATCTTTCATTGCTAAATTCTCAAAATCTCTACGAAGTAATTGTAGCTTGGCAGTTTTTACTTTCTCCTTACCTTGATATGCAACTTGTAAAGTATCCCATGTAGTCTTTGCTTGACTGGATGCTGCCACTCTTGGAAGAATGCTTTCATGCATTTCCTGATGAATATAGAAAAGAGCTTTCCGTCCTTCTTTCGTAACTCCTTCAAAGTATCTTTCTTTGATTGAGAAAATGCAAGATATCTGCCTGCATTTGTGGGCTCTGTGTACCCATCTTCAATGATCTCCCACACGTCTTGAGATTTGAATAGTGCCTTCATGGTCAACGACCAGTATTCGTAATTCTTTCCATTAAATTGCGGCGTCTGCATGCCGGATGTAGAAGCCATAGCTTGCTACCAATTTAATAAGCTACTGGAATAACCTCACTCTGATACCAATTTGTAGAAAATTTGCAGTCTTATACAACAAACAACATAAAAGAAATAAACAGAATACTTAAATAACTTGCATAAACAGATGAATATTTGAACCAGCACTGTTGTGCGTAATCTCCATTAATAAAAGCTTCATCATACTCAGAGCTTCAGCTCTTTACAATCAAGCTGTGCGTGCAGCTGTGTGCTTTCAATGCACATCCTTCCTTGCTTGTGCAGATTTCACACCTTTGTGTGTGCATACAAAGCAATTACAATTGCTGTTATTTAAATAGAATAACTCACCCACTAACAACTCTTCAACTGAGCATTCTAAATCTAAACTCATGCTTTAAAATAGTTGCATGCTATGCATGAATTAAAACATATTTATTTGAATTAAATCTAATGATAAAAATAAGATAAAGCTAACTTAACTAAAGCAAACTAAAACAAGACTAAAGCTAAAATTAACTTTCCTAAAAAGCTACGGTTGGAATTAAATATGCAACACATGCATATTTCCAACATGTACTTAATTGATCATCCATGAGGCATTATTATGAAAGAATAACATCTTTGTAAAGAATTTTCTTCCTCAATCCAATGTCTAGGCTTCTACTAGCTGCCTCCTTATAAGCATTATTGCTAGCTCAATACTACTATGTTCTAGGCTTCTAGCTAGTAGGCTAGAATTAACTATTTGGGACACTTCCACAAGACTACGAATAAGAAGAAAAATAGTATCTGGCACCAATAGAAAATTGTAGTTCAACAAGTTGCATGTATCTGAATAGAGACCATGTAGAAGCTATGCTTGAAATAGACAAATAAATGTGGCAAGTCTTTAGGTAATAAGCCATGTATTCTTTAATTGTTACTACCATTCAACTAAGCCACCACCCTTCTTTTTACCCATGTACATATTTACAGACTTCATCATCATCGATCAAAAGATCAAACCAACCTAGGCAGAAACCCTTGATGAATCGAACCTCATTTAATTAATGTTTTGTTGCCAAGTTTTCTGGTTTATTGGAGGAAAAATCAATTTTCTGTTTCACTGATTCTATTAGGGACCTGAATAAACCATTCAAAGTTCAGTTTGTGTTAATGCATAGTCAACACCCACTGACAGAGGCTATAACGTGTGCTAAATTAAATGTCTAATGTTTAAAGTAAAAATAAAATTTTCAAAACATGTTGAAGAATTCTCCACTGCACTTCACTTGACCTACAAATCTGAAATTTCCACAATAATGACCTGAAATCTTGATTCCACTCCACAATGACCTGCAAATTGATGAGTTCATTCCATGACAGATTCAGTGGATATTGAACTTAATAATTTTTTTCTTACTTTAGTGTATTAAAAAGAACATGCTCACTAGTCCCTTGACACCCTGTATTAACCCTAAATACTAATTATTATGTTGTCATATGATTTTTATGTTTTGAAGGGCTAAAATATAAAGAGGGCGACATTTGATTTATTGGATTCATAAAGTTTGTAGTTTCAAAAAGATAATAATGGCTCAATCTCATATGCATTGGCTGTAATTTCCATAGTGTTCTTTGAGGTGCTTGCTGTGGTTAATTCTCAAAAATTGAGGACCATTAACCATATCTTGATGACCTTGCATGTCCCTTATGTCTCAATTTCAAATAGGCACAAATCGCCGCACACTGATGGAATGGGTTAAGCATCGACTGAAAATAAAACATGCACCCCTAGGAGAATTACTTCGTTGAGGACATCATTATTGAAATGCCAAAAAATGAATCTTTTGATGAAGTGTATACGTGGAATACTAAATGGAATGAAAAACAAGGTATAGACAGAGGAAGAAGAGAAGGTATATGGATGCTGGAAAACAATCATGAGAAAATGGACAAAAGCGACCAAGTGGAAAAGGGATGGCTGTCGGAAAACAACAATGTAAATACATACGGCAAGGAGGAGAACTGGAAAAGATAAGCACCACATAATGACTGACCAAATGGAAATGCTGGTCATTTGACTGGTGGCATTTCAAGTAGAAAAGAAAATGGGTTCGATAAATAGAGGGTTTAGGACCAAAAAAATTGAAAATTCAGAAACATTGTAATGGTAGGGAGGATGTAGAAAAATAGACGATGAGAATGGCAACGAATTGTCAAGAAAAATTCTGCATCATTAGTTAGTGTTATGATCTGCATGCAAAACAGATGAATAAAGTCATTGATGGTTTCCTTTATATTTTTCCTCCATATTAATTGTTTGTCAATTTCTGGGTCAACAACAGTTAAGAATATTTTAGCTACACAAGGAGAAGAAAAGATACTTGAAAAAACTCATAAAGAACCTGACCTGATAAAATGACGGGTATACGATAATCTGGACTAGGTATCACTGTTTCTCTTTTATAGATTTCCTCCCTATCTGTAATAAAGTAATAAACCATTAAAAAAATATAATAAGATATATAATTGCAAAACTCCATTAGTACTTTAGCAATCAATCAATGTAACTTGATACATTATATTGAGAAGCCATCGCCAAGCCATCTGTAGGCACCTTGAATCATTTGCATATCATGTAGTTCAGGCAGGACAGATAGATTAGTAATCTAATTGTAAATTACATTATATGATTTGCAGTCATTTGATTAAAAATAGAGCAAACACAGAAGTTGTACACTGGTAGTTTTTAAGCAGTTCCAGCATATTTAAATTATATGGTTAATGATTTCCAAATAACAGGCATTCAGCAAACACATTGTAACGTAAACAACCAACATTGTTGGAATCTTAAGAAAACAGTTAATGGTTTAAGAAATTAATATAAGAGGCAAATTTCACATAAGAATTCAACAAATCAACATAAATGTATCCAATGTTTCAGAATTTGTAAAAGCATTATGTTATAAATGGCAGCTAGGACTAACATATAAAACAAGGAATCGCGTTGTAAAACAAGGAATGTGGAATAAAATTTTACACTTCAAGTCAAATTGTCATACACATCTTGATGCCCTTCTTGATGAACACGTCCATACAGTAAACCATGTGTGTGTGCATGCACATGCAGGAGCATGAATTAATCTTCGACATGCTTAGACTTGTAGCAAAGTTTGGCATACTAACTATCAAGAAAGCAGTAGCAGTGGAAGACAAAAAAATTAGGGGTTGCTCGGACAAAATTCAAAGATTGATGTCAGATTTGCTCATACTAGAATATAGTACAAGGTAGACACAACTTCCTCCACAGGTGTTTTGCTGATCTGTTTGCATGGGATGAATCAATATCTTCCTACACATTCAGGAAAATTCCAAACAAATCTACCAAATCAACCAAAAATTCCAGTATTTCTTCTTACACAAATTTTCTTTGTTAAAATGAATTTAGTTTTGCAAGAAGATTATTATTGGCTAAAAGTGCTCCCCGTATAATACTTGATACATTTCAATATTTCTCCCAAATTTTATGAGTGTTTTGATATTTACAACCATGTAACCTCCAATAGAATCAGTTTCTGTGAATGCTTGACGCCACTCTGTTGCAGTACTGCCACATGTCATCTTCCTCTGTGTTACTGAAGTTGCATGGAGCATGGAGCATGGAGCACGGAGCACAAAGCTTTGAAAACTTGATAACACTCATATTTGGTAGTCCACCATGTTTTTTATTTTTGCTGGAAGCACAGGGCACTACAAGCGGATTTCCCATGACGACAACTTCATTCCGTTTGTTGTTGACAGCTTTACCATGTTTTGTGTTTCCGTGTTAAGCACAGGGTGCAGAGCAGATGATTTCGAACATGCATTGATCTTATCTTTACCTCTTGCGTGTTTTTGAGTTGTTGTCTTCAGTCATTTTTAGACATAATGGAGCACGAGGTAGGGTTATCTCTGGTGACCACAGAAATCTCAAGTGAGGATGAAATTCCCACGTTCTTGTGTTATTATAGACCTGGGAATTTTCAAGTGCAGAACTACATTAATGGGCTCCTTCGTCTGCAATGGAGTGCTCACTCTTGCCTCGTGGCAGGGGTAACTTACTGGGCCCCGTGATGTTTCATATTAGATTCAAGACGTGTCATATTCAAATCACATTTGTTCGCCTCCTTAGCTAAGAGGTGGACGTCAATTTGTTGTATCAAGGACACTTTCACTTCACTTATTTAACCAAGAAGTGGACAGTATCATACTAGTTTCAAGCTTTGTCGGATCAAGATCACATCTGCATTATGGTTGGGTTGACTAACACCAATGGCATTTCAGCAGTTTCAGAATGGTCCTGCCTCCATGGCATAGGACACTCCTTTGGTTTTAGTAAGACCCTGCCTCGATGGCATGGGGGCACCTCTATGGTTCCAGTAGTTTCAATTTCTCCCTCTCTCTCCATTTGATAGGGGCATCTCCAGATTAGTGACAGTTTATATATGTGGGGCATGTACACCCCACGACACTCTCCAACAAGTTTCCTAAATGACAACATGGTTCATGTACCACCAGGTGTTTTCATTCCTTTGCTTTTTCAGTTTTCAAAATTTTCAAATTAGTTAAGTTTATACAGTATCGAGACATTGATCTACTTGCATTTCCACTTGATTGCAGGTATTCACATGGGATAGTAGAACATTCCAGCTACAACACTTCACACCATCAACGGTTATTAGAGGTGCACATTTTCTTTTTACACATATCCCTTTAATAAAGCATTTTCAATGCTAGATTAAAAGGGACATTTGTAGTCACCTAATTTTGGTTTGAGGCACTTGGTGGGAACCTTCCCAAACATTTGGACTAGTGACACATATTTTATACTTTTGACATCCTTTTCCCCCTTCCGATTACCTTCTAATCACCTAGACACCTCACTTGTCAGTCTTACACACTTAGGTATAGTTCTCTTTTCTCAATAATCATTGTAACCCTCTATAGACATTCCCCATTCTCAGATTCCTATCTTTTGACCTACAGGTCGGACTCGGCCATCAAGACAGTTCGGTATTAAACCTATCTATATACCCTGCCAAACCTATCTTTCACTTTTGCAATGGTCAATTTTTCAAATTAGGTACTTTCATCAGTCGACCTATGCCTGACTTTTGTTAGATGTGAATAGAGAAGGAATGAAGAGAAACCGGAATGCACACATTGTAAGTTGTGTGTCCGTCATTTTATTATGCAAGAAATAGTTACAAAATGGTTGAAGTGGTTACGACTATTTATTAGTTGATAAGTAATAATGACTTAATATTAAATTATAAGCCTTATATTCTCATACCACCTCTTAAGGCTTACACTACAGAAATTGAAAAACCAAACATACTAACAAAAGATTTAAAATAATAAAGATAAACAGAGTCCCACATTTGTTAAAAGCTCTCTTTGAAAACAGTTCTTTGACTAGGTAGAACTCCATCAAGTTGCCTCGTAACCCTCATAAAGGTGTAGTTCTCGAGTTGAATTCCCAAGCTCCCGAATTCCACCTCCTTAAACTCTTAAATTACGAACCTCCCGAATTATTGGACAACCATTCATATTAAGCAACATCCACAAAGTGCTCCATCAAGTTGTCTCATGACCCTCGTAAGGGTATAATTCCCAAGATCCACAAACTCTTAAACTAATTGAGCATCCATCCATGTTAAGCTTCATCTACACTAGATCCCTTCACGCTTCAAAGTTTGGGCTTCTTCAAAATACTATTCTTCTTAAGTTTCAATGATGATACAATGTGCAAGAACAACACAAAACACAACCATAAAGAAAGAAAAAGGAAACAACAACACACAAAAATGTGCATACGAACTTGGAGGAAAACACCTAACTAAACTGTACAGGGGAAAATGATCTCAAAAGAAATATTTGAGATGTAACCCATTCACATGAATGGGTAGTTCTTCTCCATTGAGACCTGGATAGATGAAATGAATTTTCCTTATTGTAACTTATGATGATGTATGACGTGCTCTAGAGAGCATCAAACTTGGTGTGTTTTCCTGGTTTGGCTCTATCTTCATCCCATTTGAGAACTAAATCTCTCTCTCAAAAATTCATGTTAGATGCCTTGTCAAAATATTTCTTAACCTAAGCCTAATGTTGCTCTAAAGTCTTTATAACCTTATTTCATACTTCTTCTAACTCCATGATCTCAGCAATCCTAACTGTCAGAGGATCACTCTCCTTAACTTCAAGATGACGAGCTAACTCCAAAGAGGGTAACTCCAAGGAGAGAGTAAGTTTTTCTTCTCTTCCATATACATGAAGGAAAGGAGAATTTCTAATGGCCCTTTTAGGTGTGATCTGATCTTCCCATAAGGCAGTTTTAAGTTGTGTGTGCCAAGTCCTCCTATTGGTTTCCATAGTGCATTTGATAATCCTTGTGAGGTTTTTGTTGCTATACTTAGCCAATCTGTTTCCTTGAGGATAGTAATTGGATGAATTCTTGAGGTAGACCCCATTTTTAACAGCCCATTCACTTAGCTTTAGACTAAGGAAAACCATCACATTGTCTGAAATAACTATAAATGGAACATCGAACCTTGTCATTATACCTTCTAGAGAAATCAAGAATACCTTCTCATTACTCTCCTTTAATGCTACTACCTCTCTGTCCATAGAGTAAAACAGCTGTTCGTTGTAGTAAGGACCCATTTATGTCTCACTAGATGGAGGATTAATCATTCTAATGAAATCCAACCCCCATTGAATGAAGGGTTGATCCACTTGAATTGGATGGAGTGGAAGAGCTACCAACTTCTGCTTTCTAGTGAAAAAGGAACATTCCTTTCATTTCCTTATCTAGAGATGGGCATATTTGAAAAATCCAGCCAATAGTAATCGAATCGCATGATCTTGGTAGTAGTTGTTTGTGAAAAATAATGTCCTCCGGATAAGCCACTATGAAACTCTTCTAATTTCTTACTTACCTATTCTAGTCCCACACACTTTGAAGGAGAACACCATTCAAATCCCTTCGAAAGAGAACATTATCTACCAGAACATATGGAATAGAATGAAGACGGAAAGTCCATCTTTGATTTTTATCCATGTTCATAGGATATAATCCTGAGAAAAAGAAATTCTTTATTTTGGATAACTAGTCAACCTGATCATCACCCTCATCAATGTTTAGGAGCATCACATTCTCATCACCTTTTAATTCCATGTCTGTAGCAAGTTGTTGACACAAACCTTTACCTCTGAAAAGTTTGGTAACTTTGATATGTATGTCATACTCCATCACCTTTATGATCCATCTAACATGCTTTTCGTTCATCTCTTTATTTAGCAAAAAGTCCTTGACACCTGGATGAGACACCATTAGATGAATTTTGTTGTTGGACAACATGTGCTTGAATTTCTTCAAAGCTTGAATAACCGCAAAGACTTATTTTTCAATGAATAAATATTTGAGTTCATATTATTTGAGGGATTTCTTGAAGAAAGCAATTGGTTTCTCCATCAAATTGTCATTTTCTAGGTGAGGATCCTTGAAATACTCTCTTGACTTGCAAAAGCATAAAGAATAAAATATTTATCAAACCTAGGGTTCACCAATGTGGGAGCTTGAGAAATGTTTGTTTTGATGGCTTCAAAGCTCTCCCTTCCTTCCTTCATCCATGAGAATGGCATATTTTTCTTCAAAGCATGGCTGCCGGTGGTTTAGCCAATGTTGTGAATTGAGGGATGAATCTCCGTCCGATATTTATGGCTCCCGAAAAACTATGGAGACCCTTCTTGTGACTTGGGAGAGATAAGGACATAATCGAAATAATCCTAGCTAGATCGATTGACAAAGTCCTTCACAAACAACATGCCCTAACAACTTCCCCTCGTCCACCGCAAAAATACATTTCTTAAGATTGTGTGAGACCCCAAATTTGCTACACCTTCGGAAAACCTTCCTTAGATGTTGTTCGTAAGTCAAATAGGACTTTACGAAGAGCAAAGTCGAGGGACAAGAAGTCCCTCCTCTTTAATGGGAGAGGTTCCCTTATTCAAAAACGAACCTATTTACAAATATACAAAACATGATTTTACGGTTGAACTTGGATATAATGAAAGTGTTTTCTATAAGGATCATCAATTACAAAAGGATCGAGGAATGAGAATACGAGAATGAGCGAAAGTAAACACTCAAATTATAGATAACTGTGAGTAATTCTTTATGTATGCGAAGTTACAGTGAATTGAAACAAGATCATTTGTATCATATAAATAAGATGGAATTTAAAGACACAAAGTTCTATAAATAACATCTGCAAGAACACAAAGTTTCTTGACATAACACAGACAAATGATCTTCACAAAATTAAATGAAAAACTTGGGGATAAAAGAGATCAGATAGACAAAGAATGAAAATCCCTTCTGTATTGATTTCTTTATGATCTATTTACACTTTCAGAAAATAAGCCAAGTTCTTCCCTCTTTTACAAAATGGCGTGGAGAGGCCATTATATAGCTTACAAATCAGTTACTCTTGGTAACCACTTATTTTAACTAAAGATTAGTTAAGGATTGCCAATCGCAATACCTCAACTTATTACAATGAATCCGAGAAAAAGAATTGGAAGAGAAGAGAAGAATAAGGAGAAGAAGACAGGTGGTTATGACTGGGAGGGACCCACTGACTTCAAAATCCACTGCCTGAATCTCTTCAATGCCTCGGCTATGTCTCTGCCACGGGGAACTGACGTGTTGGCTGTAGACTGAGTCCAAAATCCGAGGCACTTCTCCATTTCCTTATCAAACTTGACATGAGTATGATAGTCTTTATTTGCTTCTTCAATGGCAGATTGAAGAGAGCAAATCTCCTTCATTTTCTCTTTGGAAATGGAGCTTTCCTTGAATAGATTATCTTTGACAAAAGCTCTGAATTGAGCTTTGATTTCTTGCAAGGAAAAAGGCACACCAGAAGTTTCATCCTGAAGATGACAATGTATATCTTTGAAAAGCGTATACTGAACCAGTGTCTTGAAAGCCTCACCCTTCGCCCGCCTATTCTTCGATTCTCCCAAAGCCTCCTCCAAGACTTTGATCTTCCACTCCACGCTGTAAACCCAGGACTTTGACAGATTATCCTTTGCATCATCAAAAACCTTATTCGCCAATAAAATGTTCTCATCTGTTTGTCCCATGAGACGAAGGTCTCTTATGTCTGCGCTCAGAGTTTGAGCTCTTTATCTATAATCCCGATAGTGGAGGAGAGCTTCAGTTGCAAGTTGTTCACCTTTCCGTGGAGTTTGAAAGCTTCATCGATGAAGTTCAATCCTGCAACAAGCATATCTTCCACCATGGCCTCCATAGCTCTGCCATAGACGGAATACTTGTGCATGTCTTTGATACTCTGTACTTCATCTTGGCTCAAAATTACAGGTGGTAGAAGGGTAGTCAATGGGGTAGGGTCCAAAACTTTTTCCTTAGACAAAAGAGATTTGATAAAACCTGTGAGAATCTGGGCTTGTTCCTCCAACTGTTCAATAGTTTTCTGCCCTTTTTCTACCCTCCCAATGACTCTTGTGACCGTTTCCTGGAGGTTGTGGATCTCACCTTCAGGGGTAGACTCTCCCATAGGAATCCTTGAGAATTCTAGGTCAGATGCCTGTAAGTCCTGCTCTGATTTATCTACTGTAGGCTTAGCAATCTCTAGGAATTGCTGACCCTGAGCATCAGACACTATCCTGGAGGTGATTCTAGCTTTTTTGGTGCGAGAAGGAGGAGTAGTGCCTAACAAGGCTGCCACAACATCAAAATTTGGCCCTGAGCTCCGAGAGGAAGATTTCCTCTTTCTACTGTCGACAAAAGGTTGCACCCATGCAAAAGAGGAGGAGGAAGCAACAGGAGGGCAAGAGGACCAAGAGACAGAGAGCTCATGGTGCTCAAGGTTTGCACAGCTGTTGTCTCAAGTTGAGACATGAGTGGGGTGCTTGAGACAATTGGTGTAGAGGAGACAATAGCACTTGGAAGTTCGGTGCTCTGGACCTCCTTGTCTTTATCCGTTGGAGCTTCAGGAGCGCTTGAAGGAGCTGGCACTTCACTCTCTTCACTTTCACTGAGAACAATAATGTTCTCTGATCCCAAAGGTAATTCTGCCTACTTTCTCTGAGGATCTTTTTCCACAGGCTCCTTCTTAACCTCTTTGAATTTCTTCTGGTATACTTGGGTGGATGAAGAAGGAGTAGAAACTACGCAGTTCTTGTGTTGATGAGGCAGGAGGGGTTTGCACAGGTGTGTCTGATATTGGAGTCGATGCTTCCCTCCTTGGTGTTGAAACATCCTTAGAGGAGGATTCTCCTGAGTGCCTCCTAAGCTCTCGAACTTTCTTATCAAACCAGATCTTAGTCCTGACTAAGACTGGAGCCAGGATCTCAGCCAAATCATCTTTCTCTTTCTTGAACCAATCCAAGTCCTCCAAGGGAGTGTGCTTAACCACATTGTCATACTCATATGAGTATAGATCAGAGTTTTCTTCCTTGAGCCCTTCAGGAACTTGGTACAAGCCGAGTCTTGGATCAATGCGAGAGAACTTGCCATAATGCCTCCTTCTAGCCTCAAAATCATCGGCCCAGTCAGCCCAATAGTCTTCTGTATCTGCCCTATGATGATAGATTATCTTGATGTTCTGCTCAATGAACTTCTTCAAGTCGAAGCAAGTTCTTGGCTTGAAGATATGGACAGTGATGGGAGCCAGGGTTCTTTCTATATTCTTTGCGTCCAGGGCTGTTTTACAAGTGTAGTTTCCCAAAGAGATGGGGAAGTGCAAACCGGTAATCTTCTTGTCTCTACAGGTTCTGTAATTTTCTAATTGCCTGCATACTTCTATCAAAGCCATCTTATCACTGCCAAACATGGGAAGCCTCAGAGGGGTGCTCTCATACCAAAGAAGCTTTGATATAGGAAAATTTTCTGAATGGATAAATTAGGCACCGTAGTGCGATATCGGAGTTCATGGCTTCGTCGAGAAAATCTTCTAAGCGAGTGTCACCCTCGAGAAGCCCGACCACGTACATGGTGAAAGCGTGATTTACCCTTCAAAATTACGATTGCTGGTCTCTAGGGTGAACCTGCAGCGATAGGCATATACGGGATCATCCTTGTGGGCATCAATGTAAGAAAAACCAAACCATTGCCTTGATGCCGCCAGAGTATACATCAGGTATGAAGTCATGTAGAATTTCTTCGTTTGCTTTGTACATTGGGCAGTTGCTCTGCTAAGTTCATGCTGATGATTTCTGCCCAGTTGATATTTTGAGTTCCCTCGCACACCATGTTGATGAGCGGGCACATCCAGAAATGGAACTTGTTAGTAGAGGGTAAGCCCATAACCCGAGCTAGTAGGATTATAAAATCTGACAATTCTTCATTGAAATCAGCCGGAAAAGAGTCTTGGATAGACGAGATGCTCCCTTCTTAGGGTTTTTAAGCCAAGACTTCGCCACCCGCACCTTGTAGTTGTCACTGTCTTGATTGAACAGGGCCTGTGCTTGATTCTGGGAAACAACTATGGCATTATCCATTTCTGGAATCCTCAGTGCAGTGCTAATGGTGGCAACGTCCAGTTTGGCGATGAGTTCCCCATGTATGTTGGTCAATTCACTCGAATCAGGGTTGAAATGAGCTCCGCATGAAAGCACTATATTTGCACATTGCACCGAGATTGGGAAACCACCAGCGAAAGCCAAACCGCTATCGTGAATCATCTGTGCCATTGGTGTAGGGTTTGCATCTGTCATCCTCGACCAAAAATCACCAAAGTCAAGATGGCGAGCTTCACTGTCCCCGATATTGGGAACGGCAGACTCTAGTGGTGAGATTTGTTCCTGTCCCTGAAATTTGATCTTCATGTTGATAGTAATTCGGAGGGCAGAGCTGCAAGCTAGACTCGGGAAGGAATTACAGAGGGAAGGGATACGCGTGCAGAATTTAGATTGCAAGGGTTCGAGCAAAGGATAGCATGGAAGCAGTGTGAAAAATGCATAGGGGGTTCGCTCGTTATATAGCCGTTTAGGAGAGAGAAAGGTAATTAATGCACATTTAATACATACCTACCAATTTGAATAAGCAAGATATTCGGGTAGAGCGGGAAAAATTAGCACGAATGGCACTTGGTTCATTTGGGACATGTGGGATGCGAAAGCACGAAGCACGCGGCTCGGCCGATTCGGGCGAAGCGGGGAAAAGACGCGCAAATGCTTTTTGGGACATGCGGGACAAAAGTGCGCGAGTCTGCGGTTCGGCGATTTGACCAAAATGGAACAACTTGTCAAGGGAAAATTTGGACATTTGGGACAAAAAGTTCCGACAGAGCCGAAAAAAAGACAAACTTCGGGAAATCGGCCGATTGGGAATTGAGGGCCCAATTGAACTTGGGACATGCGGGACAAAAATGTCTGACAGGCCCGAAAAACACACAAAATGACCCAAAAACGTAGATTTTCTCAATTTCTCGACTTTTAACATTATCAGTACAACAGAGAAGACACTTAAACTCAAAATTTTGAATTTTCACTTTCTTAAGAGCAGGGGAATTTTGAGTGGACAACAGCTGGCTCCTTCTGGGGATGACTTGGCATAAATTCAAGGAATGAGACAAGGTAAGAACTTAGACAAACTCGGGAAGTAGACCAGTACCTTATCCATTGGGCCACGGAGTCAAAAAGCAAACCAATATAGAGGACAACACACCAAAACAAAAAGGAAAGAAAAACAAAACGCTATACAAAGTATACAAAGGGACTCCCTAATCACCTATGACTTGAACAATTTTAGGTACTGCCCACTATAAGGAAGTGGGAGAGGAGAACCATCCATGTAATCAAGGTAAAAAGAATTCTTACCAAAGAAAGTGTCTTATCTTGAAAGGTCCTGGCCAAAGGGAATCAAACTTACCATGGCTGCCATGAGGTTCATGCCTTTTATCCCATAACAAAATAGTGTCTCCAACTTGGAAATCTCTGAACCTAGCTTTCTTATCAAACAGGACCTTTACTTTCTACTTGTGAGCGAGATATCTTATCAAACTCCCAATCTGTCCTCATTCAATTTGTGAAGGTACATAATTCTCTTATCAAAGCATCACTTAAACTGGTATCTTCAATGGCCTTCATTAGATGCAAGGTGGCAGCTCCATCATTATCGGTAATTGAGCTTCTACTCCATATACCACTTGAAAAGGAGACATTCCAATAGCTCTCTTTGGTGTGATCCTGTCTGCCCAAAGAGCATCATAGAGTTTCTTGTGCCAGTTCCGTTGGGACTCATTGACTAATTTCCTTATAATGGTCACCAAATTTTTATTAGTGGATTCTGCTTGTCCATTTCCACGAGGATAGTAATTTGAGGAGTGAGCCAAAGAGATGCCGTATCCATAGCAAAAAATCCATTATCTCGGTTGAAGAAAAATTGAAAGCATTATCATCACAATCTTGTTTGGCACACCATACCTTACCAAGATGTTTTCTTTGATGAAGCCGCACACCACTTCGAAGTAGTACTCTTTCTTTGGAATGGCTTCTACCCATTTGGTGAAATAATCTGTGGCGGTTAATACATGAGTATGACCAGCACTAGAAGAGGGATTAAGTGTTCCAATGAAGTCCAAACCCCACTGTTGAAAAGGCTCTTCAATTACAACTGGCCTAAGAGGAAAAAGGCTAATTTGGGTCTTCCCATGAAGGTCGACAAGCCTCACATTTATCAACCCACTTTGATGCATCTCTCGAACAAGGTAGGCCAAGTAATATCCTCCGAAGTATCTTATGAGCAAAGTGACAATTGATGAGTAATGCCCTCCACATGCCTGATCATGAAAAGCTGAGAGTAACTTTTTCTGCTGTTCCTTGTCCACACATTTCAAAAACCTTCCATCTAACCCACGTTTGAACAAGGCGTTTTCCCACAACACATATTGCACTGACCTTAGTTTAACAGTCCTCTTTTCTTTGGCGGTCAAATGAGAGGGGCATTCTCCATAGGTGAGAAAATGAGCGATATCAGCATACCATTCATCAACCGAGCTAAGAAAGCGGTAGGAAGGCCAACTTTATCCCTCATTAACTCATGTCTAGCTCCTTCAACGATGAGTTCACACAGGCCTTTGCCACGGACAAGCTTGGTTGGTTTGATGTCAATATCATATTCTTGGACCTTAGAAACCCCGTTCCCTCTCTTGGATCCAAATTCCTGCTGCGTGAGAATTGAATTAACAGTTGTATCTGGTACTAACACCATGGAGTGAGAGTTGAGAATGTAAAAATGAAACTGCTTAATGTGCTTTGACCACTTTGCAAAAGCATGTTTTCCATCATGGTGTATTTTAACTCACAATCTTTCGAGAATATAGCTCATGAATGCAATTGGGATTTCATGCTCATTAGAATCTTCCTGAGTCAAAACAATAGCTAAGGTGTTATCTGTGGCGTAGCAATAGATAATAAAATCTTTGCTAAAATCTGGACATGCTAAAATAGGAGTTTTAGCAATGGCTCTTTTAATGCCTTCAAAGGCTTCTTTCCTTTCAGGAGACCAACCAAACGTTTGTTTGCCTTTCATCATTTGGGAAATATTCAAAGTTAACTCTGCAAAATCAGGGATGAACCTTCTTAAAAAATTGATCTTACCAAAGAAAGAGTGCACACCCTTTTTGCTGGTTGGGAGAGGAATTTGCTGGATAGCTTGAACTCGCTCAGGATCAATCTTAATACCATATTTGGAGACGATGTGCCCTAATAATTTCCCCTCTGTGACACAAAAGAAAGATTTTTTAGGATTCAAAGAGATCCCATGTTCTCTACATCTTAGCAAAACTATCTCTAGGTGCTAAAAATGATCCGCCTTGTTTTAGAATACACAATCAAGTCATCAAGGTATACAACAATACACTTTCCTTTCAAACTCCCAAAGCTAGGTCTATAGCCCTCTCGAAAAGTAAGCATCGACATTAATGAGCCCAAAAGGCATTTTTTTGTAAGCAAAGGTACCCCAAGGAGTAGTGAAAGCTGTTTTGTGTTGATCTGCAGTATTAATTTCTACCTGATTATATCCTGAGAATCCATCAAGCATAGACAACATTTCAGATCCTGTTACTGCTTGCAAGACCTGATCCATCATAGGCAAAGGATAATTATCTTTCAAGGAAGCCTGATTCAGATTCCTGAAGTCAACACAGATGCAGAATCTCACCATTTTTCTTCCTAACAGGCACAATATTGGCAATCCATGTTGAATGGTGAATAGGAAAAATGATTTTGGCCTTCAACAACTTCTGTATTTCTTGAAAAATGGTGTCAGCTATTTTGGGATTGTATTGCCTCTGTTTCTGCTTAAAAGGCTTAATTCCAGGTTTGAGAGGAATAAAATGCTGCATATCTTTTGGTTGGAAAGCTTTTAAATCTTCATAAGAGTAAGCAAGAACATCCTTATACCTCTTTAAAAGATCAATTGCTTTCTTCCTCTCATCTGTTGTGCAACATTTTCCAATGTTCACGAGCTTAGGATCAGTAGAACTCCCAATATTAATTTTGTCATACTCAGCTGATTGTTGAGGTCCAGTAGAAGCTCTAGACTTTACATACCTGTCGTGTTTATCAAATAGTTCCTCTAAACTCACCAATCCTTTAGGAATCTTGTTTCCCTTGAGTTTGATGCATCCATCTTGATCCGTTTCTTCTCCTTGGGTGACTGCTTTGTCAAAGGGCACACTTTCGCGAGGTAAATTGTCACTTCCTTCAAAGTACAATTGTTCAAAATTATCCTTGAGTTCTAAGAAAGAAAGCAAGTGTTGATCATCATTGAAAACTTGCCAGTTATTTGTATTATCAGGTACACTAGGTCGATGGATCATCTCAATGGTGAACTTATCTTGAGAGAAGTCAGGATGAGGAATCAGTAGTGACCCTGAGACTGCTAGTGAATCAGCCCTGGTGTTCTTCTCCCTAGGTATTGCTTCGATGGAGAAAGCATCAAGAAATTCAATGGAATCCCAAACCTGATTCTGGTAATGTTTCAACCTTCCATTTTTTACCTGGAAAAGGTTTCTAACTTGCTTTACAATCAATTCCGCATCACCACGAGCTAGAAGATTCTTCACACCTTGTTCTTTTGCCACTCTGTAGTCCAAGAATGAGAGCCTCATACTCTGTTGTATTATTAGTATTTTCAAACTGCAACTTGAATGAAAAAGGATGAAGGCTTCCTTCAGGTGACACCAGTATGACACCAGCTCCAGAACCAGCTGAGGAACAACTTCCATCAAACTCTAAAATCCAAACACCATTAGGATCTTTAGGTGACACTTTGGGGAGTTGGATTTCATCAGGGGACATAATCATGTAGTTGCCATGCCCCATATCCTCATAGAGTATTTGTGCTTTGGGATCATCCGTTTTTTGTACAATATACTCAGACTGCTTCTCAGTAGCAACTTCTTCATTTGTCCATTAATAGGTACGAGTGCATGTGACCAATCCATTTGAATTTCTCCACCCACATCCTTACAGAAGTTCCTACTTAGCAACATCCCGTATGAAGGAGGAATATCTGCTACTAAGATGGTAGCCAAAACTTTCTTCTCAGGTAAAGCAGCAAAAGCCACTTGTGCATCTTTAATTCTTCCAACCAGGGGCACTTCCTTACTCTCCATAGAGTAACAAGATCCATAAGTGCGTGTGAGGGTCAAGCCTAAGGCATGAGCTACTTTAGCAGGCATCACATTATCTGAGGCTCCTGAGTCTATGACACAATTACTGAGCCTATGGCCAGCTATAAGAAGTGTTACATAAAATGGTTTGATTTTGTCATTGGGTGAGGTGACAGCGGCTACCAGACTAGGCTGTGGTGCAGAAGGAGTGGGTAAAAGGCCTTTAGAGGTGGTTTTAGAATGGGAATTGACAAAGTGAATCATTTTAGCAAAAGCCTTGGGATGGGTTTGATAATACTCAGCCTCTGAGATTTGAACCTTAGTCTTTTTTAGGTGATCAATAATATCAAAAAACCCAAAAGTGGATGGGCTATCATCACTTGAGATCCTAGGTTTATCAACTTTAGGGGGAAAAGAAGTAACTTTAGTAGCAGAATTGACAGGACTCACCTTTGGTGCAGATGAAACGGGGATAGGAGATCCTCTTTTTGTAATTACGGGGATAGTTGTCGGCTGCTCCTTAGATTTCTTGGTGGGCTGCGTCACTTTCTCCCTCTGATTTGTCTACTCTCGAGTCATGACAACGTATGATTCGCTATTCATGTCTGCTACTACTTCATCATAATCATCTCCATCATCAATGCCCTCAGTGGTGAAGAAATTAACTCGAGATCCCTCAAGTTCATCTGCTTCATCATCAACTTCTTCCACAAACTCCTCGCAAGCTTCATTATCCTCATCATCATCTGGTTCTTCAACTTCACAGGTTGCATTGACAGGAACTTTAACAGGAGGTCCTTCAAGCGCTAATCTTGTTTGAGAAGCAGGAAAATGATTTCTGGGCTGAAAATTTCTCCTTGGAACGTCTGCATAGGGAGCATGTTGAGCCAATTGTTTCTTAATGGCGATGAGATCATTCACAAGTTTTTGAACCAATGGGTCAGTATTAGGTCCGGGGGTGGAAGAGGAGGAAGAAGTAGACTTAGATTTGGAAGGGTCTCTCCTCAACTTCCCTGACATGATTAAATCATCTTCGACACTAACAACAAGAGTTTGATCCTCAACCAATGTTGCGAGATTAGCCCTTCTCAGTGCATAACTAACTTCAGGCGATTGGGCATTTAGGAAGAAACATTTTTGGATTTGATCTACAGGTCGAGTATTTGGTGGAATTTTATTAATCAACCTGTTGAATCGGGCCACAAATTCTCTCATGGGCTCTTGTGAATCTTTCTTTATCTGAGAGATTTGGGCTAGCAAGGCATGCACATCTTCTGCTGGTTTGAAACGGTTTTCAAACCCAGTTCTCATTATGTCCCAAATTGAGTGATAGCACCAAAGGAAGGTGATAGAACCAATCAGCAACATTATCTTGTAAAGTCTCAATGAACAGTCTCACGGAGACGTCTTCATGTTCAACTCCCAGAACTCCACATGCAACTATGAAGGCTGCGATGTGTTCATCAGGATGCACTTTGCCATCACCTTTGAATTTAGGGAAGTTCTTCCTGGTTACCTCTGGGTAACTCATGCAAAGGCTGAGGAAGGGCAAGGGGCCCGACACGATGACCCCAGGGCAATGGTACCGCCATTCTTGGGAAAATGGCTTGAAGAGGAACTGCAACACCAGCAAGAACCAAAGCTCGAAGATTAGGACTGATTGACTCTGAAGGAATACCACCCGAAGGGATTCTATCTTGAATAGGTGGAGTGCTTGTCAAACGAGTCTTTCTATTTCTTGTTGAAGGGAAAGGAAAACCCTGCTGCTCCAAAAGCTGAAACTGAGAATCTTCAATACCAAGGGCCCTTCTCCCTCGAGTAAAACGTGGAGTCGCCAGATCAAAGGATGATCAAAAATTATAGAACTGGAATATGATTTTCCCCAGTAGAGTCACCAAAAACTGTTGGTCATCAAATAGGACTTTACGAAGAGCAACAGTCAGGGGACAAGAAGTCCCTCCTCTTTAATGGGAGAGGTTCCCTTATTCAGAAACGAACCTATTTACAAATATACAAAACATGATTTTCTTGGTTGAACTTGGATATAATGAAAGTGTTTTCTATAAGGATCATCAATTACAAAAGGACTGAGGAATGAGAATACGAGAATGAGCAGAAAGGCAACACTCAGAATTATAGATAACAGAGTAATTCTTTATGTATGCGAAGTTACAGTGAATTGAAACAAGATCATTTGTATCATATAAATAAGATGGAATTTAAAGACACAAAGTTCTGTAAATAACATCTGCAAGAACACAAAGTTTCTTGACATAACACAGACAAATGATCTTCACAAAATTAAATGAAAAGCTTGGGGATAAAAGAGATCAGATAGACAAAGAATGAAAATCCCTTCTGTATTGATTTCTTTATGATCTATTTACACTTTCAGAAAATAAGCCAAGTTCTTCCTCTTTTCAAAATGGCGTGGAGAGGCCATTATATAGCTTACAAATCGTTACTCTTGGTAACCACTTATTTTAACTAAAGATTAGTTAAGGATTGCCAATCGCAATACCTCAACTTATTACAATGAATCCGAGAAAAAGAATTGGAAGAGAAGAGAAGAATAAGGAGAAGAAGACAGGTGGTTATGACTGGGAGGGACCCACTGACTTCAAAATCCACTGCTGAATCTCTTCAATGCCTCGGCTATGTCTCGCCACGGGGACCGACGTGTTGGCTGTAGACTGAGTCCAAAATCTCGAGGCACTTCTCCATTTCCTTATCAAACTTGACATGAGTATGATAGTCTTTATTTGCTTCTTCAATGGCAGATTGAAGAGAGCAAATCTCCTTCATTTTCTCTTTGGAAATGGAGCTTTCCTTGAATAGATTATCTTTGACAAAAGCTCTGAATTGAGCTTTGATTTCTTGCAAGGAAAAAGGCACACCAGAAGTTTCATCTTGAAGATGACAATGTATATCTTTGAAAGCAGATACAACCAGTGTCTTGAAAGCCTCACCCTTCTGCCAGCTATTCTTCAGTTCTCCCAAAGCCTCCTCCAAGACTTTGATCTTCCACTCCACGCTGTAAACCCAGGACTTTGACAGATTATCCTTTGCATCATCAAAACCTTATTCGCTAATAAAATTTTCTCATCTGTCTGTCCCGTGAGACGGAGGTCTCTATGCAACTGCTCCGAGTTTGAGATCTTTATCTATGATCCCGATAGTGGAGGAGAGCTTCGTGCAAGTTGTTCACCTTCTCGTGGAGTTTGAAAGATTCATCGATGAAGTTCAATCATGTAACAAGCATATCTTCTACCATGGCCTCCATAGCTCTCGCCATAGATGGAATACTTGTGCATGTCTTTGATACTCATACTTCATCTTGGCTCAAAATTATAGGTGGCGGAAGGGTAGTCAATGGGGTAGGGTCCAAAAATTTTCCCTTAGACAAAAGAGATTTGATTAAACCCGTGAGAATCTCGGGCTTGTTCCTCCAACTTCAATAGTTTTCTGCCCTTTTCTACCCTCCCAATGACTCTTATGACCATTTCACGGAGGTTGTGGATCTCACCTTCGGGGTAGACTCTCCCATAGGAATCCTTGAGAATTCTAGGTCGATGCCTATAAGTCCTGCTTTCTGGTTTATTTCTTGTAGGCTTAGAAATCTCTAGGAATTGCTTGACCACGAGCATTAGACACTATCCTGGAGGTGATTCTGGATTTTTTGGCGCGAGAAGGAGGAGTAGTGCCTAACAAGGCTGCCACAGCATCAAAATTTGGCCCTGAGCTCCGAGAGGAAGATTTCCTCTTTCTACTGTCGACAAAAGGTTACACCCATGCAAAAGAGGAGGATGAAGCAACAGGAGGGGCAAGAGGACCAAGAGACAAAGAGCTCATGGCACTCAAGGTTTACACAGCTATTGTCTCAAGTTGAGACATGAGTGGGGCACTTGAGACAACTGGTGTAGAGGAGACAATAGCACTTGGAAGTTCGGTGCTCTGGACCTCCTTGTCTTTATCCGTTGGAGCTTCGGAGCTGGCACTTCACTCTCTTCACTTTCACTGAGAACAATAATGTTCTCTGATCCCAAAGGTAATTTTTCTGCTTTCTCTGAGGATCTTTTTCCACAGGCTCCTTCTTAACCTCTTTGAATTTCTTCTGGTATACTTGGGTGGATGAAGAAGGAGTAGAAACTGTAGGTTCTTGTGTTGATGAGGTAGGAGGGGTTTGCACAGGTGTGTCTGATATTGGAGTCGATGCTTCCCTCCTTGGTGTTGAAACATCCTTAGAGGAGGATTCTCCTGAGTGCCTCCTAAGCTCTCAAACTTTCTTATCAAACCAGATCTTAGTCCTGACTAAGACTGGAGCCAGGATCTCAACCAAATCATCTTTCTCTTTCTTGAACCAATCCAAGTCCTCCAAGGGAGTGTGCTTAACCACATTGTCATACTCATATGAGTATAGATCAGAGTTGTCATCCTTGAGCCCTTCAGGAACTTGGTACAAGCCGAGTTCTTGGATCAATTGCAGAGAGAACCTGCCATAATGCCTCCTTCTAGCCTCAAAATCATCGGCACAGTCAGCCCAATAGTCTTCTGTATCTGCCCTATGATGATAGATTATCTTGATGTTCTGCTCAATGAACTTCTTTAAGTCAAAGCAAGTTCTTGGCTTGAAGAAATGGACAGTGATGGGAGCCAGGGCTCTTTCTATATTCTGTGCATCCAGGGCTGTTTTACAAGTGTAGTTTCCCAAAGAGATGGGGAAGTGCAAACCGGTAATATTCTTGTCTCTGCAGGTTCTGTGAAATTTTTCTAATTGCCTACATACTTCTATCAAAGCCATCTTATCACTGTAGAACATGGGAAGCCTCAGAGCGGTGCTCTCATAGCCGATGCCAGAAGCTTTGATATAGGAGAATTTTCTGAATTGGATAAATTAGGCACCGTAGTGCGATATCGTTCTCATGGCTTCGCCGGAAAATCTTCTAAGCGTGTCACCTCGAGAAGCCTAACCACATACATGGTGAAAGTGTCATTTACCCTTCGAAATTGTGATTGCTGGTCTCTAGGGTGAACTGCAGGGCGAGGTATATACAGGATCATCCTTGTGGGCATCAATGTAAGAAAAACCAAACCATTGCCTTGATGCGCCGAGTATACATCGGTATGAAGTCATGTAGAATTTATTCATTTCTTTGTACATTGGGCCAGCTACTCTCTAAGTTCATGCTGATGATTTCTGCCCAGTTGATATTTTGAGTTCCCTCGCACACCATGTTGATGAGCGGGCACATCCAGAAATGGAACTCGTTAGTAGAGGGTAAGCCCATAACCCGAGCCAGTAGGATTATAAAATCCGACAATTCTTCATTGAAATCAGCCTGGAAAAGAGTCTTGGATAGACAAGATGCTCCCTTCTTAGGGTTTTTAAGCCAAGACTTCGCCACTGCGCCTTGTAGTTATCATTGTCTTGATTGAATAGGGCCTGTGCTTGATTATGGGAAACAACTATGGCATTATCCATTTCTGAATCCTCAAATAGTGCGGTGCTAATGGTGGTAGCATCCAGCTTTGCAATGAGTTCCCGTGTATGTTGGTCAATTCACTCGAATCGGGGGTTGAAATGAGCTCTGCATGAAAGCACTTGTATCTACACATTGCCGAGATTGGGAAACCACTAGCGAAAGCCAAACCTTTGTCGTGAATCATCTCGTGCCATTGGTGTAGGGTTTGCATCTATCATCCTCGACCAAAATCACCAAAGTCGATGGTGAAGTTCACTTGTCCCCGATATTGGGAATGACAGGACTCTAGTGGTGAGATTTGTTCTGTCCTCGAAATTTGATCTTCATGTTGATAGTAATTCGGAGGCGAGTCGCAAGCTAGACTCGGGAAGGAATTACGGAGGAAAGGGATACGTGCGCATGAATTTAGATTACAAGGGTTCGAGCAAAGGATAGCATGGAAGCAGTGTGAAAAACGCATAGGGGGTTCGCTCGTTATATAGCCATTTAGGAGAGAGAAAGGTAATTAATGCGCATTTAATACATACCTACCAATTTGAATAAGCAAGATATTCGGGTAGAGCGGGAAAAATTAGCACGAATGGCACTTGGTTCATTTGGGACATGTGGGACGTGAAAGCGCGAAGCACGCGGCTCGGCCGATTCGGGCGAAGCGGGGAAAAGACACGCAAATGCTTTTTGGGACATGCGGGACAAAAGTGCGCGAGGTACGCGGTTCGGGTGATTCGGCCGAAAATGGAACAACTTGTCCGGGTGAACTTGGGACATTTGGGACAAAAAGTTCTGACGGGCCCGAAAAAGACAAACTTCGAAACCGGCCGATCGGGGAATAGAGAGCCCAATTGAACTTGGGACACGCGGACAAAAATGTCTCGAGTGTTAAAAACACACAAAATGACCCAAAAACGCAGATTTTCTCAATTTCTCGACTTTTAACATTATCAAAACAATAGAAGACACTTAAACTCAAAATTTTGAATTTTCACTTTCTTAAGAGCAGGGAATTTTGAGTGGACAACAGATGCATGATAAACCAAGGTAAACCTAATGATATCATTAATTAGTATCTTAAATGCCATGTCCATGGCTCTTTGGAAAGTATCCCTAAAATTGGATAATGAATGGCATTTTGTTATAAGCATACGTGCCCCACTTGGTAGTGAAAGTCATTTTGAATTGATTGGATTCTTGGACCAGAATTTGATTGTAACCCAAATATCCATCGAGTAAAGAAAATATTTGAGTTCCTACCACCATTTGAAGGATTTGATCCATTAATGGAAGAGGATAATGATCTTTCAATGAGGCACAATTTAAGTCCCTGAAATCCACACATAACCGAATCTCTTCATTCTTCTTCCTTACAGGGACCAGATTGGCTACCCAAGAGGAATGCTTGATGGGAAAAATTATATAGGCCTCGATGAGTTTGGTTAGATCCTTTCTCATTAGTGGCTCAATTTTAGGATTAATTGGCCTCTATTTCGATGAAATGGCTTGGAATTAGGATCCAGTTCGATGGTATGTTGTGCTAGACCTAGATCAAAACCACGTAGGTCTTTATAGCTCTACGCAAAAATTTTGTGATACTCTTGAAAAATTTGATGAAAGCTTATTTCTCTTTTGAAGAAGTGCATACTTTGTGATCTTTAGAAATTTTTCATTTCTTACCTTTACTTCCTCAAAATATTCTTCTTTGACCACCATGTTAGAGCTTTGTCTTTTGGCTTGATCATCTAAATTGAAGATAGATTCTAGAGTAACTAAGACTTTTGGTAGCTTGTTGCTTTTAAATTGTATAATTTGATCAACATATGATTGTTGTAACTTATCTAGATTTTTCAGCAAACTCCACCTCTATTATAATAGGCAAAGGACAATTTGTTTGTCACTATCAAACACTTTCCAGCTACTCACATTATCAAGGACTATAGGTCAAACCACCATTTTGACAGATTACCACCCTTCTTTCATGATATCAATAGGTATGTCATATTGCGAGCCAATTGTAGAAAGCCTATCAACATCTTGATTTTGATTTCTAGGAACTAAGGTGGATCCTAAAAGCTTCAAAATCTTCAATCAAATCCCAGATTTAGTTCTTGTATGATCTTAAAAGATCATTTTTGGATGCACTGCGTGTCGTCACTTGATGAACAACTAACTCACTTTGTCTCCAAAAATAGTCAAGGATTTGATTCCCATCTTTTGAGCCACCATGAATTCCTCGCACAAGGTCCTCGTATTCAAAAATGTTATTAGTGCAACTGAATTTCAACTGAAAAGATGAGAAGTACTTATCCCCTTAGGAGAAATTAACATAACACTAGCACAAATTCATTCTTATTCCTCGAAGCTATCAAAAAGAATTTCCAGTCATTCCTTCATAATTATTTTGTGTTTTGACAAGTTGTGGTATGATCGTATTCCTTCTCCATGAATGCAAGATGCGTAACCAATCCCGTCTCCTCCAAAAGTAGCAAACCAACTTCTTCTTCTACCAACACATCAATGTAGGGATCATATTGATGATCTCCACTTACTTCATCCAACATAGTATCAGGGAATTATTTAACAAGAGTGGTTAGTTCATGATCAACATCTTCTTCTTTTGGATCACCGATGGTATAATTCCCATTTATAGGACTAGTAGTGTAGGGTTATACATGATTATGGAAGATTGGTTCCACCCTTATAGTCACTTTGGCTCCGTATTGAGTCTTGAGAATCATATGTGACCAATCGGACGATAGATAACTACCCATCTTGGAAGTGAAATCTTGTGATAAGCAGATGACAAAGAGAGGAGGGAGATCAATGACTGATATGTCTTGGGTGAATGACAAACTCAGAATACATGGATGGTAAGTTGAAGTCCTTTAATAACTCTAATAGTTTTAATGGCTATGCCAACCAACTAAAAATATCCTCTATAAACTAGAGTATATTGTATTCCTAACACGTCTATAATTTTCTTGGGCATAATTGAGCTATTGGCACCAAAATCGATCATGCAATTATGTACCAGGTGGTCACCAATGATTAGGGAAATATAGAATGGTGGTGGTTTTTTTCCTTAGGAATAATTTTCCCTTCTATTTGACATAAACTTGTAGCGGTTGTTGTTCCATGACCTATGCCTCGTTGGTTCTACCAAAAATGTTTAGAGCCTCTCGTAACAAGTTTCTTTGAGAAGGAATTGAAAGTGCGTCCCACATAGTAATGCTCAGGTTGGTATTCTTCATTTGTTATACAATACTGAAGGGAATTTCTCTTACCTTGCTGAAAATTCTTTGGGCATTGGGATCCTCCTTTGGAAAATGCTTATTGGGTACCATGATGCTTGAAGAACCTTCTTTCCTTGTAGTTTGACTAGCAGGTGTTTTTGGCGGTTTCTTTCCCGCATCTTTATCAACCGCCACTTGTGGATGAGGCTGTGAAGTGGATGCTTGATAATCTTTGGAAGGTTGATATTCCATTGATCTCTTTTTTGGAACGATTTTTTTCCGACACAGATGAGGAATTTGTATTCAACCCACAAAAATCTTCTACTTGCCAATTTAGCAAAGTGGTTTCTTTAGGTGCTTACGGTTGATTTGCTATTTCCTATGTAGATGAATTTTTGTTGGCTCTAGAGGGGTAGATACACTTTGAACCATAAGGGCCTGGCTAATAATTCTATTAGAGGAAAGATTTTTATTGTGGGGTTGAGAACAATGATAATACCATTCATAGTCTTGAACTAGATTATTCTAAATAGGTACAAGGGCTTTGGAAGAGCTAGAAATAAGAGGATTCCTAAATTTTAGAGACATAACATTCACACCTTGACTTTCTATTTGATTTTGAGGCTTTTGTTCCCTTGAAAAGAAGGAAGGTTATCTTGATACTGTTGATTTTGTGGTTGGTATGGATGATTATATTGAAATTGTTGCCTCTTGAGTGTAACAAGCTCATTCCTAAAATTTTGCAGCAACGACTTGATTTCAAATAGATCACTTGGGAGAGGGGGTAGACTAAACTGGTTGCTTGGAAGCTATTGGGATAGGATAAATGGTAGGATGAGTGTTTGTAAGATCCGGAGACAATGAAATTGGTGCTCATGGAGATATCTTTCTAGCCTAAATCAAGGAATTCTTTGCTCTTATGGAAAATTCGTAGGCATCAGGTAGTGTATTCCCTCCCATGGAATGGATCATAACTACTACATCATTATTCAAGGATCATAAATAGTACAAGAATGCATTATTTTGAGAAGGCTTTATGAGTGCTTTGGAATCCTATTCCAAGTCCTTTGGAATCGGAAGTTGAAATCACTCATGTATTCTTTGGGAGCTCTCTTCATGGTTGTGATTTGTTCTAAGAGTGACAAGTTATCAATATCATCTTCAAATTGTTTACTAAGCATTTCTACCAACATGTCCCAAGTGGTTATAGTACTAGCTTCTAACCCACAAAACCACCAAGTACTTATCCTCAAAGGAAGTGGTAAGGATTATGACCACAACATTATGCCTTCTGTAATATTATGTATTATGTAAATGTTGGCTACATCAAGAATATGTTCCATCGGAGTAATATGAGTTTTCCCTCTGTAAAAGGGAAAATTTTTGAGTGCCGCACCAGTATAGGATCACATTGAGCCAACTGAAGAGGACTACTTGCATTGAAAGGAGGAAAAACTTGGTTCCTTGTAGGGGATGCCATACCAATGAGAGGTTGATTATTCTTGGGTGGAGGAAACCTTCTACAAGGAGGAGTTGAATGAACCCTACGAGGTGATTTTCAGGGGGTGATGTTGAGATGCCTCTTCTCCTTCTCCTTGAGGAGACAAGGATATTTTGATATGTTGATAATTTCTTTGCTTTGAAGAAGCTCTTTTCTAAATTATTTGCATAAGTTAATGCACTGATATTTAAAATCTAGAGATATAGAGTCACCATGTACTTTGACTTGTGCAAGTGAGAAGAGAAGTTACAAGTCTTGTCCCACTAGGCATGCCAAAAAATCACCTGTTTACTCCAACATTTGGTATTAGAGCTAGTAATGATCCTAAAAATCAAGAAGAGAGTTTTAGGAAAGGTTGTAAATGAGTTTTTAAGGTTTTAGAGGAGTTTTCTACCTACTTGAAGAACATGTGCTTCCTCCAACAACTTTCCAATCCCACCACTACATCCCACAATATGTAATTCAAGTTCTAGGAAAAGAAAACCATTTTTTTAACATTGGGAAAAGAGGAGCCAACCAGGTGTTACCTCCTATACCAAGCCTCATTTCTAGAAAAATATGATTCGGAAAAGAAAAAAATCATTTTCCCAATAGGGTTTTATCCACTAAATTTAGTGGTTGAGTTAGTTATAGCTAACTCTATTGACTTTGCTAAAAATATTCCAAGTTTAGTTGTCTTGTTGTATCGAGTTGGAGGAATGATATGTGTAAAAATGGTGAATTGAGACCAAGATAGATCCCCAAATAAAGTCTAGGGAGATTTGAGTTTGACAAGTTGTTGGACAAGCCATGCAAAATCCTTGCATTGAAAGACGAGTTACCCACATCACCTGACGAGTCCTTTACATTGCTATTGAAACCTTTTATTAAATTATATAGACCAAGCCCAAAGGAAGGTGGATTGAGTTTGCATTTTCCTAGTGAGATGGACATCTAGAGTGGTGAGACGATCCCGTATACACTCACCACCGAGCCGAGCCTTACTTTCGAGACTAGTGACAATGAGTTATGACCCCTAATCCCATGCACTCTGTAATAAAGAAAATAGAGGTGGCTGAGATTTGTGACCTGTTACCAAGTCCCTTGTTCCACGATCTAATATGCATAAAAAATGTGCACAAAAGTACCAATAAATAATAAACGGTGACCGATTTGATTTATGTAGATCCAAACCCAAAACTCATACAAGTGGGTAAGAAAAATCGATGAAAAACATAGCAAAGAAAGTTATATTTGGAGATCAAGAAAGTGGGTCTATGCATAGTCATTCCTAGAAAACCTAAAAATGCTTCCTCCCATATAGTACCATGTGGTTTCCTAAGCCATTACCACATTTTCCTTTCAAAGGTTATTTTTATTGCATATTATTCAAATACAATTAACTCCATTTCATTTTCCAAGTGTTATAGGTGCCCAGTTGGCTAGAAAGAAGGTTTTGGGTAGGGCAAGTCTTGAGAGTTCAAACCCCAACTTTTTTTTGTTAATTTTGAAATTTGGAGGGTATTTTACCAAAACATCAAAGATAACGGTGGAAAAGTTCTCTAAACTACTTAGTTATAGCCAATCCCCCAAATTTGGTTCCAAAATAATATTTTGGGGAAAAATAATTCTCTCGTGGACCCTTAAAACCTATTATGGGCTACTTTTGTAAAAGGAGGGTGCCAGAAGGGTTATTTTAGCTATTTTTCAACATATTTTTATATTTTTTACATTTTGAGCTCAAGAAGGCCACCATGGTCCCAAAAATTAAAAAATTACATGTCATTTTTTTTTTTGTATAATCGACTAAATTATATATTTTTAGTGTATCTTTGCATTGTTTTTTCTAATGTTCCTTCTAGTTGGGAACATTCTAACCACCCACTATGGAAAACAATGCTAAAAATTCTTCTTTCATGACTCACAACATCGTTGTGGTGATAATTATACTTTGCGTGGAATACCAAGATTCGAAGTCAACTTGAGTTTGAAGAATTTTTTCTAGTTATAAGTGGTTCAAAACTAGATCAATAGATGATGCAATCTAGCAGTGTTAGTTTGATAGGGCCAATCAAAAGGCCAAGTTGATAATCTTGTTTAAAGTGTGTGATGACATGTAATCCCACATTTGAGATGCCAAAACAACCAAAGAAGCATGGTTGAGAACAATGTATGAGGCCTAAAACAAGAACACCATTCTAAATTTGTAGAGTCAATTGCTTACATTGAAATTCAAGTTAAATGAGAAAGTGGAGGATTTCTTACAGAGATTTTTAGAATTGAGGGATTCACTTCTAGCCCTACGAGAGGAGGTTTCTAATGTAGCTCTCATGAAAATTGATTTGATAACACTTCATCCATGTTACCATATTTTTGACCGATCATCCATGTGAACAAAATCAACCCGGAACATACATCCCACATTTGAGGATTTTGTAAAAATTTTCGATCCTCTATATTTTTCTTGAATCAAACACACTTTCTCACCAAAATGACTATCAAAATTAATCTTTAGATTATGATCTAGAAGATGACTAACATTTTTTAGATTACGGGTAAACAAAGGGTTTTTCCAGGGGTCATAAATTGTTACAAAAGGATCTAGAATCTAAATAAGGAAATTTCAAATACATAGAGAAAAATAGAGAAATATCCAAAATAAATGGTGAAAGTAACACAAAACCATATCAAATAAAAACCTTTACAGCCCAAGTGTAGCCCAAAAGCAACCAAAAAACAAAAAAATGGACAAAGATCAAGTTTAATTGTGAATTTGAGTGGGGAGATGCATAAGGTTCTTGATATACTAGTCTCTCTTTTCCACTTCCTTTTTCCTCTCATTGTCTCTGCTAATTTCTTTGTTTCCCTTGTTGAGATCATTCACAATATTCCTTAAAAGACCAATTTGGAGAAGAAATCCATCTGCGAGAAGATTGCATTTGTTTTCAACCTCATTCAACTTGTCTCTCACCTCTTCCCGATTCGATTATCTTTTTCCACTTTGTTGTTATTGAGGTCCTTGATGTTGCCTCTCGATCCATTTGATGTCCTTTAACATCCCTTTAATAACTTCATTTTGATTATTCAACTCATTCTGGATAGAGAACTTGGTCTCCTTCTTACCTTTCTTTCCTAGGATAAGAAAACATCTAGCTTCTATATTTCCATCCAGGCCATGTTATGAGTTATCATGGGTCAAGCTAGGATGTTCAATGTTTTTCCCTTTTCTTGCGTTGCTTCCGAGAACTCTAGTAGAGCTTGATATCTTCCCCATGCATCTTGCTATTTCTAGGGGCAAAGGAGAAAATAAGTGAGGGAGGATAGGATGGGTTCTACCTAGGGTTTTGATTCACAAAGTGTAGATACAAGAGAAGGATAACAAATTGGTGAAGTAGGTAAACCCTTTTACCCCATTGAAATTATTTTATAGAAATTTCAAGAGACATAAGAATGTGAAAAGGAAGTCTTACCAATAGATTCTATCTAAAATGGTTGAGCAGAACTAGATGGTAGGTGTTAATTCAATGAATTCATCCCTATATAGTTAGATACTTGATAATAATCCTAACAAGCTCATCATAGGGGCTGGGATGTGAAGAGAGAAGAAATCTCCCATGGATTTGTTGTAGCTTCTCACCATTATCTACAATTTTTTCCTAATTCTCCTCTCGATGCATGTATTTTTATAGAACTTCATGCATTGGGTTCTCACCTTGTAACATGAGCATTAAGACCTTCAGAAATGAGCCTTCTTTTTCCCCTCATCTAGACAACTTGATCCTTCCAAGTAGTAGAAAACTCTAAATAAATGTGAGGGTCATGCCCTCAAATTCTCTCTAAGAATCACCACCCCCATATCATCACCAAAATAAAGCTTGGCATTCTCTTTCCATACTCTATTTAGGAGGGGCTATACTTGATAAGGATCATCACCCATATTATCACAAAAATTCTACACCTTGAAGCAAAAATTCAAAACAAGCTTATAAATCAAATGAGTATAAATCTCCTAAATTTGTGGAACTTTTATGAGAAATTTGGCACGTGAGAGTAGAATGTGCTAGAATATGAAATCCTTTACAAGGAGATACACAATCTTGAAATGATTACCTAATTGGGCTTTCATGATGCACACCATTCAATATATCATTGGGGTATTTAGACTTCCCATCCAATGATGAATTTTATTGATTTGACCCCCATATTAGCACAAATATCAGATACCTTATTTTTTTCTCAATAGGTATGTGAAAAATTCACTTGTGGGAGTGAGCTTAGGATGATAGAAGTGTCATTTATGACCTTGTTAATAGACCAAGTAGACGGTGTCTTATTTTAGAGGCAATTTATTATATTGAAAGAATCTCCCTCCACCCAAAGGTTACATAAATTAAGTTTCTTAGCTAGTTGTAGTCCCCAAAGAGATGTGATAGCTTCAACATAGTGAATTTTTAGGGACCCTAGATTCGCAACACAAGCATCTAATAAATACCCTTTGTTATCTCTAATAGCACCACCACCCCTAGCTTTTCCTAGGTTTCCTTTTAGCATCTCCATCGAAATTGAGCTTCACCCACCCCTCAAGAGGACGATTCCAAATTGTTTTTGTCTAAGAGGTCTACAAATAGATTGATTAATATTCCATTTTTTGAGGAAATTAGCATCATCATCATTCATAGTTCCTTTACTAGAAGAAACAAATGACTTAAAATTTTCTATAATCAACGAGTACCATATTTTTTGAAAACCATGTTAACATGCAGGTTATCCTCTTCAAAAATTCTTTTGTTTCTTTCTTTCTAAATGGCCCATACTGTGTGAGGCAAAATTATCTCCCATAGAAGTCTTACAAAGTCCATTTAGATTGAAAAAACCAATTTTCCATGTATCTGTCAAAGAAAAGGAAGAACCCACATTAACCCCATCTTGTCAAAAATGAGAATCCACAAGGTAGTGGAAAAATGACATTGGATGAACAAATGATTAACACTTTCCTCCGCAAATTTTCATTGAATGCACCTATTGAGAATCATTTTCCCCTTCCTTATTATGTTATCCAAAGTGAGAATTTTGTTATGCATAGTAAGCCACTAAAAAAAAATTTTTTTAGAAGATGACTAATTGATAGTAATTTTTTTATCAAACCAGGGACATATAATACATCAAATAATCTACAAGTTCCTAAACCAAGAGGTAGAGAAATGTTCCCAATACCTTGTACTATGTAAGAAGAATTGTCAAATAAAAAAACATGATTTTTAGAAGGTGTGTCACTCATGGTAATAAACCAATCTCTGTGCTCGGTCATGTATCGAGTGGATGCCAAATAAACATACACAACAACACTAGATGAAGTATATGGTGTTAGGGCTTGATTTGATCTCACCCTTTTATCTAGTGTATGCCTTCGAAAAATTTATGTCTCGACTAGTTTGCTCATGTGAAAAATGTAAGATTGAATATATAGTCACATCGAATGCAAATGAAAACCTTGTGTTCTAGGCTTTGATCCTCTTTTTCAGTTGAGGATTGTGAAAATGTGTCATTACTAAAGAATCCTGCAAAGTAGGTTGAGAAAAACATGTAAACTGTGTTTGTTATTCCTCTTGTAAATTGAGAAGGTTTTCCTTGTTATTCCTAGTGTAAATTGCAAATTGCAAGAAATTTCTCCAAATTTTGATAATACGTGGTGTTGCCCAATTTTGCACCCCTTGCAAAATTTTAGCAATTTGCATAAAGGGTTAGAATTTGTAGATATTCAAAGAAAAAATTAAAAAATTGTGGAAGCAAATAACGTCACCACGGAAGGGAGGAAGGTTCTCCACGTGTCCCTCCGGTGTACTTTGGAGAAAGCATAAGGGATCGAGAACCTTCAAGTTACAAAAGTTGGCCATGTGGCTTAAGCATGGAAGGGCAGCCCAAGTGGGCTGAAAGGTCAAAGCAAAGGAAAAGAACGTGCATGCCTCCATGTGTCACCCATGTGCATATTCAAAAGGGCATAAGTCCGTGGGTGGAAGGAAAGTTTTGCGAGAATAGGAAAAGGCCCCACAGATGGATATTCAAAGCCACACTATTCTAAGTAGTGTTACGGACTAAGGTAATAGTGCAAGGTGGGCCAAATCATAGTGAAGCAAGTCACATTATCCGGATGAGCCAAAAGAGGTTTTAAAAATGTGATACACTAAGGGATGGAGAAAACATGTGGTACAACACCATTGGATGCACTATGGCTAGTTTCCTTTGGAAACAAGTATAGTCCTTACATATTATAAATACTTTTTTGTAGGTTGCTCTGAAGCCCTACACAGACATGATTTTGTTTCACGTTAAATTCAAAAGCGAGAAAGCGTTGAGTTAAGTATGTAAACTCATATATTCAAGCGATGATGGAAATAAAGATTCAGATGCAAAATTAGGGTTTTATAGGGGCCCCAACCCATGATGAATAAAATTGCATACATATTTAGAAAATACATCAAAAGGAAATAAGAAAAGAAAAATATTTAGTCATCTTCCACTTCCACCTTGAAATATCCTCCAAATGGGGGAATTTTGTTCAACAACTTGTTTTTCCTTAGTATAAATTCATTTGAACCTTGAGCTGTCTGAATAAATATGACTGACCCTGCCAAATTATGAGACATCCCCTTATCCATCAAAGATTCAACAGTCATTCTGGGACCATCTATAATATTCCTCAGCTCAATCTTCTTTTGATAAGAAGATACCCAGTCAAAAGATCTAAACCACCTATAGGAAATGCAGTCTTCCCTTTTTCCTTGTAAGAAGTAGGATGATTAGGAATAGGTTGAGAAGGAGCATTTGGAGTGGCTGGGAGAGCAAGAACTATGACATTTCAACCTAATGGAGCAAGAGATTTGGAACTAGACTCACCCTTGTGACTCCTCATGAAAGGTGGATGCTCTCTTGGAAGAGGAACATAAAAAGGTCTTGATAATTTTTCTCCATCAAAGGAGCATGCTACACTGAGTGAATGGAAGGTTGGAGAGAAGACTTTCCCTTACCTTCCTTGGTAGTAGAAAGTGATGCCTTAGAATCTTTGAGGAGATGAAGTCTTTGCTTCTTCCTCATCTAGAATGATAATTGGGGGCTAAGAGCTTGATTCCCCCTCTCTTTCTTCTTGTTGATGGTATTGGTATTGCAGATTATTGAGGTGGTACAGTCTTGTTTTAAATTTTTCCACAAAGGTGATCCACACTCCAATTCTTCTACCTTGTGAGAAATGATAGGCATAATATCAATCAAAGTCTTGTCATAAAGCACATAAGACTCCCAGGGAACCTCTTTCAAAAAAAATCCTTCATTGCATAAAAAGGACATTTATATTTATTCATCCCTATCACAGTAGGCCTCCTCTCAATCTAGAATTTCTTCAACTCTTCTGGAGATTTTTGGTGTTCCCAACAGAAGAGATGATAGTACATTGACTGGAAATCTAAGAAAACATGATTGATCTTGACCAATTTTAGAAGAAGGGAGAGCCAAACCTCCCAATATGTAAGGGGCCCTTTCTATCTCCTAGATCTATAATTTCAAATAGAGCCCTGAAAAAGGCCTCATCTGTGCCAATTAGATCAAAGATTTTATTTAAATATTTTGAGGATATTTCCTTCAAGCTAATCTCCATGGGTACCCTTGCCATTGCACTAACAAATATTTTTGCATTAATCCCTCACATTCAAGAGTGGAAAAAGGATGCATATTGGTGAAAAAATAGAGTTGAATTTATAATGAGGATGGTGCAAACAAGATGAGTCGAGCAGAATCACTACCATCAAATGAAGAAAGATATTTCACTCATCTCACACAAGGGAAATAAATTTTAGGGAGATTGACATCATGCAAAAAAATACGTTTGATTGATGTGATATGATCCATGTGAGGATATTCAACTCTAAAAGACATGAATACTTTCTCAAGTTGATTCTCAAAAGGTGAAAGGGATTACACATCACATCAAGCCATCTAGAGGCACCTGGGAACTACCAAAAGACTTCTTGCCCACCAAAAGGGAGAAACGATGACATGACGTCCCAGTCATATCTGAGGAAGTGAAAAATGTGAATAGCTCACAACTTTTCCACCTGGAAAATTAGAGAAGAATATTCTCTTAGAGATTCATGCTTTTGGGGGACAACAAAAATGAGTGAGCAAGTTAAATTGTATAAATGCGAAGGTAATACTCTCACATAGGGGTTAAAATTTTCTAATCTTTAGAGAAAAAGGGAGAGAACCTGTTTGTGTTTGCTGAAACTGAACCAATATGAGAAACCCGAGTTATTCATTTGTTCCCAAACCTTCTCGCTAAGATGGTTGCACTGTATAACCATTGACAAATATTGAGGTCATAGTTGTTGTGTCCCCTTATTGAAGAATTGGAGTTCTTTGAATTAATTTGTGTGTATTTTCATGAGTACTATTACTTTTTCAAGATGAATTATTTTGAATCAATTATCTGCATTTATGTTGCAATATTATGCTAATTAATATCTTTGAATTACACAAATCCTTAGTTTAAAATAGTGACAATTTGGTAACTAAAATTACATGATTGATGGAGCTTTCCTTCATAATGTGGTAAACAATTTTAAAGTCAATTTGTATCTATTTGATCTAGGATGTTTTTCAGTTCTTGAGTGTATTTGGAGTGTATTTGATCAGAGATTGTTAGTATTTTGTTGAGAATTTATCATGATATTTTGTGTTTGAATTCTCAAAGTTTGTGTGAAATATTGTATTCTTGGGCTTCCATGAATACAAACCTTCAGTTGAAGAAATGCTTTAGACTGTGTGATCCATATTTTACATCAAGAGTGATTGTCTGCAGTATTTGTAAGGTTCATTTGAGTTCTTTGTATAATCAAATTTATCCTATTTAACTTCCCAACAATACATCAAAATTACAACCAATAACCATTAGATCCACTAGAACTACCCCTACTTGCACTGTTTATGCATAAATACTATGGAGATTTGTTAAATTTGTCCACCCTTTGTCCAAAGTATGCAAGAGAAAGTTGGAATTTACAATTGTCTTTAGTAACCTGAGCCTTTATAGAAGATATCTACATTTTATAGTGTGAAAAATTGTGAGAGTTAGATGATCCATGAGAGTTAGTGACCATATGTCTTCTTGAGGCTACCTTTTCACTTCCTTGAGAAAGAGAGTCCAAATAGTGTTGTTCTATCTATTTATTTCACAAATATAGGTTACTGGGTCATCTCACCATAGTTATAGGAATAACTTGAAGTAACAGGGTAGGTCATACCCTTAGTCAAGTGCTATCCAACATTCCCCAAGTCCAAGTAAAAATAGAATGCTAGATCCATCCCTGGCTACAAAACGACTCAAATCCTAGTCTATCTTTCTCTAAGCATCCTACTTAGCCTATTGATGCTAATTGGATTAATACTATTGATGAAAAACAAGAATTATGTGATTTGACACTTGTACCTAGGCTCTTGTAGCGACAACAAGAGACAAAGACTTTGTTAGAAGTCGTAGAACTTGTTGATACTCTGAAAATCCTTTAAAACTTGAATGTAATGAATCAAAAGTTGTTTTTGTTATCTCTCACTCTCCTTGGTTATGGAAATGGTTTATTTTATTTGGGTGAAATAAAATGGGTGTTCTCTCTCTCTCTCTCTAGCTCTCTCTAAAACTTAAAAAGGTTGTTTGATTTTTATAAGTATGGAAAATGAATAATTTTTCTCTCTAACCCAAAATTGATTTGTGGGTTTTTATAGCATATTTGATGGGAGGGATTTGTCCATGCCAACATTTTTCATTGACATATGATTTCATGTTTTCCAGTTGCGGTGTGGCGTAATGGTATAAAATAGTTTATAAATTTGAGTGTTAAAATGTATATGGATTTTCTAACAAGTTTGACCTTCAAAGGTGGAAACATGTATTTCAATTATGTTTAGATATACTCTTGTATGGTTTTAATATAAAAATGAGTTTATAAGTGTATATATATATATATATATATGTATGTATGTATATGTATATATGCATGTGATGGATAATAACGATGTATGTGAGTTCCATGGATAGTGCCTACATTGTAATAGAAAGTTACTTTTGGAAACTTGTTATCGAACTAATGTACTTGTTGTATTATTAAAGCAATAGAAGTTCATATTATTATGTGCATGTGAAAATTAAATATATGATGAAATTTTTCTATGTATCATTATGGTTTAAATTGTAATGAAAAATTTATACTTGGTTAGTATGGTAAATTCTTGTAACGTGGCTCAAGGTATGGTACAAACAAAAAATAAATGAGACCTCTAAACTCATATGCCTTACTCTACTCTCAGTATGACCTTGGAGAACAAAGGAATGAGTTGAAATGATACTCTATGTAAAGAACCTAACCCTCAACCTATCTAGTAACCTAAAACTTTAGAGGGTAACTAAGTGTTTATGAAACTAAATTGGGTTGGTGACACTTACAAAACCTCCTTGCTAATTATTTACAATGTGTTGGCAAGAAAATTTGTCTTGTGGACAAATTTATGGATTTCAGGCCAACGCTATGGGAATCTAAGTCCCTCTACATTTGAATGGTGTAGCTCCCATTGTTTAGCATGTAAAACCAAAGTGGATTTATGGTGGTTTTTCAACTAGAGATCCACATGAACACTCCATTATCCCTATGGAAATAATAACAACTCCTTACTATAGTAGAAATCAATCTGAGAAAGGGGAGGGAGTGAGAATGAAGGAGGGGAAATCAATGTTGTGGGTAGAGTGTTAGATGCCCACACACATCAACTGGAAGTTTCATTACATGCATTAATTAATAAAAGAAAGATAAATTTGTAATTTCTGAGCACAAGATAGAATAAAACACGCTGGTCACAAAGCACCAATTGATTTTTCCATCGAGGGGACATAAAATTCCTTCCTTTTTTATTGATCTCAGAGTTGAAACTTGTACAACGAGTGGGAATAGAAGAAAAAATGTAGAGGAGGAGAATAGAAGAAGACTAACAATCATTTTTGTCCTTTGTTTGCAAAAATGTGCTTCCAGTTTCCAAATTTGATTTCCCCTTCACAAAGACTTTGAAAAACCATTAAATCATTCGACCCAAAGCTGTTACAAAAAAATTTGATCATTTTTCCTCTTCCAGATTCCTCTACCGCAAAGAAAACACTTCTGATGAGCAAAAAAGAGCTTCTATGTGCAAAAATGCATTTTATATTTCAATTTTCTAGTTCACATATGAACTGTTTGATCCTTTTCCCTAATTGCTTTGAAATCGGGCCATCCACGTGGTAGGAGAACATTGGAGTGGAGTCGGGGAATTTTTTTGCATTTTTACATGCCAGGGACGTTTTCTTGATTTTCTCTCACAAAACTCCATCAAAATTTGAAATTGAAGAGTCCATTGTGTGGAGAATTTCACCAGCTTTCCATTGATACCAAAAATGTGAAAATCCAAGCTCTAGATAGAAAGATATGGCCTCTTGAAGATTTAGGGAAAAACTGACAAAATTAGGGCAAAAATTTAGGTTCGTGGGCCAAAATTTGAAAATTTTCCTCTTTTTTCAAATTGGGAAATTTTCCCAAAAAATCTCCATGCCCCACTGCTCCGATGACACGTGGCACCTTTTGGTTGATCCGTGGCTTCAAAACAACATTTTCCCCTTTTGCGAAATTGGAAAATTTTCTCAAAATCCTCCGTCGATCCGCCACTCCGATGACACGTGGCACTCTCCTATTGGTTGTGGGCCTTAACCAATTTTTTCTTCATTCTCCTTTATGGGCTTGAGGCTAGATTTTGACTTTTGAGTTTCTAGCCAAAAAGGCTAAGTGTCGAAATTTTCTCCGGCCTTGTGAGTCCGTTTCCTTCATTCGCCGGCTGCAGGCCAAAATTTGTCTTTGTGCCTTTTAACCCCAAAAGGGATAAGTTCCAACTTTCTCTCCATGCCTCTGCCAACCCGCCAATTCCCTTGAAAAATTTCCTCCTTACCTCCATGGGCCCACCGAGGGAAAATTTCCCCTCCAAACTCCGCCGAGCCATAACTTGCAAAATACAAGGAGTTTGGAGGACTTCTTTACCTTTCTAGAAAGGGAAATAATTATCTATCTGATGAAGCAATACCCAAAAATTTGATGAGGCACTTAAAAAATTTGGAGGCAATAGTTAACCCAAAATAAGAGGGAGCTTATTTGGTTAACAAGTATGATCAAAACATGGAAACTTTGAGATAGGAGAAAGTTTTCTTGCTTAAAAACTTGCAATTTTCACCTTTACACATTTATAAGACAACAACTAGATCTAGCTTGGGGACATTCTCTGGATTGAGCAAGGTGAAGACATGACATGAGGATCTAGAATCGCAGGTTTGAAAACATATAACGTTGACCGAAGTGCCTTATCCATTGGGCCTTGCAAAGTCATGTACAATCCTGAAGGAAGGAAGAAGGAAGGAGGGGAAAACACAACAAACCAAAACCACACCAAAATAGAAAATGAACCAAAACACACACAATAGAAAAGGGGAAACAACAAAAACTTGGTACAAGTGTGAGGGACAACTCACTTTCACCGATGGTACAAATTCAAATATTACCCACTTTTAGGCAATCCCAATGGAGTTCCATCCAGTATGGTAAGAGAAAGGCATTCTCACCACAAGCTTCCTGAATTTGAAATGAACCCAACCACAAAGAATCTAACTTCCCATGAATTCCCTTTGGTTCTCTCCTCTTGTCCCAAAGTAGGACCAAATCTCCAACTTTGAACTCCTTGCTTTGGCTCTTCACAAAGAGATTCTTCTTCACTTTTAGTTGATGTTCTTTGATTCTGTCCACTACTTAGGATCTGATCTCTTATAGCTTCTCAAGGAAAAGTATCCTCTTGTCAATTGAATCTTTATATTGGCTATCTTCCACTATTTGAAATAGCTTGAGAGCTAGCATTTCAATTGTAATAGGAATTTCTACTTCAACTCCATATAGCAGCTGAAAATGTGACATGCCTATTGCCTTCTTAGGAGTGATCCTATCAGCCCACAATACAACATATAATCTCTTATGCCAATTCCTTTGGTTCTCATCAATAAGCTTACGGATAATGGTCACAATATTTTTGTTGCTTGACTCAACTTGACCATTCCCTTGAGGATAGTAGTCAGAATAATGAGCAAGAGAAATCCCGAAGCCATAACATAATTCAATCAATTCCTTTGAAGAGAAATATGTAGCGTTGTCTACTATAATCTTTTGGGGAACTCCAAAATGGAAAATGATGTATTCTTTAATGAAACTGTAGACTACTTGAGCTAGCTTGTTTGGTTGGAATGACCTCCACCCATTTGGTGTAGTAGTCCGTGGCAGTGAGCACATAAGTATGCCCAGCACTTGAATGAGGATTCAACATGCCAATGAAGTCTAGCCCCCATTGTTGAAATGGTTCTTTAATAATCACAGGGCATGAGAGACAATGCAAAAAGCGTGGTTTTCCAACAAATTCTTTGGCATGCTTTACATTTAGAAACCAGGCCTCGAGTATCAACAAAGAGAGAAGGACAATAGTACCTACCTCTCGAGAATTTTGTAGGTAGTCACCATGGCTGAAAAATGTCCACCACAAGCCTGATCATGATAGGCTTTGAGGAGTTTTTCTTGTTGTTCCTTGTCAACACATTTGAGAAAACAACCATATATCCCTTTCTTGTAGAGTGCATGATTCCAAATCACATATTTGGCTACTTTCATCCTGAGAGTTCTTCACTACTTGTAATCTAAATGAGGAGGGCAATCCCTATAGGTAAGAAAGAAAGTGATGTTTACATACCATTCCTCTATAGTGTTCACAAAGAGAACTTATGGGCAATCTTCTGAGTAGGTTGGGAAAGTGTCATCTCTTTCTCCAAGCTAAAATTTGAGAGATTCATCTTCAGCAATCAACTTGCACAAAGCATTTCCTCTAACTAGATTAGAGGGCTTAATCTCTAGGTCATACTCTTGGATCCTTGCAATCTAATTTCCTCTTTTGGATCTGGGATCTTGTTGTGTCAAAATGGACTTGATAGCACTTCCGGGGACCATCACCACGGTGTGAGAGTTGAGTATGTAAAATTTGAAATTATTCACGGCCTTAACCACTACATATGCATGCTTCTCCAATTGACTATAATTTAGTTCATGCTTTTTTAAAGGGCAGATCATGAAAGCAATAGGTGCTTCAAATCCTTCATCATTTTTCTAAACTAGGACTATAGAAAGAGTGTGCTCTGAGGCATAACATTACATGATGAATTCCTTGCTGAAATCTGGAGATACTAGCGTTGGAGCTTTGGCAATGGCCTTCTTGATTTCTTCGAATGCTGATTTTCCTTCACTACTCCATTTGAAACTTGTTTGAGGTTTCATCATAGAGGTGATATGCTTTGTTAGTTCAAAAATTTGGGGACAAAGCGGTGAAGAAAATTTACCTTCCCAAAGAATGAGTGCACTCCTTTCTTGCTGATGGGAAGAGATGGTGCTTAAATAACACTTACCCTCTCAAGGTCAATACATGCTCCTTGATTATTCACGATGTGTCCCAACAACTTGCCTTGTGACTCCAAAGATATACTTCTTGGGATTTAGAGAAATGCCATGTTTTCTACATCTTGCAAGAATCTACTCCAAGTGGAAGATATGCTCACTTCTCTTCTTTGAAAACATGGTTAAGTCATCAAGTTATATGACAATACAATGCTTGAGATATTTGAAAGCTAGGTCCATGGCTCTTTGGAAGGTGGCTCCCGCATTGATCATGCCAAAAGGCATCCTGTTGTAAGCAAAAGTACCCCAAGAGTTGTGAAGCCATCTTGCTACAATCTTCTTCACCAATGCTTTAATTTGATTATACCACGAGAAGCCATCCAACAAAGAGAGCATCTCAAATCTAGTAACTACTTGTAGGATATGATCCATGATCGAAAGAGGGTAATTGTCCTTGAGAGATGCCCGATTGATTTCTAAAATCTACGCATATTCTGATCTCCCCATTTTCTTTATGATTGGTATAATGTTGCCACCCATGTTGAGTGGTGAATGGGAAAATGATTCTTGGCATTCAACATATTGTCCACTTCTTCCTTGATAACATCATCATCTTTGGATTATAGGGTCTTTGCTTCTACTTGAAGGGCTTAGCATCCTCCTTCATAGGAATGGAATGATGCATTTCCTTCGGTTGAAAAAAATTGAGCTCGTCACCAGCACATCGAGTACTTTTTGAGCAAAGCAATGAACTTCATTTTCTTTTTCAGGTGAGCAATGTTTTGCCAATGTTAACCATCCTTGGACCTTCAATGTCCCAATGTTTTCCTTGTCAAAATCAGATGGATAGTGAGAAGATAGCTTTTCTTTTCACGAATAAATATGGCGTGCTTGTCAAACAGGTCCTCCAGAGAGACCAGACCTTTGGGGATCTTGTTACCTTTCAATCTAATCATGCCTTCATCATCCACTCTTTCAATTTCATTTGATGCATCTTCAGCCACAAATTCTCTATATGCATTAACAATTCCCTCAACTAAGAGATTATTGAAGTTGTCTTTTACTCCAAGAAGGCTAAAATCTTATTGTCTTCATTGAAAAATTTTCGGTGATCTGCATTATTAGGTACACTTGGTTTGAAAACCATCTCAATGGTTATTTTGTCCTTACCAAAAGAAGGATGAGGAGTCAATAGGGATGCTGATACTGTAAGAGAATCAACTCTTTCATTTTGCTGTCTTGGGATGGCTTCAATAGAGAATGCATCAAAGAATTCAATGCAATCCCACACTCTATTCCTGTAATGCCTAAGCCTTGGGTTCTTCACCTGGTATTGTTGGTGGATTTTCTTCACTATCACTTCTACATCACCAAGGAATCTCAACTTTTTGATTCCCATGTCTTCCACTACACTTATGCCCAAGAGGAGAGCTTTATATTTTTATATTGTTGGTGTTTTCAAAATGCAGTTTGTATGCAAAAGGATGCATCACATTGGAAGGAGAGTACAACACAACACCAGCCCCTGAGCCTACTTTGGAATGGCTTCCATCAAAATCCATAGTCTAGACCTGATCTTTTTTTGATTCCAAGGAAAGTGGAAAGTCTTCTTCTCGTTGTGAAGTAAGGAAATAGTTTCCTAATCCACAATCTTGAAAGATGATATTAGCTCTTGGGTCACTGGAACTTCTTACTGTAAACTTCATTTTTATTACCGGAAGGAGATTCTTCATCTCACCCTTTACTAGAATAGTTGTAGAGGTCCAATCCATCTTTATCTCCCACCAAGGTCTCTATAAAAACTTCTACTCAAGAGCATGCCAAAAGATGTTGGAATGTCTACCACTAAGATGGTTAGAAGTACTTTCTTATCAGGGTATTCAGCCAAAACCACTTGTGCATCTTTTATCCTTCCTACTAGTGGTACTTGCTTAGATTCCATTGAGTAACAAGATCCGTTAACTCTGGTTAGTGTCAGGTTGAGAGCATTGGCAACTTTGAGTGGCATTACGTTATCAAAAGCTCCAGAGTCAATGATGCAATTGTTGAGCTCAAAACCATTCATGAGAAGAGACAAGTAGAAGGGTTCCACCTTATTTGTTTTGGAAGAACTTAGGGCCAACATGTTTTGAGCAGGTGGTGTAGATGGTGTTGGGAGAAGACCTTTAGAATTTAAACTTGAGGGTATAGAACTACTACTCCAAACAACATTGATTAGTCTATCAAACTGAGTAGGGTGTGTTTACAAGTATTTAATCTCTAAGAGTTACACTTTGGTCTTACTTGCATGTTCCACAAAATCAAATGGGACAATGTTGGATGAGGGGGAAGTTCCTAGAGTGAGGGAAGGTTTACATGGTAAGGGTCTTTGAGGAAATTTGGTTGACTTAGAAATTGGATTGTCTTCTGAGGGTGAGGCCATCAACTTAGAAGGAGGTGAAGGTGAAGCTATGGTCTGAATTTTAGCTAACTTAGAATAGAATTCATTAGAGGGAGGAGTGTTTTTAATAACTTGTGAGCTAGAAGAAGGAAAATGTGACTTACTAGATATAACAACTTGATCTCTAGTAGCCATTTGGCCTTAGTTTCATTTTGGCTGAATCCATTGAGGGTGGTAATGGTGAGCCTCTACTAATGATCTTCTTTTGTGTGGTTGCTGGAGTGGGATCTTCTTTATTTTCTTTTCCTCTTGAGCCACGAGGGTAGAGAATCTTTCTTGGATTGAGATCGAGTGAAGAAAGCACGTGAGAAGCTTGGAGATTCCTCTTCTTCTTCCCCATCATCAACAAACTTGAAAATTCCATTGTGCATATAAACTTCTTCAATTTCGAGGTAGCCTTCATAATCCTCTTCTATTTCTCCTTTAATTTCATCAATTTCAGCATCCTCTCTTGATTCTATGGTGTCATAGATAGCATTGATAGGAGGTGATTCAAGGAAAGTTGGTGAGGAGGTGGTGTAATTCTTTGTCTATCGGGAAATTTGGCCTTCTTGGAGCATTTCTTGTTGTCATTTGGGAGAGTTGTTTCTTCAAGGAAACTAGATCATTTTCCATTTTTTGGAACATAGGATTTTTAGTTCTCAAGTAGAACTCGAGACCTTCTGCTTCTCCCATTTGGGCCTTTCACTTTTCCAGGAGAGGATTAAGTCATCATCGGTTTGATGGAAAAGTCTTGAGCTTCCCTCAGTGTGTTTGGTTGGGCTCTTCTGAGGAAGAAACCAACTTCTGATGGCAAGGCACTGATGAAGAATTTTCTCAAGTTGTTCTTAGGAGGTAGCACATCTTCAGGGATTCTTCTTGTCAATCTGTAAAACCTTGCTACAAAGTCCCTCATGGATTTAGAGCTTTCTTTCTTTATTTGGACTAATTGCACTAGCAGCTCTTGACCATCTTTAGTGCTCTTGAATCTATTTTCAAATGCTCTTCTAATATCTTCCCAACCAGTAATAGATCTTGCAAGAAGCATGTAAAACCATTCAATAGCCTTTTCCTGAAGTGATTCCACAAATAGTCTAACTGACACATCTTCATTCTCAACTCCTAATACACCACAAGCAGTGATGAATGCTTGCTACATGTTCTTCAGGGAGTTGAGAACCATCTCCCCTGAATTTGGGAAAATTATTTCTAGAGCCTCTTGGCAGATCATGAAGAGGTTGTTGGAGGGAAAGTGGGCATGTGTTTCCTCCCCATGGCACAATAGGCCTACGTGCTTCACGTTCACGGTCACCCATTTTGTTTCTATTTCTGGTTTCTTGGTCAGCTAAGGCTGCCTCTCTCTCCTCTGTTGCTGTAGCTTGGAGTCTTGCAATTTCTTCAAGTTGAGCTCTAATCTCTTCCTCTCTGTCAAACCAAGCTATAACCTCTCGCTTCTTCTCTCTCCAACTCCTCAAAAGTAGGGTCAATCACTCCTCCTTGCCTTAGCTGGTGAGTATACCTTCTATCAGCCAGCTTGAAAGTTTATTGTCTTCTCTTTCACAACCCAGAATTTTGTAGCAATGGTGAGATGATTTACACTCTACCAAATATGCCAAGTAACCTCTTTTAGGTCTGAAATGATTTCCTTTGGATATGACAAAGAGCAAAGAAGGTTTTCTAGAAGGATTTGCAAGAATTTTGAGTTACATCCATGTAGTTCATATGGTTGCTCAATCTGCAGAACTCTTCTATTTGAATCTTTTTGTATTTTTGGATCACAAGGAATTTTAGACTTCAAAGGCAAACTTAATGATATTTTAAAAACCTTGTGGTCATTTTTGGGTGCAGATGCTGCAACTCTGCCCCACGGTGGGCGCCAAAAACTATTGGCAAGAAAATTTGTCTTGTGGACAAATTTTTGGATTTCAGGCCAATGCTATGGGAATCTAAGTCCCTCTACATTTGAATGGTGCAACTCCCATTGTTTAGCATGTAAAACCAAAGTGGATTTATGGTGGTTTTTCAACTAGAGATCCACAGAACACTCCACTTTCCCTATGGCAATAATAGCAACTCCCTGCTTATAACAGAAATCGATCCGAGAAAGGGGAGGGAGTGAGAATGAAGGAGGGGGAAATCAATGTTGTGGGTAGAGTTTAAGATGCCCACACACATCAACTGGAAGTTTCATTACATGCATTAATTAATAGAAGAAAGAAAAATTTGTAATTTTTGAGCACAAGATAGAATAAAACACGCTAGTCACAAAGCACCAATTGATTTTTCCATTGAGGGGACATAAAATTCCTTCCTTTTTTATTGATCTCAGAGTTGAAACTTGTACAATGAGTGGGAATAGAAGAAAAAATGCAAAGGAGGAGAATAGAAGAAGACTAACAATCATTTTTTTCCTCTATTCACAAAAACATGCTTCTAGTTTCCAAATTTGATTTCCCCTTCACAAAGACTTCAAAAAACCATTAAATCATTCGACCCCAAGTCATTCAAACAAATTTGATCATTTCTCCTCTTCCAGATTCCTCTTCCATAAAGAAAATGCTTCTGACGAGCCCAAAAAGATATTCTGCATGCAAAAATGCATTTTATATTTCAATTTTCTAGTTCACATACGAAATGTTTGATCCTTTTCACTAATTGCTTTGAAATCGGGCCATCCACGTGGCAGGAGAACATTGGATTGGAGTCGGGGGAAACTTTTTTGCATTTTTTTTTCATGGTAGGGACATTTTCTTGATTTTCTCCCACAAAATCCATCAAAATTTAAAATTGAAGTGTCCATTGTGTGGATAATTTCACCATCTTTCCATTGATACCAAAAACGTGAAAATTTGAGCTCTAGATCAAAAGATATGGCCTCTTGAAGATTTAGGGAAAAACTGACAAAATTAGGGCAAAAATTCGGGTTTGCGGGCCGAAATTTGAACTTTTTCCCTCTTTTTTCAAATTGGGAAATTTTCCCAAAAATCTCGTGCCCCGCTGCTCACTTCGATGACATGTGCACCTTCTGGTTGATCTACGGCTTCAAAACAACATTTTTCCCCCTTTTGCGAAATTGGAAAATTTTCTCAAAATCCTCCACTGGTCCGCCACTCCAATGACACATGGTGCTCTCCTATTGGTTGTGGGCCTTAACCAATTTTTTCTTCATTCTCCTTTTGGGCTTCGGGCTAGATTTTGAATTTTGAGTTTCTAACCAAAAAGGCTAAGTGTCGAAATTTTCTCCCTGACCCCGCAAGTCTGTTTCCTTCCTTCGGCGGCTCAGGGGCCAAAATTTGTCTTTGTGCCTTTTAACCCCAAAAGGGCTAAGTTCCAAATTTCTCTCTGCGCCTCTACCAATCCACCAATTCCCTTGGAAAAATTTCCTCCTTACCTCCATGGGCCCGACCCAGGAAAATTTCCTCTCCAAACTCGCTTGAGCCATAACTTGCAAAATACAAGGAATTAAGAGGACTTCCTTACCTTTCGGAAAGGGGAAAGAATTCTCTATTTGATGAAGCAATACCCAAAAATTTTGAGTTCCTGAAATGTGTAAAAATTTGACTGAGGAACAAAAGGAAGCTAGTTAACCCAAAATAAGAGGGATCTTATTTTGGTTAACAAGTATGATCAAAACATTGAAAATGTTGAGATAGAGAAAGTTGTCTTGCTTTAAAACTTGCAATTTTCCTCTTTACACATTTATAAGACAACACAATGCTTTTTGTTTTTTTCTCAATTTAGGATACATTGCCATCCTAATCATCCAAGTGGACTTATTAAACCCTTATGGTAAGGGTGTATTTTTGACAAATGAGGAAACCTTTGGTTTTTTTCTCCTTCCCTATCGTAGATTGAGCACCCCTTAAGTGTAATTTGGAATAAACTAAACATATGGTATCTTAAGAGACTACTTATGGGTGAAATTGTAACCTATATCTCTCTTTCAAGTTTAGACCTATAATATGTATTGCAAGTTCATGTGGAAAGCTCAAGTTATTCCCCCTTTAATGTAACTATAAAAGGGAAGCTTGAGCCCACTACTTAAACATAATGTTGAACCTTAGTTATGTTATACTAATGAAACAAATTTCTCCACTTAGGGGCATAAGATGGAAATAAAAATAATAATGAGATCATGTCATGAAATGAGAGGTATGTGAATTATATACATACTATCAACGATGTAAGCTAAATGGGTAAGCTTCATTAACCTCAAAAAAAAACCTCAAATATTGGTGAAGAAAAGTTTATATAATATAAGAAACTTGAATTGACTATGTGAGCATGTGCTTACATATGTTAATTACCTTTCAATTCAATGTTAATAAAATAAACCCAATTGTAATAAAGGTGTAACCATTTGGAAACTAGGGACAATGGATAATGTTCTTATCATCTATACTCTTGATTGTGGTTGTGTTTTTATAACATATACCACCCTTTAATCATGTGGGAAGGGACTTTTAGGGACCCACAAGTTTTATACCACCTTTCTTAGGTATATAGGCCCCTTTTTCAAGGAATATTAAAGTAGGCATGGGTTTTAGATCTTGGGCAAAGGTCTTCCTAATTTTTCTTATTTGGTGATTGAGCCGGGGAAGAACCCCAATGATCAAATTTGGTTTCCTTATGAAGATGATATGAGATTGATATGTAAACCTTCTTAGGAAGAGATTGGGGTGAGAGTTATTTTGAGTATTCTTTTGCGTTCTTGTAATGAGGTACATTAGAAGTAATGAAATATAAAGTTGTATTTAGTGTTATAACAAATAATAAATTTTAAAAAATTATCATGGTGTTAGTGGTGTTTCTTGGGTGAAAATTATTTGGCATTATAGGTTACGCAACCGTTCTGAAAAGATAATGCAAAAATATAATAAGTGGTCTTACGGGAAAAAATTGAAGTTTGGGGACAAAGTAGAAGGGTTGATTTGAGTCAAAGGAGGTATGTAAAGGAGAGAGGGAGGGATCTGGGTCTCATTCTCATCTTGGAAGGAGTCTTTATCATCATTGGAAACGTTTAACATTTCAATGTTGCACCATGTAATTTTTAGGTGCACATAATGTCATGCCTACCATATGTGCTCTTATGGTGGTCACCTTTTTGGCCTCTTCCAAATATGATAATTCTTTCTTTCTATTTCCTTCATAAAAAAATGCACCATATTACCTTCCTACCCATATACTTGGGTGGATATCTCATTCTTAAATATATATATATTAATTTGTATCTACTTCCATATCCTTAGATAGTTTAATTCATGTTGTAGTTTTTATATTTCCATTTTCACTACTATTTCTCCTTTCCTATGATATTGTTGAGCCTATAACTTATTTTCCATATCCAATTCCTCCAAATAAGTATACGATTTTATTTCCATTTGTTGATGATAATAATTAAGATAATAATCTTGAGATAATCCATTCAATATTTTACTTCATCGTTAATGGTTAGTCTAGTTTCCTCATTACACTCATGAATTGTTAGTAGAAATATTTTACCATTTATCCTCACTTTTGGACTAGTTATATCATCTTATTATCACTCTCATTTGGTGTGTCGGGGTAATGATGATTCACCTTGTAATCCTTTTGATTACGCCCCACGAGTTATTATGGTCGAGGCTCATCTTCATGTACCATTTTAGTGTGTCTTCCTTAATATCCTTACAAAATTAAATAAATTTACTTACATATCCGTGATATGTATCTTCTCTAATAATAATCTAGTATAAATATATGTTCATATGTTCTTTTGTATATTTTCCAAATAGCAACAATTTTGTCTTTTGTGTCATCTTTGGGTTTTTCTAGTTTCTTTGGTGTTGGTGTACTTGGCTTAGTTTGTTATCTTGTAATTGGTTATTTTCTTTATTATCCTTATTATTATCCACTCTCTACAAGATTTTTTCCTTTATCTATTTTTAACTCTCTCTTAAAATAAATCTTTCCTAACTCTTTGTTGAAAGCACTCATGATCTCTTCTCTTCTCCTACTCCACTCCTTTTGTTTTTCATAACTATTTCTTGGATCTTCTCAAATATATCATTCCTCAAACATTGTCTCTCTTAATCTCTAAAGGGGTACGGGATGAAATTTGGTTTGAGGGGTTATTTTTCTTAGACCAACTCTTGTGATTGGGGAAGGTTAAGTGTTTCTTCCTATCTCACTACTTTCTTCATTAATAATTTCTTCTTCACCAAATAATTTCTTTCTTCTAACATTTTTAAAATATATTTATTCCAAATATATAATATCTATTTTATTCATATTCCATATTCTCTCCTTAGTATTATCGGTATTTTTAGTTTCTCCTTATTATATTTCTTGATCTATTCTATCTAATCTACCGCTTTTTATTTTTACTTTCCAAAGATTTCCTCAACTAATCTATCTATTATCTCTTATTCATTATTTTCTTTTAAACAACTACTTTATACTTCTTATTCCTCTCCACTTTTTCCTAATATTCCATAATATTGTCCTCTTCCTTTGTGGTTTATCACCTTCTCTACCAACTTCTCTAAATTAGATCTACTTTTGCAATCCTATTAGCCCTCTTATCGGTATTGTTAAGTATGATGTTAATATGGGAATTAATTAGCTATTGAAAAGTATAAGTTTTTGTGTTTAGGAATTTTTTCAGTTATGTAAAATTATATTTTAGACTTGAAAAGCCAATTAGATTGTAGTTCACTGAATGTGCACTTAACTAAGTTTAAATAATTATACATTAATCCCCAAGTGGTGGGGTTCCATTTAAATTTTTATATGATTAATAGTATTATCTTTATCCATTTATATTATTAGAAGATATTTGTGATCTTGTGTTGGCTAAGATGCATGATACGTATGCACTTGCCACTTAAACTAATTTTGGCCTTCTTACATGTTGACCATGTATTAGTAGTGGATTACATTTTTCATATTGAGTCTATTTTTAATCTTATTATTTGACATTATTTCACTTAGGAGGTGTAGGGGCTATAATATGTCTTTTAATTTTCATGCAATTTGACACAATTCTTATTATAATGACTTAGATATTAGCCTTGTTTATTGTTTAATTGTTTTAATGCAACATGGGGATAATTTTTCAAGTGGTGGTGATTTTTTAATATTTTTAGATATGACTTTATTTTTAGGTATGTAATTATACGGACTAAAAAGCTTTGGATTCATTATGTGAAGTTATACAATGCATATTTTTTCATCAATCTCACATACAAGCATACTATTTTAATTATTGGTTATTTTGGGAAAGACTAGATGACCAATAACTTCATTTAGAGAGAATTTAAGGTATCATTTGCAATCCTTCCACATAAAATACCTTCAATTTCTACCTTTACTTTCTTCTACTTCTCATCCAATTTCCTCTTCTTTTTCTTCCTCCATATTTCCCTTTGTGCTAAACTAAGTAAAGATAAGGGAAACCAATCCCCTTGGTATTATAATTTTATAGTTTATAATATGCCTTCTTTTAAAACTCCTAATATACTATCTATTGTTCCATATATTTTAGACATAAAATATAATTCGACATCATGTGTTTTCTACATCAATATACTTTCTATGACTATATTCCTTATTTCTTATATATCCCTACTTTTTTTTATGATGGGTGAGTCTTAGATAACTCTCTAGTTCCATATATTTGTAAAAATATATATTTATTTTATGCTTCAATGCAATGCCATAGTTCCCTTATTTCAATTTCCTTAGGCACCACATACCGGTTTCTATCTCTTTGGGGATGAAGCTAGTTGTCCCCAATTTTTTTCTTTATGCTTAATTGTCTTATCCTTTTTATTTCTCTAAATTTATCTATCTTTCCTCTATCAATATAATCATTCATAATTCAATTACCATTATTTTAATTTAGTCTACTCTCTTCACTCTTCTTCTCACTCTTTTAGTCCTCTCTTCCCGCAATACACTACTAAATCCTTCTCTTAATTACTCTACTATTTTAAAATATTATATTATTCTATAATCCTAACTTCTCTTTTAAGAACTAATTTAGCACTAATATCCATAATCTCCTATGATGATGTTATTTTTTCATTTTTCTTACCCCATTTAATTTCCACAATCAATAAACCAAATATTTCTAACACTCACATCCCTTCAAATTACCAATCTTCTCACAAGTCATCCCGAGGTTACTTCCCTAAATGAATTGATAACCTATTTTTATCACTCCCTTCTTCATCAAGAAAATTCATATAAAAACAATTTTCTTCCTATAAGTTGTCATCTCTTCACTTGAAGGAACTCAATTTTCTTTCCATTGAAAATTATCCAATCTTGGACTTCTCATGTGATAATAAATGAGTGTATTATGGTTTCCAACTAGTATTCTATAAGTAAGGGTCCAATGCTTTTCTAGTTCCTTAGGTTTAAGTATTTTTCCTATCCATTATATTGAAATATTAATAATAATGTAGACCACTCTATTGTTTTTGATATTCATAGGATCCAAGGCCTAAATAAACTAGAATGATAAACCAAAATATCCTTTTCATCTACATTAAAAAAGGAATCTTCAACCCGTGAGTAAGTATATCATTGTAGACACAAAATCATGCACTTTGAGTCATTATTTAGTCTTGATCACATAATACTATTTGCATGGTTCCTAAAAAAGAAGAGTACTTGATTAACCCATGTCTTTGGCCATCTTTCATTTCTTTCTATTGCTACTTTCGGTCTTGCACCTTTATTGGCCCAATCTGTCTTTTCATACTTCAATTTTTCCTTTTATGGATGGAGCACCAAAATAGGATGCCGGTGCTCGTGCCCTCATCCCCTCTAGGCGCCCTTGTCCTCTTTACACTTTACTCTCACTTTTTAGGTCCTTTCTAGCCATTTGAGCATCTTATATTTTTGGTAGTCACCTTTTCAAGGTTAATTACAAAATTCAAGTGAAGGAATCATATAAATATAAAGTTATGTGATCATAATAAGGGACTAAACACTAAGCATATACTATCTCCACCTAAGGTTGCATCCATCAAAGGCATCTATAGCTCCATTTTCATCCATCTAGCTCCATCACAAGGGACACAAAGTTGGTTCATCTGCATCACACTTCATAGGAGGGGAGTCTATTGTTTCCATGCACACATTTATTACATTATACATATAGTTACTTGCTCATTACTCACAAAGTGTGACTGGCACAAGAGAAACCTAGGGCACAATTCCACACACACACACACACCTAGAACTACATTGGGTCTGAGATGTAGTGCAACGCTCAATGATAAGTCCATCAATTTGGCAGCTGAGGACAGTCTGACCCCTTCATATAAATCTTTCTTTTTTAGGGTTTTGATGCTTTATTTGGGGTTTTGTAGGTGATTCCTTTATTATAGATTTACAATGACATCAATGAGCTAAGTGTGACATACATGTGATAAGAAGCGAAGCTTTCACATCATCTAACGATCCTGTAAAATTGGCTTATGGAATTTTTACACAAACAAGAGCACCCATATTGTAGAACATGGTTCCCTAGGTGCCCCAATCCAACCAAATCACTTAGATTTGTATTTTCTTAGGCTCTCTGTGTGACAATCTCCCATTCTTGTTCAACTGGTCTTCACTGTGACACAGTCCTGTGACATCTTCAAATTAGCTAAGGCTCTTCCAACCCTCTTTGCACATTAGGGTTTCATATTTTTATTGCTTAGTTTTCTTGGGTGTATTTCAGTTATTTCATTACTTATTTATTTACTACAAACTTGCATTAGATTAGGCTAGAATATCACATTTTAGTTTAATCATTTTGGTGAACCCGATGCTTAACACCACCTCTTACTTAGGGATCTTCTTCTCTTATTATGGCTCAATCTTCTAAATAATTTACTGAAGCCCATCTTAAAGCCCTCAATGATCATACTTCCAGAGCATCCCAAGATCTATACTTGGTTCTAGATGATTCTCGTGATGAATCTACAAACCTTACTGAAGCTTAATTCTTATGTTGTCATTCCCATCACCGTTGTTAACCAACCGATTTCTTCTACTCTTCCACCCATCTCCACCATTCCCATTTCTACCCTTAGACCTACAAATAACTATACCCCACGTCTTATTTATCATATACTGAAAGATCCTTCCTTTGGCACTCAGGATCTAACCTCCCTTTATCAATACCTTCAAGCATAAATTCATCAACTTCAATAAGCTACTTCTCACGCATCTCCATATTTAAAATCCACTATACTACTACATACTCCATTCACACCCACTATATCCACCTATTCACATCCACCAAATTCTCCGTCACTCCTAAACTACCTATTTTTAATGTCCATGGTGACCCACAAGAGCATCTCTGAGCATTCCATGTGGCCTATCTAGATTTTTTTGAATGATCACATTCTTGTAGCTAATATCTTCCTTGTATTATTCATGATTATGTAATGTGTTGGTTCTATGACCTACCTATTCACTAGGTAACATATTTTATGCATCTCTTCGATGTTTTTATCACTCACTTATCTATCAACATCAGCTCCAAGAGCTCTTTTGATAAACCATTACAACTAAAACAAGGACTAATAGGCACTTAGTGGATTATTTTTGTGATACAAACACAACTTATCTAAGATGTCAAATGTGCTTGCGGACTCTAAGCTTCAAGATTTATTCATACAAAGTCTATTTCCACCTCTCCAGGAAAGTGTACTCTTTGAGGCCTTTCCTTAATTCGATTAACTTTGTTATACTCTAAAACTTTGTGAAACCAAGCTCTTATCCATAGAAAAGCTTAAATATCAAGAGCACACATCATCTTTGACACGTTTTCAAAGTAATTCAACATTCAAACCATCCACAACTAAACTAGCTGACAAAAAGATTATTGTTAACATGGTATCAACTACCAAAGAGCTTCAATCACAACCACCTTAGCACACATTCACCAATTTTTCTATTGCCCCACATCTCATATTACAACAAATTCTTAAGAGCGATATTATCACGCTTCCTCCACTCGCTTGAATTAGACTCATCATGACCAAAAGGAAGAGATTCCAATGATAACTTTTGATGTGACTATCACCAATGTGTGGGACACTCTACAAATAAGTGTCTCAAACTCCGCACCATCATTCAAGATCTTATTGATAACAAAAGCTTGAGTTTTTAGAGCCTACAAACTCCACACCAGTCAATGAAAATTGTAAGCTCAAAATATTTAACTCTCTTCCACAACATGACAAGAAAACCGTTGATGCATTGGCTAATCATACATATCACGCAGTGCCTCCTCCTGCATTAGGGGCCCTTGATTTATTTGTGGCTAACACTAATACATTAATCCACCAATTATCTCTTTCTTTGATTGTGATTACCATGCCTCATTCTCTTCTAATAACTTCCACATTAGTGCCTCTGTTGGATCTATTCCTATCAATAACACCAAGGTTGGTCTATCTTGTCCCATCAGTGCATGTTCTATTCCACTTCTCATCACTATTAACTATCTTCTTTTGCAAATTTCATATCCCATGAACAACTCCTATGGTTTTGTTAAGCTTCACATTATAGTTGGCCCTCTTACTATGTTGGTGCCCTTCCTTGTGGGCTAGGAAGTCGACGGTTGTGATGTGCTTCTAGGCCTCAATTGGATTCATAGGTCTAAGTCTATAATCTCCATGAATCATTTACATCTAAAGTTCATTCATGATAATCAAGTCATTTCTATTGATGGTGTGCCTCCTTTTACTCCATGGTCACACCCTCTTCTTGCAACGACTAATGTATCATCTGCTTCATCTAGAATGCCACGAATTGTAGAACTTAAAGCACACAGAGTCTACTCCTATCTCACCTACTCGTGCATGTTTTACATGGATTCATTGCTCTATTAGTCCAACACACCAATATAGGCCCATTCCTAGGACAATTATTGCATCTCGACGTAAATCACCACCTTATTTTATTCCATGTAGGTGTCCATTACCGCCACATTTTGCTTTGCATAGATCTCTATCACCTACACATTATTTTACACCAACAAACCCATAATATACTCATCCATTGCATGCATATAGAATTCACTCACCTATGCAGTCTCTATCTTCTATACCATCATTACTAGAGCATGGTCACATGATTTCATCACCACAATCATTAGGTGGAGGACCTTCATCCTTTACTTTTATCGGATAGCTCACTCATCAATGCACACTTAGGGGGCATTACTATCATTTCTTCACCCCCTCACATAATATCTTATGCTCACACATGTTAGCATCAAAAATTACTTGATGATGTACTCTTGTGGTTTGGCACACACTTGACTAATCAAGGAATATTATACACATGAACCTAACACACTACATAATAGACACTACACATCGCACATCTTCACACATATTACATAAATTCATGCTACATCCTACATCTTACGTCTTACTATGCATCTATCTACATCTCATATCAGCCACGCATCTTGCATTACATACTATACATCCTACATTACACACTACACATTACACATGAAGGTTTATCCTCCCCACATATCATACACATATTACAAATTTTCCTCATCTACTTCTATACGCTGCACTCACTACTTGATGAAACACTTTAGTCTAATGTTCCATACTGGACTGTTGAGGGTATAAATCACAAATGGACCACATCACTTTCCCACACTCAACCATTCAATATTTTTCCTCATGCACATTCCTAGGTTAGTGATACACATCATAAGATACATCATCACTTACTCCAACATCATCATCACCTATTATGATCATCATTTAGTGATATACACCATAGGCTACATCATCACTTATCCTACTCATCTTGTAGTGATATACACTTTAGGCTAATACTCCTTTGATCATATTTTCATGATATACTCTTAGGTCACATCGTCACACACACTTCATCTCTATATTGCATGTCATCACTACACATTCACCATAATGCACTACACACAACACATAGTTTGACCATTTCCCAATGAAACATTCTCGTTTACACTCCATTATTGATCTATTGAGGGGCATAAACAAATAAACCTCACTACATACAAATCCATTCACTTAGGAGGCACATGGCTCCTATCATTCACTTTGTATTCCATTCCATCCATCCACAACATATTGCATATCTTGGTTGCATTTAATCTTTCTTACACTTACTCGTACATGTTCACTTTATTACACATGTTAAATAGATATCTTGTATGTCATTATATTTATCATACACACATGCGTGTTCACTTTCTTTCTAGTTGTGATCATAGCCTCTATAGGTCCATTACACACAACATAGATGCTTTGCACTAGTCCCATAATGGTTTTTGGGGCATCCACATTCGTACACTACAAGTGTTATTGTTTCATTTTTGTTCATAACACACTAATTTATTAGTTTACACATGCTTTGACATACATTTTATCTTTCTAACGTGCTAATTGGTGTTTTATGTGCAACATTTGTTTTACAGGATTATTTTCCACAATGGATGTTTATTACTTTGTTTGTACTTGTTTTTCATTGTATGTGAGATTCACCCTTTGTCTTGTGTGCACACTTGTTTTCTTGCGGCCACTATGGCCTTGATTGTCTTGTGACATCGTGAGTGGTGTTCCATGTTTGCAACCCACTTTTCGTGGTCTACATTGTATTCTTGCATGGTTTAGCTTACACATAGTTTTTCTAGCTTACATTTCATATTATACATGCATGCTTGTCTATACTAACACTTGTTTCCCAACCACTTGTTTGCATGTGCCTTGGTTTCTAACAAGCACATCCCCTCCCCCCTGAAGGGCACAATTTTAGTTACACTAGTTGGTCCTCTTTTGGGGCTACATCCTCCTACAAAATGTTGCATGCATCCCCAAAGAGGGGGCATCATTCGGTTTACACACACTACACAACACAATACTAGTACAATTCATTTTCATTTTTCTTCCATGACATAGTGGGTTACACAGCGAGTGGGTTCAACAAAATCTACATAAATAATACATAACAAATTTTATAGGGCATATTATCCTTAGCACATGCATGGGTAGACACTAGATGTGGTGATGTTTTATACATAGGGAATAAGTTTAATGTTGGAGGAAAACATCATGTAGTTTCTCCCTACATTTCTTCCATTACATTGGCATTAGATTACCCAAAAACTAAGAAGCACAAATATCTCTACAATTTTGGGAAGCAGTTACAGGTTAGAGGAGGATGAATCATAATTTCCTCCCTAGTTCTTTGGTCAGTGGCATGAGATCTCTTGAAAAACTCACAATTCATCGATAAAATCCTTTCTACACCCTTTTTCTCATCATGGATCAGGTGCACATGTTCTTTTTTTATTTTCATACTTTCATTACATGCTTTTTACATACATACATGTGTCTTTACACAAATTTTTACACATATACATGTGTATTTAACTACTTGATCATCTTCTCTTTTGTAGGTCCATCCGTATGGGAAGCAAGAATTCAACATCACACATAGCAAGTACATCACACAAATCGATACTAGCATGTAGGTACATCACAAACATTGGCATTTACACACGCACTTTCATCATAGGTTCACTCTCATCACCTTTTTACAGTTTTTATTGCATATTTAGTCTCCACGATCCATATTTTTATCATCCATGCTATTTCTAGTCCCTCGGCAGGACTTTCTACATCAATCTACATGGATATCAGGTACACATCTCTATCTACTTTATGTTATCGAGATTTCCTCTCACCAACATAAAGTGGGGAAAATGTAGACAAAAAACACACTTTGAGTCATTATTTAGTCTCGATCACTTACTACTATTTGCATGATTCCTAAGCAAGAAGAGTACTGATTAAATCATGTATTTGGCCATATTTCGTTGCTTTATATTGCTACTTTCGGTCTTGCACCTTTATTGGCCCACTATCTTTTCATACTTCAGTTTTCATTTTACTGACTGGTGGAGCACCCAACTAAGATGCCAATGTTAGGTGCCCTCATCCCCTCTAGGTGCCCCTATCCTCTTTAAACTTTACTCTCACTTTTTGGGTCCTTTATAACCATTTGATCATCTTATTTTTTGATAGTAATCTTTTTTAGGGTTAATTATGAAATCTAAACAAAGGAATCATATAAATATAAAGTTATGTGATCATAATAAGGGACAAAACACTAAGCATTTACTATCTCCACTTAAGGTTGCATCCAAAAAGACATCTATAGTTCCATTTACATCCATCTAGCTCCATCACAAGGGACACAAGGTTGGTTCATCTACATCACACTTCATAGGAGGGGAGTCTATTGTTTCCATGCACACATTTATTACATTCTACATCTAGTTACTTGTTCATTACTCATAAAGTGCAACTGACACAAGAGAAACCTAGGTCATAATTCCACACACACACACATACACGTAGAACTACATTGGGTCTAAGATGTAGTGCAACACTCAGTGATAAGTCCATCAATTTGGAAGCTGAGGACAGTTTGACCCCTTCATATGCATCTTTTATTTTTTAGGGTTTTGATTCTTTGTTTGGGGTTTTGCAGGTGATTCCTTTATTGTAGGTTTACAGTGACATAAACGATCTAAGTGTGACATATATATGACAAGAAGTGAAGGTTTCACATCATCTGGCGACCCTATAATATTGGCTTTTGAACTTCTGCATAGACGAAGGCACCCATATTAGATACTAGTGCACCCCAATCCCTTTTTCAATTTCTTAGTCTAGTAAAATCACTAGGATCTACATTTTCTCATGCTCCTGTGCGATGGTCTCTCCCATTCTTGTTCAATCAATCTTCACTACAACATAGTCCAGTAGCATCTTTGAATCAGCTAAGGCTTTTCCAACCCTATTTTCACATTAGGGTTTCATATTTTTATTGTTTATCTTTCTTGGGTGTATTTAAGTTATTTCATTTCTTGTTTGTTTATTGTAAACTTGCATTATATTAGGCTAGAATATCATATTTTAAATTAATAAATCACGTCCTCCTAACCTCACTTTATAATAAGGTTTTGAGCTTTTCCTACCAATGATTTTTATTATTCCTATCATAAATTTTCAAAATAATAATTGTTATCCACCCTTAGACATTAGTTAACCATAAACTAAGCTCATAAACAAAATATTGACATAAAATGTGTGATGCTTCTAGTTTACTAAGTTTGTAAGAGTTATGATTATAGATAACATTGAGTAAATGAATATATTTTATTGAATTAAGAAAACTATATATATACCCTCACACACACACACACACACACACACACACACACACACACAAACACACACACTCACAAACTCTACACACACAAAAATTCTCTCTATTTTACTCTTTTATATGTACAATTGAGTTTCATTACAAAATGACGTGTTTGTTGATCAAATTTACAATACACATAGTTTTTATTCCAGGGCATAAAGCACCATCTAATGTCATGCGAGACCACCTAATAGCTCATGGAATATCCCATTATTTTGGTATAGCTATGAGGTTTCGTAGGAAGTATGTTCTGCTTAAAATTCATGAAGAACCTATTGGAAAACAAAAACACTGAGAAGGGAGGGGTGAATTAGTGCTTCTCAAAACTTTATAGAATTAGAAATTTATTCAATATTAATCAAACTTTACCATGAGAGAATAAATACATTCAACCATAAGTAAATACCAATCAAGAACATTTGAACAATTTTTTTTTGGGAAACCCTTCAAGGGAGAAAAACCCATTGAAATCAATGCCCTAGGTAGACAATTGTCCAATAAAATATTACATATGTTTTAATTTGTTGAGAAACCACTCAACTTGAAGCACCCACTCCAAAATTTATCTAAGAACCCATATGACCTTTAGAAATCTCCTACTTACATAGAAATAACTCCCAAGAATTCGATCCAAGCACCCACCGACCTTTTACAATCTTCAAACATGCAAGAAGCTCCAACTCCCTATTTTTCCAAGAAACAACTTAGAATTATAATAATTGTATAGCTTTCATTTATTTTTCTATTACAAAAATTGTGATCCCTTATTCGATCCTCTCTCTTCACTCACACACCTTCATTAACCTATCTTCACTTCACATCATACTGATGTAAGTATAGAATTCAAGGCCTCATTCAAACTAGCACTTTGTTCCTCATTCACCTCATGAATAGGATCATATTTATCCTCTCTCGATTCGTGATACTCATCAGTTCATACTTCCTAATTTAGTCTTCAAGACATGCACATTTGGATTCACATGAGAAAGGTTATTATTCCCTTTATTATCAAATCATCATTTTATTATATATTCATTAACAACATATTTTCATTCTCACTTGGTCATACTTATGTATGAGAATTTTCCTCTCATCAAAATCTTCAACTTCACAGTCCAACACTTCACATTCTTAACTCCCCATCTTGTTCCCAAGGTTCTACATAGCATCATCTAAAATTGATGCAAACTCATCATTTCCTCTACAAGTATGTCACTGCAAGAGCATATCTTTTATAAGTTTTCATAATAGTTATAAAACCAATGAGGATAATGAGAAAACTCTTGGACTCACTGCACCCTATGAAATAACTGAAAACATTCTTCTTATAAAAAGACATGACATTTGACATCTTTTTGTGTAACTGTCATTTCGTTTTGTATTCTTCCTCTCAACATAGAGTTCTTTGTCCTTTAGCTATTTTGGCTCATGTAAAGTGTTATGACCATACATGTGAGTTATAAATTACCTTTCAGTGTCTTCTATAGGCATACCAATCTTCACAACTTGCCATTCCACTTTCAAGTCTCCATTAGAGTTCACATGCACAACTAGATGTATGAGCTTTACAATACAGTCTTCAACTTGGGTGTATGAGGAGAACTATAACTTCATGTCATGCTTTGAATTTATGAGGAATGAATATTCAATATTTTTGCAACATCACCATGGACTTAGAGTAGCACTATCATCTTCACGTTACCCATGCAATGCACATTAGATTAAGGTCTCTCAAGGGTTTGCATGCTCAGAAAACTAGTCTTGACAAAGTGAGTTGGTACATGCACTAAACACATGTTCATGGCTCCAAAGTCACCTTTATGGAAAGATAAGACCCTTACTCAACTCATCAAATCAAAATATTGCATCATTTCAAAGATTTTAACTTGAAAAATTGGTCTTGTACAATAGGATTACAACATACAAAATCTCATTTTTATGATAAACCGGGCTTAGAACACTTCACATGGGACTGTAATTCAACTTAAAGTACTCATTTGCATAGTATATGAGGATAAAATGAATGTGAACTATTTTTTCTCATGAAATCTTGATAGGATTAATGAGATAGTTTTAGATCATTTGAACTTGTACCTTAAACCACTTCACTTGATCGGTTCATGAACTTTAACATGTCCTATTGGACCTTTATCAAACTTTCATGTTCATGTTTCACTTTAATCACATTCTAACACATCCAAATTCCTTTAAACTAACATGACTGATTTTACCTCTTTAATCCATTAGTGATAGGTCATCTTGGATGACATTGTTCACCCAAATTTTGCAAAAGGACCTACTTGAAAATTATCTTGAGCACTAGGGAAATCCTAAAATTTCTCCCAAACTAAGTATTTCACCATGAAGCCTTCATCTCATGATTGTACATGCAAATATCTTCAAAACAAGCACATTGTTGTACCTTCCCAGCTATCCTAGAGAATGATACCATGACCAAATTGAATTATGATGAGTCCTCTAGATGCCTAAATCACTAAATAATCTCATTCAAGTCATTTTGTGCTCAAATTATTCAATTCTTTCCAATCACTTTTAGAGGAGGGTTTTAGGAGGGTTTGGAACCTACTTAGGTTCTTAACATTCATTCATAAAGTATAGACCATCATTTTAACTCATTCCACTTGTAAAATTCTCTAGATATAATTCCCAAACATTGGTGAAAATCTTAGGCCACCATGCATATGTTTAATACGAAATTAAGCTCTTCAAAGTCAACCCTTGAGCTGGAAATAGTCATTTTAGGAACTTGATAGGACTTAAACTCAAACATCTTAATTTATCCTTTGAATCTTGAAATGAAATTTTTCCACACCATTATATCAACCTCCTACACCATCTTTAATTATCATCATGCATTGGAACACATTCAAATCTTGAACCCATCTCATTTGGGTGACTAGACCTTAGGGTTTTGCCTGATTTAGGTCATGATCAAGAAAACCAACACTTTAACACCTCATGAAATCTCTAACAACCATTTATACATGCTGAAACTAATGTGTCTTACCTATCATTATTCTTACAAGATATCACTCACTTCGAAAATGATCATTACGCCTCATTAATCGCTTAAGACCTAAGAGTTAGGTCTACATCCCACCCTCAATCATGCTTAATCCTTGAAATGACACTCTAAATTACCTTCCTGAAACCTCTACAACATGAAAAAAACATGAATTACCTTCTTGAAGCCTTATGAGCTCACTTGACTAATTTTCTTGCATTATTTGGTCACGACCTACTAAGACTAGGTCTAGGTATATGTCTAGAACACATGATTAGACCATATGTATCCATCACCGAGACCCATGTGGGTATATCAACATTATATGAACATGTTCTAATACTTGCCTAAATATCCTCATGCCCCTGCATACTCCTCTTCACTACATCATGCTTCATTTGGTCACCAAGGACCAAGAACAAGGTATAAGAGAGACCTATCAATCATGCTCAAACATTGAGCCTACCTCCTAAGACCTCTAAGATTGTCTCTACATCATTTCCATATCCTCTTATGCACTTAAAGAATCCTTTCCATCAACTGGTGATCTCATCTTTTCACTTTTTCATTAATGGCTCTCTATTAATGACTCATTTGACATCAATGATAACACATGCCAACAATCTCCCCTTTGTCATTGATGGAAACACTTGTAATTTCTCTATCCCCTTGACATTAATGAAAAATGACCTGAATATGACCTTATTCTTCAGAAAATATACCTTTAATTAGAGCTTCAATCAACTATGATGAGGTATATAACTTCATTGAATCTGTATTTATCTCCATCATACATTGAGTTCATTGTAGCTCCCCCTAGACAGGTGCACATTCACATACCAATAAGTTTTCTAAGCATGAATCATCACACAACATCATATCTAGATTCTTTTCATCTATATCAGCTAAGGACACCATCAAGAAATCTTATCTTTACTATACATTGGTTGTTAGCTACTTTGACACTTAGGTCGACAAACTAAACTTTCATAGCAAAAGATTCCAACTTTACCTTACTATAAGATCATATAGATCATATGGATCGATCCCTTATAACTCCCCATGAGATTTTATTATCCTCCTTTATCTACCTAAGTAAAAATTAGCCTTCATACTTAGCTTGTGTGTAATGGATAAGGATCAACGATAGAGCCTTTGTCCTGAAATAACTTATCAATGTTTTTGTTATTCTTTTCTTGTCAATTAAACTTATTAGAATAAGACGTGATCCCCTTAGAGTAGACTTGTAATCATAAAATATTATTTCATTCAAGCCTCCTTAAAACTTAAAACAACTTCTTAATGGAACAATACCTACTCTATTGGCTTAAGAGTCATTCTTTGACATGTAGCTTACTATTGTATATCTCTAACCACATATAGTGCTTCTTCACTTATAATGTAGATGAACAATCATACAAACTATGCTAACATCACATAGCCTACTGATAAAATTTGTTGCCCACATTTTCAAGCCTCATTATTATTGAATGGGGATAAAATTTGTAGTGCCCACATTTTCATGAAGATTTGGGCTTTTGACTTGATTATTTGACACATTATTGTATGATGTTATGGATACTAATTCTTAAACATTAGTTTAGTTATGACTTATATTTTAGGATTTTGACATATAGTTATGACTTATGGTATATGTTGTTGCATTTTCGATTTCGGGATATGATATGCATATATTTCATTGATCACTTATGTTGATTTAGATTTCACGTGGAGAACGTGGGATTCGAGAGCTACGCAAATTCAAGCAGCCCATAATTGAGGCTAAGTCCTAACATGTTTATTGTATGACCTTAGTATTACTTATGTTGACACCATTATCATATGTATGTATGTCATGTAATACTAGGATGTTTAGTTACTTTGTAATATTTGATTAATGGTCCCCACTTTTGCATTAAGTTTTGTACACTTATTTATATATGATGGATACTTTTTAGTTTAGTTGCACCCTGTTTGGATTTTATTTTCCTCCCTTTGGATGTGTTTTGTAAAAAGTTGCACTAGTTTGTTTTGTTTTTCATTTTGTAATTTGGGAGAAGAGGGTTAAAAGCTACTCTCTTTATTTTGATAATCTTTGACTTGAAGGAAAGAGAGGTCACACATAGTAACCTCCTGGTTTTTGTAAATTCTCCTCATGCAGAGCTTTTACTTGGAGGTTTGTGGATTTTGGAGCTAGTTGAAGGATATTAGATGAATCTTTTGGAGGTAGGCTCCTTTTATGTTTATTTTAATTTTTACCTGTGTTGATTTTTGTGTACTTATGCTTGTTGTTTTATTTTTTCATCCATTGATATTTTGGAGTTTACCCCCTCCCCATGTTTTGTTACTAATGGTTTGAGGTGGAGAAGGTGGTTCATATATGGTTTGAGGTGAAGGTGGTTCAATACCCTGAACCCCTTCCCCATTCTTAGAGAGGAAACCCATTGGGTTTGAAAATCCTCAAAGAAGAATTTTGGTGAATGGGTGGAGAAATAAGGAGGATTTGATGACTTTGGAGGAATAAGGAGGTTGTGGAGATTATTGTTTATGTCTGACCAATGTTGGCTACACTTTTGACTTTTATATCTCTTTCTTCTCTTCCCCATTTTGGAGGTAGAATATATACCCCTTTCTTTGCAAAAATTTGGGTTTATCTTAGTGTTTGATTGTCTTGATGTGAAAAGTATAATGTGGTTATGTCTCCCTTTATCTTGTGTAAAGTTTGCCGGAGGCTAGCTCTCTCTCCCATGGGCTTGGGGGAGGATAGAATGTCTTCCACCCATTTTTCCATTTTTTTCTCAATTTTATTTACCTTTTATTTACATGGTTCTTCAAATTGTTATATCTATTTGAACCTTAAGAACATATATGTCAAATTTCTAATTCAATATCTTGTAAAACCCTTATTTTGTATTTGGTATTACTTGTAAACTTTTTTGCTGAAAATTTCCTTGATCTTAAAGAATCTTGTAATAAGGTTTCTCTGATAATGTAGTGGGTTTGAATACATTCAAAACCTATTAGTGACCTATTACCGGATTGACTTTAATGTTATTCTTTAATAATTTATCATTCTTAAAATAATTTATCATTTTGGCTTGACTAGTATCTTGTAATAATCTTTGAGGTCTCATACCTCCCCTCGGATCCATATCCTCGAATAATCATATCGTGTTTATAATTATGAGTAAAATCAAAGAAATATGTCAAAGAGGGAGGTTCCCCCTCCATGCTAGTCTCTATTAGGGGCACCCCTCTTATATTTACCTCGCCCTATTTTCTTTAAGTGAGGGTCCCTATTTTCTTTAAGGGGGTCCCTATCTAATTAATCTTAAAGTGTAGCATCGTGAATGCCATATAGTCTTCAAGGAGAGCCTTCCTCCACATCATATTCCCCAAGTAGCAAGCTAAGAATATTTGATTGTTGGGGAAACTCCATGGTTAAGAACACTTAAGCTAGAGTAGTACTAGGATAGGTGAACTCTCAAGAACTCACGGTGCTTCACCCTTTGTCAACATCACCTAGATGAAATGAGTGTTAATGTAGATTGGTAAAAGTAGATTGACAACCTCATGATGTGTCAAAGTTGATTGAATTGAAAATTAGGCGAGATAAATCCCAAAAATACACAAAAACTACAATTACTCTTCGTCTTAAAGGCTTGCATTTCAGTTTTTGTTAACATATTTTGTCCTCTTGACCCTATACTAGATGAAATATTGAAGATAAACATTAAATATCACCATAATTACTTTTCTTTTGTCAAAGATCTAATATCTTTACATCAAAAAGTTATTAATGTTTTTCTAAGGTAATTGTATAATATTGTTCTCTAAAATTTACATACATATTTTTGTCTCCTAGTTTTTGAAAAATGGCATACCTATCGATGTCTCCTCGGACCCATACCTATACTCATCTCTTGGTAACTATGTCAAGCGCCTACCAGCTATACTTGATATTGGTGTAAAGAATTCGGAGCAGGTGTGCCGACATCTAGATTCTTCCACAACCAACCAACATTGTTATATCCAATGGCTCACATAGGGTGACTATTTTGCCTTCCTAAACCCCCATCAAATCTAGTGATTAACTCTATCCCTAAGATAGGTCTTGAGTAAACTTTCCCTTTAAGGGGCTTCTTTCCTTTCACAACTCTTGGTTGAACTGTTCCTAAAATAGGTCTCAAGGAGCTCCCCCTCACCAAAGCTTCTCGCCCTTCCGTTCCCAAAAGGAATCAAATACCCCTAGGATAGTATTTTCTTAATCCTAAGGATAGTATCCACAACATTTTGGATCCAAATCCTGAAAATTTCCATTTCCTGTTTTAGTTTCCATATTCAGATCTCTGAAAAAGTTTTTTGTGTGTAATCTAGAGAGAGATAATCATATCCCTTGGATTCGTTCCTATTCAGACCTCTATCCTGATTCTACACATCCTGAATTAGGCGGAGTCGAGGAGGTAGGTGTGTTAGACCCGTGGAGCAAAGTTGCAAATCTCTAGGAGAATTTCATTTTTTCCTTCCATGTTGACATAAGTAACCTCGTTGGGAATGTCAACCTCATCAACTACATAGCTGCCTTGACTACTTTAATAATTTAATTTGTGTTAACCACGCTTTTCATTTTCGAGCATTCATTTTTCTTTGTATTTAGTATTATCATAATACAATTAGACTTGGTGTAAAGAAATTTACGAAACACACAAATCCTCGGTTTGCGCACACCTCATTTTTAAAGGGTATTTCATTTAAAGGCATTTAGTACCCTTTATACCTACTAACTCCAGACATGATGTTCGAAAAAGCTTAATATGTTTAAAGTTGTGCCTTGAAACACTTTAGTAATTTATTGATTAAATTGTTTTCTTTTCTTGCCAAAAGCTCTCCTTGTCTCAATGCCCTTTTTCTTGATAGGATCCATAGAGCTATGCATTTTTTTGAATCCCCATCCAAAACTTGATCTCGAACGAAACTTAAAGCTAAAGAACCATACCTCATTATTTGTAGATACACTAAAGAACAATAGAATGCTTCAAAAACAAGAACAAAGCAAAAACAAACATTCGGTGGGAACTTTTTGGTCCCAAATCAACAGATTGAATACCAAGCTACTTCTATGAAGTCATAAATGAGCAATTCCATTGGAAAACAGTGTTTTGGGCATTGACTTGAAAAAAACATGCTCAAATCTTGTGAAGTTACGAGATCCTACAAGTTAAGAAACATAACAAAACCATAACCTTTGTCCACTCTAATGTCTTTAAAAAATGAAGGAGTAAAAGTGTATGACTCCCTCCCAATTTCCTAATTTTCAAACCCAAAACCCTTCTCAAGATATATAGTTGACATAATCGATCTTTATTACGGTGGATAGAAATAAAACATTTACACAGATATTGTTGATTAACTCAAACAATTTTCAACAAAAGATAGGGAGGGTTATAGACAATAATACCATCTGTTATATTTTCAAGGCAACAAAAACTGTTTTAAATTTAAAGTTAAAAATTTGAGATGAAGAAAATAGTCTAGGAAGTGCCATTGTATAGGGTGCAGTGGACACAAATAGACAGACGTTCGTCCATGGACCACAACATATTCTTAACAGCCAGAGGATCTTAGATAGGAACTCACCACAAATGCATTCACATCATAGGTAAGTGGACAAATACATAACCAAGTAACACTAGTGAATCATCCTTAACCCTCTACAATTATTTGGCAAATCAAGATGACATGTGCAAAGCATACTACGACCCAAGGTCGATATCTACAATCAAGTAAAAACCAAAAAATAAAATCTTATAGGAGAAACAATCAGTACTTACGCCATAAACAATGTTGCTTGAGCCTTTTCCTGCTTTTGGTTCAACAAATTTTGTCCCACCATCCCGAGTACGCTTTTTCAAAGCTTTGATATCCTCATCGATCAAGGAGTTAGCTTTAGGTGTTGCCTAAGCATGACAATCAAGGTATCGGTTCCCTTTCCAAATCTTTGATCTTCAAAATAATCTTCAAATTGTTACCATCACTAAATTGATCCACCAACATCCAAGATGCAAAAGACAACACAAGAAAGACCATCAAACAACGAAGACATAGGTACCTAAAGATCATTCACTGTGAAAAAGAGGAAGAATTGTAATCCCAGCGTGTCCACCAACAACAGGCACATCAATCCCTACTGGACCAACAAAAATTGGATATCTAACATTTGAACAAAACTTAAACCAATAAAAGAAAATTCACAACATTTCTAACTAGACCTAACAACATGCCAAAACCATTTTTTTGAGGTTGCAATAACACTAAGATTCCCATACCTTGGCAACAGGGAACTCCTACCTTTGCGAGTAGAAAGTATTTGCACGGACAACATCAAGGGTAGTTACACCAAGGAGCTTCTTTTCATCATAGGTTCCACCTTCTTGAAAACTTCAGAAGCAATTGGTATAGTAGAATTTACAGGATTGCTGATCATATTGACCGGTGCCTTCCATCAACAAAATGTTACCAGATATAATAGGTTTAAAATTTCCATATCGAAATAAATAAATCTCCTACACAAATTCTCTATCTTTCTACACAAGCATGTGTGTCCAAACTCTACAATTCAAAAGCCCACACAAACGTGAAAAAATGAATTGCCAAAAAAATTAAATCATATCATTTCATACCCAAAACATTTTATGATATCAACTCTGAAGACACAATCGTTAAGATTTCTCGAAATTCCTATGCATATCATTTCAATTGTTTACATTTCCTCTTATCATTACAATGACATTTAAGAATTTAATCGGTATGCCACAAACTCTCTTTCTATTCAGAAAAATGGGTAGGTGCATCCAAATTCCAACATTCAAAAGCTCGTATAATTTTATACGAGAATTTTCATTATATCAACTCGAAGCTATGTCACCACAAATGAGAAACAAGAAACTACAACGAAGAACACAAAGAGAAACAAAACTAGCAAGGTTACCCTTAGGAAACAAATTTTCTATATATAAATTACATATATTTATTTTAAACTTGATAAAATTCACTTAATTGAACTTGAAAAAAATTACATTATAATTATATAAATAAAATAAATATAATTATATCAATCGATTGTATTACTGTATAACTACAATAATGTCTAAAATATGAAAAAGTAGGAGATAAAAATATTAACCCATAATGTTAAAATTGAAAACCATCAAAAGAAATCAAATGGTATGATGATAATATGTAGTAAAATAAAATCAGTAATTTAAAATTATTAATTTATAGTATACATTAATTTAAGTATATGGTTGTGGAATAAGAAATAATATTTAAATGGAAGTTGCATTTGACATACCATCTATACTAATAATAAGGGCAAAAGAAAAATATTTTATTTCATTTCAACTCCCAATTCATCACTCATCCATTCCATTTGTTCAAAGCACTCTTTCCTTGCATAGAAACGCATGTGAGAGCTTGGAAACACATGCTCGCATTTCGACCACATTTCGGGCACTAAAATGGGCAATGGGCCTCTCTGATGCGTTTCTAGCTACACATTTTGAGGGTACAATTGTTTAGATTTCACATAATTCTTATGCATTCCTTATATACATGTTATAATCGGTATGCTGAAAACTCACTCTTTCTATGCGAGAAAAATATGTGTGTTCATCCAACTTCAAAAATTCAAAATCCAATATCAATCGGTTCAAATGCACAAACATGGCTTGGTAAAAGAAAATAAAAGCATATCATTTCATACACATGAACACTTTATTTCATTTAGACAATGAACACAATTGCATAAGATTCCTAAGAAATCCTAGCAAAGACAATTGATGCCTTCGAGAAAAATACTTTATTTTATCTTGGCACAGAGGACAAGATTAGCTAAATATCACACTAAAGTCTGACAAAGACTACTATTGCCTTCCAACACATTCATTCTCTGCATATATGTGTTAATCAGCTTTGCCATAAGACATTAACAATAAGCGGTCTAGGATCTAATCAATCTGCAGACTCACACCTCTATATCTAGGCCATAACCAATTGCAAATCGAATGTTTACTCATTGCTCCAATATATCATCAAATTGTAATCATTCAAACACGTAGGCTATAGGTTGGTTACTTTTAGCTACGATGTGTTCCACTTCCAACAAAGAGCCAGGTCACCACAAAGTCCAATAAATGTGTAAATCATCTTTCTCATAAGACATTAACAAATATTGATATAGGATGTAACCAATCGCATAAGTAACACCACTTGGTAAAAACCAAATTCGCTCTAACCAAGCTGCAGATTGGCACTATCTACTCAATGCTATAACGAATAACACGATTGTTCCAAGAGAACACATTGGATAAACATTGATTACTTGCAAGCTACTACTCTCGAATGAAAAATATAAGGTGCTTGACAAAGCAAATAAAAGAAGAATAGTTCACTAGGAAATAAATTTAGGACAACAAAACCTTTTAAGCTTTCAAAACAAATGACAGTAAAATTGTTACAACCTACCCCTGGCAATATTTTGCAATTGCAAAGCAAATATTTTTAACTATTCCAACATTTATGTTAAAAATATCATCACGGGTCATGCCAGGCTTCGGAGGTACACCAGCAAGAATGATCACAATATCTACATTTTCCAGTGTTGTGCCAAGTCAAAAGAGAGAGAATAAAAACTAACCCAATTTGAGAACCCATCTGAAATATCCTAATCAGAATCTTTAAGCAACCGGATTCAATGAAAAATGAGACTGCGTGCCAAAGACTTTATACTTCAAGACATATTCAATTTTTAAGAAACAGTGCAGATGGGTTATAGGTAGATGACTTGCCTCCACTATATTCCTCGGATTTGGAAGGAATGACCATGGAATGACTGATTTTAGGTGGATTTTAGACGGCTCCTGCCTACGAGACACCGAGCAGACACCCACCCATTGGCTCCTCGAGAAACCCGCTCCTGCTGCCTCCCTCGAAACCCGCTCCTGCTCTTGCTCCTCCTCCCGGCTCGCGCAAGACCCGCCTCTCTAGCCTCGCACTGTACCTTCCTCCCAATACCTAATTCACCATACCTAGTGAGTAGTTGATTTACATTGTATCAGATAGTGTGTTTAATGTGTGCAATGAGTGTGCAGGTGACAGGTCACAGGAGAACGTGGGATTCAGGGAAGCTACACAAATTTTGCACAAGCAGCCCACGAGGCTAAGTCCTAACCATGTTTATTATATGAGGCCTTAGTATTAGATTTCATTATTTGGGCACCATGAGTGACCCTCATTTGTAATGTAGTATGTCATGTAATATTAATCTTGTTTAGGATGTTTAGTTTTCTTTGTAAACTTGATTTGGGGACTTAATGGTCCCCACTTGCATTAAGTTTTGTGTTTGGGTAATGGTGTATTTAATTAGAGGGGATTAGGGTCACATGTGAACCCTTGGGTGGGCCCCACATCCTCTACACTTGTGCCCAAATGTGCCAAACCCGAAATTTGGCTATTTTAGGCATTTTAAGTGACCCCTTTTTAGTTTGGGAGTTCACTTAGCATGAAAATAGGCCCTTGGACCCTACCTAATAGGTAGGGGGCTTAATTCCAAGGCATAGAGGGAGTTTCCCTCCCATTTTCCTCCTTTGGTCACATCCATGTAAGGTGGATGGGTATGTGTGTTTTGTTAAAAGTTGCACAAGTTTGTTTTGTTTTTCATTTTGGGTAATTTGGGAGAAGAGGGTTAAAAGCTATTTTATCTTTTCTCTCTTTTATTTTGAGAATCTTTGACCTTGAGGGAAGAGAGGGGTGACACATGTCACCCCCTCATTTGTGAGGATTTTTGTTGGCTTCTCTTCAAATTCTCCCTCATGGGGAAAGAAGAGACTTTTTTTTTTGGAGCTTTTGCTTGGAGGCTTGTGGATTTTGGAGCTAGAGCTTGCTTGGATAAAGAAGTGGAAAAGTTAGAGTGTTGGAGAGCTTTTGGAGGTAGGCTCCTTGAGCTCATTTTATGTTTTATATTATGTTAGATCTTAGTCTTGTTTTGTTTAAAATGTGTGTTGCTTTTTGTGTGTGGCTATTTGTTGATTATGCTTGTTGTTTTATTTTTCTCCATCCATCATATGGCATGATGGATTTTGGAGTTTGTGGGGGAAGAGAGGGATTTTCCCTCTCAAACCTCATGGCTTGATGGGCAAGCCATGTAGGATTTTTTTTACTCCCCTCAAATGGTTTGAGGTGGGGAAGGTGGTTCATATGGTTTGAACCCCCTTCCCCATTCTTGAAGGAAACCCATTGGGTTTGAAAATCCTCCCAAGAAGGATTTTGGTGAATGGGTGGAGAAATAAGGAGGGTTTGATGACTTTGGAGGAATAAGGAGGTTGTGGAGATTATTGTTTATGTGCATCCAATGTTGGCTACACTTTTGGCACTTGGAGATCTCTTTCTTCTCTTCCCCATTTTGGAGGTAGAATATGGTTTCTCCTCCTTTCCTTTCTTTGCAAAATTTGGTGTTTATCTTAGTGTTTGGATTGTCTTGATGTGAAAAGTATAATGTGGTTATGTTCTCCCTTTATCTTGTGCAAAGTTTGTGGAGGCTAGCTCTCTCTCCCATGGGCTTGGGGAGGCTAGCATGTCTTCCAACCTTGGAAAGACATGTAATGATGCCTAAAGGTTGGGTGGTTAAACAAGTCTTTTCTCCTTGTGTTGGTTCTTTGAAAGCATTTTGAAGTTGGAGCTCAAGTGGAAGATAGTTGGAGTTACTTGTCATCATGGTTTCTCATTGTCTACTTCTCTTTGTTGGACATCACCTCATTGTAAGAAGATATGGCTATGTGGAAATTTTCATTTATCTTGTAAAATCCTTTTTTTGTATTTGGTATTACTTGTAAACTTGAGTCATTTTTGCTTAAGAAATTTCCTTCAATCTTGCAAAGAATCTTGTAATAAGGTTTCTTGAGTAGTTATGTATTTGGGTATATTTTGCAAATGTGAACTTAAACCCTTGAAAATGAAAGCTTGTAAGATAGTTGAAAAAAATATCTTAATATGAATTGTTGGGGCTCCATTTTGAAGGAAAGTTGATTTATTGGAAAAATTGTTATTCTTGATATAGATTTCCTTCTTGTTTAAAGAAAAAAAAGAAATCTGAAATATTTATTTAGCATTGCATTTGAAGAGAAAATTAACCCAACATGAAGCTTAGGATTAACATTGTATGGAAAACATTATCCTTCTTGCTAGGTATCTCTCCTTGTAAATTCTTGTAATAGTATTGAATGGAATGGGACTAGTCTTGATTCTTTCCCATGTGAGATTTAATGAGTTGTTTTTATTTATTTGATTATGAAATCATATATGTATATGTTTGCTTTCTTATAAGTTGTAAATATACTTAAGCCTTTTATCTTTTGAACTATTCTACCACACTTTTATTTTATTACTTAAATGAGTAAAATCATTTAACAAAGAAATATGTCAAGAAGTAAGTGTACTCCATCTTTTTACCATTGAACTAGTTCTTCTTTTAACTTGTGTGAAATGTAGTAATAATAATTAAAAAAAATAATTTAATATAGTTATATTATATAACTAAATTACATTTCCATAAAGTTATTATTTAATTTCTTATATTTACCTATACTTTATTATATTATTATATTATATTTATATTATATATTATATTATATATTACAAAAATATATATATTTTAATATATATATATAAATATATATACATAATATATATTATATATATAATATATATATATATAAATTAAATATAATATAAAATAAATAATTTTTATAAAAAAAATTATTGAGGTACAAAAGGAGGAAAAAAAAGTAAAACAAAAATATGGGTCAGGGAAAAACCCTTTAAATATCCCACACACCACCTAATATAAACCCAAAGAAATTTTCACACCCTCCAAAAACCCTCCATAACGAGAAAATTTGGGGAAAATTTAGTTTTAAAGCAAAAATTTTTTTTTTCATTTGGGGAACTTTGTTTATATCACCTAATACACCCCCTTCCCCACACACTCTTTTCCCACACCCCTCTAAACCTATATGTGTTACCCCAAAAAAATTTATGAGTAAGAAAATAATAATAAAATAAATAAATAAACCAATAAGGAAACAATAATGAGACTTCTTCTCAAAGAAAATTCCATAAAATCAAATTTCCCATAGCTCTTCAACCTACACTATTCAACAAATAAAAAAAAATGAAACCCAAATGGAAAAGAAAAATTAAAATTGTAATAAATTTAGGGCAAATATGGGTAAATATATTTAATCTTAGGGCCCATGTGAATTTATTTTCTTTTAAAAATAAGGGAAAAAATAATATTCAAAAAAAAGTGGTGTAAATTTATTTAATTGGGGTGAATTTATTTAAGTAAATATATTAAATGAGGTGAATTTATTTATCCTAGAAATTTAAGAAAACAAAATAAATATTTCATTGTGGGTGAAAGATTTATTTTTAAAGGAGATATATATTTAAATGTGTGTGAATTTATTTAGGAGAAAATTATGAAAGTATGGGTAATTGTATTTTTAGTGTGGGTGTTTTTATTGAAATGGGGTAAGTAAATATTAGTGGTGTGTGTCCAAATTAGGTAAAATGTAGAATAAATTAATTATTTAATGTGTTGATTACATTTGGGATGATTAAATATTTCTTGGGCTATAATAAATTTATTAAATAAAATATTTTGGTTTAATAAGGCTATGTTAGTTTTTAGGGTTAATTAAGGATTAATATGGTTCATAAATAAATAAATTAATAAATTAAAAATAATAATAATAAATTTTTAAAAAAAAAATTACCCAAATTTTTAGTGACTTTTGGTGTATTTTAGGTGTCTTGAGGCGGGCATTACATTTGGTATCGAGCGGAGGTTCGCACACACGGGATGCTTGGGTAAAACTTTTAATTGGTTATTAATGTTTTAATAATATTAAAAGTAAAACAATTTAAAACAAAAAAATGTTGCTAAACCATTCCATGGGTCAAGTATCTCTCAAAACTAACATGGAGTATTATGTTTGCTAACACAATAAGTGGTACAAAAATTTTGATCACCTAATTTGTTTAAAACAACTAGTAAAAGTTAAGAGAAATTCGTTAGTAAATAACGTGTAGAAAATGGCTCCTTGGTCCCCATGGTAGTGACCGAATTTGGATAATCTTGTTCTCTAGTGACATGGGTAGTCACATCAGCCTTTAAACCCAACTTTTAAAACCATTTGATCATATAGTTAAAATCATTTTTGAGCTCATTTAATCACATTTTTGTTTGAGACAACAACTTAAATTTAAGCAAAATCGTTTCGGTTTGGACCAGTAAATTAGAGAGCGTTAGTAGGAAATTAAAATTTTTGACTTCTAACATGTAGTATTTCTCCATGTCATGCTGCAATGAATTAGATTCGAGAAAAATAAATAGAGAGTTATTTTTCCAAGTGTGTTTAGGAGGTCTCTAGATGTTTTGTTCAAAACACAAACTTGTAAATAACATTATTTAGCCTCGAAAGTATGCCATATCTAGAGTTTTGGTCATCAGTTTTTCATCTTGTAAGTTGCGTCGGGTTCTCTATATATAGGGGAATGGTTTCAAGTTGTTAAAACTCATTTTTGAGTTGGGATCGGTTATTTTCTAGGCCCATTTTGTAGCCAATTTTCACTAAAAATATGCTGAAATGCAATAGTAAAACTCTAATAGTTGGCTCCGAGAAGGTGCTTCCAAATTGAAATCTATTCACTAGTTTTGAGAATTGTACATCTTGATTGACTCTCATGTATAATAGAGAATTGACTGGAAAATTTGTTTCACCATTTGGGTGTTAGGTACTTGTTTTGGTAGGCTCCTTTTGTAGCCATTTTCTCTAGATCGTAGAACAAGAAAATTAGGTCTTAATAAACAAATAGGTTTCTTAGGACACCTTTGGAGGGTGAAACATGTTACAATATGGTTATTGTTTTAAGCTACGTGTTTCTAGGTTGAATGCTAAGACCCAAAATAAATTTTGTGCAACAAGTCATTTTTGAATGCTAACGGCCTTGGTTAGGATGATCTTTTTGGACATCGAAAAGGGCTAGTTGTTGGTGTTGTAAATAAGCAGTAGGTCAAATATAAGATTGTAGAATTGTTACCTTGATATAAGGAATATGTTTATGGCGTTGTGTTGGTTGCTTCTTGTTTAGTGATCCTTTGTTTCTTAGGAATCGCAACCGCCATGTTAGAGGCACCTCTTTTGATCGAATGAAACCCTTTCGGTATGGGTGTAAACTAAATAATTGTACCTTGTATAGAACCACCCATGTGATAAAATAGTCTTCCACGTTTGATATTCCACTACTATGAAATTTGAAATAATTTCTACTCCTATGGTATATGTTGCTAATCTTAGTTTTATAACCCTTTTATAAGGAAATTTAGCAAATGATCTTATGACCTTGTTGTTTTCCTTTTCAAAATTGTGATTTAAAATTAATTATAATTGGATGAAAATAATTGCTAACTTCTCTCTAAACAATAAATGATAAAGGGAAAGAAAGTAGTGCCTCTCTTTTTCAGTGGTGTTGCTCGAAGTGGTAGTTTTTAGCTAAATTATCCTCTTCATGTAACGTAGGAATGCATGGTGCTATTATTAAATGAATCTAGTTTTCATAACTCCAAATTCTCATCAAATCTCTTGGTATAACTTTTAGAGTTAACTTCGGAAATGATCTAGTTAATTTTCTTAATCCTTTTGGAGCTCGATAAACCTATCTCTATACCATAACCACTTATTAAGTTTTGTTGCATGGTAACTTGGTTAAAACCTTCTTACTTTAGTAATTACACATGTGATTTTAACTCTCCTCAAGTTGATTTAAAATGTTCTGAGTTAATCATGTTTATAATGCTTTTACTTACGTGTAGAAATAAGGGAATCACCCTCTTTCTAACCTCAATTCGTGGACTTAGAAGAACAATGGTCATGCAAAATTTTTATATATATATAATAAATATAACAACGATCTTTCATTCTCTCTCTCTCGAAAAGAAAATAAAATAAAATGAATTAGTGTTGAATACTTTCTTGGTTAGGCATTATGTTGTAACGATGATGGTGTTGATTGTGAAAGAACTATTTTTATGGTCCAATAAGGGTGAAGGTAATGTTTTGTAATCCACAAAAATATATATTTATATATAAATCTATAAGCACAATTGTGTACATATACCTTATAAACAACAATAGAAACGTGTAATTATATGTAATTTGGAAAACTCGTCAAATATATAATTAAACAACGTTGGTTGGATAAACTGTTACCCCTTAAAAAAAAAATTGAGGTGATCCTAAAACTATTGCTTCAAATGGGATAGGTGATGTTTACTAATCTTCGTCTTGTGATATTCATATGGTTTACACACTAAATGGTTGGAATTTTGTAAGTAACTTAGGTATTGTTTTGTCTCCCTAAATGTTTAGGTGAGAAAGTTAATACGAATGATAGAATGATTGCAATGATCTCACAAATCAGATATGCCTTTGGCTATTGGACTCTTAGGAAACTCTTTTATAAGATTTCATTCACATAGAAAACTCTTAGTATCTTATTATAAGATAAATGATGTAAACCCTTATTGCAAGGACTAACAATAATGACTAACTAATATTTCTATACCATGTATATAGTAAAGACGTCCTTTATGTAATCGTATAATACACTAATATATATATATATATATATATATATATATATATATATATAATATACATTATATATATATATATATAATATATATTGGAATTGTTTTGGGGTCCCCTTTAAAACATGGTTTTATTTTCTATTACCACTCAATAGAGTGATGTAATTCAAATTTCTTTGTGTAAAATGGATTCAACCTAGTTAATAAGTGTATTTATTTTATACTTATATCTCTTGCGACCTAATGGGCCAAATTACGACCAAATAATTGTTAAGTAAAAGTTAACATAAGTCCCATATCTTGAGAAGAATTAGACCTTACCTTTCCTTAAAGGAAAATGATGTGTTGATCTCTTGTATGCTTGAGGAAAGTATGAACGGAAAAGTTGTTGCATTCCATCATGGTGGTATATTGTAATTTTCATAAGTATGTTGATAAGATTCGGGAAACATTCTCTTTAAATGGATTTTGTTTTGTATAACTCATTCATGTTTTCTTTTGATTATAGTATTTAAGAAATGATAAAATTTAAGTAAAACTTTTCTTATATCGTATTGAACTAGAAATTTGTGGTTTGTTGTTTCATTAAGAATTGTGGCTTGTATGGGGTGTAGAAAGTTCTAAAATTGCTTTGTCATAGTGAGACTTATATAAAAATTATAAACAATGATAAATTCAATTTTCATTTATGAGACTTCTAAAGCAATTTTGGACTCGAATTGAAATGTTCTAGAAAACATGGTACATACTTATGAAACTTTGGAAACCAAACTAGAAAACCAATCCTAACCTAGTAGTTGACTATATATATATTTCACCCACATTTTTTTTTAAAACAATCATTTAGTGACCAAAATAATAATAATAATGGCCAAATTAAGTCAACTCCTTTAACTATGCTTGGTATTATGTGAATCTTCGTCCTTGACCATAGTGAATAATTCGATAATTGAACAATTTAAAAAAAAAAAAAAAAAAAAAGACTCGTGAACCATTTTTTTCAAAATTTAGAGTAATGATGAGATTAGTAGATGAAACCACACGGAACTTGGAAATTTTTTCTCTCTCATCGAGTGGTATTTGTGACACCTTGGATAGTTCCCTTGAGTGGTTCATACAACTAGCAACTAATATAAAAAAAAATTTAATTCTTTTAAAACAACATGTTTGTTCTCTTTCACCCATCATTTTTTCCTCTTTTAATTTTAGACCTTATGTTGTACATACTCTTATTTGGATCCTTATAGGAAAGTTAGATGATGAGGCAAATGAATTCGTCTTATACAATTCACTTGGGTTAACATTCTCTATTTGAGATATACTTTTTCTTGGACCTTTTTTTGGAGAGACATGTTTGTGACACTTAAAGACATGTTGTTATGACAAAATAATAGTTCAAAATATTTTAGTTCCTTTAAAAATGACACTTAGTACTTAATGTTGGACTTTGTTGTGTTCAACACTACGATGTGATACCTCCTCGTAAAATCTTATCCCTATCTCTTCCAGTGACTTCCAGGAGGAAGTCTAATTTTAGGAGAGGGGGATGTAGTGCCCACATTTTCAAGCCTCAATTATCTGTTGAATTCTTAACCCATAGTTATGACTTAACAGGGATTTTGACATATGTTGGACATTATGATATGCTGGTTTGCCTCCTTAGACATGTATGGAGATTTGGGCATATAGCACCAATTTGACTTGATTACTATGTTGACACCTTATCGTATGATGTTATGGATACTAACTGATATGATGTTGTTTGGACCTTATTTATATATGATGGATACTTAGTTTAGTTGCATGTTTGGATTTTATGGATGTATGTCACTTTTATTTATAGTTATGGCTAACTCATGGTAAATTGTGTATAATTATGCATGTTGTCGCATTTTTGATTCCAGGATGATGATATGCTAGCATAGATTTCATTGATCACTTATTGAGTAGTTGATTTACATTGTATCGGATATGTGCGTTTAATGTGTGTAATGAGTGTGCAGGTAACAGTCACATGAGAACGTGAGATTCAGGGTAGCTACACAAATTTTGCACAAGCAACCCACGGGGCTAAGTCCTAACCATGTTTATTGTATGAGGCCTTAGTATTAGATTTCATTATTTTGGGCACCATGAGTGACCCTCATTTGTAATGTAGTATGTCATGTAATATTAATCTTGTTTAGGATGTTTAGTTGCTTTGTAAACTTGATTTGGGGACTTAATGGTCCCCACTTGCATTAAGTTTTGTGTTTGGGTAATGGTGTATTTAATTAGAGGGATTAGGGTCACATGTGAACCCTTGGGTGGGCCCCACATCCTCTACACTTGTGCCCAAATGTGCCAAACCCGAAATTTGGCTATTTTAGGCATTTTAAGTGACCCCTTTTAGTTTGGGAGTTCCCTTAGCATGAAAATAGGCCCTTGGACCCTACCTAATAGGTAGGGGGCTTAATTCCAAGGCATAGAGAGTTTCCTCCCATTTTGCCTCCCTTTGGTCACATCCATGTAAGGTGGATGGGTATGTGTGTTTTGTAAAAGTTGCACAAGTTTGTTTTGTTTTTCATTTTGGGTAATTTGGGAGAAGAGGGTTAAAAGCTATTTTATCTTTTCTCTCTTTTATTTTGAGAATCTTTGACCTTGAGGGAAGAGAGGGTGACACATGTCACCCCCTCATTTGTGAGGATTTTTTGGTTTCTCTTCAAATTCTCCCTCATGGGGAAAGAAGAGAACTTTTTTTTTGGGAGCTTTTGCTTGGAGGCTTGTGGATTTTGGAGCTAGAGCTTGCTTGGATAAAGAAGTGGAAAAGTTAGAGTGTTGGAGAGCTTTTGGAGGTAGGCTCCTTGAGCTCATTTTATGTTTTATATTATGTTAGATCTTAGTCTTGTTTTGTTTAAAATGTGTGTTGTTTTTTTGTGTGGCTATTTGTTGATTATGCTTGTTTTATTTTTTTCTCCATCCATCATATGGCATGATGGATTTTGGAGTTTGTGGGGGAAGAGAGAGGGATTTTCCCTCTCAAACCTCATGGCTTGATGGGCAAGCCATGTAGGATTTTTGTTACTCCCCTCAAATGGTTTGAGGTGGGGAAGGTGGTTCATATGGTTTGAACCCCCTTCCCCATTCTTGGAGAGGAAACCCATTGGGTTTGAAAATCCTCCCAAGAAGGATTTTGGTGAATGGGTGGAGAAATAAGGAGGGTTTGATGACTTTGGAGGAATAAGGAGGTTGTGGAGATTATTGTTTATGTGCAACCAATGTTGGCTACACTTTTGGCACTTGGAGATCTCTTTCTCTTCCCCATTTTGGAGGTAGAATATGGTTTCTCCTCCTTTTCTTTCTTTGCAAAAATTTGGGTTCATCTTAGTGTTTGGATTGTCTTGATGTGAAAAGTATAATGTGGTTATGTCTCCCTTTATCTTGTGCAAAGTTTGTGGAGGCTAGCTCTCTCTCCCATGGGCTTGGGGGAGGCTAGCATGTCTTCTAACCTTGGAAAGGCATGTAATGATGCCTAAAGGTTGGGTGGTTAAACAAGTTTTTTCCTTGTGTGGGTTCTTTGAAAGTTTTGAAGTTGGAGCTCAAGTGGAAGATAGTTGGAGTTACTTGTCATCATGGTTCTTCATTGTTACCTCTCATTGCAACCTTAAGAACATGGCTATGTGGAAATTTTCCTTTATCTTGTAAAATCCTTATTTTGTATTTGGTATTACTTGTAAACTTGAGTCATTTTTTCTTGAGAAATTTCCCTTCAATCTTGCAAAGAATCTTGTAATAAGGTTTCTTGAGTAGTTATGTATTTGGGTATATTTTGCAAATGTGAACTTAAACCCTTGAAAATGAAATCTTGTAAGATAGTTGAAAAAAAAATCTCTTAATAAGAATTGTTGGGGCTCCATTTTGAAGGAAAGTTGATTTATTGAAAAAAATTGTTATTTTTGATATAGATTTCCTTCTTGTTTAAAGAAAAAAAAAAGAAATCTGAAATATTTATTTAGCATTGCATTTGAAGAGGAAATTAAGCCAACATGAAGCTTAAGATTAACATTGTATGGAAAACATTATCCTTCTTGCTAGGTATCTCTCCTTGTAAATTCTTGTAATAGTATTGAATGGAATGGGACTAGTCTTGATTCTCCCCATGTGAGATTTAATGAGTTGTTTTTATTTATTTGATAATGAAATCATATATGTATGTGTTTGCTTTCTTCCAAGTTGTAATTATACTTAAGCCTTTTCTCTTTTGAACTATTCTACCACACACTTTTATTTTATTACTTAAATGAGTAAAATCATTTAACAAAGAAATATGTCAAGAAGTAAGTGTACTCCATCTTTTTACCATTGAACTAGTTCTTTTACCTTGTGTGAAGTGTAGTAATAATAATTAAAAAAATGATTTAATATAGTTTTTTTTTTTTTTTAATATTGGTAAATAGTTTTTGAAAGGGACTATACCCTAAAAAAGGAGGCCTAAAAGCCGGAATAAGAGAGAGGAGCGAGAGAAGGCATTTCCATACAAAGTAGAAGCAATGACACAAACGAGACTTAACAAAGAAAACAACGGCAACAAAAGCAAGAGCCTAAGCGGTAGTCAGGGACTACTTCTTGGCCGCAGATCAATACTCATCTTTACTTTTTCCAAGCATGGTACATACCCAGCGTGGTCATATGAGCTCCGTCTTATCGAGCTCCTCTCTGGTTCTTTTACTCTCTTTCTCATTGCCCCCAAAGTCATCGGGACACCGCTGAGTTGCGAAACACTTCTTGCATGTCCTTCGATGAATTCCTCTATGGCCCTGAATGCTTTAATATTATACTCATGCCTAGTCTTCGTTTTCCCAAGGCGGGAGTCGGGAGGTCGATTTTTGTATATTTCATCAAGTGCAGCTGTTGCCAATGCTCCCTTCTCCCTCAATGCTTTTTTGCCTTTTTGCTTAAAGATTTTTTACCTCATCCTTGGCAATTTAAGCTCACCTCTAAGGCCTCGATCTTCTAGAAGGGTTATCCGTTGGTGCCGCCCTAATGTTCGAGATCACGAGCAATGTCATCCAAAGGTTCATCCCCCTCAGCAGTAGACTCAAGGTTGAGTCTCCTAGAAGCCCTGGTGACACGTTTAGAAGTAGAGACAGTGTGGGTGGCAGGGGCAGCAGCAGGAGGAAAAGAAGGAGAAGCATGAGCAGCCTGCATGGGGGCATCAGCACCGGAGGCGGGGGCAGCAGCAGGGACAGCAGGGGAGACAGGACTGGCAGCAACAGAGCCCAAAGCCAGGCCGGGAGAGGAAGGGAGACCGGGGAATTTAATAAGGCAGTGCTTGTGAATAAGCAGAATAAGCCCTTGGTGAAGGGGAACCGCCCGGGTATGCTTCTGGAACTCCAAAATGGAGCGCTCAAGAGAGTTTAACAGATAGTGGGGAAAGCAAACCAACCTACTCCTACGAAAGTGATTCAAAAAGACAAGGTGCTTGGCGAGGACGATATGAACCCGCCTTCCAGGATATGTAGCGAATCATCATGCGGGTGACTTCATCATACGGAGAAGGAATTGAATTAACAAGCAGACCCGCGGTGTTGAATATAAGCTTCTCCTCCTCCTCCACAAATCTTCTCTCTTCAGCCTCTTTGATAACCCTCTTGTTGAAGAAGCGGTATCCTTCCAAGCTGAGGCCAGTCGCTTCGGCTATGAGTTCGTCATTAATAAGAATCTTCTGCCCTCCATAGTCGACCATCCTCTCATTCCAATCCTTGGCAAAGCGAACAGAGATGTTTTGATCATGCCCTTGCACTCTCTCCACAAAGTTGGTGAATCCACCAATACTAAGAATGTTCCAGAGCTCAGTGTTATCTTTCCAGTCAGGGTCTGCACACGGCTCAATCTGGCAGGGAGGCCCTCCCATCTTCACAAGGATGTGCTGGTTACAACAATTTTCAAAATACCTTTGGGCGTTGAGAGTGATTCGTTTCTCGCCGTTGCGGGTCGCATAAAAATGGGAACTGTAGCCGTTGGTCCTCCCACGAACGGCTGTAGGATTGCCGATCTGAGTCTGCGTGAAGTCGCGCGTGAAAACCCTTATCCTGTCAGCTTTCACCTTGTAGTTATCTTCGGTTTTCGCGGAGCTTGGCAACCGAATATCAACAGCTATTGTACTTCCCGCGTGCGCTGTTTTTAAATTTAGACGGCTCCACTTGAAGTTCCTAAACAAAATCTTGCCATCATTTGGAGTAGATATCATATGCCACGCCAAATAAACTAAAACAGCACCTGTGGAAGAATTTATGGATTTCCTCCAAAGATTAAAGCATATCTTTAGAGATTGTTTGCGTGTGAAGGTCCGCATGTATGCTGTTGTGAAGCTGATTAGGGATACTATCATTATCCCAAATAGTGAAATTTATATTAATGCCATAATTGGCCATTGCATCAAATACCATTACCTTCCACTGTAAGTATGTATGATTCGATCTTTGTTGAAGGTATGTGATGCTTATGGACTCGTAAAATCTTTGATATTCCAGCTAGGAGAAGAGGACCTGATTAAGCGGTTAATAATATTAAGGGAGTCCCCTTCAAAATGAGGTTACGGATATTTTGGGTCCGAGCAACCTCTCAAACCCCGAGAACAGAGATAAAGTTCGCAAAATGATTGGTTTGGATTCCCATTTTTCCAAAGCATATGCACAATCAAATTACCTTTATGGTCCCGTATTGCTCCTCCTCCAAGTGTTGTTCGGGGTTCCCCTTAGAGGCACCATCAAAGTTCGACTTGAACCAATTGGATTCGGGGGATGCCATTTGACCAAAGATCTATCCACACTATTCCCGGGTTGCTCCATACCACGAAAATGAAAAATGATTTAATATAGTTATATTCCATAACTAAATTACATTTCCATAAAGTTACTTATCAATTTCTTATATTTACCTATACTTTGATTTATTAGTATCCATATTTTATTATATGTTATGTTCCATATATTACCAAAAAAATAAAAAAATAAATATTGGAACTTTATATATTATAATATAAATATACTATAGTATATTACTAAAGAAAAATGTGGTGAATAATGGAGGGAGGGTAAAACCCTCCCCATATCCCACACACCACACCAGCAAAATGCCTCCATTGAAAAGAAAACCCATGATCATTTCAAACCCGCCACTCTTTTTGCAAATAGATACAGGGTTTTTACTATATTATTGGTGTTGAGGCACTTTGTGTAGGAATGGTAAATTAAATAAAAAAGGGGGTGTGGGTAAATATATTTAATGGGGGTGAATTTATTTAAGAATGGGTAAATATATTCAATGTGGGTAAATTTATTTATTTGGGGTGAATTTATTTAAGTACGGGTAAATTGATTTAATGGGGATGAATTTATTTAAGAATGAGTAATTATATTTCAATGTGGGTGAATTTATTTAAAGGAGATATATATTTAAATGTGTGTGAATTTATTTAGGAGAAAATTATGAAAGTATGGGTAATTGTATTTAAGTGTGGGTGTTTTTATTCAAATGGGGTAAGTAAATATTAGTGGTTGCCCTTAGGTAAGTATGTAGAATAAATTAATTATTTAATGTGTTGGGATTACCTTTGGGATGATTAAATATTTCTTGGGCCATAATAAATTTATTAAATAAAATATTTTGTTTAATAAGGTGATGTTAATTCTTAGGGTTAAGAGAGGATTGGTGTTAATGGTTCATAAATAAATAAATAATAAATTAAAAAAAAATTTACCCAAATTTTTAGTGACTTTTGGTGTATTTTCTGGTGTCCCGAGGCGGGGCATTACAAAATTCAACTCTTCTCTTATTCAATAGGTATTCTCATACTTTTAGATCCCTTTTTCCGAGTTTAACAATCTGCAGTTCCTTGAGACATATCACTACCTACTAATCCTAATTTTTGCAACCTTTCTAACATCACCTTCTATAAATCCTCTTAAAACTCATTTAGCAACAAAAGAACCAAAATGAATCATTATGCATATAATGATACATAGCATATCATTCAATTAGTCATTCAAACAAGTTGGATGAAGAAAATCAACTAAATTCGATCATTTAGGCTTGTAATTTGACACCTTTCTAAAGACTAGGAAACCTTCAAAGATGGAATCTTGGACCCAAATTCTAAAATTAGTTTATACAATAATTGATACATAATTTCCAATCTCTTTCCATTCCAAAGCAATCATTAAGTTAGATGGAATCACAATAAATGGTCAATTTGACTTCCTTTTGCAAAAATTTCCCCTTAAGCATCTTAAGAACAATGCTCCTGGTGAGTTCATGGTTGGAGAAATCCACAAACATATAATACAAAGTACAATCACTTATAGAACCCATCTAGATCTTCAAGGTGTGGGGTAAATGATTTGGCTCAGCTCCAAATGTAGATACTCTTTCCTCATCATCGCTCATTCTAGGCTTAATCCTTCCTACCAGTCTTGTCCAAGATGAAATTTTGGCATATATTTTGCCACAAGAGAGGTTCATCCCAAAACAAAATCACCTTTTGAAGTACCCATTTGGGCCTTTACTCTACATGATAAGTTTCAATATAAGTTTCTTTAGCAATATTTGTCATATATCACTCTTCTAGTCTCAAATTAGGTCTCTTTTATACACCTACAACGATCTAGAAATATTGTCATCAATTTCTACTATATGAAATTCCTTTAATAAAATTTATTCTCAAATATGACTTAGGGACATTTGTGTATTATTTATTGAAATTTTCATATCTTGATCTTGAATTTAAGCATCTCAATTTGAATGATTCTATAAACCATAGGTAGGGTTTCTCTTCTACCCGACATAGTTAAATTTTCTATAACATGATTTATAAAAATTTCAAGACATGAACTTTGGAGGTTTTGTTCACCTTATAAACCTGATGGACTTGATAGTAGAGATTAATGAGTCCCAAAAGTGTGAAAATTTTCTAAGGTTTAATTGTTTTGCCCTTGAAAATAGGGTTTTCTAGCATCATAAGGTATTTCCTCAACTTACATTCAAAATACTAAATTTACCTAATCCCTAAAGGTACAATGGTATTAGTACACATGATATACCTTTCTCTATATCACTATCTTCAAAATTCAATTCAATTTTTCTTCACCAAATGACAGAGTTGAGTCAATTTTACCCTTTCCATAGTCTGCTATAGGGTTTCTCAAAATTTTCCAAACAATAGTCATAGGAAAATGGTGAATACACTTTTAAAACATCTTTGATGACTTGAGAATTATCATGGAGTCTCCTTCAAACTTAGATGGTGATCATACTTGAATTTTTCATCAACTCGTTATTAGACTTTGAATGTTACAATCATACCTCATGGATGTTAGAAATTTCATGAACACACTTCAAGAAGCTTTAAAACTCTTAAATGATTTCATCACCTCATAAACCTTCATTCTTGTATAAATGGGCTTGAACAACTATCATTGTCTGATTTGACTTCAATTTATCTTTCATAGAGCTTTAACCATATTTGAGACTTCTCATGTAACCATTAGACATGACATAGCTCAAATTTTGAGTTTGACAGGCTTGTGGTTGACCATGAAACTAGATTTTCCTAGCTAACTTCAAAACTTGACTATAGACTCCTAATTCCAACACACATAGAAACTTTTAAGTCCTCTCACTAACTTGAATCAACGTGATAAAATGTTTTTGCTAAATTTCCTTCATACTCACACTTAGAGCATACCTAATTTCTTTGTGAATGATATGAGACAAATGACCAATACCGCCACATCTCATGACCTTTTTCATCTCTTGCACAGTATTTAATGAAATGAAAACACCTTCAATGACTTCATGAACTTATTATCTTTTAGTCTTAGATCACAAATATTTAAGGGCTACGCACTTGTCTAATTTAAGATTCACTTTTAAACTTTTCAAGTCTTTGACTCTATGTTTTATTCTTTACAAAAGTGATAGAGTTTGATTAGTTACTAATCATGGTATCTTCCTTGAGTAGACATATACTTGTCCACCGATCTTCCAAGATCCTTCACCCTTCTCCTCATTGATGAAAAATATCTTCAACATATTATAAGGCATACCACAACTTCATAGCTTCATTTTCTTACATTGATTATCATGAAACTAGACATTTGATTCTTAAATTGTCAATCATACTAAGAACCACTTATGATTGAATATTACAATAACATTTGTATAACCATGACATTTGTCTGCACATTCTTCATAGCAAGGAAAAATAAATAAGAATGGGACAAACCTTGACATTCTTGACATTTCTTTATGACTCTACTCAAGACTAATATGGATAACATAGACAAATATGACATTCTTAAAGCTATATGTACTCACTTATATAAGAACATGAGAACTTCTCACAACTACTATGCCAACTAAAAATATAGCTCTCTTGTTCCAATAAATTAGACCTCTTTTGTGAATGGTAAGATGCAGATATACTTGTTAGAAGAACAATGGATTGAGGGGGTGAATAAGTCCTACAAATTTCTTATTCAATTTTAGATTTTCTTATTAAACTATAAACCATTCATCCATTCATTAATGTGTGCAAATAATCATACAACATACATTCAAATAACCATGAGCAAGAGAGAGAACACCATAACACAATATATAAGTGGGAAACCCTCAAGGGGAAGAAAACCCACTAAAAATTCTGATTATATTACTCAAATCAAAATTATTTAGTGAAGCAAGTCCTACAAATTTCTTATTCAATTTCATATTTTCTTATTAAACCATAAACCATTCATCCATTCATTAATGTGTAAAAAATCATACAACATACATTCAAATAACCATGAACAAGAAGAGAACACCATAACACAATATATAAGTGGGAAACCCTCAAGGGGAAGAAAACCCACTAAAACTTCTGATTATATTACTCAAATCAAAATTATTTAGTGAAGCACTAACTTCACAAGGAGCACCAACCCTACAAGGAGCACCAACCCCTAGTTTAGTGAAGCACCAACTCCACAAGGAGGCTACAACCCCCTAAGATGATCAAGAACCCACTCAACCACCTTTGGATTAACATATATGATGTCTTTATTGCTGAAAAAAAATGATTGAGATCACTTATTCACCTCACACACCTTCAAACCCTTGTTTAAAACCTCATTCACCTAGCTCACTCTTTCACATAATTTCACAAAAATTCTTAGATTTAAAATCAAGCACACACACTCTCTAACATTTCTCAACCTCTTTCACACAGTTCTCAATTTTTAATCAATGCCTTCATAACTATTACAAACACACACATGGGTCACACTTTCTCCCTCTCTTAGAAATATTTCAAATTTGAACTCAAACCATTGCTTTATACCATTCTCATCTCATAAACATAAATAAATTAAGTATCCCTCATTTATTTATACCAATAAATCTTAAAAAATCTCAATACATTTGTTAAAAAATTCACATTTGGCCCATATATTACTATCATTCCCAAAACCACTAAACATGCACAAAACTAGCTCAAAACCCCATCACTTGGATGAGCTAAAATAAAAATGTCAAAAACATGATTATTAAAGCTCAAAAATTCATCACAAATGTGTAATATAACATAAAAACATCATCCATGGTTGTTAATTATCTTTCACCAATCAAATTATTCATAACACAACCCAAAAGGCTCATATCCTTCACCAAACATCTACTTCCAGGACCTTTCTTCACCTTTAGACCTCAAAAAAATTAAATAGTAACTCAACTATGGTGTATATAAAATCATTGGAATCATCAGGACCTGTAGATTACATACAGTCACGTTATAGCTCATGAAACATCTATATGTGCAAACCACACAAACTTTCCCTTACGCAAATTGAGCTACCCGGAAAATAGTTTTAAAAAATCAACTAGTTTTTTCCTTCTGTCACTTTCAAGACCTCTAGTTCCTTCACTAGGAAAAAAATTCATCCCTCTTCACTCTAAAACTAAGAGAAAGCATCAAACACTCCATTACATGCATCATATACCTAAATCTTTTAGCCTTGAGTAATTGTGTCCTAAAAAAAACATCATTCTTATTCACAAACTAATATGGATGACCCATCCAATATCATCATCAAAAGATATAAAATTATATCAATTGAAATACCTTTGAATCCTATTTCCATAATATATCACATTTCCTTCCAACTCCAAGTGGAAGGCCTTCAAGCAAGCCAATCTCTAAACTACTCCTCGAACTACCCCAAAATTACGTTTTGACAGTCTTCATAAATAGGAGAAATTTTACCTCTATAAGTCAACCATGATATGAAACCATAATATAAAACAATTAAAATTCTTATTATAAAAACAATTTTAATTTATTTTGTAACTCCTTTGGACAACCTTGTCTCAAACTCGAACTTATTCAAAACTTTCCTTTCAGCGTCTCCACTAAATACCACATACTATATCACACATTTATAGAAACATGGAGGAGTCCTATAAATGATATAATCATCATACTAGAAAAAAATCAATTCTTGGAACTTATCAAACAAATATCTCCTACCGCTTTCAAGCTAGGGTTTCAAGCACACAAAAAATTGTTTACCTTTTAACATTCATTCATAAAAATGTGACAATGAAATGACCTCATTTTTTATGAAACCTTATTATTTAAATGTATAAATATCCTTTAAATCCACAAGTTCCCATGTAAATCAAAAATTCATGGTGTCCATTAGAAGGTGGAATTCGAGATGGAAACCACCTTTTTAAACCCGTTTCACCAAAAACAACTTATCTTGCAACATATTCTTCAGAATGACTCCAATTTTTTTCAAAACTTTAGGACACCCTTTTGCATCATCTCTAATCATCATCATGTCTCAAATAGGTATCCATATTCTCATACTATATCATTTTCATGACTATCCCTTAGGGTTTTACATGGTTTAGGCTAGAGTCAACTAAAATAACACTATAACTCATCATGAAACCTCTAAAAAGGTCCTAAAAACCTTAATACATCATGAATCACTCACCTACATGTATCCATAATCTCACATGACTCTACAAATCATCCTTATGCCACTAAGAATCTAGACCTAGTCTAGATGAGCATCCGACTCTTGAAACTTCAACATGTACTTGTACCCTTAAAATCATGTGAGTTCTCAAAACTCCCAAAAATTATCTCCATGCTTCTACCATTCTCCTTAAGCCACCAAACAACTCAAATCACCATGCTCCATCACATAGGCTAGTTAGGTCACCTAACTAGGCTTTCTAGACCAAGCCAATATCACTAAATCAACTCATGCCATTATGCTAACATCTGAAACACCATGTCATCATCCTAATAATCATTTTTGACTCTAATCCATCATCTTTTACATATTTTTTTTACATTAATGTGCTTAAAACACAACATGCCAATCATCTCCCCTTTATCATTGATGGAAAACACATGTAATATTCTCCCCCTTTTACATTAATGAAAAATACCTGTATTTGCATGATATTCACCTTTCTATGCTTCATAGGGTCATCTATTTGGTTAGAAAAATAAACCAAAATCATCAAATTAAGCATACAAACTTGATTTTCCTTCATCTTGACCTGATTTGAACTCCCTTGAATAAATTAAAAACTAAGCTCCCCTTGGGAAATATCATACACATCATCCATACATACCAAAAAGAATGAACATAGCATCATTTTTCTTCTTCTTGAATGATAAAAACTTCAAGGCTTTATATAAGCATGCAAAATTTGACATTAATCACTACAATTTTTTTCCCTTCTTTCTACATCATGAAAACATTGTAGAACACCTTAAGACAATTCATATAACTTGTGAACATGCAAAGAAACATGAATTGAAGCCAAAGATCATCATCTATACCTCTTTCTTGTCATATCTTAACTTGTCAATGCTCAAACTAGACTAGTTTCTTGCACATCTTGACTTTTCACACCATTGAGGACTAAGTTCCCTAACCATAACCTTTAGTGCATTTTGAACCAACTTTACCATTCCTTATAAGCTCAAGAAACCTATGAAAATATTCTTATGGCTCCCCCTAGACTCATACCATCTCACTCTAGTAGAAAAACACAAAACTTGGCTCCTTACCTTGTATAGAAGCCTTGAAGATAGGCAAACACTTCCACACAGGTCCTAAAGTTGCTTCTCGGTATTTTCAGTCTCCTTTCATGCTATTTGAACCTTATAAATACAATCACACATTTCCTCTTGTCATACACTTGTACACACCATTATTCACCATACAAGCTTGTCTTGTTGAAGATCCATGCTTCCCTTTATCTTGAAGTTCCTTTACAAGCCCGTGGCATACCATATACCTTTCTACAATACCCATTTCAACTAGTAACATGTAATATTAATTTTTTAACATCATGATGAAATAATTTTTTTCAAGTAACCAAACTATATACCTTTTTATCACCATATCTTTTCAAAATAAACTACTCTAACCACCTTGCACACCCTAGATGATGAAAAAAGAGTCCCCCTTATCTTGAAGGTACCTCACGGACTATATAGCTTCACATTTTGGAGAAAAACAATCATCTATGGTCATAACACATACATACTTACCTCATTTAGCAACCATGACTAGTGCTTCATTACTCATATAACTCTATCTTTTTGAGATGGAGCCGACTTAAGATTCTTCTCAACATGAGTTACTATAGAGAATCACTAGTCCTTCATTGCCTAAAAAAAATTAAACATCTAAACTTTGATAACTAAAGCAACTTCAACCAATAAAATAATACCTTGGTCAATTTCTTGCACAATTCTATGTTATACTTACCTTCATAGTCTTCATGGTATCTAATAACCCCGGTAGATACCCCATACATTTGATCAAGAATTAAATAATCTTCGCTTATCTAAATACACTACTTCACACCTATAGAATGTCGGATGTTCTTCAAACAATCTTGTCATAGTCATCTTGGATTGAGTCTTACCTGCAAAGAAGTATCATTCACTTTTATAAATATCCTATAGGAATATGGAACACCTTCTAGAGAAAAAATTATGCCCGCCTAACTTCTTGGCCCACATATTCACCTGTAACAGCTCATACCAAGCTCTGAGCTCACTTTAACTTCATCAAATGATGAAATTTAGTCACATACTTGGGTTAATGGTGCCTTCATTGATTTTCTAGATGCAAGCTTGTGTCATTCATAGATTTGAAACCTCGGACCACCTTCTTATACCTTCAATGAATCAAGTTAGCAAGTATACAAGCCTTAAATCCTTTATATCTATCCACTATAACAATCACATTTTCCCGTGCTTTTCTTCATCATTGATGCATTGATCTGAATTTCAGTAGTTGAAATTGATTATCAACATTATCAAGATCAATGTAATGACACAAGACAACCTTTGATGATAAAATTGCATGTTAGAGCCTTTATCCCACTTTTTCTTCTCCATTCATCTTGCACATGCTACTACCCATGTATGTATTCTTTTCAACTATAAATTTTGACTTATAATTTATTAAAAAACCAAGAATCATTTTAAGTACCCATTTTTCTCTTTATCCTCTATACTAAAATTCACAAATGATTTTCTTCACACAGATTTATAGAACCCTCTATCTTTATATTCATAATTAAGTCTTTACGTGTTACTTACTATTTCACTCTAGATTGTTAGATTTTCCAATTGACCAAAGTCATTTTATGGCTTGATTCCTTTTGATTCTTAATGTAGATCAAATGTTTATACTTTTTTACAACTATTGGCCTTCAAATCCATCATTTACTCCTTCACACATATATTTTCCTTCATACCACTTCTTATTATCTCCTAGAACCCAGCTTAAGATGGAGACAACTCAAAGTACAAAAATTTTGGTTACAAGTTCTCAATCGTTTCCAAAAATGTTGTATCAATACCTTCCAATGTCGTAATGCGAACTCATATTTTGGTTATAAAGCGATAAACCATAGACACTTACTTGTATCCTCTTTAGAATGATTTCAATCACCTTCCATGAACCTTGCCTCAAAACACCTTGTGATGATGGTCTAATCAAGTCATCATATTTTATGAATCACACCCTCTTCATTTATTCTTCATGAGGCATTAGTATTCTTAACACCATGGTGAACATAACACAAAGATACGTGACCCAAAATATTAGGAATTAGAAAACTCTTGAAGACAATAGAGACCCTTTGATGAACATGCATGCTCTAAGATATTTTGGTCCCTTTTTATAAACCATTTGATACCATTACATATCTTCACACACTAATTATACTCTTAGAAATAATAAAAACATTCCATGCTCGGACTCGAGATCATGACATGGCATAATTTTGACCAAAAACAACTTTGAAAGAAACTATTCTTCGATTAACAAATTAGTTACAAAAAAGTGTCTAGGCATCCTCTAACCATAATTTGAAATACTTAATATAATACTTTAGAAGGATTTCATCACTAATGTACCAAAAAAATGATAGATATAGAATCAATATCTTTTTGAAGGACTTTATGAAGACCTCAAGCTCATATATACACACTTTGACTTACAAGGACAACACAAATGTAGATCATGACTTCATAAACTTAGAAAATTTTGAAAAAATGTACACATTTACATGAATTGAACAACAAAGAAATACCACAAAAAAATTTCAAACCATGACAACATACCTTGACAGCTTGGAGCAATCATTCTTCAACTAAATCATCACCCTTTCTCTAATGCTTCATATAGACCATTATGTCTCTAAAAGCTTAATAGAGAGATAATATTTCATGGTGGGTCTAGAAGAAAATACTTGAAAAGTTCCCATGCCCTCTTAAACACCTAAAATTATCCTTATACTCCTTGTTTTTTATATAAACTCTGAACCATCCCTTGTCTTGCATTCACATCAGCTCTTGGTGGACCATTTTTATTTCTTCTAGGATTTCATATCCTTCCTTGACTTTAAACTAGTATGCAATATAGACCCCTAAAATCATATCTCTTGCATTTTAGGACATTGAGATATCTGATTTTTATTTGAGAAACCATAGTGACACTCTCTAGAAACATGAACAACTTCATTACAACTGAAACACATAATTGAACTCTTACCTTTGTAGCCCTCAACTTGACTAGGTGGATCATACAAAAAGTCTAACAACATGGTATCTTTCATGGAAATTGTACTACAATACATGATTATCTTTCTCACTCCTACTATCCCTCTAAGGATGATCATTCTAAGAAATCCTCCTACACTTCTTAGTTCTATGACCAAAACCATTACAAGTGAAACAATAACCATTAAATTATCTTTCATACCTTGAAGCATTTGGATCCCTTACTAATTTTTTCTTCACATTGTCTTTAGTGAAGATCTCTTTATTTCCATCCTTGATACTTGGTTCTCCATCCTTATTTCTTGGAACATTATCTTCTTGAATCTTCTCCTTTCCCATTGAGGTCATCACTAAACCCTAAACCTACTCTATCACCTTCGATCTCTGTTTCCCAAGAAGATCATCAAGATCCTTGGCACTTTTCTCAAATTTATGAAAAGGACATGGTTTTCTTACTAACCTATAACAAAGGTTCATTTTAAGAGACCTATGGGGAATTGAAGGTGGAAAAACTGTCGAATATCCCCATAACCACTTTCATGAAAATAGTGAATTTATTGGGGTTTGTGTGTAACATTTTTCCTAAAAAAATTTCATTTTCAAATCTCCTTCATGTTTTTGCATCCTCCTATCGTAAAAACAACATAGGATTTTAACGCATCAATAACCTCATGTCATGCGTCAAAAATTCCTTCTGTGTCAAAAATCTCCTATCGTGCATCAATAACCTTCCTGATAACAGTTCACGATACTTGATATGTTAGTACCTCAGTAAGCTTGTAGTAAGTTACTAGTATAGTACTTGATGAATTACCCAATTTTATATAGGATTAGTTTTCAATGGTAGGTGAAGATGAACCCTAAAAAAATTATACTGGAAATTTTAGGCGAACAGGACATTGACCTGTTCCAAAAATTCACCATTTCAAATTTTCCTAAAATGGAATTTTTGCCAAATTATGAATATTTTCCACTAAAAGATCCCTTCCTCTAACAATTTTTCACTTAGGAACTCTACATCCTCTTCAAATTTTGTGCACATGCTCTCTTTATATTACAAACTTGTGACTATAAACTTACCTTTTCTTCTAGCATCATAATTGACTCATTGAGCTTGCTTGTTTCAGACATATGCTTTTCTTCTAGATCATGAATATTATTTTCATACTCTTTGAACTAAGAACTCAACTTATTGTTCTTATTTTTAGTATGCCTTAACTCATTTTGGATAAAATCTAGATCATATTCAACATCATCTTCTTATTCCTTAGAATCTCTACAATAACCTGATATAAAATCACCTAATAATGAAGAACCATCATTATAAGATATCATGGCATATTTAGTCATGAAAAACCTCATTTCCAACATCTTCATGATCAGATTCAGACTCAAAATTTGAAACACCACTACTAGCATCAGATAAGCAATCATCTTCCTTTGTGTAAAATATTATTTTTCCCTTCTTCTTATAGTCAAACCTCTTAAAGTTCTTCTTACCTTTACTAAACTTATGATTCTTCTTGTCATGATCATCCTCATGCTCTTCATCACCTTCCTTTTCATGCCTATGAGGACACTTAGCAAAAAAGTGACCTACTTCACCACAATTAAAACACTTAAATGGAAGTTTACCTTTGTACTTACCTGATCCAACATTCAATCTCCTAGCCACCATTGTAAAGAGTTCTTCATCATCAATTTCAGGAGCATTATCATCACCTTTGGCCTTCTTTCATTTGGTATTCATTTCAGATTTGAAAGCTATCTCTTTCTTAGCTGGTTTGGAGTCAACAACCCTCATCTCATAGGTAGTCAAATTCCCATGCAACTCATCCATTTTCAAAGTAGTCAAATCCTTGGCTTATTCAATAGCAAACACTTTGGAATCAAACTTAGATGTTGTATATCTCAAAACCTTTGAACTAAAAATTATTCCTTTACACAATTATGTCAACGCTAATAAAATATGTAACAATAGACTCATCATCATTCATTTTTAGTCCTTCAAACTGATTTCTAAAAGTTTACAACTTAGAAATTCTTACCTTGGAGTCTCCTTCATACGAACTTGAAGTTTCTCCCACATAGCCTTGGATTATTAGTAATGCATAAAATTCACAAGCTTAGATTCACCTAGACCACACATGATAGCATTCATAGCCTTTGAATTATCACTACACAACTTCTTATCTACATTACTAGTTGGTGGAGTAACAAGAGTAGTATAAAAAGCTCCACCGCTTTCCAAATATAAAACCCTAAGGACATGATGTGAGTCCTTATCCTTAAACTCAAAAAGCATAATTCACTCCATCAAAAATGGTTCCTTACTCGTAGAAGAGCCACTCTGTTAAGTCACCATTTTTGCTTTAAGGATCTCCTTTCAAGTGATTAAAATTCTCCAAAAGGACCTACTCTGATACCAATTTTGGAAGCACAATGGACTAAGAGGGGGTGAATCATTCCTAAAAATTTCTTATTCAATTTCATATTTTATTATTAAACCATAAACCATTCATCCATTCATTAATGTGTGCAAAGCATCATACACCATACATTCAAATAACCATGAACATGAGAGAAAATGCCATAACACAAGATATATGTGGTAAACCCTCAAGGGGAAGAAAATCCACTAAAGCATTTAATTATATTACTCAAATCAAAAGTATTTAGTGAAGCACCAACTTCACAAGGAGCACCAACCCTATAAGAAGAACCAACCCATAGTTTAGTAAAGAACCAACTCCACAAGGAGGATAAAACCCATTTAGATTATCAATAACCCACTCAACAAAATTTGGATGAAGATCTCTGATGTCTTTGTTGCTACAATAATTGATTGAGATCACCTATTAAGCTCACACACCTTCAAACCCTTGTTCAACCCCTCATTCACCTAGATATCTCTTTCACACACTCTCTAACATTATTCAAAATATTTCACACTTCCTTATCTCAGAATTAACTCATTCATAACCATTACAAATACACACATGGGTCGCACTTTCTCCCTTTCTTAGAACTAGTTCAAATTTGAACTCAAACCTTTTCTTTATACCCTTATCATATCCTAAACATAAATTAATTTGGTCTAACTCCCTTATTTTAACCAATACATCTTAAAAACATCTCAATAAATTCATTAAAATGTTCACATTTGACCCATATAGGTCAACCATGACCAAAACCACTAAACATGCACAAAACTAGCTCAAAACCCCATCACCTAGATGAGATAAAACCACAAATGCCAAAACCATGATTATTTGGGATAAAACATTCATCAAACATGCATAATATAACATAAAAAAATCATGTATTTTTGTTAATTATCTTGCACCAATCAAATTATTAATAACACAACCCAAAAGGCTCATATCCTTCACCAAAAATCTACTTCAAAGACCCTATCTTCACCTTTGGAGCTCAAAACCATACAAGAACAACTCAACTATGGAATGTAACCACTAATTGGAATCCTTATTACTTATAGATCCCATCCATGCATTTTATATATCATGAAACATCTATATGTGCAAACTACACCAACAATCCTCTTTACCAAATTAAGTTGCCCAAAAATAAGTTTTACAAACTCAACTAGTTTTCACCATTGTTTTCACTTTAAATAACTCAAAATTCCTTAAATAGGAACAAAATTCATCCATCACCACTCTCTAGCTGATATCAATATGGAAAAACACCGATATCAATACACTAGATCTTCATTGTATTTCCTTTGTAAAGCACTAAATAATAATATTGGCCATTTCTTGGTGGACATAACCCACACTGGGTGAACCACGTTAAATTTGGTGTAATCTTTCTCTTGTTTATTTTATCTTCTAGTTATTTCTACATTGATTTCTTGTATGCTTTATCTGATTATACATCTATGCAACACTGTTATATGGTTTAAACCCCAACAACCAAAACCACTAAACATGCTCAAAACTAGCTCAAAACCCCATCCCTGGATGAGATAAAACCACAAATGCTAAAACCATGATTATTTAGGATAAAAATTCATCAAACATGTATAATATAACATAAAAACATCATGCATTTTTTTAATTAGTTTGCATCAATCAAATTATTAATAACACAACCCAAAAGCTCATATCCTTCACCAAACATCTGCTTCAAAGACCTTGTCTTCACCTTTGGAGCTCAAAACCATAAAATAACAACTCAACTATGGAATTTAACCACTAATTTGAATCCTTATTACTTATATATTCCATCCATGCATTTTTATATATCATGAAACATCCATATGTGCAAACTACACCAACAATCCTCTTTACCAAATTGAGTTGCCCAAAATACGTTTTAAAAATTCAACTAGTTTTCACCATTTTTTTCACTTTAAAGAATTAAAAATTTCTTAAATAGGAACAAAATTCATCCATCATCACTCTATAGCTGATATCAATCATCAAAACTCTATTAAATGCATCATATACCTCAATCTTTTAGCTTGAAGCAATTTTGTCCTAAGAACCAAGTATCCTTCATCTTCACAAACCAAGATGGATGACCCATAAAATATCATCATCAAGAGACAAAAATTATATCTATGGAAATACCTATGAATCCTCTTTCTATAATATATCATATTTTCTTCTAACTCTAAGTGAAAGCCCTTCAACCAAGCTAATCTTTGAAATTGCCCACAAACTTCCTTTTGACCGGTTTTCATAAATAAGACACACTTTTCCTTCTAGAAGATAAACTATGATCTAAAACCATTATTAAAAAAATTCCAATTCCTATTCTAAAAAAAAATTCCATTTATTTTGTAACTCCTTTGGACAACGTTATCCCAAACTAAACTTATTCAGAAACATGCCTTTTTAGGTGGGGTCCATTTGACACCACATACTCTATCATACCTTTTTAGAAACCTTTAGGAGTCATATAGATCTTCAAATCATCCTACTAGCATAACCAATCAATTATGTACACTTATGAAGTAAATATTTCCTACCGCTTTCAAGCTAGGGTTTCAAACACACAAAAAGTTGTTTACCTTCTTAACATTCATTCGTAAAAATGTGACGATGAAATGATATCATTATTTTGTAAAACCTTATTAGTTAAATTTAGAAACATCCGTAAAATAAAAATTTCCCATGTAAATCACAAAATTCATGGTGAGAATTAGAAGGTGGAATTTGAGTTGGAAAACACCTTCTTCTCAACTCTATTTCACCAAAAACAACTTATCTTACAAAATATACTTGAGAATGACTCCATACTTTTTACCACACCTTTGAGAAACCCCTGTGCATCATCTCCAATAATATTCATGGCTCATATAGGTCTCCATCTTCTCAATCCATCTCATTTGCATGACTAACCTTGGAGTTTTGCATGGTTTAGAATAAGATCAACTGAACCAACATTATAACTCATCATGAAACCTCTCCAAAATTTCCTAACAACCTTAATACATCATGAATCACTCACCTACATGAATCCATGGGCTCACATGGCTCTATAATTCCTCCTCACGCCACCAAGCACCTAGACCTGGTCTATATGAGCACCGACTCTTGAAATTAAACTTGTATCTACACCTTGAAACTCATGTGAGTACCTAAACACTCCCAAAACATGATCTCCATACTACTACCATGCTTCTAAAGAAACTAAGAAACTCAAATCACCATGCTCCATCACTTAGGCTAGCTAGGTCACCTGACTAGGATTGCTAGACCAAGCCAATCTCACTAAATCAACTCATGCCATCATGTCAAAACCTGAAACACCATGTCATCATCCTACTAAGAATGATCTGAATCTACTCCATCATCCTCTTTTTCATTAATGGGATTTTCATCAATGAAAACACTTAGAACACAACATGCCAATAATGCTTGCACATTTGGAGACTTAACTTTGGCAACATATACCTTGTGAATTAATATTCACACTCTTCTTTGCCAGGACACTAAAGAAAGAATTCAAAGAACTTATTCAGACTCAACATGTAAAAAAACCTTAAGAAAGAATAAATAAACATACATTTTCACTTTTGTAGCATTGTACAGACCTTGATCGGTAGTTTTAGATGGTGATGCATTTCCAAGGACACTCTATGCTTCCTTTAGATGATTCATGTGTCCTATAAGTCTAGAGAAGACACACACTTTCTTATTAGATCACTAAAATAATAGATAGTCATCAAAAGAGCTCAATGAATCTTTATTCTCTCTTTTTTTTCCTTTGAGACCTTCTCATTATTCTTGGATGTCCCTTTAGGCATGAAAATTTCATCACCTATATCTTCATCTTTTGTTTGAAGTACTAAAAACATATGTGATGCCTCTCATTCACTTTCTCTATCACACTTTGGGGTAAAAGTTCATCATGACTAGTACTAGGATTGTTTTCTTCCTTTTTAGCTTGATCGATACTTTTAGATGTTTTGCTTGAACTAGGATCTCCTGTGACTATCCTTGATTGCTTCTTATTTCCATCATCTATAAATAATATCTCTTTTCGTATACCTTACCTCTTCACACCTAGAGTTAATTTCTTGACTTTGTACTTATGCTCAACATCCTTCTTTCTTGTGACTATCTCAAGTCATATTGAATTATTCTCACCTTTAGGATTTTTTTCATCTTAGACATGTTCTTGAATTACCCTTTGAATGTATGAAGCCTTTTGTTGTATTTAGGATATTCATTTTGATAGAAATTAATTACAAAATGTCCAATTCCATGGCAATTGAAACACACAAGATAATTCTTACCTTTAGGATCTTCATTCATCTAAATTTCACTATATGATTCATAGAGACAATACCTAGTTGTGTGAACCTTCTCTTGATATTTGAAGCATAATTTATTCCTTAATCTCTCATCTCTTCTATCCCTCCATGGATGATCATCTTTGACATGATTCCTTCACTCCTTAGCTCTATGTCCAAAGTTATAAAAAGAAAAGAGATATCCATTCAAGTTTATGTCATACATGGATGTGTTTATTTGTCTAATTGATTTATACCTTCTTGATCTTATCTATTTGGCATGCTTCATGGTTACTTGTATTCTTAAACTACCCTTGTCATCTTCACTCTTCTCCATAGGATCTCATTTTAAGCATAGTCTTGTCTTTTCACCTGCTACTCTTAGATTTCCAAAATTCCATGAATAACTCTAGAGATCATTTATAATTTTCCATACATCTTTAACCCGTCATTGCTTCTTCTAGATCAAATTTCAAGGATTTCAATTCTTATTCATATCCGAGGCAAGTTTGTTCTTTGTCATTTAAGGCTTTTGTTACATTCTCAACTTGATATTCCATCTCTTTAAAGGCTTGACCATGATCAATTTCTATACGCATTTTTTATTCTTTCAATTCATGAATAAGGGACTTAACATCTCAAACTTCCTATTAAGAACCAATTCAGCTAATTTATCCATGATTTTCTTCAAGGATCTCCTCCAAGTTGTCAAAATTGTTCCAAGAGGACCTAGCTATGATACCAATTGTTGGAAATAACAAACATTGAGAGGGGAGGGGTGAATCATTGCTTCTCAAAACTTTGAAAACAATTCATAAACTTAGAAAGTTATTCATTCTTAATAAAACTTTACCACGAGAGAATAAATGCATTAAACCATAAGTAAATAATAATCAAGCACACATGAATACAAATTTTTATGCGTGAAACCCTTCAAGGGAGAAAAAATCACTGAAATCAATACACTATGTGGAAAATTTTCCTATAAAAGATTACAGATATTTCAATTTTTTTGAGAAACAATTCAACTTGAAGCACCCACTTGATCTTTAGCAAGCTTCTACTTGCATGGAAGCAACAACTCCCAATAATTTAGTCAAGCACCCACTGACCTTTTGCAAGCTTCAAACTTGAAAGGAAGCTCCAATTCCATATTTTTCCAAGAAACAACTTATAATTATCATAATTTTGATCACTTTCATTTAGTTATCTAATACAACAAATTTTTATCCCTTATTCATCTCCTCTCTCTTCACTCTCCCTTCATTCACACACCTTGACTCACCTATCTTCACTTCACATCATACTATTGCAAGTATAGACTTCAAGGCCTCATTCAAAATTGCACTTTGTTCCTCATTCACCTCATCATTAGGTTTATCTTTCTCCTCTCTCAGCTCATAATACTCATCAATTCATACCTCCTAATTCAGTCTTCAAGACATGCACATTTGGCTTCACACAAGAAAGGTTATTCCTCCCTTTATTATTAGGTCATCATTTTATTATATAGTCATTAGCAATCTATTTTCATGCTCACTTGGTCATAATTATGCATGATAATTTTATTCTCATCAACCTCTTCAACTTCATAATCCAACACTTCACATTCTTAACTATCTAACTCGTTCCCAAGGTTCTACATGACATCATCTAAAGCGGATGTAAACTCATCATTACCTTTGTAAATATGTTAGCTGCAAGAGGACCTTTCATAAGTTTTCATAATAGTTATAGAACCTATGAGGATCATGAGAAAACTCTTGGAATCACTTCACCTTATGAAATAACTGAAAATCTCATTCTTCCAACCTAATATGACATCTGACATCTTCTTTTGTAATTGTCATTTCAATTTTGTCTTCTTCCTCTCAACGTAAAGTTATTTGTCCTTTATCTATTATAAATCATGCCAAGTTTTATGACCATGCATGTGAGTTATAAATGAAATTTTAATGTCTTCAATAGGAATACCAATATTCACAACTCAACATTCCAATTTCAAGTCTCCATAAGAGTTCACATGTATAGCTAGATGTATGAGATTTATAATAAAATCTTTAACTTGGGTGTATAAGGATCACTATAAATTCATGTAATTCACTACATTTAGGAGGAAGGAATCTTCAAGAGGTCTAAAACATCACCATGGAATTAGAGTAGAACTAGAATCTTCATGTTACCCATGAAATGAAAATTAGCTCAAGGTATCTAAGGGTTTACATGCTCATAAAACTAGTCTTGACAAAGTGAGTTGGTACATGCACTAAACACCTCTTAATGGATCAAAAGTCACCTTTATAAAATGATAAAATACTTATTCAGATCATCAAATCAAAATATTGCATCATTTCAAATATTTTAACTTGAATAACCTTTCTTTTCTAAGGTAGATCAAACTGAGTTTCAGAGCACCAAAAACTAGTCTTATACAATAGTATTCCAACATACAATAGGATAAACCAGGATTGGAAAACTTCATATGGGACTTTTATTCAACCTCAATTACTCATTTCCATAGGTTATGAGGAGAAAATGACACTTGTACTCTTGTTTCTCAAGCCTTCTTGATAGGACTAATGAGATAGTTTTAGACCATTTGAACTTGTACCTAAAACCACTACACCCGATCAATTAATAAAATTTAGCAGGTCATATTAGACCTCTAACAACCTTCCATGTTTATTTCACTTTAACAACATCCTAACACATCAAAATTCCTTCAAACTAACATGACTATTTTTCCTTATTTATCCACAACGATAGGTCATTTTGATGACATTTCACCAAAATTTTGCAAAGGACCTACCTGAAAATTATCCCGAGAACTTAGGGAAATCCTAATCTTTCTCCCAAACCAAGTATTTCACCATGAAGCCTTCATCTCATGACTGTACATGCAAATCTCTTCAAAACAAGCACATTCTTGCACCTTCCCAGTTGTCCTACAGAATGAGACCACCACAAAATTGAAGTAGGATGAGTCCTCTACATGCCCAAATAACTAACTCATCTCATTCAAGTCATTTTGTGCCCAAATTGTTCAATTATTTCCAATCACTTTCGAGGAGGGTTTGTAACCTACTTAGGTTCTTAACATTCATTCATAAAGCATAGTCCATCATTTTAACTCATTCCACACAAAAATTCTCTAGATTAAATGACCTAACATAGGTGAAAATATTAGGTCACCATGCAGATGTTTAACTTGTCAATGAGCTCATCAAAGTCAACCCTCAAGCTGGAAATAGTCATTCAAAGAGTTCTCAATAGGACTTAAACTAAAATTTCTTACTTCATCCTTTGAATCTTAACATGAAAATTTGTCCAAAACACTATATCAACCTCCTACACCATCTCCAATTATAATCATGCCATGGAAAACACTACAACTCTTCAACCCATCTCATTTGGGTGACTACACCTCGGGGTTTTATGCTAAGCCCTTAAGTATATATCTTACATTTGATGTATATAGCCGACTTGTGGCTATCATAACTTCATATGATTATATATATATTTCATATATGTTATATTATCATGGGTGGGTCGGCCTTGTGGATGGCCATAGCATAAGATAGTATAAATAGGGGTTATCATGTAGTATTGGATTATCATTGGAGCATTTGAGTCTTATTGTATGGTTTGAGGTTGCCCCTCAAGTGGTGAAGCTATTCTAATTGCATATTGAGATTATTATTCTAGAATAATGTGTTATTTGGTGTTATATTTCTACTCATAATATGCATTATACAAGTAATTTAATTACAAGAGGTATCGTAGCAATGATCTAGGTCAAAATTAGGCAAAAACCCTATTTTTTTGTTTCCACCATATATTTCAAACAAAGATAATTGGTGGAAGATATTTTTACTAGAGTTGCAAAACATATTCTAGGTAAGGTTCCCTAAAATTTTCATACTTTCTTGATTTATTTTGCAAAACGTTATTACAAATTTAGTGTTTTTATAAAATCACTCCCTAACATGCAAATTGTGGAATTTTTTCAAGTTCGTTACATTTCGGAAATAAAAAAATTAGTTAGGTTTGTTCTTTAAGTTTTTTTATATTTGGCCTAATTATTATCGAAATATGAAACCTTAAAATTTGACCGTGATCCCTACATCCTACTATTTTGGGGCATCATGGCGGGGCCTTCCACAAGAGGAGAAAAGAATCCCATCACTCCGTGTAGAAAACTAGAAAAGGATGAGATAGTAGTTGAGAGTTGGAGATAGAATATATAACTATAGATTCCTCAGGGTTAGGGTTTACTTTGACATACCATAAAGTAAGCCAACTTTGAGTTTAACTCCGAGAGACCTCGAATCTCGGGTGGCCAAAAAGAAGATGTGGCTAGGATTGGAAAAATATTGAGGATTTCATGCAAAAATTCAGTACGCATATGATGGGTAATCATACTTATATCAATCAAGGTGGATCCTCAGGTCAACATAATAGACACATGAGTCAGAGTGGATCTTCGAGTGTGCCTAATCCAAATACAAGCACTCTATAGGCCCGTACTATGTTTCTAAAACTGGAGATGCACAAGTTTGATGGAAAGGATCCACTCAATTAGATCAACCAAATGGATAATTTCTTTGAACTACATCAGATTCCATCAGGAAAAAATGTGACCATGACATCTTTGTATCTCGAACTCCACCAATTAAATGCAGTATCATGGTTATGTGCTCAAAGGAAAAAGAGTGGTCTCAATGTTACATGGAAAGTCTTCATTGAAGAGTTGCAATTACACTACAGTTTTAGTGTGTCAGATAATTATTTTAGCTAATTAGCAAAGTTGAGACAAACAAGATCTATTAAGGATTACATTCATCACTTCCAAAACCTTTCTCTATGGGTGGAAAATATTACTGAAGAGAATCTAAATGACCTATTTCTTGGGGTCTTAAGGATCACATTGAGCATGAGGTGCATATGTTTAATCCTCATAAGGTTTTTGATTCTATGATTATGGCAAGAAGGGTAGAGGAGAAATTTGTTTCAAGTAGGAGACAAAATTTCACTTATACCAGAGATCGCAACACCTTAGCCCTACACTCCCCTAGCCGAGCTTAGATTGACACCTCAACAAATTAAAGAAAAAAAGAGAAAAAGGGTTATGTTTTAACCATGACAATAAATATGGACCAGGACATAAATGTGTTGAAAAGAAGTTTTCTACATTGATGGGCCTAGTGAAGATGAAGAGAAGGATGAAGATGCAGAGTCAGAGGGCTTGGTTGAGACAGAGGAGGACTCAAGAGATCCCACCAACAATCTCATGCCATGCAATTTCAGGTATTAACATCCCCAAACCCTAAATGTGGTTGGATTCATAAAAAAATAGAGGGTCATAATGTTGAATGATTTAGGAAGTACTCACAACTTTATCAATCACAAGTTAGCAATGCGCCTAAACTATTTCATTTATCCAACTCCTGAATGTCAAGTAATGATTGTTGATGGAGGTAATGTTACTTGTTCTGGAAAATTCCATAGCATTAAGATTTCCATGGGAAATCACATACTAAATAGTCCCATGTATGCCATTTCTATGGGAGGAGCAAACATTGTGTTAGGGGTTCAATGGCTTACCACTTTGGGAACCATTGAGACAAACTTCCAAGACTTGTTCATGAGATTTCACTCTGAAGGAAGGATTTTTGAGCTAAGAGGCTTAAGAGAAAGTCTCCATAGATAGTAAGTTCTCATTAGATGCACAAAATGCTAAAAAAGGTGCATATGGATTTGTGACAAAACTCTTTTCATTGAGGCTCATCATTCTAAGACATTATACCATTAAATATGCAAGCAGTGTTGATGCACACTCACTGTATTTGAAAATATACCAAAGGGCTTACCTCGAAAGAGAGATCATGATCATGCTATTTAGTTATTACTAGGAATTAACCGCATAACATTAGACCTTATAGGTACCCATATGTACAAAAGAGTGAAATCGAGAAGATTGTACAAGAGATGTTGGAAGCAGATTCATCCATCATAGCCGATTGCTTATTCTTCTCTAGTAGTGATGGTATGGAAGAAAGATGACATGTGGCGCATGTGTCTTGATTATAGGGAACTTAATAATTACACAATCAAAGATAAGTTTCTTATTCCTGTAATTGATGATTTGCTTGATGAGTTGCATGGTGTTGTTTATTTTACAAATCTTGATCTTTGTTTGGGATACCACCAAATTAGAATCAAGGATGAGGATGTTCATAAAACTACCTTTCGGACACATGAAGGCCATTATGAATTCTTGGTAATGCCTTTTGGACTCACAAATGCACCTTTTACATTTCAAAGTTTGATGAATTCTATTTTTAAGTCATTCCTGTGGAAGTTTTTTTAGTGTTTTTGATGATATATTAATTTATAACAAAAACATGGGAGGAACATTTGCATCATGTAAATAAGGTTTTGGAAACCCTTGAGCAACATCAAATTTATGCAAATCTCTTTAAGTGTTATTTTGGGCTCAAGGAGGTTGAATATTTGGGTCACATTGTCTCTCATGAAGGGCTTAAAGTGGATCCTAATAAGATCAAAGCCATGATGGAGTGGAAGGTTCCAAAACCCCTAAGAATCTACGAGGATTTTGGGGCTTACATGTTATTATTAAAGATTTGTAAGGCATTATAGAAGCATAGCCGCACCTCTCACAACTTTATTAAAGAAAATCCTTCCATTGGAGTGAGGATGCAACCAAAGCATTTGAGCAACTAAAGGAGGCCATGTGCACCACTCTAGTCTTGGCTACTCCATATTTTCAAAACATTCATTGTTGATGTGATGCATCGGGGGTGGGTATGGGGTTAGTTATCATGCAAGAAGGTGTCCTATTGCTTTTTGAGCCACCAATTCAAAGGTAAGAATATTTCAAAGTTGATTTATGAGAAGGAAATGCTAGCCATACTTCATGCAAGAAAGCAATGGAGACCATATCTCATAGGAAGACACTTTAAAGTGAAGATAGATCATGATAGTCCAAATACTTCTTGGAGCAGCATTTATCATTTGAATAACAACAAAAATGGGTCTCAAAGATGTTGGGATATGATTTTGAGATTATCTATAAGAAAGGGAAGGAGAATATAGTTACGGATGCTCTGTTGAGGAAAGATGACTCAATTAAACCTTATTATGTGCCATATCCATATTACAGAAGATTGGATAGATGAGGCAAGGTCTGAATGGAAAAATGACCCAACCACACAAAACCTCATTCATCATCTCCGAATGATCCAAACATGTCTGAAAAATTTGTATTGAAAGGGGATGTTTTATGGTATAAAGATAGATTATACCTATGTAAGAACTCCACTCTTAAAAATAGGATTCTATTTGAGCTTCACTCTTCTCTAGTAGGGGGAACTCTGAATTCTTGTAGACTTATCATTCAATCCCGAATGCATGGTTTTCGCTAAAAATAAGGGTGAAACAGTTTGATCCCCAGGTCTTCTACAACATCTATCTATTCCTAGCCAGTGATGGAAGAGGTTTCCATGGACTTTATCATAGGATTGCCTAAATTTGAAGGAAAAAATGTCATCATGGTTTTGGTGGACAGAATCACCAAATATGCTCATTTTTGTGCCTTGTCACACCCATTTACCATGCAAGCACGGTAGCAAATGACCTTCATGGACAAAGTTCAAAAGCTTCATAGGACACCAAATATTATAGTAAGTGATCGAGACCCTATATTTACTAGTAATTTTTGGACTGATTTATTCTCATGTTTGGGTACTCAGTTAGCTCGTAGCTCTTCTTATCATCCCCAGTCTGATGGGAAAACAAAAGTTGTAAATAAGTTTTTGGAGGGATATCTCCATTACTTCACGTCAGATAAACAAACAAGATGGGTCCAATGGTTGCCACTTGCAGAATGGTGGTATAACACTTCCTTCCATACTTCATCTAAAATGTCTCCTTTTTTGCACTCTATGGGTACCATCCACCATCCATCACATCATCATTGAGAGAACAAATGGGGTTAGAGCAAGAGAGGAACACATTCAGTATCAACAAGAGGTCCTCTCTAGTCTCAAGGAGAACTTGGCCATGGCACAAAACCGCATGAAGCAACAAGATGATCAACATCACACGGAAAGGCATTTTGAAGTCGGTGATTGGGTTTTTGTGCGGTTACAACCATATAAGAAAATGTATTTGAAACAACAACAAAAGGATAACAAAATTTCACCGAAGTATTATGGCCCCTATCAAGTATTGTAGAAGATTGGTATTGTAGCATACAAATTAGAACTTCCACAATCAACCAGAATACATCCAGTCTTTCATGTTTCTTGCCTGAAGAAAGTAATTGGACAAAGAGTATCATCCCAAATTGATGAGGAGGGGAGATTCATCTTGGAACCTGAATGCATCCTTCAAACACGCACTAAAATATTGAGGACATGGGTTATTACTGAGTACTTGATCAAGTGGAAGAATATGGACAATGAAGATGCAACATGGGAAGATATGACATTCCTACAAAGAAACCTAGAGCTTCTCAACATTAGGGGCATGTTGCTTTGAAGGGGAAGGGCATGCTATGCCCTTAAGCATATATCTTACATTTGATGTATATAGCCAACTTGTGGCTATCATAACTTCATATCATTATATATATCTTTCATATATGTTATATTATCATGGGTGGGTCGGCCTTGGGGATGGCCATAGCATAAGAGAGTATAAATAGGGGTTAGCAGGTAGTATTGGATTATCATTGGAGCATTTGAGTCTTATTGTATGGTTTGGAGGTTTCCCCCTCGAAGTGGTGAAGCTATTCTAATTGCATATTGAGATCATTATTCGGAATATTGTGTTAGTTGGTGTTATATTGCTGCTCATAATATACATTATACAAGTAATTTCATTACATTTTACCTGATTTAGGTCATGATCAAACAAACCAAGACTATATCACCTCATAAAATTTACCTTCTCAAGCCTCTACAACATGCAAACAACATGAATTACCGTCCTCAAGCCTTCATGAGATCACATGACTGATTTTCATGCACTATTTGGTCATGATTTACCAAGACTAGGTCTAGGTATATGCATAAAATACATGATCAGACCATATGTCTGCATGTTGAGACCCATGTGAGTATATCAACATTCTATAAACATGTTCCAATACTTTCCCAAACATCCTCATGCCATTGCATACTCCTTTTGGCTACACCACGCTTCATTTGGTCACCAAGGACCAAGAACAAGGTTTAGGAGAGACCTATTAATCATCCTCGAACATTGAACCTATCCCCCGAGACCTCCAAGATTGTCTCTAAATCATGCACATATCCTTTTATGCACTTCAAAAAGCCTTTCCATCTCCTCGGTGATCTCATTCTTTGCACTTTGTCATTAATGGCTCTCTATCAATGACTCGTTTGACATCAATGAAAACACATGCCAACAAAACCATATTAACATTCCTCATTTATAGTGAAGTACCCAATTCCACAATTAAAGTTGATGAAATTTGTCTTGTCTCTCTAAATAACAATGTGTTAATAGATAAGAATGGTTTTCCTTGGGTGGGTCAATATGATGTCATGATTTTATGTAGTTATGATGGAATCTTCACATGTTTCTTAAGCCAAGATGCGAGTTAGGATAAACCTTTACCATCTTGTGAAGGAATCATTTGAAACACAATTCACATATCTCTCCAAAAAAAAATGTTGCAAATTTCAAGGGGAAATAAATATAGTATACCACTAGGTTGTATTCATTTCTTTTTCCTATTCTAAATTTTCAAATTTTAACATTACCTTTTATTTGAATGCATGAATTGCAAACACATAATATGTACCACGACACATTGGATAGAGAATAAATGACACTTATATTTCAAAAATAACTCATAAGAATACATCTCTTTATCAATTTAATCTAATATTTTAATACTAAATTAAGGGAGGAGAATTTTGTAGATATCCAAATTTGTTACAACCATTTCTTTAACATTTTTTGGTGTTTTTTATTTTTATTTTTCCATACATGGTTTATTACTTCAAATTGATGACTTATTAATACATATATCCCGCTTTTTAACTTTTATTATTCTCAATCAGCTAACAAACCACTTCATATTCCTTTATTATTTATGTCTTTATTTCTAAATTTGGTGTATTAGGAAATTTTTTGTGCATGTGATTTTTGATAAACATTAGGAAGGGTTAAAAACCTTTCTAATTCAGCCCCAAATATTTTTAGGTCCCACGTACCCATCTTCTATCATTTTATTCCAAATTTTGAAGTTGCATCTTTAGTATTTTTAAATTCTATTAAGTCGGTTTACATGCAAAGAGTTAATTTATTTCAAGGTTAAAATTATATAAGCATATCCTCTTAAGGATATTTTAACAAGAAGAGACTAAAAAATTCTCAACAAATATAATTAAACATATGATTTCAAGGACTTGCAAATGAAAGCACATAAAGTATGTCAAATCTGAAGTGGACCAACAAATGCTCTCCTCCTCAGTTGCCCACCTGCAACACTCGCAATGCTACAATTGAATTTTATAAAGTGGTGGAAGCGGAGCATTTCTCCAACAAATTTGTGGCCGGAATTCTATTAGGTGGAATTGTTGACATGCTTCCTCACACAAACACTGGACACTCTGCAGCAGCTTTGTCAATTCCAACCAGCTCGCCTTTATTAAGTATGTAAAAAAGGTTTAGTTTTTCTTGTAATTTACAAATAACTTACCGCGATCTTTGGGGCATGCTCCCATAGTGTCTGTTTTGTTTTTTTGGAAAAATCTTGTATCGTGTTTTTTTAATCTAATATAAGATATTTTTATCAAAAAAAAAAAGAGATTGTGGTCTCCCATGTCATGTACCGTACCTGCCTTTCATAAAATAACATTTTGCTTTGTTACCTATAATATTGATTCATTAATATATGTGTGTGTGTTAAGTAGTGGATGTGTCAAATCCTTGTAGAGTGAGCATATCCACATATCACCACAAACAAAAGAATTACAATGACAGATTCTCTTTTTTACATTAAAATCTTGGTCCCATAGACTATTCGATCTCATGGACATTATTAAAATCCTTCATTCATTCATTCAACCCAACGTTAAGTTAGCCGGTAGCATTAATAGAAATAGTATTAGTTGGAACGGTGGATCTTGCCAATACATTCGATTTTTGGTGATGTGACAATTATTAACATAGAGATAAGCTGGAATTTTTTTTCTAACTTTCATAGCTATTTCTAGAGTTCAAAGCCTCTATTGACTTTCTATTTCGTCGCCTTTTACCTGTTAACAATACTCTAACTTGTCTCCAGGAGTTTACGTCCACATTAGAATAAGGAAGAAGAACCACTTCTTACAAATCAATGGTTCGCACTTCATTCTCTAGGTTTTAATATTCTTCCACTCAAAATGTATCCACAAAATTCAAACATCATTCCACTTTATAATTATATAATGTTCTCCTCCATTGTTTCCTATAATAATCTATTTTGTCATTGAGATTCTTTCTTATTTTAGATCCATTGTTTTGTTGCCATTTCATTAACACCTCCTTTTAGCATCTCCATTACACCCATAGGTGCGATTGCTAGTTTATTGGAATTTATCCTTATTCATAATGCACAAATCAATTAGTATCCCCATAAACTATCAAATCAATAAGAATTTGGTCGGTGGTTAATTCAAGAGTTCACAAGATTTTTCCTTTCACTACCAAGAGACTTATCATCTTGAGGCAAGTATTTACTAGCATAAGAGATCATAGTACTCACACCTGTAATTCCCTTAACCTACCAAATTAATGCCGAGAAATTTTCAAAGTAAATAAAAAGTGGGAAAATGATTGTGTTAACTATTGATAAAAAAAATGTAATTGATGATATTAAAATGTAAAATGAATTTGTACTATATTGAGGGTACCAATGAAGAAGAATAAAATAAAGTAGTAGTAGAGGATGTCGATGAACTAGATAAGCAATCGGGAGATCCCCAAGGTCATTTCTTTTCATTTACTTTTAGGTATTATCACCCCACAAATCCTAAAAGCTCTTTGGGTTCTTGAAAACAAATAGAATGTGACTATATTGATTAAATCAAGAAGTACTCACCCATGATCCCCGGTTTCATCAACAATAAGTTAGTTACATGCTTGAACCATTTTGCTCATAACTGAATTCTATAATTTAAGTGTATGATTACGAATGTGGGTACAGCCAGTATTCAAAAAAGTGGTCCATAATATTAAAATCATGATGGGAGACTACATGTTAAATGCCCATGTAGATTTTCCATTCCTATGGGAAAAGAAAATATAACTTTGGGTGTTCAATGCTCAATACTTGGAAACAATTGAGATGAACTTCTAAGATTTTTAAGTCGATTTACGCGTGTTTTTATTAAGAGGGAAATACATTTGAACTATGATGGGTGTACACAAAGTCTCCACATATGGTAAGATCTCATCAAATGTAAACTATGTTTAAAGGGCCCACCTGCAAATGGGTGTGTGGCGAATTTTCATAAAGTAAAATACAATAGTCAAAATGGCATATACAAAAATTCTTCAAGAGATTGTCACAATTTTATAGACTAATTAGGGTTTCAAGGAATAAGAGATCTTTCATAGTGTCTCATAGTAAATTTTGGAAAAGAGAGCAAGGTTTTGGAGACCAAAAGAGAAGAACATGGTCCTCAAATCAAATTCAATGGTTATGAAAATTTTCAAAACCCTACTAGTAATGGTTTTCTTGTGTCGGTAAAAGAGAGCTATGATTTTGGTTAAAGTACTTCGTTCCACCAATAATTTATGGGTTTCTTTCACTTCATTATCTAGCCTTAGCCTATGTTATTTATTTTTGACTAGTGCATCAAGATTTGTGAATAGATGTGTATTAGTTTATAACCATAATGATCAAGTAGACTCCTTAAGTTTGTAAATATATTTCATTTTTTTGTAATTAAGTGTGATTTCTTCATTTACGTGTATTTTGTTTTAATTACAATGTGATGTGATTAGTTTAGTGCTAAGTAGTCATGTGATGTGATTTGTTTAGTGCTAAGTAGGTGAGATGCTCTAATTTCGGGTTTTTAATATTCTTATAATTTACATTATTTTCTTAGTTTGATGTAATTTTTAATTAGTCATTTCTAGAGTGTTGTATTTGTTTCTTAGAAGTTTAGACTTTACTTTTGCCTAATGTAACTCTACTTCTTCATGACATGCTTTCATACCGCCAAAATCCTTATTTCGTGAATAATTTGTAAAAATAATCTATTAATATAGGGTTATATCATCAAAGAAAAAAATATAAAAATAAATTTAATTAAATAAATACTAATAATACTTTGTGAGATTTTCTAAGTTTGCAATTTAGTTAAATGATGCACAATTTTTTAGTTAAAGATAGATTTTTTTTATTGGCCTTCTTAGATGTCCTTGAGCTACCCAAAATTGTCATCTTGAGCATCTTGGACTCGGAATTGATGGTTGCTTGATAAATAATTTTCCAACTTTCATAATAAATTCTTGAAATGCTCATGAGTGGAAAATTATTTTAATATGAAATATTCACTTGTTCTCATTCCTCTGTAATCTATATCGAGGTGTACCAGGATGAAGGATGATACATGAGCTTGTCTCGGAATATGATATTGCTAGTATGAAGCACGCTGAATTTGATGATCATTTCTTTTCACACCTAGCACATTATTAGAAGTTTTGAATAAAACATCTGGTTCTTGAATTCAGACATCGTGGAACTCTATTAAATTATGATTTTCCTTTCTTCTTAATATTCCACCTCTAAAAACTATAAAAGTGAGAAACGAATGTGGAAACACAACACACACTATGTATAAAATTGAAAATCATACATGCTTCAAGTGAAACATGTAGCGTGTGCACAAGAACTTTCCATTCCTATGCTGAAAACAAAATTACCCCTACCCTACCCTAACCAAAGGCACATGTGAGCTAAAGAAACCTTTGAACTATTGGTTGTGAAAAATAGCCCCCTTTCCTCATAATGGGCAACCATGCAGATGATTTGACAATGGTCATGCCCGAGACTGAGAGTGAAAAAATGAAACAAGCCCAATTCTCCACTTGGTTCACCAAGGTGTCAACTAAAAAGAGAATGCATGCCTCTTTTAGTTGCTTTGCATTTTTTTGGAAGAGGCATCAGGCTTTTCTGGAGACCAAAAAGAGAAGAACTCACCCTCACATTCAATGGTTAGTGAATGTGACTATTTGTAATGGTTCTCCTTTGGCTCCAATAAAAGCCAAATGATTTTGATGGGACACACTCCACCGATTAGTTGAATTTTCCCATTACTTTGAACTTTTACTTCTGAATAATGAAGTCCTCATGTGATCCTTTATAACCATAATGATCAAGTAGACTCCTTAAGTTTGTAAATATATTTCATTTGTAGGGCTATTGTGAGATGGTATTGGATTTTTAGTTTAAGTAGTCATGCTCATTTGTTTAGTGCTAAGTAAAAACTAATTTTCCACTTGGGTGAAGGGGTATGAAAGTGACTCCTCTTTGTTTCCTTCTCCTTCGGAAAAAAATATGTTCATCCACAATATGTAACTCTAATTAAATTGCTTAATACTTTTCTAATGGAGCCATTGGTGGACCAATTCAAGTGTATGAATTTTGTTGCTCACCTAGGAGTTTCCCCTTCTTTGTTTGAGGACAAAATTGACTCCATTTTCAACCTCATGAGCTCATGAAATCTACAAATTCAAACTCCTTCATTTGTTTCTTTTGAGAACTCTTAGGGGAAGCAAGGTATTCAAAGATATCCTCCATGGTGGATTCATCAACTAAATCAGGTTCCACAATTGAGAGAAAAAAAATCTCAATGATATCATCTCCATTCAAAGCTTCTGAACCTAACTTGGTCTCTCTGTGTGATTTTATTCTTTGTTAAATGATGGATATGGAGGATTCAATTCCTCACGGGGTTCACTTATAAAAAATTATGGTATAGCACGTGCGTTTTGAAGGGTATTAAATAATACCCTTAATTTTAGTTTACTACCCTACCTCTAATTACTCAATTGTTAATACCCCTCCCGTTATATTATTAGAATGAAAATACCCCTATTTTTTCCATGTACCTTACTTACCCATTTTTCGATTACAATTTTATTTACCCCTTTTATTTCTACCCTAATATATTAGACAAAATATATATTATATTTTTCACTCAATGTTTTTTTCTTTGTATATACATTTCCTCTCGAAAGATAATTTGAATCCATTTGTGGCTTCTCCTATTACAGATCACCTTATATATGTTAAGCTTTAATCATTTATCAACTAGTTGTTCAAATAATTAAGATGGTGAAATAATATCACTTGTGGATTGAAAAGCATACTCAATCCTAGTTTTCTACCATCTTATTATTCTTGGGTGAAGTTAAGAATCTAGATTTCTTTAATAATAAAGAGAGTATAATTTAATTTATGACCACACTACTTTTTCAATTTTAAGGTATTTAATTTTAAAAACTAGGGTTCAAATGTTTTAGTTTTATATTAAAATCAAACCTCCCTTTCCTTGGCTCACCTCTCTAACCTACCCCAATACCTCCTTCAAAACATTAATAAATTAAACCCTTTTTTTCCCCTCTCATGTATTCTACCTCCATGGTGGATATATTGACTTTAATTTTATTAATTTTAATTACCTCAATATGAACCCACGTGCTTGGTCTTCTCTGGATATTCTTTGTTAAATGAACCCCCGGAGGATTCCTCCCAGCCTTCGATTCAAGAGAGAATTTATGAGAATCATGTTGCTTTTGAGCATTTCCTTCAATAGCACTAGGTACTTTGTGTTGAAGGCTAGATGATGGGATAACAAAAATAGAAAATTCTCGTGCTCTTCTACATCAAAACATTCCTTGAAATATGACAAACAATCTTCCTCTCCATTATCCATTGTGATAAGGATCCATCCACCCCTATTGTGTTCTCCGAATTGACAATTTGTGTTAAGTTGTGGAGCTAAATAGTTTCACAAATGACGAGCGTATTTCGTTTCTGGTTTCAATAGAAACCGACATCGGTTGACGATGTCGGTATCTAGAAGGAACCGACATTGGTTTAGTAGTAATCGTCGTTATCTATGATTGAAGGAATTAAATAAACCTTTTGGCTAAGTTGCCTAAAGTTTGTATATGCTTATAAGCTAAAAAAATAGGGTTTGAAGAGAGAGATTTGATTATTATTGTAAGAAGGTTTTCTTGGAGAAATCTCAGAGAAGCTTGTGAGGAAAAAGTATTATACATCTCATGAGAGGTGTGGAAGATTGTAAATCTTCATTGTATTTCCTCTATGAAGAAAGAATAATAGATTGGCTATTTCTTGGTGGATGTAGCCCACATTGGGTGAACCACGTTATATCTTGTGTTACTCATTCTCCTCTTATTTATTTTTCTTCTGGTTTAATTTATGTGTTTATTGATTGCATGCTTAAATTGAATATATATCTGTACAACATTGGTGTGTCTAACCCCAACAACTGGTATCAGAGATTTGTTTGAGGGTTTTGTGTGTTGACATATTTACTCACAGAGGGATTTTTGATTGAGTGAGCACATAAATGGAAAAAGATAGTAAATACAAAGTGGAGAAATTTGACGACCATAATTATCAATTATGGAAGATGCAGGTGGAAGATTATCTGTATTAGAAATATTTATATTTACCATTGGATGTGAATGTGAATCTTGCCTAAAAATGACTAATGAAGAATGGAAGATTCTTGACAGAAAGGCTTTAGGATCTATAAGATTGAGCTTGGCAGCATCTGTAGCTTTGAATATTATTGAAGTAACAACCACAGGTAGAGTTGATGAAATATTTAGCTAATTTATATGAAAAACCAAGTGCTTCAAATAAAGTTTATTTGATGAAGAAATTATTTAATTCAAAAATGCAAGAAGGTGGATCTGTATCAAACCACTTGAATGATTTCCATTCCATTGTAAATCAATTAAAATTGGTTAATATTCCATTTGATGATGAAGTGAAAGAAATTTTATTCTTATGCTCTTTTCCAAATAGTTGGGATAACTTGGTAATGGATGTAATAATACATCATCTGCTAATAATAATATTTTGAAGTTTGATGATGTGGTTAGTATAATCCTGAATGAAGAAATATGTAGGAAAAGTACATGAGATTCATCATTTGGAAATTCTTTGAATGTAGAAAGAAGGGAAGGAAAAAGGAGAAATCCAAGAGAAAGAATAATGGGAGATCAAATTCAAAGATGGGAAGATCCAAATCCAGAGGTAGAGGAATAACTTGCGGAATTGTGGAAAGAAAGGACATGCAAAGAAGGATTGTTGGTTCAAGGAAAACAAAGAGAATCTACTAGATAAAGGTAAAGAGGAAAATGTTGCAACTGAGGTAATGCAAGATGCCCTTATTCTCTCCTTGGATAATAAAATAGAATCTTGGGTTTTAGATTCAGGAGCTTCTTTCCATGCTACCCCTAATAAGGGTTATTTCAAAAATTATGTCCAAGGTAATTTTGGGCATGTTTATTTAGGAGATGATGAACCATGCAATATTATTGGTAAAGGGGAAGTTCATCTAAAATTGCAGAATGGAAATACATGGGTATTGAAAGATGTGAGGCATGTGCCAAGCCTCAAGAGAAATCTAATTTTTGCAGGATAACTAGGTGAAGTTGGTTGCATGGTTACATTCACAGCCAACTCTTGAAAGTTACCAAGGGAGATCTTGTTGTGGCAAGAGGCAAAGAAGGTAGGAACATTGTATTTGTCTACTTGTATTACTGATTCCTTTTATGTTCTATCTACTTCAAATTCATATGCAAACATGTGGCATAATTGGCTAGGCCATATGAGTAAAAAGGAATGCAAATATTAAAGGAAAAGGGTAAGTTATCAGATTTGAAAATTTAGATCTTGATTTCTGTGAGCATTGCATATTTGGAAAGAAAAAGAAAGTGAGATTTCTTAAAGTTGGGGAAACAAAGAAGGAGAAAAATTGGAGCTTGTGCACTCAGATGTGTGGGGACCAGCCCAAGTAGCTTCTCATGGAGGATCCCAATATTATGTGACTTTCATTAATGATGCCATAAGAAAGGTATGGGTTTATTGTATAAAGCATAAATCTGATGTTTTTGAGACTTTTAAAAGATGAAAAGCCCTTGTGGAAAATGAAACTAATTTAAAGTTAAAATTCCTTAGATCTGAAAATGGTGGTGAGTATTGAACTAGGATTTCAATGATTATTGTTCAGTGAATGGAATACACAGAGAAAGAATGGTTCCTAGAACACCACAAGAGAATGGTGTGGCTGAAAGAATGAACAAAATATCATGGAAATACAAGAAGCATGAGATTACATGTTGGATTACCCTTACATTTTTGGGTAGAAGTAGTAGACATGAAAATGTATTTAATCAATCGTGGGCCTTCAAGTGCACTGAATGGTGGAATACCAGAAGAAGCTTGGACTGGAAAAGAGGTAGATCTTTCTTTTCTTAGAGTATTTGGTTTAGAACTTTTGTGCATGTTGATAAAGAAAATAGGAAGAATTTGGATGTTAAATCCAAGAGATGCACTTTTATTGGTTATGGCTCTGGTGATTTTAGATTCTATTTTTGGGATTTAGATGATGCTAAGATTGTTAGGAGTCGTGATATTGAGTGGAATGAAAAGAGAATGTACATGGATCAAATTTTGATGCCTAAGGATGAACCGGTTGATGAGTTTGTGGAAGAAAATATATTTTCGATTTAAAATAGCACCTACAGGAACCAGTGTCGAGAGTGAGAGAAATCGGTGTCGGCCGAAAGGACCGATGTCGGTAGAATAGAATAGGATCGATGTCGAACCGTCAAGACCTATGTGTTGGCAATAGATGACCGGTGTCGGTCCCTGGAAGAGGTTGATATGAATATGCAACACGTACAAAATGAGCCTCAAACACCCCATATTTCTGTGAGAAGGTCACAATGTAAAGTAAACCTCCAGAAATATTTTCACCTTCCTTATTTTATCTATTATTGATTGATAGTGGTGAGCCCAAAATTTTTGAAGAAGTAATGCAGGAGGATACCCACATGAAGTGGGAGCATGGCATGGATGAGGAGATGGACTCCTTGGAATAGAATCAAACATGGGATTTGGTTAAGTTGTCAAGTAGGTAAGAGAACATTGCAGAAAAAATGGGTTTACATGATCAAGGAGGAAGAAGGTGGATAGAAAAGATACAAGGCAAGGCTTGTGGTAAAAGGGTTTGCAAAAAAAACAAGTATTGATTTTGGTGAGATTTTTTCTCCTGTAGTAAAAATGACTTCCATTCGTATTGTTTTGAGTTTAGTTGCAGTAGAAGATTTGCACTTAGAAAACTTGATGTTAAGATGAAGTTTCCTTCACGGTGATTTGGAGGAAGAGATATATATGCAACAACCACTTGGTTATGAAGTCGGGGTAAGGAGAAACTTGTGTGCAAGTTGAAAAAGAGTTTTGTATGGGCTCAAACAAGCTCCAAGGAAATGGTATATGAGGTTTGACAGTTTTATGCATGAGCATGGTTATATGAGATGTGAATCTGATCATTGTGTTTATTTCAAGAAGCTTGAAAATGGAAGCTATATTATTTTGTTACTATATGTAGATGATATGCTTATTGCAGGATCTAGTATGTAGGACATTGTTGAGCTTAAAGAAAAGTTAGCTCATACATTTGCAATGAAGGATTTAGGAGTTGCAAAGAAAATCCTTGGCATGCAAATTCATAGAGACATGAAGAATAGGAAATTGTATTTGTCTTAGGAAGATTATATCAATAAGGTGTTGAAAAGGTTTAAAATGTAGAATTCAAAACTAGTAAGTACACCTATGGCTGGACACTTTAAATTAAGAAAATATCAGTGTCCTACATCACATGAGGAGGTCGAGTACATGGCATGGGTTCCATATGCTTCAATAGTTGGAATCCTTATGTATGCAATGGTTTGTACCAAACCAAACATTGCACATGAAGTGGGAGTTGTGAGCAGATTTATGGCCAATCCAGGTAAAGAGCATTGGAAAGCAATCCAATGGATACTCAGATATTTGAGAGGGACATCAACATGCATTTATGCTATGGAGGGTCAGATACTTCTTTATGCAGCTATGTTGATTTAGATATGGCTAGAGATTTGGATGGTAGGAGAAGCACCACTGGATATGTATTCATAGTAGGTGGCATGAAAGTTAGTTGGATTTCGAGATTGCAGAAGGTTGTGGCCTTGTCTACTACAGAGGCCGAATATGTTGCAACTACAGAGGCTAGTAAAGAGATGATATGGATGATCGGTTCATGGAAGAGTTGGGAAAGGAGTAAGAGGATTGCATATTGTACAATGATAGTCAAAGTGTGATTCATCTGACAAAGAACTCAACATTTCATTCAAGAATGAAACACATTCAATTGAGATATCACTTCATACGACAGGTGTTGGAGGATGGGAAACTAAAACTAGAGAAAATTCATATAAATGAGAACCCTGTGGATATGCTAATGAAGCCATTGGCAAAGGAGAAGTTGGAGCTTCACTCAACTTATGGTCTTCAAGCTTGAGACTTGAAGAGGAAGAAACAAGCCAAGGAAAGGATCCAAGGATGGAGTTGTACGGTACAATGTAGAAATTTATCTCCAAGTGGGAGATTGTTAAGTTGTGGAGCTAAATAGCTTCACAAATGGCATGCATTTTAGGTTTTCTGGTTTCAACAGAACCGACGCGTCGGTTGAATCGACATCGGTGGCCTAGAAGGAACCGACATCGGTTTAGTCATGGACGTTGGTTATCTGTGTGATCATATTTTTATGTTTGATGTGGATTAAATCCAACCCTTTGTTATAAAGGTGATCGGAGGGTTTTAAATGCATAGATAAGTTGCCTAAAGTTTGTATATGCTTATAAGCTAGAAAAATAGGGTTAGAAGAGAGAGATTTGATTATTATTGTAAAAAATTTTCTTGGAGAAAGCTCAGAGAAGCTTGTGAGGAAAAAGTATTGTACATCCGTGAGAGGTGTGGAAGATTGTAAATCTTCATTGTATTTCCTCTATGAAGAAAGAATAATAGATTGGTTGTTTCTTGGTGGATGTAGCCCACATTGGGTGAACCACGTTATATCTTGTGTTACTCATTCTCCTCTTGTTTATTTTTCTTCTAGTTTAATTTCCATGTTTATTGCTTGCATGCTTAAATTGAATATATATATATATATATATATATATATATATATATATATATATATATATATATATATATATATATATATTGGTGCGTATCTAACCCAAATAATTTTATATATATATGACCTTCTTCATCCTCCAATGTAAGAAATAAGAAATCTCAAATCCATCTAAAAATTCATAATTTTGAAATATATATGATATATGTATATATGAAGTAGTATATATGGTATATATGTAAACCTCATGTGTTATATATCTACACTGAGCCCTTAATGTATGGTTCTTCTTCCAACAACATAAATCTCTTGGTCTAAAATTCATAATTTTGAAACATGTGATGATGACTTGAAACCTCATGTGGAATAATGAAACCTTCTTCAAAAGTGCTCACTATCTCGCTACAAGTTATTGCAACCCTCCAAAAGTGCATGCAAGTTATTGACATGCGGGATAGTGAGGATCATTGCATTCACTTGTAATATTTTACACATTTGGAACCTTTTCTCCATTTGTTTGCACATGCCTCTCTTCTTGTGTATTTGAAGCCAACTTCTACTCTTCTACAACTAACTTTGCAATTGTGGTAAATAAGTAGTTTCCATAAAAATTGTGGCAACATGTATGTTGTATTACAAACATATAGACTATCAATCTTCATCCTCTTGTGCTTGTTTTTATACAAATTCAGTCTTCACCACCTATTCTTGGACTTCAACCCTAGCTTGAGGCTTAGTCATGAGTGGAATTCACTTGATGTTGATTCTTGCGCAGCACTCCTTGCAAGGCTCCTCAACCTTCTCCTCCCCTTGGCTAACATTCGGATTTCGGTCCTCCCAAAATGGGTTTAGGAATGCAAGAGGAGGGGTGGGTTGGGATTCAACTATTTTGTTCATGGTTGGAGGTGATGGAAGAGGTGAAACGTTTTGTTCTTGTGGAGGGGAAGGAACCTTAGAAGGGAAAAGGATGAAAATGCAAGGTGAGATGGAAGAAAAGGAGATGGAGGAGTGAATTCCACGATGGGGGTAGTAGCTAGAAAGTTAGGATTATGGGGTTCAAGTTGAGATTGCATGGATGGAGACATGGGAAGAGGGTTGTGAGGTGATAATGCAGGGATTTCCCATTGACAATATTGACTAACATTATATTCATAAGCTTCCCTCTTCTTAATCCATTTTCCAATTTCAAGCAGTGTTGTAGTTATCCAATGGAGATTTTTCTTAGGATTAAACTCACCTAGTATAGAACCAGTCCAGGGGTATGGAATTTTGAAACCAATATGGGTTGCCTTTGTCATTTCCTTAATCCTTATTTGCACCATGCTATACTCCAACTCTTGAACCTTTCTCTGCAAGTAGTCTTCTTCAGGTGTAGGATAGCCTCCATAATCTACATACCCTTGTTCTTCAACAACTTTAAAGTTTTGTGTATGACCAAATTGATTTGCATATTGCTCATGTGGACATGCATGCTCAAACTGATTTTCATCATAAAATTGATCTGGGGGTGGATTATAGTATCCTGAAGATGGATAGCATTGTTATTGTTGTAAGTGGGAATTCCACAATGGGAATAAATTCATGGTTTCCCAACTTCATGAATGGAAATATGTGGAAGAAAAATGGATGGAAATGGGTGCAAAAGAATGGTTTAAAACTCAAAAAGTGGGTTACTTGGACCAATGGAGTCACCAGTTGTGCTTAGGTATGCCTCCTAAGGCTGCAATTTCATCAAGAGCACAACTAATTAATGAAATAAAGTGAATACAAATACACACACCTATGAAAATATAACTTTTTGTGGTCCCACCGGTGTGCCAAAAAAATATTATCACTAAAAAAAAACACCCTTGAATGGCCTAAATGTGAATAGGGCATTCAAGCAGTGATCAGTAACATGGGTACCATCTCTCAAGATGTGGGACTTGTGGGCTTGAGATGGAGCTCCGGAGAAGGATGACTTCCTCTTCCTAATCCTAACACTACACTACTCCTAATGCAAGGAAAAAAACTAACTAGACCTATACTAACATTTCTAGGGAGACATGGAGAGAGATTGCATGAAATAAAACCTACACTAGAAGTGGTGATGCACCAAGAAAAGGGGTTTGCTAGAAAAATTTATAGCATGCCAGTGAAGAATGATGAGCATGGGAAGGATGGACATGCATCATAGACCCAATTACATACAATAATTCATTCCCATAAAGCACAACATATTCCAAAACCAACAATAGAAACATGAGGTTGCACAATATACCTGCAAACATGAAGAGAGGAAAATGAAAGAAACAAAAATGATGCAAGGATAGATAATTTATCACAAAATATCATTTTATTACTCCAAGCACATGCACAAAGGTGCATCGTTAAAGCAGAAGATGAATAATTGGCCATTACAATTTTTGGAAGGAAGACTTGAAATCCTCTAAATTCATAACTTAACTTGAAAGAAGAGGGGAAGATTGGAAAAATTGTCTAACTCCTTTGATTTTGCATCCCCTTTTATATTTATAGAATTCTTAGCTGGTGACAAAGAAGGAATAAATCCTAAAATCTAGGCATAACAATAAGAAGTATGGTCTCCCCTCAGTAACTTCACATGCCTTCCTTACAACACTCCATGCTTGATATGCATCATGTCTGTACCACCAAAGAAAACTCCCTCCTCCATTCCTTCATAAATTTAAATGCCCCCATTTAATTAAAAATAATATTTTAATAATTTTCTCGAGGTCCCTTGGTCCATGGTGGGACACTTTGCATAGTTGAAATTACGTTTGAGGGAGTTTTAGGATGACGACTCGGAAAATAGCTCACCAAATAGCTCGCCAATCTAGCCGGTGAGCTCTTTCTTTGATTTAGTGAGTTCTTTGATATATTACTCCCATCGAGCGCTTTGACCCTATACGACAAGCTCTTTCACATGAGCGAGCTACATGTTTCCACCTCTAAGTTTTATGTTTGGCCGGCTCGGCAGCCTCCAAAATCTCTTCATCCTTCCTTTTTCTCGCTTATTGCCAACACCTCTTGACATTTCCTTAATGGCTCCTTGAAAACTACTCCACCATGCATCAAACTCTTAACACGACGTTGGGCTATTCAACAACATCCGTTTTGCTTGTATTAGCGAGACCTCCATGTTTCACCACCAATTGGTCGACTCGGTCTACTCGTGATATACCCGAAATCCACATGTTATGCAACCCCATGACTTGACCAATACCTTGACCTTCTCCACGTGACATGCTCCATTTTCCTTGGTAACTACCCCACCTAACATGTTGGTCGAGCAACTCGGTCTCCTTCGTATCCTTAGGACGAAACCTAAAATTTGGATTTTATAGTTTCGGCTTCGTACTCACTCAAAAGACTTTCTCATCATTTGATCTCCCACTCACCATAACTCAAACTCAAAGTCAAATTTTGGATTTCGGAGTTTCGTAGTTCGAGCTTGCATTTCATCAATTCACCACCCCGATTCTCTCGACTCAAAGGCTTCCACCCCGAAATCTGAAGTCACCGTCCTTTGATACGAGCCCTTCAAAACCCTTCTTGCCACTTTTCCAACTCGGCCTTTTCCAAGTTCCCATCCATTGCCGAGCTGTCAAGTTTCAATCTTTGAGCTCCCAATCCGTGCCTAGGTGAACATTGTTCTACCTATGAGCTCTCTCATCCACCAAGCTCAAGCCTTTCGTACCCTTTGCACCGATCGAGCTATTCTTTACCGAATTCTCCTATGATTTTCCCATCAAGCTCATCACTCACCATAACCACTTCCATTCCCCGATCGAGCATCTCATTCTACCTACCATGCATGTGAAAACCTCATTGTTTGCGTTGTCTTCCACATGGGCTAAACACCTCAACTATTGACCCATCGATACAATCTTCTCACTTTGCCCGCATTCATAGCCTCCAAGCTTTAGAGCTCAATGTCGATCTCTATGTCAATCTCGATGATGCACGTCATGATCTACTTGACCCAACCTGTCGATTCAACCCTCCCACCGAGAACTACACAAAACTTGATCTCATGAGCTTACCATTCCAATATTCACGGCCTTACAACCTTCGTAACTTTCCATGTCTCGAGGTCCATCGTGACTTGACATCAAGCTCAACTTTGACGAGCTCCCTTTTTTCATCATGGCCTAGATTCCATGTGCTAGTTGAGCTCTACCTTCCATGTCTCATTGATTCACTGCAATGAGCTAATGTTTCACCTTTACCCAATACTTGTGTAGCCCAAACCATTCTTCTCCTTAATGATCCATCCCAAGGGTTCACCCAATGCTACATGTATCTCATCTCTTGCTTAGCTTGACGATGTCGAGCTCAACCTAGGCTATGATGACGTTAACCTTCTTGTGGAATGCCAAGCCCTCATCACATTTCACTCTGCGACCTATCCCTTCACAAGCCCCTACATTGAGTCCATCCCAATCACCTCAACATGTGACTTTGGACCTTTGCTAATGTTTCACCGAGCACCATTGACACTCTAGAGTCCCGCTTATGTATATCATGAGCCCCGATCTGAGTTGACCCCAATGTCAACTCAACAGACCACTCGCCTAAATCCCGAGATGCTTGTCCGAGTCCATGCGTGATTTGATAAGCTCAAAGCCCATTCCGAGCTATCTCTCCCTGTAACCAAGTCAACTCTCTAAGCTATTCAAAGTGAGCTATGTGAGCTCAAGCCCCCTTTTCACCCTTTTTGACAATTTTTTCAAATTTTGCATTGACCCTATGAATTTTTGGGATTTTTTTAGTTCCAGGGCATCATAGAAGTATAGTAGGAAACCTAAAAATTGTAGACCAATTTTGACAATTTTTCCCTTGCTAGCTAGAAGTGGGCCCACCAAGGCCAATTTTCTCACTTTGAGCAAACCTTGAACATTCGAAACCCTAAAAAGAAAATAATAGTCCAAGATGATCCCAAACCTTCCCAAGACACTCGTAAATTCTCTCCAAACACTTCTAGATGTTCTCGAACGTGAAATTGTGAATGTAACCCAAATTCTCTTGTGAAGGTCCTTTCTCGGTCCCAGAGTTCTATCTAGTTTCATTGTCCCATTTTTGCTTAGGGGGCAAAAATGGATAACATATTTTTGAATAGATGTGTATTAGTTTATAACCCTAATTATCAAATAGACTCCTTAAATTTGAAAATACATTTCTTTTTTTTGTAATTAAGTGTGATTTGCTCATTTACGTGTATTTAGTCTTAATTACAATGTGATGTAATTTGTTTAGTGTTAAGTAGGTGCGATGCTCTAATTTCAAGTTTTTATTAATCTAATAATTTGCATTATTTTCTTAGTTTGATGTAATTTTTAATTAGTCCTTTGTAAACCGTTGTTTTTGTTTCTTGAAATCTAGACTTTAATTTTGCCTAATGCAACCATTTGCATTACATGCTTTCATACCGCCAACCTTATTTCGTGAATAATTTGTAATATTTAAAAATTAATATAAGGTTATATCATCAAAGAAAAAAAAAAAAAAGTATAAAAAGTAAATTTACTTAAATAAATACTAATAATATTTTGTGAGATTTTCTAAGTTTGCAAGAGTTAATGATGCACTGTTTTTTTCAACCAAGGTTAGAATTTTTGTTGGCCTTCTTAGATTTATTCCCAAGGTCTCGAGGGTATTCATTAACTATATTTGGTGAATAATTTGTAATATTTTAAAAAATTAATATAAGGTTTTATCGTGAAAGAAAAAAAAGTATAAAAATTAAATTAAATTAAATAAATACTAAAAATACTTTGTGAGATTTTCTAAGTTTGCAAGAGTTAATGATGCACTGCTTTTTAGTTGTAGGTTAGATTTTTTACTTGGTCTTCTTAGATTTATTGCCAAGGTTTGAAAGGTATTCATTTTGTGAAGTTCGCCACGAACATGATACAAGCATCATCTTTTGTAATAATAATTAGACCTTTGCAATGACTAATGATTGATTTTCATAATAGATTCTTTGTGAACCAAACAACTTCACCAATAAAAGAACAACCAATCAACTTATTTGAATAAATAAAATCTAATAACAGTCCCATTGACCGATTTAGAACTCACATTTTGTCCTTTCCAATCAAAGTTTGGCCAAGTCATCCGACACATTGTTAACTATATTCTTGAAATTCTCGTATAAAAACCCACATGCGAAGGACGGCCACGAGACACACGTTTTCTTATAAACAAATTAGCCTTTGCAATGAAGCATTTACTCCATGCTCTGCAAATAATTATGTAGTTGGTCGGCAATTTAGGGTCAACCAAATATTTTACTCCCACTTTGATTGATGAACAATCTCGTCCATCATAGTCGTGCATCTCTTCATTATTTTTAAGCACTTAATTTCATTAATTAAATGCCATTCTCGTTTATCAGCAATAGCTCTTAGTTTCTTATTCTTTAATCTCTTCTTGATGCCAATTTCAGTCCAAATTTATCATCTAAGAAAATGATATACATTAATAATTTAGTAGAAATGACGTCGTTTTCCAGCTCTGCAACTTGTACAAGATTTATATTCCAAAACAGGTGGACATATGTAAACAGTTTATTCTATTAATTTTTTCCATGCAGGGAAAAAAACACGAGGCATAAACATGACTGTATAGTTTTGGCCTTGTAATGAAGGTGTGTGTATTCTATAAAACAATAACTAGAAAACATGCAAGGTATTCTATATAAAGCATAGCATATGACAAGTATAACATTGTGTACAATTCCAGACCAGGAAGAATTCCATTAAGTCTTCTCTGTGTCAATCAACAAGGTGCAGTTCATAAAGCAAACCAATATGGTAACAACACCAATTCCTTCTCTTCTTTCTTTCATTCTTTAGGGCTTGGGTTGGTAGGGTGAGGTACAGATCGGAACTTCATTCCCTAGGCACGAGGTAGATGTCAGATTTTGGGGAGTCATGTTGCCTGAAGAACTTGTGATCCAATGGTTGCAGTATACATCTTTTATCGTCAATTTATTGTCAGATTTATTGGGGAACTTGTGATTCAGTAATTGCAGTAAACATTTTTTTATCGTGAATTTACTATTGAATCACACCCTTTAGACAAATAGATGTCTTAAATGTTAAGGCAGTTTAGATAGTTTATAGTGCGCGTCCTGTTTTGGGCACGCAGTTGAGCTGCAGTCAACTTATATAGTAATCCATTTTGATTGTGGATCAACCAGCTGCCCAAAACTGTGAACGCAGGTGATAGATAGAGCTTCCAACCCCTTAGACAAACTGGTGTTAAATGTTAAGATATTTTAGATAGTTTATCGTGTGCGAAAAATAAAGTTTTGGGACTGATACATGAGGATGACGTTGCAGGCAGAGCACAAGGAATTCTCCATGGAGCTCCAAGATGAAAGGGAGCTTAATGAGGTGGAAGGATTTGTGGACTGGAAAGGAAGACCTGCTAGAAAGGACCGCCATGGTGGAATGCGCTCCACTCTATTTGTTTATGGTATGTAATTATAGGCAACAACATATTACATTGTTATCTGTAGAATAATTAGTTTTAACTGCGGGGACTTGAGTGCCCAAAACTGGATAGGAGTTTTTTTGTAATAACTGAATTCAATTGAAGAAGATTGTTCAGTTCTAATCAACTATAAAACATGATTTTGGACTTGATAATTAATTAATTGTGTTTAATGATTTGCAGCCATGGTTGGATTGGAGAACTTGGCTTTCGTACCTATAATTATAAACCTGGTGTCATATTTCGTTGGGATTATGCATATGGATATCGCCAAAGCAGCCACCAATGTGACTAATTTTGTTGGGACATCTTTCGTCTTGGCCCTGCTCGGAGCATTCATTTCTGACTCCTACCTTAACAGATTCAAAACCAACATTCTTTCTGCTTGTTTAGAACTTGTTGTAAGAATTCCTCCACTGCATTGTTTTGATTTCTCTGCTTTCATGGACACCCAACGGCCTGTTTGGCAAAATTGACTGTTAACATTGCTCAATTTTTGTTTCTTTTGCAGGGATATACTATACTGTTAATACAAGCGCATTATGGATCTTTGAAGCCTCCTCCCTGCAACCCACTTGATCCCAAGTCCATCTGTGAAAAAGTGAGTGGAGGAAAAGCTGGGATGCTATTCACTGGGCTTTATCTTGTTGGGATAGGAAATGGAGGACTCAAGGGTGCTCTGCCACCTTTTGGAGCAGACCAGTTTGATGACAGGGATCCCAACGAAAGAAGAAAGATACCCACCTACTTCAACATGTATTTTTGAGCATCTCTGGTGGGGCAGCCCTCGCAACTACAGTGGTGGTCTGGATCCAAAGCAACAAGGGGTGGGATGTTGGTTTTGGGATCTCAGTAGGGATAGTTGTGCTTGCAATCATCAGTATTGTGTCTGGAATTACTACATATCGCAATAAAATTGCAGGAGGCAGCCCTCTAACTAGAATTGTTCAGGTATAAAATATTCCCTCGTCTATTCTAATTTCTATATTTTATTATGTTCATTTATACCAAAGTAGCAATATAAGATAATACCTAAAATATGGGCCAAAAAAAAAAGGCCATCTAAAAATGCAGACATATCTAAAATATAGGATAAATATGGTAAATTAATTATGGGTATCTCATATATCTTAGAAATATTTGAATTAGAGGTTATGCACTTGAATATTTGTTTAGGGAGTTTGCAATTGAAATTCGTTTAGAGTATTTTGTCAAGTAATTCACATACTTTTGCATGGTAGATTTATTTGAGTATTTTTCACAAAACAATTGGCAATTTTACAAAATGTCAAACAATATAGGTTTTAATCAAATTAACATGGTGAAATTTTTTTATGTCAATAATACTTATATAGAAAAGAAAGCTGACAATTTATTGTATGACACTATCATATTATAATCAAATCAAATTAACATTGTGAAAACTTTCATGTCAATAATACTTCTTATATAGGAAAGAAAGCTGACAATTTATTCTATGACACTATCATATTATAATCAAATTAAATTAACATTGTGAAAACTTTCATGTCAATAATACTTCTTATATAGAAAAGAAAGCTGACAATTTATTCTATGACACTATCATATTATAATCAAATCAAATTAACATTGTGAAAACTTTCATGGCAATAATATTTCTTATATAGAAAAGAAAGCTGACAAATTATTATATGACACTATCATATTATAATCAAATCAAATTAACATTGTGAAATTTTTCATCTCAATAATACTTCTTATATAGAAAAGAAAGCTGACAATTTATTCTATAACACTATCATATTATAATCAAGTCAAATTAACATTGTGAACACTTTCATGTTATTATCTTATACATTCAATCAATACATTATGATAAATCAATTAATTGAAGATAATTATGGTTATCTTAGGTGTTTGTTGCTGCATTCAACAATAGAAAGCTCCGTGGATCAGAGAATCCAGATGATCTTTATGAGCTGGATGACAGAGAAGCAGGCATATATAAAGAGAAGCTTCAACATACCAACCAATTCAAGTATGCTTTTCTATAATTGTATATTCATGTAGTTTTATAGGGAAGTTTGTATGTAGCTCTGGGCAGTTTATTGACTCACAGATGGCAGTTAAAACGAATTACTATATGAATAACGACACATTACAGTATTACCTATATATAATCTGTTTTGACAGAAACGAAAATCTTTACTGACACTAATTTTTGTGTAAAACAACAGATTCCTTGACAAAGCGGCCACAATATCACCAAATTCCTTCAAAAATGAGGATAAAATGGAGCATAGCCCATGGTTTTTATGCACTGTGACTCAAGTAGAAGAAACCAAAATATTAGTTCGAATTTTTCCTATATTCGCAAGTGCAGTGCTGATGAATACATGTATAGGACAACTGCAGACATTTTCAGTGGCTCAAGGTTTGACAATGGATAGAAGTATGGGAAAGAATTTCCAGATTCCTGCCGCTTCATTGGCTGTAATTCCTCTAGTATTTGTAATTATTATTACTCCACTGTACGACAGATTCTTCGTTCCCCTTGCACGAAAAATCACAGGACATGAAACAGGGATTTCTTCGTTGCAAAGGATCGGCGTGGGGTTAGTTTTGGCAAGCGTATCAATGGCAATGGCTGCTCTGGTGGAGGTGAAGAGGAAAAATGTGGCGAGAGAGAATGGAATGTTGGATGCGGTACCTCTTTTCTCGCCGCCAATTCCAATGACTGTATTCTGGTTAGGGTTTCCATTCTTTATTTTAGGATTTGTTGATCTATTCACGTTTGTGGGTCTAATGGAGTTTTTCTACAGTGAAGCCCCTGCTGGAATGAGATCTTTGGCCACTGCGTTTTCGTGGACATCGTTGGCTCTGGGTTATTTCCTTAGCGGTGTTCTGGTTAATATTGTGAATGCTGCCACTCGCATGACCAAAAGCCATGGTTGGCTTGCAGGGAACAATCTGAATCGTAACCATCTGGATCTGTTTTACTGGGTGCTTGCTGTGCTTAATATTCTCAATTTCGTAAATTACCTCTTCTGGGCAAGATGGTACAAATACAAGGAAGTGGTTCCACATGAGGATCCTACAAAACTTGAAAACCATTCAACATAAATTCGATACTCGCTGCATTTCTTACACACCAGTAAGATATGCTCAGCGTCTACATTGCCTTCCTCTTTCCATTCAAAAAAAGAGGAAAAAACAAAATAAAATCCATCGGCAACTCAATGTAGTAAGTTCATGATTAGCTTCTTCAATGTGTTGGTGGAAGAAATATCTGTACATCAGAGACATTCTTCTTCTCTCTAAATTAATAACTATCTCTATGGTGGGTGATCACTGATGATAGTGTTTAGTTGGATGGCTGAAATTGTGTTGTTTGCTTTGAGTTTTCCTCAATTTTGTATCAATGCTAAATTAATTGTAATAGATTAATTTAATTGATTTAGGATTGTATAATATTATGTTACATGGGTAAGAACAATACAATCATTCACAGCTATATAATGGAAATTAGACTATTTGTAAGCATGTCAAACTGATAAAGCAATTGGAAATGTAATAAAGTGTTAGAAAGATAACTTAGCTAATTCAAATCACTCTTAGACTTTGTTGTTGCTAGATCTAGCAAGTATGTAGAATTATGAAGGTGCTCATTTCAACTCTTTCTTGTTTAAACTATGTAGGGGCAAGACCATAAAAATGGTCATGATTAGATTCCACATGTCAAACCTATTCTACTATTTTGAATTGGAAGATAAAAATTTCTATTTTTTTCGTGTCGCTTCATTATCGCTTGTGTCACACTTTTGTATATTGATCGATTTACATGGAACCATAGTTTTCGCACTTGTACTTGCAAAACAAACCTAGCTTCCTGCAAGAACCTCAAGCACTCATTAGATCTAAAAATAAAAATGCAAATGCTTGAGTCAGATTGACCTCAACGTGGTCACCCCATTTGTGAGTCACTAAGCACTACACTACATTTTAGACTCAATGTATTTATCTCAAGGTGCGTTGTGCAAGTGGGCATGCAATATAGAACCCTTGACCTAGCTTTGCCCTCTTGCTTTCACACCGATAACGAGCCATGCTACTTTCCTACCATAGAAACCTTTGTATGCATATGTGCAAAACAAATGTGTGCCTTCCCGTGATGTGATACGCAATATGAAGATAGTACTCTTTCTTTCTTAACTCAATATTTTGTACATGGATAGGTGTTTGCCAAATAATAAATGTTTAAGGTGAACTTGCATATATGAGTTTATCACATTGAAATTTGAATCTTGTGGCATGAAAAATTGATAAAAAAACATAAGATATGAAATGAAAATAACATGATAAAGAGACTCAACAGTAGACATGACCTAAAACTCAATACAGTCAAGGTTGTACATCTTGGTCAAGACTGTACTCACAATTTTAACCAATCTCGTACATGGTCTTCACCAAAATGACTAAAACCTAAACAAACAAAGGAAAATGTTAGACATCTCGTGACATAGCATAAAAACATAAACAAGCATCAAGAAAAGTCATAAATCATAGGATAAATCAAGCAATATAAAAGTAAAACAACAAGGAATTACGCCACTAAGATTTAGTTGAATTGTTTAAGACCCACATACATAATGTTTTTTAAATCACATGATGCAATAATGATTTTGTGTAGATTTTAGTGTCTATGCTTAAAAGTCCATTTATAGTTACAATGGTCACATTTGAGTGATAATTTCTTTTTTTTCAAATTTGGTCGATGGTGTTAATAGTTTTACTCTATTTTTCTTAATTTGGTCACATGGGGGTAGTAATTTTCTCTTATTGCTAGGTCTGATCCGTATTGCCTAGAGGTTATATGGGGTTTTCCTATGTTAGAGCAATGATGTTGGACCAACCTCGATTTCCTTGGGTTACCAACAAAAATATTCTTATTTATTTATATAAATCAAATAGATTTACAGATTATATATATTTCCTTATCTATCTATTTTGGTCACATGGGGTATTAATGTAACTTTATTTTGCATCATGTTCCTTGATTATCTCAATTTTATAACTATTTTTATACTAAGAATGTGCTATAACTAACCATATACATTCAAATTAGATTTTGGGGTAAAAATAATAAATAAAAATGGGTTTTAGAGCAATATATGATTTCTCACAATTTTAAATATGTGTTAGAAATAGAACACTATTCAGTCCATACACCAAGAAGAAATGAAGAATGCTTATAAGAATCGTACAAATGACTAGAACCTAAAGTATGTTTTTAGTTGTAAAGCTTCAAATTTTTGACTTAGAACATCTTATGCATGCTCCTTTTGAATCTCATGTGTGTGGGCTCGCCCGTGATGGCTAATCCCTTGGGCCCTATCTTTGAGGGCGCCTGGGAATGCTATGGATGGCCTCCCTCCCAGTCATACCCTTGGCTATCTCGTAGTCATCTCTAACCCTCTCTTGTTTTCTAATATCTGGGCCTTTTTATCACCGAACTTGTCCTAAAGAATGATAAGTTGTCTTTAACTATTCCTTAGTCGATCACGGAGGGTGTTGTTGAAAATAAATGTCTTTCCCTTGATTGGGAAACTTTTGGGACCACGTCCCCCTTTAGAAGATATCAAAAAATGGGCTCACAATAAATGGGCTCTTAGTGGCTCTCTTACGGTGGCTGCCCTTCCTAATGGCTTCATCCTTTTCTCTTTCAACCTAAAAGAGGATTTTGTTCTCGAGCTCTCCTCGGTGGTCCCTAGTTCTTTGGTCTACGCAGGGGTATTTTATCTTCATAAATAGACCCCAAGATTCAACAAATTCACTAAAATGATTAACGAAGCTCTGATATGGGTTCGCCTTCCTAGCCTCTCTTTAGAGCTTTGGGAGAAAGTCGTGATTGAAGGTATTGTTGAATCCATGGGGAAGCCGATAGCAGTGGATCCAAAGAATGAAAAATCTAGATCTCATCTAATTCACGCCAGATTCTACATCATCACGGATGTAAGTAAACCTCTCCCCCCCTCTACTGGCTTGATTTTAAGCTTTGGGTAATGGGTACAACCTTTTGAATATGAATACATTCCCAAAATGTGCTCCACTTACAAAGGTATGGGTCATTGTGCATCAGATTCTCCCTTAAATCCCCATCTAAAGACCAGTTCTCTTCCTAAAATGATCCCATCCACTGTCTCTCCAAAAGGAAAGGGTAAGAGATTCTTTAAGATCTCTCCAGAGGTCTGCACTTCCAATCCCTTTACTACCATGTCTTTGGAAGAATATCATATTCTCTCCCCCTTGGATTTGGTCTTGGATCCGATGCCCCAAGCTCAACCACCACCTCTTTCATCTCCCCTTTGCATGTCCCTATTCCCCTCCTCATCTTCTAAAAGATGGCAAGATTCCTTCTATGATTCTCTTTCCATTCTAGTGGCCTTTATTTTTCCTTTTTCCCCCTCTCCACCCCTCGCTGCTGACCTTTCCTTTTAGTCCTCGCTATGCCACTTTCTCTTGATGAAGGTGGAAAGAAATATGGTGACCCCCTTATGATGATTCTAGCATAAGGATAACTAGAAGAACCATCAAGAACATTGATCTAGGATTATCTAATACTAAAGGAGGACCTCTCAATTCCTCTAAGACACACCAAGAAGATGATCAAGGAGTGGTAGTTTTTACACATACTATCTTAATGATATTAGGAATACCCAAAATAAATGATTCAAAATGAAATTTCTTTCTTAGAGCATCGAGGCATAAACACCTCTAAAAATCAGAATATTCAAAGATGTTCACCATGTGGCATAAGAAAATATTATAATGCTACAAGAAACTAAGCTAAAGGATGATAAAACCATTCATAATTTTTTTCCCAAAGCTTCCTTTACTATCGACCAATTCCTTCAAGAAAATCGGAGGACTACGAACTCTCTCGGGATCCTATAATGTTCTTCAAGGAACACCTCTTCAAATCTAGCTCTTTAATAAAGGCTTTCTTCCGAGAGATAGGGTAAAAATTTGGTTGGATTACTCTAACTTTGTATGATCCTAACTCTTAACCACAAAGAGAATAAGTTTGGCAAGACATTATGGATATTAAGTAAATTAGGGATCTTTGCCATGGTTCATAGTGGTTGACTTAAATACTCCCATGTTCAATGATGAAAAACAAGGGGTATTCCTATAGGCGTGAGAAGCATGGAAGACATCCAAAATTTTCTCAATTCCTACTCCTTTGTCAACTTGGATTTCCATGGAAACAAATTCACTTGGTCAAATAAAAGGTTGGGAAAAAATCATATACAAACGAGACTTGATAGAATGATGGGTTCTTTGGACTGGATCTCTCACTTCAAAGAAGCATCTCTTTAGTCTCTCTCAAAAGTCTCCTCCGATCATTCTCCAATTCTTCTCAATGTGGTTAAGGATGGTGGCCTCTGCTCCCCCCTTCTGCTTTGAGTTATCTTGGTTAGTCAACCATGATCTCAAATATCTGATTGCTAAATGGTGGTCTTTGGAAATTAAAGGCTCTATTATGTTCCACTTCACCAAGAATTTGAAGGAGGTTAAAATACAACTCAAGAGATGGAAGGTAGAAATGTTTGGCAACATCAAGGAAAGGAAAAATTGCATCGTCCAAGAACTTTCGTGAGGTGGCTAAAGATATTAAAGTTAAGGGTAAGCTGTTGGAATTTCACTCTATCGAATTAAACTCTTTGAAAATCTCCATAACACAATTTGGGAGGAAAAGACCTCTTGGCGAAAAAGATCAAGATCCCTTTGGCTAAAAGATGGAGATATGAACACAAAGTTATTCCACTTAATAGCAAAAAAAAGCAAAAACAATATTACTCGAGATGAATCAAGAAAATGGAATCGTCATCAACAAGGATAAGGACATCACTGAGGAAGTCACTCTTTTCTACTGCACCTTTTTTTGGGTTATGTGGAAGATGGCTTCCTACGAAAATGGATGAAATTTTGGATTTTTATTCGAGGTTGTCATTAATGCGTAGTTCAATAACACCCTCACCCACCCCTTTGAGATGGAGGAGATGAATAAAGTTGTTTTTGATATGAATGGGGAGAAATCCCCAGTGCCCCGACGGTTTTCCCCGCTACCTTTTTCAACATTTATGGGATATCATTAAGCAATATATTCTTTTTTCTATCAAGGAATTCCAAAATAATGATGTCCTCCTCAAAGAATGGAACTCCACCTTTTCCACCCTCTCCTCCAAGTCTCATGGAGGAAATTTTTTTGATGGATTTTAGACCTATAAGTTTGTGCAATACCTCTTACAAAATCATTACCAAAATGATGGTCAATAGATTAAAACCCTTCATCTCCAAGATGGTATAAGCTCAATAATATGGTTTCATCCAAGGTCAACTGATTCGAGGAGGCATCATCACATTCCATGAAGCTATCCAATTAGCTCACCTCACTAAACTAATGGGTTATGTGCTCAAGCTTCATATGTAGAAAGCCTTAAACAGAGTCAGCTAGGTCTTTCTTATCAAAGTTTTGAGAAAATTTGGATTAAAAAAATGGATAAGGTGGGTTCAATGCCTTATCTTTACCCCCATTTATCTATTTTAGTTAATGGTTGTCTTGAAGGTTACTTCCCGAGTAAGATAGGTCTCTTCCAAGGAGAAACCCTCTCTCCCATTGTTCTTCATCTTAATGGTGGACTCCCTCAGTATATCTCTCAGTGTGGCTATGACTTTTCCTCTATCTCTAGACTTTATATAACTGTTATAATTCCTACTACTACTCATAATCAATTTTTTGATAACACGATACTCCTTGGAGATTCCTTGGTTGTTGAAGCCATAACTACTATGAGCATCCTTTATGCATATCAAGAAGGCTCTAGAAAAAGGGTCAACCTAGCTAAGTGTTGCATCTCCTTCCTTAATACCCCCTAGAAGATAGAAGAATTGCATATATCTTTGAATGCGAGTCGTGGATCTACCATCCTCTTACCTTACTCTTCATCTATTCAAAGGTAAACAGTCAAAGGGCTATGGAACTCCATCCTGGATATGTTTCATAGGAAACTTGTAGTCTTGAAGGGTTATCTTCTTATCCAATATGGAAAACTCCAAATCATCAAATCCACCCTTCAAGTATGTTAATCCACTTCCTCTCTCTCCTAAAAATACCCTCTTTGGTTGCTTTCAAGATCAAATAAATAAAAATGTGTCCTTTGGTCTAGTATGGAAGAGATGAAAAGAACTCACCTCATTTCTTTGGGAATCTATTTGAAATCTAAAAATATTGGGTGGTCTTAGTTTGAGAAGAATCTATGATATGAATAATGCCCTGTTAAGTAAAAACCTGGTTGGTCCATGACCATAGGTTCTATTGATCCCCTGGGCTATTATCTTACATGACAAATACTTGATTCTTGATACTGAATTCCTTTCTCATAACCCACTTCCTCTTGATTGACAATATGAAACTCTATCATTAGCAATAGAGATCTTATTCGTAAAGGCATCAAATAGAACATGTGTGATGGAATTAAAATTGATTTCTGGAATTACTGGTGGATCTCAGATTAACTAATTTCTAAGGATCTACCCGAATCCTATAAAGAAACATTTTTTCATCTTGTGGGTTACCAGCTTACTAATTACATAGACAAAAATCCTTTCCTCCTTGATAGTTGTTGCTCAAATGGATAGGACATGATAGTAACCAAGAAATGTTAATTGACTCTTTGGAATGTCTCCTCTCTTCACTACACATTGGCTTATATCCTTCTTCCGACATTGTGATATAGCCTTGGAATTCTTTTGGTCTTTTATTTGTTAACTTGGCGTATAACTCCCTATTCATTATCAAGGATAGCTGCCCCTTAAGCACTTTTGGTCATCCATATTACTCCAAAATTAACATGTTTTCTTGATTTGTTTGGAAGGATGATATTTTTACAGGGCTCAAATCTACAATGAAGAGGTTACTCCTTACCTTCTAGATGTAACCTTTACCTAAATAATATCAAAGACTCCTTCCGTCTCTTTTTGTAGTGTCCTTCTCCTCTAAAATATGGTCCTATATCTTAAGCTCTTTTCGGATGCTTGGACATTCCCGGGATCTATAAAAGAAATTATTGAATAATGGTTCTCCCTTCTAGAACATAGGCCTCTCATTGGCCTAGAAAGCTCTTATTAACCACGTGGTTTGGGGTATAGGGAAGGAACTAAAATGGGGCATCTTCCAAGACTCTTCCCAAAATGAGGATGCAATTGCAAGCTCCATTGTTAGAATGTTTCAAGAGGATCTCAACTCTTCCTAATGTATAAAAGGTAGCTCTAAGATAGATCTCCTTTCTAGTGTTAATTGGCTAAAATATCTCTCCTTTGAGCCTTACCTACGACAATCTTATGTAGCCAAAGTTCATTTCAAGAAAACCTCCACCGATGGATGGTGGAAGTTAAATGTTAATGGTGCCTCCGGAGGTAATCCTAGCCCCTCGGGCTTTGGTGGTGCCTTGAGAGACTTCAAAGGTAATCTTATATCATATTTTTCCACTAATTTGGGTTTCGGTAATAACCACAACAAAGAAGCTATATGCAGAGAAAAATCACCGTGAATGAAAGACAAACAATAAACTTGCAAACCTTCCAGTAACCTTCCAATGCAAACCTTAGTAGGAGAGCTTTTGAATCTGTATAACCTTTTCAAGTGATTGATTTTTAGGTGCTCTTGAATGAACTCCAAAGAAAAGTGCAATTGCTACAAACAGAGTAGTTGAAAATATTCAGAATGCAATTTGACAGAGTTTTATTTGCAAACAATTCAACAGGATTTGGGATAAGAAAAGCTTGTAATTTATATAAGCAAAGACAGTTAGAAATTGGTTGAACACGGTTGAATGCAAATGTTAAAATAACATTTAAGGAATTTGTAGCGATTGTCGGTGCATTTAGGGGCAATAAATGAATTAAATGAAAAAGATGCATCTAGAAAGGTGGTTGTATGTGCAATTTAATTGCCCTACCTTTCTAGGATTCTAGAAGTGTAGTTAACTAGGATGAGGATGTGGAGTCCAAGTGGTTGTTGACTGAGATAGGTGGAATTAAATAACTAAATTTAATTAGTATTTAATTGTGAGGAGATAATTAACCATTTAAATTAATAAATGTTTAATTATATTAGCTAGAAGGTGTTAGGAATTAATTTAATTAATTCCAAGAGAATGGTAGAATTAAATTAATTTAATTAATTTAATTGTGAGGAGATAATTAACCATTTAAATAAATAAATGTTTAATTATATTAGCTAGAAGGGTGTAGGAATTAATTTAATTAATTCCAAAGGCATGTTAGAATTAAATTATTTAATTCCAAAGGGTAGGAATATAGCTTAGGTAATAGAATTAATTTTAATTAATTCTAAAGGGGAGTATTTGAATGTTGGAATTAATTTAATTAATTCCAAAGGGGTGTACTGCAAGCGAGATAGAATTAATTTAATTAATTATAATTGGATAGAAGTGGGATAGAAATATGTATGTATTTTTAGGGTGTCTACATTTTCCCCTCTTTAAAGTGTTATTGCAAAGTAATAGTGCTTTAAAGATAGTAGACACATGCATCAACGAGTGGAAAGCTATGAAGCATTTGGATGCCCCAATGAGTAGGAAGCGGTGAAGAATTAGGATGCCCTAATTATTAGAATGGTAGAGGAATGCCCCCTCAAGCGGTGGGTGATGCTTTGCAAAGTGGTGGACAACCACTTGATAGGAAGGAAAACAAGGGATTAGAACAAGGATGGGAAATGAATGTGCTCGTAGCATGAGCGTTCATTTGGATAATAATTTTAGAACAACCTTATTTTTTTTGTTGCACAATAGATTTGGCACCATGATTATGAAAGAATCAAGATGGTTAACCCATATGCGTGTAAACAAACACACAAAACAAAGAAAAGATTAAAAAAGGAAAACAAACCCAATATACAAAGTAGGTGTTGGCATCGGGTTATAAAGGAACCAAGATGTAATCACACTACTTGTAAGTGGTCCAAAAAAATTAAACATCAACAATGCAACACAAAGTCGAAAAAGAAGACAATCAGCTATGCCCCTAATGTGTGCCACAATGATGATTAAGTAGATACAAATGATCCCAAGTGGGAATAGGATCATACTGGAAGAGCAGAGTTAAAGTGACTCCTTATGACACTCTTGTTGGATCCATTATGCAAATGATCAAATTTGAAATTGCCCTAGGCAAAGTTATATCATGAAGGAAAATAATTTTGTGACTTGCCCCAAGTAGAGTTAGCATATCATGCAAAGGGAAGAAAGTGATAGTTGTAAGATTGGAATGATCACTAGGGTAATAGATAAAGGTATGACGTTTATCAAGATTATATTGAGATGTTGAATGATTCACTTTAAGGGTTTTCTAATTGTAAGATTTCTATGATAAGTGAATGTTTGTTCAAATTTTTGTAAATTTTTATTTTTTTTGGATTTTTGAAATATTTGATTTGTTTTTTGGATTTTGAAATATTTGATTTTTTTGGATTTTAAAATATTTGAAAAAGTTTGATATAAAAATGCAAACAAACATGAAGACACAACAAAAAGGAAAACATTCCATGGCTTAAGTAAACTAGGAGGAAAACACAACACATGCAAGTGACAAGAAAGCACGAAACAAACAAAAAACAAACCCAATATGAACAAGAAGGAACAACACCAAAGTTATATGTGAACTAAGATGCAAGTAAATTTCTTGTAATTGGTCTACAATAAAGGAAAATAAAGTACAACAAACAATAATAAACTAAAAGAAGAAAAAATCGTCACAATGTTGACAAACCGCAACAATATAACACAACATGCAAAACGATGTCTAATGACATGCCAAATGTGTTCCACATTAAATAATTAGACATATTTGAATGCCCCCAAGTGATATCTTAGCATGCGAGAGGATTGGATCGAGACGAAGAGTGGAGTGATAATTATATACTCCAAAATATACTCTTGTCGGATCCTATTAAAGTTTGATCTGTATTGGATTAAAATGTAAAATCTAAATGTTCCCCAAGAAAATTTATATTGTGAAAGGGTAAATGATTTCCTCAAGTAGAAATATACACCATGGGCAATAAAGGTGAGTATTATCTGAAACGATCATGAGGAGCGGACGAGTGTCATCAAATGGTGAAATTGTTGAACTATGTTATACAGTTACTGAAAAGTGGTCAAACATTATCTGAATGTTTTTATTACGATAATTTGAAACTATTTTTGGATTTTAGAAAAATTTATATTGTTTTTGTGTTTTTGAACAATTTTATATTGGTTTTTTTGAAGTTTTGTGAGACATTTTTGAATTTTTTTTGTAATTGTACAACTCGGTAAAAGGTACACTACTTGAAAGTAGGTGAAAATAATTAAAAACATTCCATTCCATTGGCATAAATGTAGATGATAAAATGATATAGTTTTTGACTCTACTCATGGCTACATGCAACTAGGAAGATGTAAGGGCTCATCACAAAGAGCTAAGAAGGATGTGAAAATAAGGTGAATAATGATATGAAAGTTAAAGAAAATGGATGTGAAGACACAAGGTGTAACAATGATCCATGTAAGAAGAGTGTAGCTCATCTCTAGTCAAGATTATATGACCAATTCCAAGATGATTCCACTTTATAGGTTTTGAATTGACTTATTTTCGTAGATGGCCTACTAATTGGTGAAAATCCAGTTGAAGGAATCATTTTCTTTTTTAACTCGAGCAACTATATTACTTCTTGGGATGTTTTTGATTAAGCACTTTAATTCAGATTTCATAAAGAGTTTATTATTTTATTTTATTTTAATTTTTATGAAAGGCTCCCTACATGTTGCCCCATGCCATTAGTAAAAGGCAAGGGCTCAACACCAAAGATAAAATGTAGGCGAGTAAGGGCTTTCTTCACTCCCAGTCTCATATTACCAGTAAGAAGTATGGGCTTATCATCGAAGATTGTGAAGGATGAAAGGTGTATGGATAAAATTATATTTTTTCTATTTTCTGATTGATTTAATTTTCCTTATATGTTGATAGCATGCTTGTTGGGAAGAAACATTCTACCCCCAAGTATCAGCCTCATGCGACTAGTAAGATGCAAGGGTTCAACACCGTAGATTGAGATGGGCGTTCAAAAGGACCAGCTTAAAGGTGTTTAGTGATTTTAGTTAAAGAGATATTATTTGAAATGAGGATTTTCCATTAGTAATCTTTGATAAAAAAAGTAGGTGAAAAGATATAAAATGGTAAAAATGATGACAAAAATGAGACACACAATGCCCAAGAGGAACAAGGTTAACATGTGTCATAATAGGTGAAGAAGGTGAATATACGATAAGGGTATGATTAAAATATCTTCTAATAGATGGAATTATTAACATTATTTGTATGCACTTTTCCATTTCCAATTAGAAAGCATAGTGCTTTAATATGGATTTTTGTTTTCTTTTTATGCTTTTTAAGTTTTTTGAACGTTGGCGGATGAGGAGTCGAAATGGACTCATCAAGAAAGAGGTCCATGTTTATTAAGTTGAATGATCCTGAGATACAAGAATTGTGCAGACAAAATCCAAGCCAAGCAGGGGAATCAAAATATTCGATAAGTCCTGAAATACGAGACTTGGGTGGAAAAAGTCCAAGTCAAAGGAGTTAATACGAAGATTTGATAAATCCTGCAATATGAGAGTTCGGTGGATAGGATCCAAGTCAAAGGAGTGAATCAACTAATTCGATGTGTCCTAAAGTACTAGAATTAGTTGGAGATGATCCAAGTCAAAGGATGTGTGATGAGATAAGTTTTCGATGAGATCAAAATACATATGTGATGTTAGAAGAATATTATTGATGCAGGGAAGATGTTGAGATACATATTCACCTCTGAGAAAAAGATCCCAAGGAAAGGATGGATCTCTAGATGTATACCAAGGGTTCCTTATAGTCCGTAGAGAGGAGATATTCAATGTTTCTCCTTCGATGTTGTGAATTAATTGATTTTATGATAGATTGGAAATTAAAGCATGAAAAGGTTGTATAAGGATATTCCTAGGTATACACACCTCGAAGAGTGTATGCACGTAGATGCCTTGACAAGTAAGAGTCATCGTTGATGAGATGCTTGCAAGATTGATCACTTGAGGTGTAATGGACATAAAAGGTTGCATTGTTGTGGGTGTCCAAGATTTTTGTGGTTGTATTTCGACAACAAGGCTAGAGATGTTAGGCATAGGAGCCAAAATGGGAAGAATAAAATCAAGATCAATGGTTCTTGATGATGGAATCTCTTCTACAATGTCAAGGGTTGAAAGAGAGTCTTGAAGAAAATTCAAGCTCTCGCTCAAAGTTAGAATATTTTCTAAAATAGGGTCAATGTCTATTTGGACTATAGGAAGAAAATCTATAGAAGATATGGATTGGTTGGGAGGGAGAGATAATTGAATTTTTTCATGATCTTGTAGAATGTTAGTATGTATAGAAGTGGGGACAATACCAACTCTTCAAAGTGAAGTGGAAGTTGATGTTTCATTAGTTGCGAGAGATTTGTTGTCAAGATCTACAAAGATCTCTCAGTCATCAATTAAATCTTAGACATAATTCTTAAAGCACATACACTTATCTCGTTGAGTGTGCATTAATGCAATGAAAATAACAATATGCATGAGGTTTGTACTAGTATGGCTTAGGTTCTCCTTTAATCTAAGGTCTTGTAAGGGGATATTTTATCATCCTAGCCACTTTGAGTTGATGAAAGACACTAGAGAGACTTTTTCCGAGGGGTGTAAACTTACATTTAACTTTTCACGGCGTAGTGTCTTCGCTAGGTTGTATGATTGATTTTTGATTGATTGGTCATGTATTTTGGGCATATTAGAATTATCCATGACACTAGTAATGATGAAATTATGATCTTTGTGGACGTACCAAGATTCATCGTGAGAAAATATAATACGGTGATTATTGTGAGTGAGATTGAAAGAAAAATGTTTGACAAACTTCTCTGAGAGCTCCAAAAAGGTGGTGATGGATCCCTTTAAAATATTTAAGAACCAATCCAAAGCTTTTCCTCCTAGACTTCTAGGAAAAATGCATAAGAGAAAGCTATCGGTATATAGCACTTCATGGCATGCTATGGAAAATGCTTTGATATGCTGTCTCGGATCAGTTTTTCCCTTGTATTTTTTGAATTTGGGTGTCTCGAAAGAGCATGGGATGGGTATACGTAAGATGTCCATGTCGAAAGGATATGGACACAATTCATCAAAATTGAATTGTTTACGTTGTTTTTGCATACCAGAAATGGTGTCTTTCATCATTTTCCATTCTTGGGCAAAGGATGAATTGTATAAATCCACCATTGTCATGAAAAATGAGGGAGAATAAAGAAAGGTATGATGAACAACTCAATCCTTAGAAAAATGAATGCTAAGATGGAGGTGACGAAAAGGTTTGAAAAGCTCGACCCTTAGCAAAGTGAATGCTAAGATGGAAGAGAGAAAAGGGTTAGTTGATTACCCAACTCTTAATCAAAATGGGAGTTAATAGAAAAGGGACAAAAAGAGGTTAGATGTGTTCTACTCGTTAACAAAAATGAATTTGAAGAGAGAAAAGACGTGAAAAGGTGAGTGTGGTCAACTCTTAATCAAAGGAGTGATGAGAGTAACAAAAAGGTGAAAATGGGTAACTCTTAACAAGATGAACGATAAGAGTGATGAAAAGAGGGACTTCGCAACACTTAACAAAATGAGTGATGTTAAGGTGGAAGATGGGTTGAAATGTTAGTTTAGATGATTCTTAACAAAGTGAGTGTTAAGAAATATGAAGATGTTTGAAATGACTTTATGATCCTTTACAAAAGTGAACGTAAAGAGGGGAGAGATGAAAGAAGTTATTGTGCTTGACTTGCAATAAAGTGCTACAAGAGGAGACTTAAAACACAATGGATGATGCTCAAATCTTTAAAAAAATGTGTTAAAGGAAGAGACTTAGGAAAAATGATGATTTTTCTCAAATTTTAACAAGATGGGTGTTAAAAAGGGAGACTGAAGAAGACAATGAAGGATGTCAACCCTTAACAAAAAGTGTGTCAAAAGAGAAGACTTAAGAAGACAACGAAAGAGGTTTAATCTTAAAAAAGTATGTTGAAAGAGGAAACACAACAAAGAAAGGGGATCATGAAAATAATAACAAAGTGAATTTCATCACAAGAAGTGAAGTAATGACAAAAAAAGGTCCAAATCTTGCAAAAGTGGAGATAAGAGCCAAAGGGGAAGTAATTGATGGGATAAGTGAGCTAAAATTAAAGAAAATTTAATGCGTTAAAGAGACAAGTGATGAATTGATGATGAAGAGAAAATATGTTGAGAAAAATAAGTAAATGTCAAGTCCAAATAATGATAAATTTGAAGATAGCGAAGAAAATAAAAGATGAACCCAAATGAGGAGCATTTAGGATAGCAAAAGGAGCTGAAAAAAATCCAAGTGTACTTGAGAAGAGAAAAATAGAATGAATGTAGAATCCAAACAAGAAGGTTTTAGAAAATGACAAAAATATACAAACGTGAAAGATGGATCCCAAATAAGGAGTGTTTGGGAAAAGTGAGTGTGGAACACTACAACAAAAAGAAAGATAAAGAAGAAGAAAATAGAAAAAGAGGTTTTTGTTTAACTTTTTGTTTGTGGCCTCTACCTTAAATTGGTTTGGAAAATGTTTGTCTTCCTAGGTGGCTCTCTCAACTAGGTGTCAAATGCTATTGGTAGTGAATGGCTTTAATTTACCCCTCTTGAAAACTTGAGTAGAAATGGAACTTGAAAGCAAGTGAAAATAATTAAAATCATTCCATTCCATTAGCAGAAATGTAGATGATAAAATGATAGGGTGTTTGACTCTGCTCGTGGCTCCACATAACTAGGAAGATGCAAGGGCTCATCACCAAGAGCCAAGAAGGACGTGAAAATGAGGTGAATAGTGATATGAAAGTTAAAGATAATGGATGTGAAGACACAAGGTGTAACAATGTTCCTTGTAAGAAGAGTGTAACTCATCTCTAGTCAAGATTATGTGACCAATACCAAAATGATTCCAAGATTTAATTCCAATGAGCAATGGAGAGATCTTTGTATATCTTGATGACGAATCTCTCGTAACTGATGAAACATCAACTTCCACTTCTATTGAAGATTTGAATGTTTTCCCCACTTCTATACATACTGACATTCCATGAGATCATGATGAAATTCAATTATCTCTCCCTTCCAACCAATCCATATCTTCTACAGATTTTCTTCCTATAGTCCAAATAGACATTGAACCTATTTTAGAAAATATTCTAACACCTAACGAGAGATTGAATTTTCTTCAAGACTCTCTTTCAACCCTTGACATTGTAGAAGAGGTTCCATCATCAAACACCATTGAGCTTGATTCTATTCTTCCCATTTCAGCTCCTACGCCTAACATCTCTAGTCTTTTTGTCGAAATACAACCACAACAAGCTTGGATACCCATAAAAATGCAACCTTTTATGTTCATTACATCTCAAGTGATCAATCTTGAAAGAATCTCATCAATGATGATTCTTACCTATCAAGACATGTACATGCATACACTCTTCAAGGTGTGTATACCTAGGAATATCCTTATTTAACCTTTTCATGATTTAAGTACCAATCTATTGTCAAATCAATTAATTCACAACATCAAAGGAGAAACATTGAATATCTCCTCTCTACAGCCTATAAGGAACCCTGGGTATACATCTAGAGATTCATCCTTCTTTCTTCGGGATCTTTTTATCATAGGTGAATATGTATCTCAACATCTTTTCTGCATCGAAAATATTCTTCTAACATCACATATGTATTTCGATCTCATCAAAAACTTATCTCATCACACATCCTTTGACTTGGATCATGTTTTCCCAAGTCTACTACTTCATAACCCATCGAATCAAATTATTCACTCCTTTGACTTGGATCGTATCCACCCAAGTTTCGTATTGTAGGATTGATCAAATCTTCAGATTCACTCCTTTGACTTGGAATTTTTCCACCCAAGTCTAGTATTTTAGGACTTATCGAATCTTTTTATTCCCCCTCTTGGCTTGGATTTTTTCCGCACAAGTCTTGTATCTCAGGACCATTCAACTTCAATAAACATGGACCTCTTTCTTGATGATTCCATTTCAACTCCTCATCCTCCAATGTTTAGAAAACTTAAAAATCATAAATAGAAAACAAAAATCCATATTAAAGCATTGTTTTCCAATTGGAATTAGCAAAGTGCGTACAAATAATGTTAAGCATTCCATCTACTGGAAGATATTTTAATCATACCATTATCATATATTTTCCTTCTTCACCTATTACGACACATGTTAACATTGTTCCTCTTGGGCATTGTGTGTCTCATTTTTTCATCGTTCTTACCATTTTATGTCTTTTCACCTACGATTTGTCTCGAAGATTACTAATCGTAGCAACACCTTTCAAATAACATCTCTCTTTAATTGAAAGAACTAAAATTCTTTACCCGGTCCTTTTGACCGCCCATCTCAATCTATAGTGTTGAAACCTTGTTTTTACTAGTTGTATAAGGCCGAGACTTGGGGGTAGAATGTTTTTCCCAAAAAGAATGCTATCAAAATACAAGGAAAATTAAATAAATTAAAAAATACAAAAAAATCATAAAATCAATACACCTTTTGTCCTTCACAATCTTTGGTGATAAGCCCATACTTCTTACTAGCAGTATGAGACTGTGAATGGAGAAATCCCTTACTCACCTACATTTTTTATTCGATTTTGATCCCTTTCCTTTTACTAATGGCATGGGGCAACATGTAGGGGTCCTTCACAAAAATAAAATAAAATTAACTAATAAAGTCTTTATGAAATATGAATCAAAGTGCTTAATCAAAAACATCCCAAAAAGTAATTTAATTGCTCATGTTAAAAAGAGACAACGATTCCTTCAACTAGATTTTCACCAATCAGTAGGCCATCAACAAATCTAAGTCGATTCAAAACCTATAAACTAGAATAATCTTGGAATCGGCCATATAATCTTGACTAGAGATGAGTTACACTCTTCTTACAAGTATCATTGTTACACTTGTGTCTTCACATCCGTTATATATAACTTTATATCACTATTCACCTCTTTTCATGTCCTTCTTGGCTCTTGGTGATGAGTTGTTGCATCTTCCAAGTTTCCTAGAGCCACGAGCAGAGTCAAACACCCTATCATTTTATCATCTACATTTATGCCAATGGAATGGAATGTTTTTTATTATTTTCAGCTTGCCAAAATGTTTGTAGAGACAAATCATAGTGAATGAAAGAAAAAAATAAAAATACAAAACTTCTAGTAGCCTTCCAATGTAAACCTCAATAGGAGAGATTTTGAAGTTGTATAACCTTTGCAAGTGATTAATTTTTGGGTGCTCTTGAATGACCTCTAAAGATGAGTGCAATTTCTACAAATAAAGTAGTTGGAAAGCTTGAATGCAAATTGACAAAGTTTATTTGTAAACAATTCAAGAGGATTTGGGATAAGAAAAGATTGCAATTTATAGAAGTAAAGACAATTAGAAATTGGTTGAACATAGTTGAATGCACATGCTAAAAATAACATTTGAGGAAGTTGCGTAGCGTCTTGAGGCATTTAGGGGAAATACATTAATTAAACGCAAAATATGCATCCAAAAATGTGGTCTTACGTGAAATTCAATTGCCCCCACCTTTATAAGATTCTAGAAGTGTAGTTAACTAGGATGAGGATGTTGACTCCAAGTCCTTATTGAATAAGATAGTGTTATCACCAAATCACCGCAACCCCTGAATGACCAAAATGTGAAAAGGACATTCCGTGTGATTGGGTAACATGGGATCACCTCTCAAGTCTGTGGGACTTGGGCTCAAGGTGAACCTCCGAAGAAGGCCAACTTCCTCTTCCTAAACTAAGTGTTGTACTACTCCTAGTGCAATAAAATGGTTAACTGGACCTATAGTACCATTTCATGAGATTTAGGGAAATAGATTTGCAAGAAATAAAACTATACTAGGGATGGTGACACATGAAATAAATGGTGTTACTAGACTTGGGAATGGTTTATTTGAAGAGGTTACTATGCACCACAAGCCAACTTCACCTACTACAGCTTATAGAGGGTAAAAAAATACCACAAACTAAGAAACATACATTCCCTTTGTTAAACTCAATCGGAAAAATGATCTTTTAAGCATCCGATGAAGAAGGATGAACTTGAGAAGGGTGAACAAGCACCAAAACTCAAATTCATGAAATACTCCACCACTTGATAAACACAGAACTCCAAAACCTGAAATAGAAACTTGAACTTGCACAGTGTACCGGAAGCATTAGAATGGAACAAATAAGTATGTGGGATGATGAAAGAACTAATTGTAGTCACAAAACATACACTTTTATTACTTCAAAAAGTGCACAATGCATCATTACATTCAGAAGAGGAAATGGTTGTCATTATAGTCTTGGAAAAGAGGCTTGAAAGTTCCCGATCTACAAATCTAACTTGCATAAGAGAGTGGATTCTTGAAAAAATACACTTTTATAATATGTCTCACTTGTCCAACTTATGTCACACATCTAACTTGTGTAACCAATGTGTAGCCCTTTGGAATGAGCTTCTAACTTACATTTATAGAAGAACTCCGTGAGAGAAAAGAGGAGAAATCATAAATTCCTCCCTAAAATGAAGGCACATGATGGTCAATATTAATTACAGAGTTGGTTGAACCACTTAAGAACATTCCATCATGTGCCTTAATGAAAGGTCTAAACTTATCCATCTCATTTAATTAAAATAATATTTTAAATAAAATATTTTAATAATAATTAAAATATAATTTATTAATTTTTAAATAAAAATATTAACTTAATTATTATTTTAAAAATATCAAATTAATGATAATTCCAAGTAGGAACCCCTTTTTGGATTGGTTTACACTAAAGGGGGTCCCTTGATAGAAAGGTCAACTCGGTGGTTGGCTCGCCTGCCAACTCACCGAGTTGGTTGACGAGTTCCACTTTCGTTTGAACATGGCAGGCTCATCTTCATGCTCCACTAACCCTGCTCGACATTAACTCATTCAGGTCAAGATCTTCATGTTCCGCCAACTCTTGACTCCATGAGCTACTTCTAAATTTTCCCATGAACCCGCTCCGAGCTATTCCCCTTGTAATCTCCTCTGACTGCCAAGTTCTACAAGCTCATCTCAATGCATGGCTCAACTCCTTGCTCTTAAATATTTTTGGTCAAGTTCTGCGAGCTCATCTCAATGAGTGACTCAACTTCAACTAAGACCATCTCAAGTCGTCTCCCAAGAATCATGTCAACCGAGATCCTTTGTGTATTCTACCGAGCGCCAAATTCTTTTGAACAACACAAAGCCATTTCTTTGACTCATCGAGCTAACATCGAGTTGAGCACCACACATATCGAGCCAACTCCATGCATCATTCCATTCTATAATGACTTGGCTCAGCTTGTCTCTGGATGACTTATCCACACACAAAGCTATCTCCATTTTGACTTGACCTTGTGGCTTGCCTCATCCTTCGAGTTGAGCTCATCTTCATGTTTTTCATGCATCATACATAATCCTATAGGTTGTTTCCTTGATGCTCGAGCTCCCAACACTTTTAAGCTAGAATTCCATTGTGTATTGGGAAATCGTCCTCGAGATCCACATACAAACTCACTATCGAGAAACTCGGGCTCATTCTACCTTCTTCGGTCCAACCATCCCGGCTCACTTGACGCCATGAATGCTCCACTAACTCGGTCATCATTTAATCTTGGCATTGAATCATAATCAACTTAGTCATGCAAAAATTTCCTAGACTCCATCGGTCACCGAGTTATGAGAGCTATATTCCCATGGGCTCGATAAGCATATTTTACTCCCTTAACTCGGGCCAACTCGGTCTTGATTCCCATTTTGTGAGAACTTCCTATTCACTTCACTAATATCCCTTTCTCTGTCCCACTCTACACAAAGCTTAAATGAATTTAACTTATGATATTTACACACCAATAGAGCTCTTACACAACTACCTCAGCTTATTTCATTGTTTGGCTGCTAAGTTAGTTCTCCAAGCCCTGACCGAGGTTCACCATTATTGAGCCATTATATGCATCAAGCTTATTTTCATAGTCACATCAACCCAGAGCTCTTTATCATTTTACCATCAAGTGAGATAACCTTTTCCATACTAAGTCCACCTAGGAAGTTGTCTTTAATGACATAACCAACACATGTTAACTCTTTGAGCCCCCCAAGAAACTCAAGTTCCGCCTCACCATTTTGAGAGAGATCTTAAACCAATCAGTAAGGCTCTACTTTGAGCCACCACTTGGTTCTTGAGTTACTTCTAGAGTGATGTGCTCGTCCCCGATCTCAAGGTCAAACTCACTCACAAAAATGGACTTCGTTAACTATTGAACCCAAGTAATTTGGTTATAAAAATCCTCTTCGTATATCTTGAGTCCATGTTGACATTCACTTTCCCGCTATAAGATCTAGGTATTGAATTGCCTATAACCTGTCTATATGCTTCATTTGAAATATTTGGGAACTTATGTGATATTACCCATTGCCTTTATAAACTTGCATGATCTGTCATGCCAAGACATATATTGTTTTTTTAGGTGAGTCCTTTCATGAAATACCGAGATTCCTTTCATTGAATTCCAAAATACCATTCTTTGAATCAAACACCATCTTCTCAACACCAATCCCATGAATGTTATCCATGACTGATTTTTCCGCATGAGCTACTCTTCCTGCAATTCATCATGCTCCATGTTATCTCTAACCTTTAACTCATCACTCAGACTTTCCAATGACCTTCCACATATCTCGGTGAATCACTCGCCATCATGACTGTAACCACCTAATCACTCTAACATGATTTAACTCACCCGGTGACTCACTGTGACTCAAAGAACCAACTCAAACTCCTCCCATGTAAAGAACTCTTTTGTTGGCTTTCCATCTCAACATTCCCACATGAAATTATTTCCTAATTTCCCACGTTCTTGGAAATACTCTCACGGAACCCCCCCCGATGTGGAACCTTTGTCTTGGTTTTCCATTAATGAAATTATCATATGGAAATGATTCTCACAATCCCCACGAAGTGGAAATATTGTGTTGGCTTTCTATCTCAATGTTTCCACCATGGCCACCAACCTCCATATCTCCTTGAGCACGAAACTTTCATCTTACCACCATTATGAGTGCCCGGAAGATTGACACCGAATACCCTCCTTTCCATAAGCCTGCTAGATGAACCAACCTTTCCACCATCTTTCCTTTTTGTATTGGCTCGAGATGAGACGTAATGTTGATCCATCCTACGATCCCATACTCAAGTTTCGATCAACACTATCCTAATGACATGGCTCAACTCAACCATGAATACCCATCGATTTGGTCACACAACGTCAAAACACTAGTTATGTCTCACCTAATGAGCTTGACTTGGTGTTGTAACATTAGGTGAGTTCTCGAGTTCCCTTTAACGACTCCTTAATGATAAATTCACTTTGATAAAATTCTACCCTTCCACTTTACATGGCTTTTTGTGACGAATCATGACCTAGATCTAGGAAACTAAAATTCTTCCACAAACTCTTCCAATTTAATCAATCTCTTTAGCTCGATACATTGAGCTCTCCATTACACCATGACTCACAAGTCATTAACTTCCTTTACTCACTGAGTCACCGAGTTAACACGATCGATGCTCCACTATTCATCTCTTCCTAAGTTTGAAATCGACTATTCCATTGAGTTCCATCACAAGCTTATTTGTTTCTAGGCTTAATTTTTTATTTCCACGACATGATATGGTAACATCAAATATTAATATAAGCCCATGTGATTAGATCGACGAGCTAATACAACCCTACTCCAACTCAACCTTATATATTATATCAACTCACCGAGTTGCTTGGTGAGTTGATTGAGCTCAAAGACCCACCTAAGAAAAGAGAGAACAACCTACAATGATTCAAAAACTAAAAAAATATGAGAAATGTCCCTAAATCATTAATTTTTCCTATATGCCCAAAGTTTTCCCTTGAAGACCTTTTCTTGGTCTCAGGGCACAATAGGACCCCGTTGTCCAATTTTTCCATGTGTGCAAAATTGGATAACATTTTTGGTGACCTTTTGGGGATGATTACATGCTAAGCATGATTCCAATAGCCTTAAGTCATCCATTGGGCATGGAGTCTATATTGTAATCTTGAAGATTATTTGACCTTCTATGATGCATGATCTTGAACTCTCCAACAATGATAGACAAGAAATATACTGGACTCGTGAAAATGATGAGTGTTTGACTCCTACGATCATTTGAGGAATAGGTAATATCCTGAAACTCTTTTGAAAATTTTAACCTTCTTTCTCCCAAAAAACTCCAATGATGATACAATGTGCAAGAACAACACAAAACACAACAATAAAGAAAGAAAAACGATGACAACAACACACAACAATGTGCAAAGCACTTGGAGGAAAACACCTAACTAAGTTGTACAAGGGGTGGAATGATCTCAAAAACAAGTTTTGAGATGTATCCCATTTACGTGAATGGGAATCTCTTCTCTATTGAGCCTAGATACACAAAATGAATTCACCTCCTTACAACTTGTGATACTGTATGGATTGCTCTAAAGAGCATCAAACTTGGCATGATTGCTTGGTTTGGCTCTATCTTCATCCCATTTGAGAACTAAATCTCCCTCTTGAAAATGCCTATCGATGCCTTCTTTTCAAAATATTTCTTAACCTGAGCCTGATGTTTCTCCAAAGTCTTCATAGCCTTGTTCCATACTTCTTCTAACTCCATGAGCTCGAAAACCTGACTATCAAAGGATAACTCTCCATAACTTCAAGCTGATGAGCTAACTCCAAAGAAGGTAACTCCAAGGAGAGTGGAATTTTTCTTCTCTTCCATATACAAACATGAAAGGAGAATTTTTGATGGCCCTTTTAGGTGTGATCCGATCTACCCATAAATCCATTTTAAGCTATGTGTGCTAAGTCCTCCTATTGGTTTCCATAGTGCATTTGATAATCCTTGTGAGGTTTTTGTTGTTAGAATCAACCAATACATTTCCTTGCAGATAGTAATTGGATGAATTTTTGAGATAAAATCCATTCTTAACAGCCCATTCACTCAACTTCAAACCAAGAAAAGCCATTATGTTGTCTGAAATGACTATAAATGGAACAATGAATCTTATAATTATACCTTCTAAGAAATCAAGAACTACCTTCTCATTGCTCTCTTTCAATGCTACCACCTTTTTCCATCAAGTAAAATAGTCCATTGCAGTAAGGACCCATTTATGTCCATCACTAGATGGAGGATTAATCATTCTAATGAAATCCAACCCCCATTAAATAAAGGGTTGATCCACTTGAATTGAATGAAGTGGAAGAGCCGCTAACTTTTGATTTCCAGTGAAAAAGGCACATTCCTTGTACTTCTTTACCTAGAGATTGGCATCTTTGAATAAAACTTGCCAATAGTAGCCAACCCTCATAATCTTGGTAGCAGTTGTTCATGTAGAATAATGTCCTCCATATAGGCCATTGTGAAACTCTTCTAGTATCTTACTCACCTATTCCGGTCTTATACACTGAAGGAGAACACCATTTAAATCCCTTCAAAAGAGAACATTATCTACCAGAACATACATGAAATTATTCATTTTGGATAACTAGTTAACTTGATCATGACCTTTCAATTCCAGGTCTGTAGCAAGTTGTTTACACAAACCTTTACCTCAGAAAAGTTTAGTAACTTTGATATGAACATCATACTCTATCACCTTCATGATACATCTAGCACACTTCTCATTCATCTCCATATTCAATAAAAATTCCTTGAACCCTGGATAAGACACCCATCGAGATGATTTTTTTTTGGACAACATATGTTTGAATTTTTTTAGAGCTCGAATAACCACAAAGACTTGTTTTTCAGCATATGAATATTTGAGCTCATATTATTTTAGGGACTGATCAAGAAAGTGATTGGTTACTCTATTAGACCATGATTATGCTGAGTGAGGATCCCTGAAATGCTCTCCTGACTTGCAAAATCATAAAGAATAAAATATTTATCAAACCTTGGATTCACTAGTGTAGGTGCTTGAGAAATGGCTATCTTGATGGCCTCAAAGCTCTCTTTTCCTTCCTTCATCCATGAGAATGGAATATTTTTCCTCAACATGGTTGTTAATGGTTTAGCCAAGGCCATGAACTAGGGATGAATCACACGAAATTTATAGTTCCTAGAAAACTTTGAAGACCCTTCTTATGACTTGGGAGAGATAAGGACATAATCGAATGAATCTTAGCCAGATCAATTGAGATTCCTTCCACTGAAACAATATGCCCTAGAAAATTCCCCTCGTGCACTACAAAAATACATTTCTTAGGATTAAGTGAAACCCCAAATTCTCTACATCTTGAAAAACCTTCCTTAGATGCGTGATGTGGTCTTCTACATGCTTAGAGTATACAATTATATCGTCAAGGTACACTAGGATGATGTCGTTGATTAGTCCCTTAAATTCCATGTCCATGGCTCTTTGGAAAGTATCCCCAGTATTGGACAATCCGAATGACATTTTTGTTGTAAGAATATGTGCCCCACTTGAAATGAAAACTGAATTGATCGACTTCTTAGAATAAAATTTGATTATAACCTGAATATCCATCAAGTAAAGAAAATATTTGAGATCTCCCACCATTTTCATCGATGGAAGGGGATAGTTATCTTCCAACAAGGCACGCTTCAAATCCATGAAGTCCACGTATAGCCAAATTTCTTCGATTCTTCTTCCTTACGGACGAGATTGGCTATCCGAGAGGAATGCTTTATAGGAAAAAATATACAAGCCTCGATGAGTTTTGGTTATCTCCTTTTTCATTAGTGGCTCAATTTTTGGATTAATTAGCCTCTGCTTCGATAAACTCGGCTTAGAATTAGGATCCAATTCGATGGTATGTTGTGCTAGACCTGGATCAAAACCACACAGGTCTTTGTAGCTCCACGTGAAAATGTCATGATACTCTTGACAAAGTTTGATGAAAGATTATTTCTCTTCTGGGAGTGCATACTTTTCGATCTTTAGAAAATTTTCATTTTCTACCTCAAATTCCTCAAAATCTTCTTCTTTTACCACCATGTTAGAGCTTTGTCTTTTGGCTTGATCATTTGAATTGAAAATGGATTCCAGAGTAACTAATACTTTTGGTGGCGTTTTGATTTTCAATTATATGATTTAATCACCATATGCTTCTTGTAACTTATCTTGATTCTTTACAACGAACCCTGCTTCTTCTTGTAGGAAAATGAAAATTTGTTTGTCACTATCAAACACTTGCTAGCTACTCACATTATCAGGAATTGCAATTCAAACCACTATTTGACATATTTCCACCCTTCTTTCATGATATCAAGAGGTATTTCATATTGCGATCCAACTGTAGAAATCCTATTGTCATCTTGATTTTGATTTCTAGGAATAGCATGAATCCTGAAAGCCTTGAAATATTCAATCAAATCCCAAATCCAGTTCTTGTATGATCTTAAAAGATCATTTTTGGATGCACTACGTATTGTCACTTGATGAACAACTAACTCATTATCTCCAAAAATAGTCAGGGATTTGATTCCCTTATTTTGAGCTAGCTGAATTCCTTGCACAAGGGCCTCATACAACATTGTTAGTGTAATTGAATTACAATAATAAAGATGATAATTAATTATCTCCTTCTAGAGAAATTATCATGAAACTAACACCAGATCCATTCTTACTCCTTGAGCCATCAAAGAAAAACTTCCATAGTCCTTCATCATTCTTTATATTTTTACAAGTTGTGGTATGATTGTACCTTCTTCATGAATGTAGTATGTACCCAATCTCATCTCTTCTAAAAACAACAAACCAAATTCTTCTTCTACTAATGCCTCAACATAGGGATCATATTGATGATCTACACTTACCTCATCCAACATAGTATCAGGGAATTCTTCCACAAGAGTGGTTGGTTCGTGATCAACAAATTCTTCCTCTCGATCATGGATGGTATAATTCCCATTTATAGGACTAGCGGTATAGGGCTCCACATGATTATGAAAAATTAGTTCTTCTTTTATAGTAGTGTTAGTTTTGTAATGAGTGCTAAGGATCATATGTGACCAATCAGCTACACAGTAACCACCCATCTTGGCAGTGAAATATTGTGATAGGAAAATGGTGAAGAGAGGAGGAAGATCGATGACCGATATGTCTTGTGTGAATGAAAAATTGGGACATGCATGGATAGTAATGGATTCCTTTGATGACTCGACGGTTTGAACTATTATACCATCCAACTAAAAACTCCTCTAGAGACTAGTATATATTGTATTCCTAACACATCTACAATTTTCTTGGGCATAACTGAGCTACTGACACTAGAATCGATCATGTAATTATGTACCAAATGATCACCAATGATTAGGGAAATATAGAATGGTGGTGGTTTTTTCACCTTAGGAATACTTTTCCCTTCTGGTTGACACAAACTCGTAGCAGTTTCGCCCCATGACCCAATGATCCTTCGGTTGTACCAAAATTTTCAGAGCCTCTTGCAAAAAGTTTCTTTGAGAAGGAATTGAGAGTATGTCCCACATGGTAACACTCAGGTTGGTCTTCTTCATTTGAATATCTTGAAGGAAATCATTCCTACTTTATTGACATTTATTTGGGCATTGGAATCCTCTTTTGGAAAGTGCTTGTTGGGTACTGTGATGCTGAATACATTTCTGGCGGTTTCTTTCCCACATCTTTGTCAAACGTCACTTGTGGCCTAGGTTGCGAAGTGGATGCTTGATTGGATTTGGAAGGTTGAGATTCCATTTCCCTCTTTTTAGAATGAGTATTCTCTGACACTGATGAGGAATCAGTATTTAACCCACAAAAATCTTTAGCTTGCCAATTTAGCAAAGTGGCTTCTTCAAGTGCCTGCGGTTGATCTGTTATTTCCTACGTAGATGAATTTTTGTTGGCTTTGGAGGGGTAGATATGCTTTGAACCATAAGGGCATGGATAAGAAATCCATTAGGGAAAATATTTTGGTTGTGAGGTTGAGCACAAGGATAACACCATTCGTAGTCTTGAACTAGATTATTCTAGAGGCAGTACTATGGCTTTATATGAGCTAGTAGCATGAGGGTTCGAAAGTTCAAGGGCCTGACATTCACAAACTTGACTTGTAGTTTGTTGCCTCTTGAGTGCAATAAGAAAATTCTGAAAAGTTTACAACAATGAATTGACTTCAAATAGATCATTTGAAGGGGTGGAAGTAGACTAAAATGGTTGCTTGGAAGATGCTAGAATAGGAGAAATGATAGGATGAGTGTTTGTAAGCTCCGAAGAAAATGGAATTAGTGTTTGTGGAGATATATTTCCTGCAAGAATCCAGGAATTCTCTTCTCTTATGGAAACTTCGTAGGCATCAGGTAGTGTAGTCCCTCCCATGGACTAGATCATAATTGCTACATCACTATTCAAGGCTCACAAATAATACAAGAATGCATTATTGGGAGAAGGTTTTATGAGTTCTGGAATTCTATTCCAAGTCTTGTGGAATCGGAAGTTGAAATCACTCATGTATTCCTAAGGATCTCTCTTTATGGTAGTGAGTTGTTCCAAGAGTGATAGGTGATCACTCTTATCTTCAAACTGTTTACAAATATTTTCTCCCAACATGTCCCAAGTGGTTATAGTACCAACTTCTAACCCATGAAACCACTGAAGTGATTTTCCTTTAAGGAAGTGGCAAGGAGTTTGACCACAACATTGTCTTCTGTAATATTATGTACTACACAAATGTTGGCTACATCAAGAATATGTTCCACCGGAGTAATATGAGTTTCCCCTATGTAAAATGAAATTTTTTTGAGTGCCGCACTAGGTATAAGATCATGTTGAGCCAATTGAAGAGGACTACTTGCATTGAAAGGAGGAAAAAATTGGTTCCTTGTAGGGGCTGCCATACCAACGAGAGGTTGATTTTTCCTGGGTGGAGGAAACCTTATGTAAGGAGGAGTTGAATGACCCCTACAAGGTTATGTTGCAACAGTTATGTTGATATTCCTCTTCTCCTTATCCTTGGAGGAGATAAGGATAGTGTAATATGCTTATAATTTCCTTGCTTTGAAGAAGCTCTTTCCTGAATTCTTCACATAAGTTAATGCGCTGAGATTTGAAATCTAGAGATATATAGTCACTGTACTTTTATTTGTGCAAGTGAGAAGAGAAGTACTAACTCTTGTCCCACCAGGCGTGCTAAAAATTGTTATTTCCAAATCATTGCACCCCTCGAATGGAAAGAATGTGAACAGGATGTTTGTTGTGATTGGGTAACATGGGATCACCTGTCAAGATATGGGACTTGGGCTCAAGTGAATCTTCGAATAATGTTGGCTTCCTCTTCCTAAACTAATTGTTGTACTACTCCTAGTGCAATAAAATGGTTAACTAGACCTATACTAGCATTTCATGAGATTTAGGGAAAGAGATTTGCAAGAAATAAAACTATACTGGATGGTAATGCACCAAATAAAGGGTTTTACTAGACTTGGGAAGGGTTGATTTGAAGAGGGAACTATAAACCACAAGCCAACTTCACCTACTGCAACTTAGAGAGGGTAAAACAATACCACAAACTAAGAATCATACGTTCCTTTTGTTAAACTTGATCATAAAAATGATCTTTTAGTCTTCCAGTGAAGAAGTATGAAATTGAGAAGGGTGAACAAGCACCATAACTCAACCGCATGTAATACTCGACCACTTGATAAGCACAAAAATCCAAGAATATGCAATAGAAATTTGAACTTGCATAATGTACTGCAAGCAAGAGAAAGGCATAAAGAAGTATGTGGGATGATGAAAGGACTAATAGTAGTCAAAAAACATATGCTTTTATTAATTCATAAATCACATACAATGCATCATTACATTCGGAATAGAGCAATGGTTTCCATCACAATCTTGGAAAAGAGGCTTGAAAGTTCCCCAATCTACAAAGCTAACTTGCAGAAGAGAGAGTATTCTTGAAAAATTCAATTCTTTAAGATGTCTAACTTGTCCAACATATGTCACATGTCTAAGTTTTGTAACCTAACCCTTTGGAATGATCTTCCAACTTACATTTATAGAACTTCGTGAGAGAAAAGAGAAGTCATAAATTCCTCCCAAAATGAAGGCACATGCTGGTCAATATTAACTACAGAGTTGATTGAACCACTTAAGAACATTCCATCATGTGCCTTAATGAAAGGTCTAAACTTATCCATCTCATTTAATTAAAATAATATTTTAATAATAATAAAAATATCATTTATTAAAATATTTTAATAAAAATATTAATTTAATTATTATTTTAAAAATATCAAATTAATGATAATTCCAAGTGGGAACCCCTTTTGGATTGGTTTTCACTGAAGGGGGTCCTCGAGAGAAAGGCCAACTCGGTGGTTGGCTTGCCTGCCAACTCACCCAATTGGTCGATGAGCTCCCCTTCCATTTGAACATGGCGGGATCATATTCATGCTCTACCGACCCTGCTTGGCCTTAACTCACTTAGGTTGAGCTCTTCATGCTTTTCCAACTCATGACTCCACAAGCTACCTCCAACTTGTCCCACAAACCCATTCCGAGCTATTCCCCTTGTAATCCCCTCGGGCGTCAAGTTCTATGAGCTCATCTCAATGCATGGCTCAACTCCTTGCTCTTAAATATTTTTTGGCTAAGTGACTCAACTTTGACTCGAACCATCCCAAGTCGTCTCTCCCAAACATCATGTCAAGCGAGCTCCTTTATGTATTCCACTGAGTGTTGAGTTCATCTAAACAACACAGAGCCATTTCATGACTCTTCGAGCCAACATCAAGTTGGTCACCACCTAGATCGATCTAATCGCATGCATTTTTCCATTCTATAATGACTTGGTTTGGCTTGTCTTAAGATGACTTATCCACACACACAAAGATATCTCCATTCTGACTCAACCTTGTGGCTTGCCTCATCCTTAAAGTTGAGCTCATCTTTATGTTTTTATGCATCATATATCGATCATGTAGGTGGTTTCCAAGCTTTGAGCTCCCAACACTTTGCAAGCTAACATTCCATTGTGTATTGGCCAATCATGCCCGAGATCTACATACAAACTCACCATCGAGTAACTCGGCCTCACTCTACATTCTTTGGTCCAACCATCCTGGGCTCTCTTGACACCATGAATGCTCCACCGACTCGGCCATCATTCAAGCTCAGCGGTTACTCAAAATAGACTCATTGTGCTAAAATGTCTTGGGATCCATCGGTCACTGAGTTGTGTGATATATATTCCCATGAGCTTGAAAAACATATTTTACTCCCGCTAGTATGGGACAACTCGGTCTTGATTCCCATTTGGTGAGAACTTCCTATTCACTCCACTGATATCCCTTACTCTTTCCCACTCTACATGAATCTTGAATGCATTTAACTTATGAGATTTAAATAGTAATAGAGCTCTTATAATTCTACCTTAGCTTATTTCATTGTTTAGCCATCGAGTTAGTTCTCAAAGCCCCGATCGAGATCCTCTATTTCGATGCATTCTATGCATTGAGCTTTTGTTCATAGTCACATTGATCCATGAGCTCCTTATCATTTTACCTTGGTAATTCTCATCTACACCATTGAGCGAGCTAACATTTTCCATACCGAGTCACCTGATGAGTTGTCTTCAATGACATGGTAAATGCATGTTAACTCTTTGAGCCCCCGAGAAACTTGAGTTCCACCTCTCCATTTTGTGAGAGCTCTTAAACCAATCGGTGAGGTTATGCTTTGAGCCACCACTTGGTCCTTGAGTTACTTCCGAAGTAATGTGCTCATCCCCGAGCTCAAGGTTGAAATCGATCACAAACATGGACTTCATTAACTATTGATCCCAAGCAATTTCGTTTTAACAATCCTCTTTTGGCATATGTTGAGTCTATTTTGACGTTCACTTGCCTACCACAAGCTCCAAAGTGGTTGAATTTACTTTTACCTATCTATATGCTTTATCTAAAATGTTTAAGCACTTATGTGACATTACCCCTGTGCATTTTACAAACTTGCATGACCCATCTCATCAAGCCATACATTGTTTTTTCTTGGGTGACCAACTCATGCCAAGCTCGATGAAATACTAAGATGCCTTTCATTGAATTCCAACATACCATTGTTTGAATCAAACCCCATCTTCTCAACGTCAATCCTGTAATGTTCTCCATAACTAATTTTTTTGCTAGCTACTCTTCTCTGCAAGTCATTGTGCTCCATGGTATCTCTAACCATTTACTTGTCACTCAAACTTGCCAATGGCCTTCCACATATCTTAGTGAATGACTCACCATCACGACCGCAACTTCCCAATCACTCTAATATTATTTAACTCACCTAGCGACTTACCTAGTGAATCGAAAAAAAAATCATATTACTCTCATGCACGGAACTCTTTTGTTGGCTTGCCATCTCGACATTCCCATATGGAAATGCTTTCCTAATTTCCCATGTTCTTGAAAATTCTTTCTTAGAACCCCCCGATGTGGAACCTTTTTCTTGGTTTTCCATCAATGAAATTCTCATAAGGAAATGCTTCTCATGATGCCCGTGAAGTGGAAATATTGTGTTGGCTTGTCGCCTCAACGTTTCCACCATGGCCACAAACCTCCAGCATTCTCTGAGTGTGGAATTTTTATCTTGCCACCATTACGAATTCTTGACATTGACGACTTTCGAATGCCCACCTTTCCATGAGCCCTACCGGATGAACCAACCTTTCCATCGAGATTGCCTTGTTTTGCATTAGCTCCGAGATGAGCCTACAACACCAATGCATCCTGAGATCCCATACTCGAGTTTCATTCAACACTGGCCCAATGACATGGCTCAACTCGGCTATGAATACCCACCGAGTTGGTCACACAACACCAAATCACCGAGATATGTCTCACCTAATGAGTTGACTTGACATTGCAACATGGGTGAGTTCTTAGTTCCCTTCAATGAATCCTCAATGAGAAACTTCACTTGGATCAACTTCTACCCTTCCACTTTGCATGGTTATTCGTGACGACTCATGACCGGATCTACAAACCCAAAATGCTTCCACAAGCTCTTCTAATTGAATCACTCTCTTCAGCTCAATACATCAAGCTCTCCATTACACCGTGACTCATGAGTCATTAACTTCCTTTACTCACCGAGTCACTGAGTTAACATAGTCGATGTTCCACTATGCATCTCTTCCTAAGATCGAACTCGACTATTCCAACCGAGTTCCATCATGAGCTACTTCATTGTCAGGCTTAATGTCTATTTCCATGACATGATATGGTCACATCAAATATTAATATAATCCCATGTGATTAGCTCGACCGAGATAATACAACCCAGCTCTGACTCGGCCTTATATATGATATCAACTCGCCGAGTAGCTCACCGAGTTGCTTGCTAAGTTGATTGAGCTCAAGACCCACCTAAGAAAAGAGAGAACAACCTAAAATGATTTAGAAACTAAATGGAATACGAAAAATGTCCCTAAAGCATAGATCTTTTCCTATATGCCCAAATTTTTCCCGTTAAGACCTTTTCTTGGTCTCAGAGCACAATAGGACCCCGTTGTCCAATTTTGCCATATGTGCAAAATTTGATAACATATAGGTGGAATTAAATAACTAAATTTAATTAGTATATAATTGTGAGGAGATAATTAACCATTTAAATTAATAAATGTTTAATGATATTAGCTAGAAGGTGTTAGGAATTAATTTAATTAATTCCAAGAGAATGGTAGAATTAAATTAATTTAATTGTGAGGAGATAATTAACCATTTAAATAAATAAATGTTAAATTATATTAGCTAGAAGGGTGTAGGAATTAATTTAATTAATTCCAAAGGCATGTTAGAATTAAATAATATAATTCCAAAGGGTAGGAATATAGATTAGGTAATAGAATTAATTTTAAGTAATTCTAAAGGAGTATTTGAATGTTGAAATTTATTTAATTAATTCCAAAGGGGTGTCTTTGCGATGAGATATAATTAATTTAATTAATTATAATTGGATAGAAGCAAGATAGAAATATGTATGAATTTTTAGGGTGTCTACAGAAGCCTTAGCCATCCTCAAAGGCATGGAATTGGCCGAAACCTTGGGATTGTCAAAATCATTGTTGAAAGTGTTTCTCTAAATCTCATCAAAATTATGAAATATATTAGCTCCCCCTCTTGGACCATCTACAATATTGTTCGAGATGTCGAACTATTTAACAAGATTTCGTTGAAGTCTCTTATCAACACATTTATCAAGAAGGGAATGCTCTTATAGACGCTCTTTCTAACAAAGGTGTTGATAGTTTTGGCCCCACTTACTAACATGATTATTTCAAGAAAGCGAGAGGAATTATAGTCATGATGTTTGTGAAACGGCTCAACATGTTGACCACATAAGAGATTTAATAAGATCCATGGCCTGATTTTATCTTAGGAGACCTATCACAGGGGATAAGGTGAGGAATTTCATACAAACTCTTAAATTTAACATGCCCAAGCCTTTTATGCCACAATTGAACATCATTACAACAAGAAGAATAAAAATAGGTTTCAAACACAAATCCATCAAATATATACAATCCATTTTTCTATATAGCAATAGCCTTAACTTTACCAAGCTCATTCTTCACATTACATTTATATTTTAATAACACAACTTTACTATTTTATCTATTTAATTATAAAAAAGATAAAAGGTTCTTCTTTAAGTTAGGAACAAATAAAACATTTCTAATAGTTCCATTTTCTAACTTAACATTTCCACAACTTTCAAACCTAATGACAGAATTATCACCTAGATATATATTTTCATGGAATTCCACAACATATGAAAGAATTTCATGAATATATGTCATATTCCTAGATGCACCACTATCTAAGATCCATTTGTTGTCATTAGAGGCTGAGAGAGAATATAAAGAGCAATAATTTTCTCAACATTGTTAGCTTGGTTTTTATTTTGATTCCTTTTTTTATTCTTCTTTTTATTGTTGAAGTTCATACCTTTAGCATTTTTATTAAACTTATTTGAATTAGAATAACAGTCAAATGCTTTATGACCAAATTTACCACATTTAGTACAAGTTCCATCAAACTTAACTTTGAACTTTTGACTATTCCAATTATTTTTAGGATTAGTTTTAAATTTAGATTTAAAGTTTGGATTTGGATTGCTATTATTCTGATTTTTAAATGATTTCTGATTTTGTGAGAATAATTCCTGAGAGGCATTCTCTTTTGAATCAAATTTCTCCATTACTCTTTCTTCCTGAATTAGGAGAGAAGAAAAGTATCCAAATCAAGTAAATCATATTCATTTTGATATTTAGAGTTCAAAATTGAGATATAATTTTTGAATTTTTCATGAATGTTAATTTGAATGATAAAATATAGTAATTTATCTTGAAATAACTCATAGTTTCATCCATCTAACTTTTATTTAATATTATTAATTTTAACTAAGTAATTAACTATATTTTCATCTCCTTTCATTGGAGTTGTAAACAATTCCATGATAAGTTTAATTATCTTAGAAAGGTGAATTCCTTCAAGTATAGTTTACAATTTCCATGCATCAACTTGAGAGCCCAAGTGTCCTATATGAAGTAATAATTCATATTTTATGCTTTTAGATAGGATTGAAAAGGATTATTGGGAATTTTGGGAGAAGGAAATCAATCTTTTAGGGTTATCTTGTCTCCCACTGGGTTGTTTTTCAACACCACCGACAAGATCCTTTCTTTCCATAAATATGGATTTTAACATAATTCTCAAAATACTATAATTAGAACCATTTAATATTTTATATTTATCCATTACAAATTAGATGAAATAGCCATTTAAAAAAACTTAAATTTTTTTAATTATCCCTAGATTTAAAATAGTTGGAGTTTCGTGGATTTAACAAAACACATATTTCTACGGAATGAAGATAATAGGCTTCGCAGATTTGAAAAGGGGGATTACATGAAACTCAATAAACACTTTCAAACAAAGCATGAGAATGAATAAGGGATGTTGTAAAACAAGATGAACAAGCCGTGGGAAGCTATAAAGTAAGAGGTAAGAATATAAAAGAAAATAGTATGAAAGTTATTGAACAAAGGATTTTTGTAGAAATCAATGAAGCAAAAGAGTTCTCATTGATAATTAAAAAACTATGTAAAAATAAAGGTTTTGAACACTAAATGAAAAATCCACAGAGAAAAGAAAAGTTTGTATAACAAACACAAAGTCGTGCAAGACTAGAAAAATCTGAGGAAGGCCATGGATGATAAAAAAACAATTCCAATCACTCAAAAGGCTACATAATATAGGAACAAAACAAAAACATTGTTTTGATCTTAATAAATTATTCAAAACTTACAAAACTTCAAAATTTAACTTATTTCACAGAGATTCATATTTTTTCACCTATAGACTTTGAAAAATACGCGGAGCAAAGAACATGGTTTCATGGATTTTTAAATCTTTCAAGAAATATTCTTCAAACCAATCTATACATGAATTTTTCTCTACAAAATAGATTTATCCTACATAACCATGAAATCCTTTCTCGATATGATGTTAGGAAATACATGGTTAAATAATAAACGATAGATTAGATATAAACCATATTAAACTACCAAGGATTAAATTTTATGAATGTGAAATTTTTTATACCGAATTAGATTGAATTAAATCATAGATTACATGTTGTTGGGTTTCAAATTAGCACTTAGGATGAAACTAAAGTTAGGGATAAGAAAGTCCCTCCTCTTTAATGGGAGAGGTTCCCTTATTGAAAGCAGGGGCAAAACCTATGTACAAATGCACAGTCCTTCATTTAATGGTGGTCTCTCAATATCTTGAAATGCGTTTTAAGCCTGGAAAGTTATCAATACATGAGGATAGAAGAATTTGAAGAGAGGAGGGAGGAAGAAGAAAAATACTTTTAGGGAAAAGAGATGGCAAAGAAAACCCTTATATGTATTATGCAAATGAGATACAAAATAGAACCATCCACATTTATAACAGACACAATTCGCAAACTCAAAGTTCTAGAAATTGTACAAACTAGAACACAAAGTTTCCAAGCATGCAAGGATTAGATGATTCACATATCAAAACTAGAAAGAAAGAGAAAGCGAAGAAAAGGGGAAAAACCTTTGTATTGATTTCTTCCAATTTGAAATTACAGTTCCAGAATAATCAAAATTCCAACCCCATACAATGACTTTGAAAGCCCATAATATAGCTTTCCAGAGATGGTTACAACTTCCTCGAGCAAGCAAGAAATAGTTACAACTTATTCCAATCACTCACATCCTTGCGAATTCCTGATTTGCAAAGAAACATTAATGGCGGAAAAACCAGATTTTTAAATATACGACCATTTCATTATTTTTCCAGTTAAAACATGGGCCATTTGATTTGCTTTTACAACTTTAAATCTGGGTCACCCACATGGAAGGAATTGATTGGAATGGGCCTGTAGATGCCTTGACTGTCTACCTTCTGTTTGGTGGGGCCATATATCTGACCCTGGACATGTGGCGGGCCAGCGCTCATTTAGAACCTACCTCTAGATTTTGTCTTTGAAGTTGCACCAGGCATGACACGTGGAGGCTTCCGTTGATTCTTCAAACTTAGCCAATCTAGGGTCTATTCTTGTTTGACTCATGTTGACCCCTAGACACGTGGAGAGCTAGCGCTGATTTGAGTTTCCGCTTTGGAAGCACCTTCTAAAATTGCGCCAAGCTGACGCATGGCTCCTTCCGCCAGGTTAGAATTTTCAACGACCAAATCTGTCTCTCTATTGACCCTGGACACGTGGCGATCTGGCACTCATTTGAAATTGGCCCTTTTGTGTCACTTTTAGAATTACGCCATTGTGGCACATGGAGACCTCCACCGACCCGCCCATACTTAGCCAATTTTAACTATCGGCTTTGTCCCTTTTGGACTTGGGACACATGGAGGACTAGCACAAGTTTGAGAACTACCCCGGATTTGACCCTTGAAGCTACGCCGATGAGGCATGTCACTATCCACTAAAACTTCAATACTTAACATATTTTATCTTGTTTTACCTTAATTTGAACCCGAGAAATGCGGCGAGCTATAAATTTTTTTAAGGACTATCCCTTGGATCCTGCCCTTGGAGTTGCACCATTTGGACATGTGAAGGCCTCTCATCACTTGAAAAATGACCAAACGCATCCAATCAGAGATGCCCACGTACTACTCGTGGATGCTGAGGTAAAAATTGATGAGGAGGATATGCCTGTCATTCCCAACTGCGGGAAGAAATAAACAAAAGAAGAAGAAACTCCAATTGTATGCCCAAATTTCAAATTGTTCTCCATGAACTGAAAATTACAAACAATACTAGGCTCGACATGATTCAATACTCCAAGGAACAGACTCAAAATTTTCAAAAATGACTCCAAAAGAGGGGAATTTTGGGGCCAACAACAACTGGCTCTTTCTGGGGATGACTTGGCTTGGAACGAAGACACAAGGCAAAATCAAGAACTTTAGATAACTGCGGGAAAGAATACTAGTGTCGTATCCATTCTGAGTGTGGGAAGAAATAAACAAAAGAAGAAGAAACTCTAATTGTATGCCCAAATTTCAAATTGTTCTCCATGAATTAGAAAATTACAAACAATACCAGGCTCGAAGCGATTCAATACTCCAAGGAAAAAAATCAAAATTTTCAAAAACTAACTCCAAAAGATGGGAATTTTGGGGCCGACAACAACTGGCTCTTTCTGGGGATGACTTGGCTTGGAACAAAGACACAAGGCAAAATCAAGAATTACATATTACTCGGGGAAATAAGACTAGTGCCTTATCCATTAGGCAAAGGATTCGAAAGAAAAACCAATACAAGGCAACACACACAACAAGGAACAAGAAAGAAAACAAGCCAAAACTAGGAAAGACCCAAAACAAAACATGAAAGAACGACCAAAGCCAAAACACTATACAAAATATACAAAAGGACTTCCTAGTCACCTAGGACTTGAACAACTTAAGATACTACCCACTATAAGGAAGTGGGAGAGGAGAACCATCCATGTAATCCAAATAAAAAGAGTTTTCTCTAGAAAAATGTCTGATTCTAAAAGGACCAAGCCAAAGAGAATCAAACTTACCATGGCTTCCTCGTGGCTCATGTCTTTTGTCCCAAAGCAACACAATGTCTCCCACTTGGAAGACTCTGGGTTTGGCTTTCTTTTCAAACAAAGCCTTCACTTTCAACTGATGAGCTGTTATCCTGTCCACCACTTGCAATCTGTCTTCATCAAGCTTCTGAAGGTACAAAATTCTCTTATCCAAAGAGCTACTGAAACTTGAATCTTCAATGGTTTTCATCAGATGCAAGGCTGGCAATTCCACCATGACTGGTAGTTGAGCTTCTACACCATACACCACTTGGAAAGGAGACATTCCAATTTCTCTCTTGGGTGTAATTCTATCAGCCCAAAGTGCATCATATAGCCTCTTATGCCAATTCCTCTAAGAATCATTTACAAGCTTTCTAACTATAGTTACCAGATTCTTGTTTGTTGATTCTTCCTGTCCATTCCCTTGGGGGTAGTAATCTGAAGAGTGAGCAAGGGAGATCCCATATCCATAGCAGAATTCCATCATCTCAGTAGAAGAAAATTTAGAAGCATTGTCATCACAATCTTGTTTGGGATCCCAAACCTGATCAATATGTTTTCCTTAATGAAGTTGCAAACTACCTCGGAGGTAGTGCTCTTGACTGGGATGGCTTCCACCCACTTGGTGAAGTAATCTATGGTAGTCAACACATGAGTATGTCTAGCACTTGGAAGATGGATTGAGTGCTCTAATGAATTCTAAACCCCATTGTTGAAATGGCTCTTCAATCACTACAAGCTTGAGAGGCAAAGCAACCAACTTAGGTCTTCCAACAAACGTTTGGCATGCTTCACATTTACCAACCCATTTTGATGCATCTCTGAAAAAGTGGGCCAATAATAACCAACACGAAGTATTTTATGAGTTGTTACAGCAGAAAGGAGAAATGACCTCCACAAGCTTGGTCATGAAAAGTAGAGAACAACTTCTTTTGTTGTTCCTTGTCTACACACTTCAAAAACCTTCCATATATGCCTCATTTGAACAAAGAATTTTCCCATAGCACATATTATGCAGACCTTAGTTTGATGGCTCTCTTCTCTTTGGCACTCAAGTGAGATGGACATTCTCCATAGGTCAAAAAGTGAGCAATGTCAGCATACCATACATCTATTGAGCTGAGGAACAAAACAATAGGGGCATCAACCTCATCTTTAGATAACTCCTTGGTAGCTCCCTCAGTAATGAGTTCACATAGGCCCTTACCCCAAACTAGCTTTGTTGGCCTGATATCAAGATCATACTCTTGCACCTTTGCAACCCAATTACCTCTCTTGGTTCCAAATTCTTGCTGAGTAAGAATGGATTTGATTGTTGTATCAGGCACCAACACCACAAAATGAGAATTAAGAATGTAAAACCTAAACTACTTGACAACTTTGACAACTACAAAAGCATGTTTCTCCATCATGGTGTACTTCAGTTCATGATTTTTCAAGAAATAACTTATAAATGTAATTGGGAGCTTATGATCTTCAGTATTCTTCTAGGCTAACACATCAACTAAGGTATTTTCAGTGGCATAACAATAGATAATGAAATAGCTATTAAAGTTTGGGCACACCAAGGTTGGAGTCTTTGCAATATCCTATTTAATGTCTTCAAATGATTTCTTCCCTTCAGAGGACCAACCAAAATTTTACTTCCCTTGCATCATGTGAGTAATTCTCATAGTAAGTTCTACAAAATCGGGGATGAATCTCCTCAGGAAATTGATCTTACCAAAGAAAGAATGGACACCTTTCTTACTTGATGGAAGAGGAATTTGTTGGATGGCCTGAACTCTTTCCGGATCAATCTTAATCCCTTCCTTTGAAAAAATGTGTCCCAAAAGTTTCCTTATGTGACAAAAAACACAAACTTCTTAGGATTTAAATAAATCCCATGCTCTCTATAGTTCTCAAGCAATATTGTTTAAAGGTGTTGGATGTGATCTTTCCTTGCTTTTGAAAACATTGTCAAGTCATCCAAATACACAACAATGCATTTCCCTTTCAAACTACCAAAAGCCAAGTCCATGGCCCTCTAGAAAGTAGCACCAACATTGATGAGACCAAATGGAATCCTTTTGTATGCAAAGGTGCCCCAAGGAGTAGTAAAGGTAGTCTTGTGTTGATCAGCAGTATTCACCTCTACTTGATTATACCCTGAGAATCCATCCAACATAGATAACATCTCCGAGCTTGTAAAAACTTGTAAAACTTGGTCCATCATGGGGAGAGGTTAGTTTTCCTTCAATGAACCCTGATTTACATTTTTGAAGTCGACACAGATCCATATCTCACCATTCTTCTTCCTGACATGCACTATATTAGCAATCCATGTTGAATGGTGGATGGGGAAGATGATCCTAGCCTTCAGAAGATTTTTTATTTCTTAAAAAATTGTATCAACTATCTTTGGATTATATTGTCTTTGCTTCTATTTGAAAGGTTTGATCCCAAGCTTAAAAGGAATGAAAATTTGCATTTCTTTAGGTTGAAAATCCTTAAGATCATCACAAGAGTAAGTCAAAACATCAACATACCTCTTCCAAAAATTCATCACCGTCTTTTTTTTCTTCTTGATTGCAGCATTTTCCAATATTGACCATTTTAGGATCATCAAGACTCCCAATATTCACTTTCTCAGTCTCAGCAGATTGTTGGGCTCCTTGGGAAACTTTAGACTTCATATATCTATCATGTTTATCAAAAATATCCTCTAAACTCACCATCCCTTTAGGGATTTTGTTGCCTTTTAGTTTGATGCATCCATCTTGATCCATCTCTTCTTTGATGCCCTCTTCATTTGATGACACACACTCTCTAGGAAGATTGTCACTTCCTTCAAAGTATAGCTAATCAAATTTGTCTCTAAGCTCTAAGAAAGAAATCAAATGTTGGTCATCATTAAAAACTTGCCAATTATTTACATTTTCAGGCACATTGGGTCTATGGATCATCTCAATGGTGAATTTATCTTGAGGAAAATAAGGATGAGAAATTAACAAGGACCTCAAAATAGCTAGAGAGTCATCCCTATTGTTCCTTTCCCTTGGCACAACTTCAATGGAAAAAGCATCAAGGAATTCGATGGAATCCCAAACCAGATTCCTATAGTGTTTCAACATTTTGTTCTTTACTTGATAAAGGTCTATAACTTGTTTTATAATTAGCTCTACATCTACACAGAAAGAATGTTCTTCACTCCCATTTCCTTCACCATGCTCAACCCAAAATGAGGTCCTCATACTCAGCAGATTATTGGTATTTTCAAACTGAAACTTGAAGGAGAAAGGATGAATCTTACCCTCGGAGAAATAAGCATTACACCAACTCTAGAACCAGTTAAGAACAACTCCCATCAAAATCCAAAGTCCACACACCATTAGGGTCAAGTAAAACTCCCTTTGGTAGACTTGTCTCCTCTTATGACATGATCATGTAGTTCCCATGCCCAATGTCTTCATACAGTATTTGTGCTTTAGGATCATCTGTCTTTTACACAATATACTTTGCTTGTTTCTTAGGAAAAAAATTCTTCATCTTCCCATTGACAAGGATTAAGGCATGTGACCAATCCATTTGTATTTCCCCCTACCTCCTTGCAGAAATTTCTACTCAACAACAACCCATATGAAGGAGGAATATCAGCTACCAAAATGGTGGCTAAGACCCTTTTCTCTAGGAAAAGTAGCAAAAGCTACTTGTGCATCTTTAATTCTGCCAACCAAAGGTAATTTCTTACTCTCCATGGAATAACAAGAGCCATAAGTGCGGGTTAGGGTTAGACCCAAAGCATGGGCCACTTTTGTAGGCATTACATTATCTGATGCTCCTGAATCTATGACATAATTACTAAGTTTATGGCCAACTATGAGAAGGGTCACATAGAATGGTTCAATCTTCTCATTAGGGGACGTGACTGTAGCCACAAGGCTTGATTGAGGTGAGGAAGAGGGAGTGGGTAAAAGGCCTTTGGAAGAATGGGTTGGGGTTCTAGATTTGGAATTTACAAAGTTAACCATTTTGGCAAAGGCTTTAGGATGGGTTTGATAGAATTCTACCTCAAAAATCTGAATCTTGGTCTTCTTAAGATGGTCTATAATATCAAAAGATCCAGATGTGGATGGGGAATCACTACTAGGAGTAGGAGGAGCTTTTGATCTATCAGCTTTATCATTTGTTGGACAAGAATTCTTAGAAGTAGAAGTAGAGGAAGAAGGACTAGCAGAGCTTACCTTTTGAGTGGAAGTAGTAGGAATAGGAGCTCCTCTTTTTATAACCACCAGGATGGTAATGGGGTACTCCTTGGATCTTTTAGCAGGTTGCACCACTTTTTCCTTTTGTTGGTCTTCTCTCGAGTCATAACAACATATGACTCACTGTTCATCTCAACCACTACATCATCATATCCATCTTCATCATCTACACCTTCAGTGGTGAGGAAATGAACGCAAGAATCACCAAGCTCCTATAGATATTCATCAGCTTCCTCTTCTTGTTCATCATAGAGTCCATTTTCTTCCTCATCATTGGGCTTAAGAACCTCACAAGTAGTATTGACAAGAACCTTGAGGGGTGAAACTTTAATGGGCAATTTAGTCTGAGGAGAAGACAGGAGTTCCTAGGCTGAAATTTCTTCCTTAGAACATCTTGATATGGAGCATGCTGAGCCAATTGTTTCTTGATGGAAATAAGGTCATTAGCAAGCTTTTGCACCAACTGATCTGCATTACCTCCGGAGAAGGAGAAGAAGAGGATGCTTTGGATTTGAAAGACTCCCTTTTCAGCTTGCCAGACATGATCAAATCATCTTCCACACTGATAGCCAATCTCTGATCAACATCCAAAGTTGCAAGATTTGCTCTCCTTAGGGCATAGCTCACTTCTAGAAATTGAGCATTCAAGAAGAAACACTTCTGAATCTGATCAACATGTCTAGTATCTTGTGGAATCTTGTTAATCAACTTGTTGAACTTGGCCACAAATTCTCTCATAGGCTCATGTGACTCCTTCTTGATTTGAGAAATCTGAGCTAACAAAGCATGCACATCTTCAACAGGTTTGAAACGCTGCTCAAACTGAGTTGTCATAGCATCCCAATTAGTGATGGTCCTGGCAGAAGATGGTAAAACCAATCTGTAGCATTGTCTTGCAAAGTCTCCACAAACAACCTAACAAGACATCTTCATGTTCAACTCCCAGGACCCCACATACAACAATGAAGGCTGCAATGTGTTCATCAGGGTGTACTTTTCCATCACCTCTAAATTTGGGAAAATTCTTCATGTTACCCCTAGGTAACTCATGCAATGGTTGAGGAAGAGCCAGAGGCCCAACTCTTTGTCCCTAAGGCTGAGGTGTTGCCATCCTTGGAAAGATTGCTTGAAGTGGAACTGAGACACCAACAAAAATTAGGGCATGGAGATTAGGGCTAAGTTAGGCTTGAGGAATGCTACTACTAGAAGTTATGTCTTCAATAGGAGGTGTTCTTGTGGAATGAGCTCTTCTATTTCTTCTTTTTGGAGGAAGTTAAAAACCATGTTGATCCAAGAGTTGAAATCGGGGATCTTAAATTCCAAGATCCCTTCTACCACCAATATATCTTAGAGTTTCCATATCAAAGAAATGATCAAATTAGTTGTTTGTTTTAGAAAGGAATTTGTTTAAAAATTCCCAAAGTGAGTCACCAAAAACTGTTGGGTTTTATATTAGCACTTAGGATGAAACCATAGTCAGGGGACAAACAAGTCCCTCCTCTTTAATGGGAGATGTTCCCTTATTGAAAGTAGGGGAAAAACCTATGTAAAAATGCATAGTCCTTCATTCACTGGTGGTTTCCCGATATCTTGAAATGTGTTTTAATCCTGGGAAGCTATCAATACATGAGGATAAAATACTTTGATAAGAGGAGGGAGACATAAGAAGACAATACTTTCAGGGAAAATATGTGGAAGAGAAAACCCTTATATGTATTATGCAAATGAGATATAGAATAGAACTATCCATGTTTATAATAGAAAAATTCACAGACTCAAAGTTCTAGAAATTGTATAAATTAGAACACAAATTTTCCAAGCACACAAGGATTATATGATTCACATATCAGAACTAGAAAGAAAGAGAAAGCAGAAGAAAAGGGGAAAAAACTTTGTATTGATTTCTTCCAATTCAAAATTATAGTTCCAGAATAATCAAAATTCCAAACCCCTACAATGACTTTGAAATCCCATAATATAGCTTACCAGAGATGGTTACAACTTCCTCGAGAAAGAAAGAAATAGTTACAACTTATTCCAATCACTCGCGTCCTTGCGAATTCCTGATTTGCAAAGAAACGTTAATGGTGGAAAAACCAGATTTTTAAATATATGACCATTTCATTATTTTTCCAGTTAAAACATGGGCCATTAAATTTTCTTTTACAACTTTAAATCAGGTTGTCCACATGGAAGGAATTGATTGGAATGGTCCTGCGATGCCTTGAATGTCTACCTTCTATTTAGTGGGGTCGTATATCCGACCTTAGACACGTGGCGGAGTCGTTAGTGCTCATTTAGAACTTGCCTCTAGATTTTATCTTTGAAGTTGCACCAGGCTAACATGTGGAGGCTTCTGCTGATTCTTCAAACTTATCCGATTCGGGGTTTATTCCTATTTGACTCATGTTGACCCCTAGACACGTGGAGAGTTAGCGCTGATTTGAGTTTCCACTTTGGAAGCACCTTCTAAAATTGTGCCAAGCTGACGCATGGCTCCTTCCACCAAGCTTAGACTTTTCAATGGCCAACTCTATCTCTCTATTGACCCTGGACATGTGGCGATCTGGTGCTCATTTGGAAATTAGCCCTTTTGTGTCACTTTTGGAATTGTGCCGTTGTGGCACGTGGAGACCTCCACCGACCCACCCATACTTAGCCAATTTTAACTATCGGCTCTATCCCTTTTGGACCTGGGACATATGGAGGATTGGTGCAAGTTTGAGAACTACCCCGGATTTGACCCTTGAAATTGCATTGATGAGGCACGTGTCATTATCCACTGAAACTTCAATACTTAGCCAATTTTAGCTTGTTTTACCTTCATTTTGAACCTGGGACACATGGCGAGATGGCGCTTATTTAAGGACTATCCCTTAGACCCTACCCCTAGAGTTGCACCATTTGGATGTGTGAAGGCCTCTTTTTCACTTGAAAATGACTAAACACATCCAATCAGATATGCCCACGTACTACTCATGGATGCTGAGGTGAAAATTGATGAGGAGGATACACCTATCATTCCTAACTATGGGAAGAAATAAACAGAAGAAGAAGAAACTCCAACTGTACACCCAAATTTCAAATTGTTCTCCATGAACTAAAAATTATAAAAATCCAGGCTCGACACGATTAATACTCCAAGGAACAAACTCAAAATTTCAAAAACTCGACTCCAAAAGAGGGGAGTTTTGGGGCCGAGAACACATGCATAAAAGTGAAAGTAAAGAACATGTAACAAAATATTTAAGTTGGGAAACCTTTCCAACCTCCCACTATTTACTTAATCCTACACAATTAAAACCTTTGAAAGGTTTTAGAAATATTTTCTCAATGTACTGTACTAACTCGCATATTCCACATTCATGTTTCTCACTTCTACTCACATATAGCTGACATCATTCATTATGTGTGTGTGTGTGTGTATCTAATCACAAATGATATCACCCTATTATATACATGGTGGGTAATGCATTTTACTAATTCACTCTTATAAGTAAATTTTAAATTAACAAAAAAATGAGGGATCAATGGAGCATGCGGGAGTGGAGTGAGTGGGAGTGGAGTAGATTCCAAAGATATAATTTGGTAGTAGTGAGGAATATTCTGATTATCTCAAAGAAAAATAAGGATGATACTTTTTTAGTGGAAAGAGACAAAGAGGATCCACTTGGATTGACCACGTGCATATGGGATGCAAAGGTTTTGGGGAACACCCCATGGTTATCTTGGAGACCCATCTTCACCCTTATGTTGATAATAACAATATCTCTCTCGGTAATTCTAGATTCCTTGGCTAAATGTGATAAATCTAAAATGGATCATACCATCATTACAAAGAATCCTAGAGGACCTCCCAATATTGATGATTTTCAAAAATGGGATAACAGGAGATGGCAACCGAGAGGAGCCATGGATAAAATTGCTTACACTAACTCATTTTTCATGGTTACTCTTTTCCTCAAATAAGATGCTACTAATATTCTAGCAGGCGGGACATGGTTCATGGGACGAGCTCTTGCTCTTGTTCGATTTAGAAACTTTCATTTAATCCCCTAGATTCCCATGTGAGGGAATTCCCAATCTAGGTTTGTTTACAAGGACTCCCTTTAAAATATTGGGAACCAAAAATTATTAAAGGAATAATTAAAGTGGTTGGGAAGCTGATTGTGGTTGATCTCGAGTACCTAATCCAAAATAAGATTATTACATACTCATTTATTTTTCAATGTATAAATATATCAAGAACTCCCAAGATGTATTACTTAGACATCCAAATGGGGAGAGAACCAACAAAAAATTGAATATGAGCCAATCCCGTTGTTGTGTTTCTCTTGTTTCAAAGTGGGTCACTGCTCCAAATCTTGTCGTAAATCTAAAGAGACTAAATCTACCAAGGTGTACCGGTTAAGGAAGGATTCAATAAGAGAATGGATGTGTGTAAAACCCAAATAGAATGAGGAGAAATTTTTAATCCCATTCCAATTCCATCTCTAACTAAATCAAATGGGTAGAGTGGTTTGGTACTTATGGACAACAAGGAACCTACCCCCGCTCACGAAGTGGAGTAGCAAAGAAAGGATGAAGGGGAACTTTGGACTGATGACCGATTGACTTCACCCACTCAGGTGGACATGGATGAAACCCAAGAAAAAATGGGAGATATTATTGAGACTTTTGGACCATTCCATTTAAATCATATGTAGAAGATACCTTTGGTAGTCTAAGCTTCTTTGGTCGAAAACATACTCTAGTCATGTATCGATCAATAACATGTCTAAGGTAATTGGCCTTAAGGAAATAGAAACAATTAAGGATAGGAAGATCCCAACTATCACACCTTTATCTCAACCAAAACATATTATGAATAAAACTACTCCAAAGCCAGATTTGGGAGGAAATAAATCGACCTAAGGTGACCCACCTTGAGAGAGAAGAGGGTCATGGCTTTAAAGAAGGAATTCTTCAAGGAAGCTAAAGATCCTTGGTGGTAAGTTTTACTAAACCCAAATCTTCTAAATGATCATTTTATCTTGGAACATTAGAGGGTTAAATAACCCTTGTAAGCATAGGATTTTAAGATATATCATGAAAAATAATAATCTGGATATTCTTATGATCCAAGAGACTAAGATGAGTGTTGAAAAACTAAAGGAAATTCAGATTTTTTTTTTTGGAAAGATGTTGTTTGTAGTGGTGTTAACGTTTTGGAGCTTTTGGGGGACTAGGCTATTTTTGGAATGGTCTCTACGTGAAAGGAGATGTTATTATTTATATTCAACATCATATGGATATTTTCTTTACTGGTTTGATCACTAAAAGAAAATGGATATTGTCAAATGTTTATGCTCCCAATTCTGGGAATGGTAGGAAATATCTCTAGAAGGAAAATGAAAAATTTTAGAAGTCACTTCAAGGATTTGGATGGGTTGATAGTATAGGATATTAATACCCCTCTTTTACCCTCTGAAAAAATGGGTGGTATTACCACCTTATCGGAAAACATGGATGATCTAGCCAATTTTATTCATTTTAATGGTATTTTTGATTTGGAGCTTAGAGGACCAAAGTTTACTTAGTTAAATAGAAGAACAGGTAAAGACTTAATCCAAATTAAATTAGGTAGATTTCTTATTAATTTTAAAAGGGTCCCATCTCGGTTGTATTCCATGTCTTCATTTTCTGTACCATATCGATCATAATCCTATTCTTCTCAAATTAGATGATGCTTAGAAAATCAAAGGAATACCCTTTAGATTTGAGAAGATGTGGACTACCCACCCTGATTTAAGCATAAAAATTGAGGAATGGTGGAATATACCAACTAGAGGAAATAATATGTATCAAGTTACTACCAAATTAAAGAATGTCAAAGTGAATATCAAAAGATGGAATAAAGAAGTCTTTGGGGATATCTTCTTGCAAAAAAGTAAAGTGGCTGAAGACTTGAGACATCTTGAAGAACTCATGGAGGAAGGGGAGTGGGGTTTACAAGATAAATAATAGGAGAAAATATTTCTATCTAAATTCCATAGTCTTCTTACTAAGGAAAAAATATACCGGAAACAAAAATATAGAATAAATTGGCTCAAGGATGGAGATAGGAATACTAAGTTCTTCCATGTCTCCACTATATCGAGATAACAAAGCTAAATATAAGAAATCATCAAACATAATGTTACATTGGCTCTGCGAGGAGAAGGAGATTTTAGAAACCATTATCAGTTACTTCTAGAGGTTGTTTGCCAAAAGCCCATAAGCTAATGAGTGAATTTTGTACAACACACTAAATCTTTTTGACAAAGTGATAAGTGATTAGCACAATAGGTATATTTTGGTGAGTCCTAGTAAAGAGGAAATTAGAGCCATTATTTTCTTATGGAAGTATATACATCCCTAGGGAAAGACATCTTTCCATCCTTTTTCTTCTTGGGAATTATAAAAAAGAGGTGGTGTAATTACTAAGGACCTCTTCAAATCTGGTTTATTGCTCAAACAGTTAACCATACCTTCATAGTTCTTATTCCAAAAGTTTCTCGAGCTAAATATCTCAAGGAATTTCAGGCCTATTAGCCTATATAACACTCTTTACAAGATCAGTTCTAAAATATTAGATTTTATATTAAATGAGGTTCTTCATAAGTTCATCTCCCCCAACTAAGGATATTTTTTCCCTAGAAGGAAGATCTTAGACAATATTATATCCATTCATGAAACCTATAAAATTGTGAAGCTATGATGGTGAAACTTGATATGCATAAGGCCTATGAAAAATTTCATGGCAATTCTTAGGTCTCATCTTGGATAAGTTGGGATTTAATCCTAAGGTCATCCAAATGATTCAAGAATGCACATCTACCCCCTATTTTTAAGTTCTCATTAATGGTAAACCTTAAGGATTCTTCAAGACTAAAAGAGGTTTGCATCAAGGGGACCCCCTTTCTCCTTTCCTCTACATCATTATTGTTGAATCCCTTAGCCGTTTGTGCCAAAAAGCTAAAATTGAGAGAATATTGACAAGTATCAAAGTGGTTAATGGGATTTACAATAACTACTGTAAAAATTTGTTGATGACACTTTTCTTCTAGGACAAGCTAATGTTAATGAAGCAAGAGTTTTCAAATAAATTATTAAAGACTATGAGGATGTCTCTGGACAACTCATAAACTTCCACAAAATTTCTTTCTTCTTTATAAATGTAATTCAACAACAAAAAACAATATTGGATGATATTATGGGTTGCAGAATTAAAATGCTACTTGACAATTATTTAGGGATGCCTTGTGGGAAAAACTAGCACAAGATACCTAGAATATGCTAATTAAAAGGTTTCTAGCCTTGTGGAAGGAATCCCTTCTTACCCGGGAAAATCCTAATTATTACATAGCTCATTGTAAGGAGTAGTAATTTATATAATGTCTATCTTTATAAATCCTATCAAATTTATATTAGCTATTGAAAAAATACAAAAATTATTCTTATGGTTTAGTGCGAGGAAATAAATAAAATCCCCCTTATTTCTTGGCAAAAGTTACTAAACCCAAGAATTATAGTGGTTTTGTCTTAAGAATATCCATATCATGAATTAATCTCTAATAGCTAAGATAAGGTGGAGAATGTACAAGGAACAAGGAATCTAGGTAGATATTTTACAAGTGAAATACATATAGGCTGTTAGAGTAGGTATTTAACTTAACTCATGTTCACCTAGGTACTTTATTTATATTTATTGCATTTATCCTCATTTATATTTATCGCATTTAACCCACTTATGTGTGTGGATATTTATTTTATTTTATTTATATATTAGGGAGACATTAACTTGTTGTTAGCTATATTTCTTTCCTTGATTTATGGTATTATTTGGATCCTTGATGTCTAGTTCTTTCCTAAATCTATGGTCTTGACTAGTTTTTTCTTGATTTATGACTTGATCTATGACCTTGACTAGTTCTTAGATTATTATTCCTTAACTATCTACGAAAGGCTCATTCTCATTGTATTTCATTGAGCTCCATAGTAATATATGATATTGTTGCTCATTTGTTTGCATTTTATTAAAGTTATTTTGACAAATTACATTTATCTTATTAATCATGGTGTTTGAATAGAATCTTAGTTCTTGGCTTGATGCAATCATTCATTTTATGGTATCGAGTAGGAAATTGTTGTTGACATGCACATGTACTTTTTTTTGCAAACATTTTATTTTCATATATTCGGGATTTGTTCATATTTTGTTGTTGCATGTGTTTTTATGAAAACAGATCGTTTCACCGGATTCGAAAGGTGGAAAAACCCTAAGAATGACTCGTAAATGGACCAATTATGGAGGTAATTGATTTTCAAGTTATTTTGTTACAAAGATGTAGATTGGTTCATCTTGGAATCCACGTCAATCAGAGCAAAACCTAGAAATTTAATTTCTAGGTTTTTCGTGTTTTTCGAGATTCCTAGGATTTCATTTTTTTTTAATTTTATGTTGCAATATTCTCGGTTGGCATGCGAAATTTCCCTTTTTAGTAGAGGCCCAAGGGTTGTTGTGCACAGTTTACTAATTCTGGAAATTTTGTAGACTGTTAGTTTTGGTCGTGAAGGTCATTGTCTAACAGTCCCGAACTAGCAAGACCCATTGAAATCCTTGTCCTTGTCATATGGTATGGTTGTATGAGGATTAAAGCATGTGATTACTACTAGTAGGTGCTTAACTCTATCCCCTTTCATTTTTTTATGTGGTGAAGGCAAGAGCATTTTATTTTGTTTTAGTGGCATGTATAAGTTAATATTGAAAACCACTGTATCTTTTGATCGGTAACTTTCAGTTTGAGTGTCATTTTTGCAAAAGTACTTTTTCATGCTCTTTCCATTGGAAATATTTATTTTAAGAATCTCACTATAATTATAAAATGTCATTGTAACACGCACTCATTATAAAGTGCCAAAATTTGGGGGAGGGTCTTATTGCATTTTGGGGTTTTGTTACATTGCTTGTTCTTGCATTTCTTTTGGTGATTTTTTGAGAATAGAGTCTTTATCTATTGCATTATATCTTTTGATCCATTAACAACACATAATTACCACACATGGAAACCAAGAATGGAAACAAATACTAAGCAAAAAGGATTATGGGCTTTTACTTCTTTAGAACAACTAGTGTTCACTAGAGAATATGAGAAATTTCAATACCAATGCAAGTTAGGATGAGTGTATGGGTTTGATACAAACTTATGTAAGTGATATTATTTTGTTTCATTTGGAAAAATGTGAGTTTCCTTTCAAAATATGGGAGAAATTGGAGGATTTATTTAGTAACATGGATCATATGAGAGCCATAAAATTTAAAATTGAGATCACCTCACTTAATACTAAATATTTTCCAACAATTATAGACTATCTTACCGAATTCAAGCATTTTTGACACAATTGAAGGGGAGTGGAAGAAATAAGAAAGATGAAGAGTGTGTTTACTTGATTCTATCCAAGTTGAGAGGACCATTTCAAATCTTTTCTTCTACCTTTTTCTCTAGCACGGATGCCTTAGTTACATCTAATCCTAAGGGAAGGGAAAGCCAAAAGTAAAACCAAATATACCCCTTCTCCATCTCAAAATTATCCTAAATCCAAAGAAAACAACCCAAGGAGTCTTCTAAATTCAAAAACTAGTCTAGCATTTCATGCTCTTTTTGTGGGGGTAGTAGTCATGAAGAACATAGGTGTTATAATTGAATACAAGCCTTAGAGGATGCGATCAAGAAACAAAAATTTATATCTCCACTCCATATTCTTCTAATCAGTATGGAAAGGAACTTAATGTTATTGGGATATCTTAGTCACCAATTACAAATAGTTGGGTTATAGATTTTGGTGCTTCTCATCACATGACTTCTTCCAATGAGTCTTTTGTTTCTCTAGGTTTGAGTTCTACTTCCAAAATTGAGGTTGATATTCTTCCTTTCTTTCTATTAAAGGAAAATGTGACATACACCTTGATGGTGGCATTATCCAAGATACACTATATGTTCCTAACATCACCACAAATTTTATTTCTATATATCAAATTTTTCATTTTGGTTAAGGAAAAACAGTGACTTTTACACCACATGGAGTAGAAGTATGCACTTTTTGGAGCTTCATTCACTTGTTCCTCAAGGTATTTTTGATCATATTTCTATACTATATCACTTTAAGGTTTTTGATGAAACTTCCTCTATAGGAACATGATTAGTTTCTCATGCAGATTCAGAGACTAAGCTTTGGCATGAAAGATTTAGACATCTCAACTATAGATATTTGAAGGAGTTGAGAACTCATGGTATGGTTGATGGTCTTCCTAGATTTTCTTGTCTTGAGGGATTTTTTCATGGATTTGCATTAGGAAACAACGCCAAGATCCATTTCCTAAGAATTTTTCCAAGAGATCTTCTTCACCACTTGAGCTTGTGCATAGTGACTTGATGATTTTTCCTACCCCCTCTTTTAATAGCGCTAAGTATGCACTTACCTTTATTGATAATTTCTCGAGGCGTACTTGGGTTTATTTTCTCAAGTAAAAAGTTATTTTTTCCACACTTCAAAGTAATCAAGGCTTTGGTCGAGAAATAATATTTTAGTTACATAAAGAACATTCACACGATAATGGGGGAGTACTTCAGCAATAAGTTTTCTAAATTTTGGAAAGCTCAGGCATTGTTCACCAACATTCTGTTCCTCATACTCCAAAAAATAATGTCTTAGCAGAATGGAAGAATAGAAATTTGAAGGAAATGGATAACTATATGATGCATTTTAGATATTTACCTCCTATCTATCTAAGGTGAAGCAGTTAATTGTGCTAACTACATTTAGAATCGCACACCACACAAAGCACTTGAGCATTTGACTCCAGAGGAAGCTTGGTCCAAGACTAAGCTAGATGACTCATTTTTTCAAATCTCGAGAGCCATGCTTGGGACTTTGTGCCAAAGAAGAAAAGGAAAGCCTTGTATAATAAGAAAACCCTTGATCTTGAAAGGGTATTGTGAGGACATGAGATCTTACCAACATTTAGATCCTAATACTCATGAGCTTATTTTTTAAACACATGTTAAATTTGATGAGTGCTTCAAACCTCATGATTCTTCATCTTCTTCCATGCCTAATTCTTCTTCTTTATCTCATCTTCAAGATCCTTTCTTTGAGGATTTTGATGAGGAGGCTACAAATTTAGTTGAGGATCCTATTCCCACTAATTTTGTAACTATGCCTAAGTGGGATTATACTACAATTTTTGAGGAAGAACCTTTTTATAGGATCCTCCACCCACTAGGCATCATCACGCACATTCTATAGGTTTAGGACTATTTGGTAGTTTTTGAGGATCCATAGTCTTTTTCACAGGCTCGAGTGGGATGATGCAATGGCAGCTAAGAAATATTGTTAGGTATAAATGGCTATACCAAACCAAATATGAATTTGATGGGTCCATTGAGAAGTATAAGGCTCGTCTTGTTGTAAAGAGTTTTTCACAAGTTGAACATATTGATTACTCCGAGACTTTTACACCCGTTTCCAGATGGATTCTTTACACCTTTACTTTCTATTAATGAATCACGGGGTGGCCTATATACCGAGATGGATGTGAAGATTTCCTTCTTACATGGAGATTTACAAGAGGAAATATACATGGAGCAACCTACTAGATTTTTTTGGATTCTTATCTTGTTTGTAGACTCTGAAGGCCTCTCTCAGTAGTCTCAAACAAGCCCCTCGAGCTTGGAATGAGAAAATGGACTCTTTTCTTCTATTTACCAGTTTTGTTTGTTGCCACTCCGATCATACAATGTATCTCCAACATGTTGGTGAGGATATTGTGATACTTGTCTTGTATGTTGATGATATGCTACTTACTGATAGATATTCTTCCCATATTTAGACTATTCAGAGGGCTCTTTCTACATAGTTTGACATGACAGATCTTGGGTTATTGCATTATTTCCTTGGATTGTAGATTTCTCAAATAGATTCAAAGATTCATTTGAGTCAGCAAAAGTACACCCATGATCTTATCCGTCACTTTGATATGGTTGATTGCAATCTAAGTCCATATCCTTTTTATTCTAGAGTTACTCTTATTTCCACATGTACCACTCCACTTTGTGATCCTAATTTTTATAGGAAGTTGGTTGGAAGTCTCATGTATTGGACCCATAATTTCCTCAATATTTCATTTCCATTAGGGATTGTATCTCGGTTTGCACATTCTACTCATAGTAGTCACCGACGATATCTGCTAAAAGAATTTTATGTTATATCCAGGGAACTTCCCACTTTTTCCTACATTACACTAGGGGTTATACTCATTTTTGGATATACAAATTTCAATTGGGTAGGTTCTATTGATGACATGTGTTCCACTTATGGCTATCTTTTTTGTCTTAGTTCTTCTCCAATTGTTTGGGTATGAAAAAAACAACGTTATTGTACTTTCATCTTTAGAGGTAGAGTACAGGTAGTAGTTACAATGATTCAATAGATTTCTTGGCTTCATAGTTATTGTGAGTTTGGATTCCCACAGGATTCACTAATGTACTTTGGTGTAAAAACCAAACTATAATTCACATTTCTCGCAACCCGCTTGAGCACTAATTGACCAAGAATATTGATATACATATCCACTTCATTAGTCAACACATTGAGGATAGAGTTATTTTCTTTGAGTATGTTCCGACTTAGCAACGAGTCGTTGCGAGACATCTTTACAAAGCCTTTTGCATCACCTCACTACCTTGATTTTGTGGCATGCTTGGGGTTTCATAATTTTTCTTGGGGATGTTCATGAGAACCTTCTTCTTCTTCTTTCCTTCTTCTTCTTCTTCTTCTTTCCTTCTAGTAGGATTATTTCCTTCTTTTTGTTTGAGATTTCTTCATGGATATATTGTACATGAGTACCTAATCATGCCTAGTTTCCGGGACTCATACTATGGATATGCCACTTTTATTTTGGGCCCCTAACTTCACTTGAGGGAGGGTATTAGAGTAGGTATTTACCTTAGCTCATATTCACCTAGGTACTTTATATACCTTTATTGTATTTATCCTTACCCACTATGTGTGTGGATATTTATTTTATTTTATTTAGATATTAGGGGGATATTATCTAGTTGTTAGGTATAGTTCTTTCCTTAATCTATGGTATTTACTAGATACTTGATGTCTAGTTATTTTCTAAATATATGGTCTTGACTAGTTCTTTCATGATTAGTTCTTTCCTTGATTTATTAAAGTTATTTCTAGCGAATAACTTTTATCTTATTGATTGTGGTGTTTGATTAGCATATGATTTCTTGGCTTAGTACAATAATCTGGTTATCATTCCTTTTAGGAACAAGGAATTTGGGTAGATATTTTATAAGAGAAATACATGTAGACTGTTGGTGGAATGAATGTCTTTTTTTCAAATGATGACTTCCCTAAATGATCCATCTTTTAGAACAATATTTCCAAGCCAGGAATCTTCTACTTAAGGGTCTATTTTGGAATCTTGGGATGGAAATGACATTAAATTCTGGATTATCCTTCATTGGAAAAGAATCCACTAGGAAAATTTGAACCTTGGACTCACTTAAAAATTACTATTCCCATGAAAAAGGTGTGTTTTTCATATACTATTGGGTTTTTAACAATCAAGATCCAAAATGGATAAGCATTCTCCCACCTCCTAGTTAGAATGGATTAGAAAGACCCTTTGTTGATATAAATAATAAACTAAGAAACCTCCACATTCCTAACAGACTCAACAATGATGAGATGATCTGGAGAAAAACTATTTCAAGAGACTATGAAGTTAAGTCTGGTTATGCCTTATCATTTGAAGATAATGAGGAGCACAGGGACTGGGCTAAATTCTGGAACAAACATCTAATTCCAAAGATAATTTCTTCTTTTGGGAATCCATTCAGAATAAAATTCTCACTATTGACAACCTCAAAAGGAGAGGTATGATTGTGATCAATAGATGTACATTTTGTAAGGAAGAAGAAGAAACGGTTCAACATATCTTTATGGAATGCAAATACTCTTTCTAGATTTTTGTTGTTATCATGGATGTCTTCAACCTCCAATTCCCTCTACCGAGTGACCTTGATATTCTAGTGGATCAATGGTCTTCCCCCTTTAGATCTTCCATGATCAAAATGGCTTGGAAATGTGCCCTGCCCCATATAATGTGGGGAATATGGAAAGAGAGGAACAATAGAATATTTAATAATAAATCTTCTAGCTCCATCAAGGTCATGAAGAAAATTTGCAAAAGATTAAAGGAAAATATCATGATTCTCAAGCATAAATGGATGGAATCATATTCCAAGGAGGAACAATCTATCCTAAATTCCTTAAAGATCAGCCCTACCAAAGAAGGAACCAATTCTAAAATGAATGAGAATAGAAGAAGCACTAAATGGAAACCACCACCAGGTGACTAGATCAAGTTAAATTTTAATGGGTCATCAAAATTGAGAGAGGGAAAAGTGGGTGGTGGAGGTCTGATAAGATACCACAAGGGATATTGCATCAAGGCTTATGCTGGACCTCTTGGGAATCAATCAAATAACTATGTGGAGGCCATGGCTGCATTATGGGGTCTAAAAATAACAAGGATATCACATATCAAGAAATTGATCATTGAAGGTGACTCCCTAATGATAATTAAGGCCTTAGATAGGAAAACTAGAGTTGGATGGGGAATTAAAAATATCATTAGAGAGGCTATAAATTTGATTTAGTCCTTCGATGAGGTGGTTATCTCATGTATTTAGGGAGGGTAACACGTGTGTTAATATCTGGCTAACAAGGTGATGATAAGGAGGATTTTATTGAGTGGGAAGGAAACTATGTTCCTAGAGCCACGTATATAACCTCATTAATCATGAAAATATAGAGTATGTTGGTTTGTTATAATCATAACATTGGGATTATTTTCCTATGACAAGGGATAGAAATATGATGGAACATTATTGATAGTGGAGGTTTGGTTTTCCCTAAAACCTTGTGGGAAATAGAACCATAAGAGGTGTTTGGACATAACTACTGTGAATTACTATAGAACCATGGGGGAGACCATGTTAGAACTAAAACCACATATTACCAGGCCATCAAACAGGATGAGATGGTCTCATGGTTGCTTAGAAGAAGTGGTTTCTCCAAATATATAAAAACTAAAAGGTAACAACCTTCTCTTGCTCTTAAATTTGGAAAATCCTGGGATAATGGTAGATTTTTGATTAGGGGCATGGAAATTATTGTGACTAAAAAAGTCATAGATGAGGCCACTAGTATGCCCATGGATAGGCTCAATATTTTTAAAGACAAAAACCATAGAAACCATGAAATTGCAACTTGTTATGGACCCAAAAAAGAGTCCACTTGTTTAAAAATGGCATAACTAAAAATTGCCTACTCGAGAGATGGGAATATGTTTAAAAAGTAGTGATGAAATATATCACTCTAGAAGGTAAATTTAGGAAAAATATTACCCACCATTTTTCCATCTTGATTACTTTTGCAGGGAACCGGTAATGATATTTCCTTTCTTTCTTAGGATAACCCTTGTTGTGTATGCTGTGGTGGATTTCAAAGATGAGAAAATAGACACCTCATTACACCATCACCTCATTCTACTCCCTTACCATAACATGATAGAAACCATATCATACCTCACCATCCATAAGACATTAAATTTGATGATGAAACCCTAGCTATCATAATGAAAACCTAAAGAAGAAGGAACTAGCCATGGGTAATATAGAAGGTGTGGTGATAGAGGTTACTGTCTAACTTGAAAATTGGTGAATCTTCCAAGGGAAAGAGAATCATTAAATATAAATTTAGTGATATTAATAAGGAATATCATTCTTCCAATATGGAGGTCTCTCTAGCAATACCATTTTTAATGTCACTAAAGACTTGGTACAAGAAATGCAAGAATGCCAAGGAAAATGGTTATCTAGATAAGAGGATTAATGGTTTAAAGGATGAGCTTATCATGTAAGAAAAGAGGGTGTCTATCATCCAAAATAATATTTCTAAACTTGACTCCCCAAAGAAAATAATGTTCCTAATCCTCATCAACTTAGATGAGGAGGAAGAAGTTATGGGATCCAAGTAGAATGATCACTAGGGGATTGCTTTAGACTATGGATTTACAAAACCTGAGGCCCAATTACAAAACCAAAAGTAGGAAGAAGGTGAAATGTTGGTTTACTTTGGTTTAAATGTTTATTATCTCTAGTTTTCCTTGTTTCCTTGTTTTTTTGATATTTTTCTATTTTATATTAAAAATATGTACTAAAGGCGTTGTGCCTTGTCTCTCTCCGAGTTGTTGTTTTGGACAATATTTTTGTTTAGTTTTGGCCCCGTATCCTTAGAGGGTTGTTTTACTTCCCTATCTTCTCTCATTTTCCTATGTATTGTGCATTTCTAGGTCCCCTCAAAACCAATATATTTACCTAATAAAAAATTGAATTAACAACCACCTTACGTTGGTCGGAATGGGGATCAATTTACTTAAGTTTTAACCAAATCCTTTTAACGGTCTTTGTTGGGTTTTTAATTAAGTGGCTTCCTAATTAATACTACAAACCCCAATAGTCCTAAGATGAAAATTACTATGATAAGAGATCATGGATGCATGAGTGACTTTGAGACCCCCTTAGAAGCTATCATGTGTAAGAATCCTCATCGAAAATAATACCTTGATAGAAAAAAATATAAGGAAGTCCTATAGAAAATGAAGGATATAGTTACTGAGATCTCTAACGATAAATTGAATTTCTTATAGAGTATGCAGAACACTAAAAATGAAGCAATGAGAATCTAAAATTTAAAGGAATTGATAGAGATGAGTTCAAAGATTTCTATAGAATTATACACATAGAGGGTTTATTCCACTACTTAAACAAGGGATATAATAATATATCAAATACCTTCCAATTGGAAAATACCTTGGTCAAGAATACAATAAATATATAAGAACCTCACAAGTCTAGGTGTATGGTGAGGAAATATTTGTTGAAATGTGTATAAATTGATGGAATATCAATGACATCTTGATTGACACGGGTACAAAAGTCAACATAGTTATATTTTATGTGTATAACAAGATGGGGTGCCTCGTAATTCATGTATCCTTTCCTATCATACTAATAGATAACAATACTTATACATTCGCCATAAGTTTCATGAAAATGGTTTATTAATTTTATGAATGAATACCAAATCATAATCATTCCAATAGACACAAGCTAGCGAGCACCATACATAAAAATATTGAAGATAAGGAAGAATTGAACCATAAATATAAAATAAAGAAAAAAGGTTTGGGGAATTTTGACCCAAGACAAGAAGGCATTCTCCAATGGGACATGCATTTGGTCTCAAACATGAAAATGATACAAATTGATCATATGGGATTTTGGTGCCATTAAATTTAAAAAATGAGAAATATTTAATGTTAGACCAAAATAAAGAGTAAATTATGTGAGTTTCATTAGAAAATAGAATACTACCCCTATGCCTCAATACCATGGTGGATTTGATATTTAAAACTTCTTAAAAGAAATGAAGGCCTAAATGTTTTAAAAGAGAGCATGCATCAATAATATGTTATACACAATTTGAAGAATTATAGTGCGGTGGTGGGAAATCCATCATCCATTCCTAGAGTAATAGGAAAATTTTCATTGAGGTCATTCACACTATGCTTGAACAAACTAACCACATGTGTAGGCTACCTAGCTATAGTGGAGTCATAAAGCCTAAGGAACACTAGGAAATATGTGAAGCAATTTGGAAGGAGGGCATTTTCTCACTAAAACTTACCTTGTTTATGTATGAATTCTACCACACACTACAAATTTACAAATGTTCTTGTATGTTGATAGTGAGGCATGAAGAGAAATGGGAAATGGGATGAATTAAATGATAACTTTGTGCAAACCTTAACTTTCACCTCTTCCACACCCAATCTAAACCAATCACTACAGTGGATTTGATGTGCAATACTTGTGAGATGAGTTTTTTTAGGGGTGTATGATTGATTAAAAAAATAAAAGCTGGTGGAGTTTTCAAAATCATTTTAAGAGTGTAGATAAAATAATAACTCTAGTGAAGAAGATGAAATAATATGAATGGTGTGAAACTAAAAATATCAATGTAAATCATCTCAACATTTAGACCTCTATTGGCCCATGCAAGGTGATTTATAGAAAAGAATCGGGTAATGAGGAATATATTGATTTTATGAATTAAATCAAGGTTAACATGGGAATGAAGAAGGTGCCTAATATAGGAAGTATTGTAAACTATTGGTATAAGCCAAAAATAGAATAGATCATGAAATTTTTGATTGATTACAAATACCTTTTTGTGTGTAGATATAAGGAGATGAAAAGTGTGCATCATGTATTTAAGAAAATATGCATATAATAGAAAATGATAATATAATGAAAAATTAACCATATAAAATGAATCCCAAACTCCACGCAAAGGTAAAGAAGGAAAATGAAAATATGTTGGTAGCGGGAGTAATAGTCCCTATTGAGGAATCTGAATGGATAATTGCTATGATGATACACATAAAGAAGGAGAGATTCCTTATAATATGTGATAATTATAGGAAATTAAATTAAGTTTTTATTATCAATCCATTTCCAACACCTTTCATATAATTTTTTTTGAAAGGTGTTGTGAGGAGTGAGATATAAGCCTTCACAGATGGGTGCTTGAGCTATCATCAATTGAAAATAACTTATGAGTATGTCAACAATTTTCATTTTGTGATGGAAATGGGATCCTTTTCTTACATGGTGGTTCCATTTGGTATAAATAATGTGTTTTTGATATTCTTATACATCATAGTGGCAGCTTTTTAGGAATTATCTTGAATTTTTACAAGTATATTTGGACAATTAGACTATCTATGGTCTATTCAAAGAACATTGTGAATGTTTTTGCTTTATGTTTGAATACTTATACACATAAAAAACCATAAATATCAGTAAGTACATATTCATGAATGCATTTGGGACACTTCTTAGACAAATCATATGCCATTTATGGACCTTCATCAACTTAGTGAAGATAACAATTATTATCCAACATGAAGTTCCACATACAAAAAGAGACATATGTGGATTCCTTAGATGTTAGCGATACTATAAGAAATTCATAAAGAGGTATTCCAACATTTTCATACCACTATATAAGTTCCTTAAATATAAATGATACTTTAAATGGATCAAGCACAATAAAAGGATTTTAAGTAATTAAAAAGATACTATCAAACACACCAATACTATGATTACCAAACCGGATAACTCTATTACATGTGCACATCAATTCATATGGAACCTGTAGTTGGTTCGATATTTAATAAGTAGGTAAGTATAATTTGGATCATACCATATTCTTTACAAGTTAGGAATCTAACCCCAAAATAGAAAAAAACTATACAATAACATAGCGCAAAGGGATTTTTATAGTATATGCACTACAAAAATAAGGTTTTTTTTTTTTTGAAAATCCATTTTTGTATAAAGATCACATTGTTATGAAGTACTTGATAAATAAGGCATTTATACATGGGTGCATATGTTGTTTGATCATCTTGTTCTAGGAATTTTATTTTCTATGGTTGTAAAGTTGGGAAAAATAATGCTAAACTATGTACCACCTATCATGCATTACAAATAGAAAAGATGTACAATATATATTGAATAATAAATTCAAGATGCATAATTTCTCAGGATTAAGATTACACCAAATGAAATAAGTGATATAATACTATTCCTATAATTTTTAATTACACCTGATCATTCAAATGATCAACAAAGGAAACAATTGACAATAAAAGTATATTCATTCTAGATTATGTTCGGGTTTTATTCAAAATGGGTAGGGAGGAAGTATTGCACATGTGTGTAATAGAACACAAAGAAACATGTAATTCTAAGAGAAGCACATGAAGGCATTGTAAGTGGAAATTATGTATGGGATGCGAGAACATGGAAAATATTGACCATAAGAATTTCATGGCATAATATTTTCCAAGATGCCAAAGGCTATTCTCAAAAATTTTATCATTGTCAATGTGTAGGGAAACCTAGCAATCATGATGATATTCCTTTACACCAAATATTTACACATGATCATTTTGAAAATGGGTGATTAATTTCTTCAGCCACCGTAAACATAGCTCCATGGTAGATAAGTGTGAAGTATATCATCACAACCACATAGTAACTCACTTATTCGGTAGAGGGTGTTCCAAATAAATATTGTATTATTGTGGTAGCAATAGGTTCCTTTGGTGAAATATGGTAAGTCATTATGAATTCCATTTAATTTTGATAAGTTCTGGAGAAATAATTTCTTGAAATTATACAAATTCCTTTCAAAATTCATGATTATGGATCACAAGAAAATTTATTACCATCCACACACAAATATAATAATGGATAATTTCAATAAGATTTTTAGTAATACACTAACCAAGATATGTAACATTAGGTTGGAAATATTGTGATGATAAAGTATCAATAGTATTATGGGCCTATATAACAACATATAAGTTGTTGAATATAGTGACTTCACTCTAGTTGGTGTTTGGATCAAAAGTAATATTGTCAATAGATTTTGTAGTGCCCGATTAAAACAACCCACTTGAGAACCATGAACCACCTAGGTTTAGTTAGAAAATTATGGAATAATTTTTTTAAAAAAGGTGTTAGGAGTTGACAACCAAAGTCTCAAAGACAAATAAATTCAACTGATAACCTTTCCCATTGTAATGATTACTGATTTCACATTATAAAGCAATAAATGTAATAGGTCCACACCTAGCTCAAATCTCTCTAAGGATTAATTTAATTACTGATTTCATTGACATTTTAGCTAAAGATTTCCTGATTAAATTTTAGGGTTAAGGGACCCAAAAAAATTAAATACCCAAGGTATTTAATTTCCACCAGATCAAAGACATGAGCAGGATTAAATTATAGTGAGGAAAATAACACATAAGTAAAGTCAACAGAGCAAGGTCTCACTTACCCACTCCCAGAACTTGATTAGGAGTGTCTACAACTAGGTTGTTAAGCTAGAACAAATCAAATCCAAAGAAAAAACTTCTCTTTTATTAACAATTCACAAAGGTCACTGTAATAGATTATACGAACAACTCAAAAGATCCAAAAGAAAAACACTTCTTTCTTTTCCCATTAACAATTCACAAATAAGTCCTCCTAACAAGGCCCAAAACATAGTGCTAGAAGTTTCAATTATGTTCGGGGTGGCAGTAATTTGCCCCCATACCCAGGGGACTCTCTAACAAGCTCGAGTTTTTTAGTGCATTGCGCGATAGACTAGATTTTCTCCGTCTAGGACACGTGGTGCTCCACGGTTGGGCGTTAACTCGAGTTTCCAAAGTGCCATAACTTTTGCTAGAAGCTCAATTTTGGGAAAATGAGGACTTTTGGAAAAATCTCGATGCCATCTTTGCACAAGAAACATCAATTTTACATTTTGATAAGTTTTAAAGGGTCAATTTTGCAAAAACGATATGCAGAAGCTTATAATTGGCAAATTGGCAATTTCCAACTTTTCAATTTGATCAAATTGGATCTCCTCCTTCACTCAACATGCCAAACAAGCATGGAGAATTGGTCTAGGGAGAGTTTAAAGTGCTTTAGGGAAGTTAATTTGTTCCATTGATTCAAAATTGTATTTGTCCAACAAATGACAGGAAATGGTTGAGGAAGAGATTAAGCTCAATTTTGCAATGGTTCAAGTTATTCTCTTAAATATTCTTTGTCAATTGAGTTCATTGCTAATATATCATGGTAAATTTTAAGGTTTCCAAGTTGATTTAAATGTGTAGGTCTGAACTATACATTTTGTTTAAATTTACCAGTTTTAGAATTCACAATGCCAGTGATCAAATTTTTAAAGGATCTATTTATCAATTTTATCATATAGTTAAGGTATTTGCTTCCCAAACAAATCCATCACATTCAGTTGATTCTAAACAATTTATTTCCATGTTAAATTACAAGTTCTGATTTCAAATTTAATATATTTTAAAGAGAAACAATACAATATAGTTCCCACCTACGTGTTTCCTCTTCTTGCAATTAAACAGAGATTACATTTACAATAGTAATTCAATTCCAAAGCAACAATGTGAGTTTGAGAAAGTAGAGTATTCCTTTATTGATTTCTAACAACAACTTTACAACTTATTCCTTTCTTTTAACTTCAAAATACAATATACAATACATGTAACATTCTTTCACATTCCTTTTCAAAACAGAGAATGGGATATAACTCTTTACATTTCTCACTTCAATTTCAGTCTTTCATCATCAATACAAGTATCTTCTCATTTACAATAATTATACAAATCATCCACTTCAAAGTGGGAAAGGATTTCAATAAACTTGCTCACAAGAAGGGACTGTCAAACTGTATATTCCTCTTGCTCAAAAACAACAACATGCTCATTTTCTCTTTTCTCCAAGTTGATCACAACAAAAGAGGGGGAAAGGCAACACTCTCCACCCAACCAAGACATCCAATGAAAGGAGAATCCTTCCTTCATCATTGGCCCCGAGCCCTAACCAAGATACAATAAAATATGTAATTCAACCATGGCAACAACTGGCTTCCACAACACAACATTCTTTCACACACACATTTCTTTTTTAAAAACACAATGCAACACCAAAAGCAAACAATAGTTCACAACTGCATTCAACAACATTTCAAAGCAGAACTCAGGCTTGATCTTGCAAGCCAAAGGAGCAAGGACTATGGGGGAAGCTACTTATGCCTCCCAATTAGAAATTGGGAATCCACCTATAATCATACCACCAATATAACATATCATATCCCATAAACCTTATGCCTCCCAACCCCTCCTTATGCCCCCACAATTTTCCCTTATGCCCCCAAGTGATAAATACAAGATATTTCTTTTCCATGGTGGATCCCAAACCCAAAACTCCCTCCACAAAATTCTGATGCCCATGGCATTTCCCTTATGCCCCCATAAGAATTCCCCATAGCCTTCTCCTACACCATTCCTAAGGTAGTCTACCCAACCAGCCAACAAATAAAACAATGCATGCACCATACACACAACACAATAAGAAAATAACAACAATAAGAAAGAAATAAATGCCTACCTTTCCATGGTAGCTTTTGTTTCCAACAGCAAGCTCTCAAAGCCAAGAACACAGTCCAAAACAACAATCTCAAGTAAGAAGTTATCTCCAAATTCCTCCACAATCCACAAGAGCTCCAAACAACAAAAATGTGCCCCAAGGGAGTTTGCAAAAATCATTCAACAACCCAACAATAGTCTTTTCCAAAGCTTCTCCAAAGTAAGAGCTCCAATCATAAGAAAAATGTGCCCCAAGCTTGCATACCAAATGTTTCAACAACCCCAAAACAAGAAGAGAGTTGGAATTATATAGAAGAGGGAAGGAAGAGGATGATGTGGATCCATGTAGGATGCCACCTCAAACATCCTCAATTTCAAACACAAAAGACAAGATTTCATTCTCCCAAGCACAATAAAGAGGTGGGTGAAAAATGACAAGTTACTTGCACACACAAAAGAGCCCACACCTCAAGGGACAACAAAATAAATGAAATGTAAGAAAGTGCAATTAAAAACATGCACAAGATGAATAAAATGCATTATAAAAGTCACCAATCACTTCCCCAACCATAAGTATGGTTGGTAACATAAATTTAGAGGCATGGGACAAGTTTTACTTGTCCCACAAGCCTCCAAAACAGCTCCCAAGGACAAATTCGAATTTGTCATGGAGGTGGAGTATTTCATACTCCAAAACTGACTTACACAAGCTCTTACACATCTCTTACAAATTAAATACAAACAACCAAAAACTCTTATAATTACTTTCCCATATCCCAATTTAATTTATTTAAATTTTAATCAAATGATTCTCACATAAATCTAACACAATTTTAATTAAATAAAAGAAGGAACACATTACTAATAAAATACATACAACAATAAATAAAAGAAACACATTAATAAAATACACAAACCCATGGTCACATATAAAGATGATTTCCCCCATGGGAATCTCTAACAAACAACACACAACACAATAAAACAAGTTGCCATGGTGACCATGTTGAATTCACCTAGAATTCCATTTTGGTTGGTCTCGATCCCTCGATGTTTTGTTGTGATATTTTTAAACCTCTGACAAACACAAATACCTCCTTCGGCCTCGTGGCCATATCAGAACATCCAAAATGAATATATAATATAATCATGAAATCATCTATACATATGAATCACAACAGTCATCAAGGCAATCAACGAAATCATTTACAATTTATATCGACAACTATGTCATCATCAAATAATTTTCCTTTTCTAGGTTTATTCATAATCTCCAAAATCACATGTCCGAATAACTTCCACTAAACATCCATGTCAATAGTATATCATCATCCACATGTGAGTGTCTCTAATAATCACCATGCATTATATATAATCAGATTCAACAATAATCTAGGATCTGACATCTAACACCATACTAAATCAAAACTATTAAAATGTTTGTCATATAGTCTACAGTATCATGATCAGTAATAAAAGGTGCCAAAGGGAAGTGGGCACTATAGATTTTATGGTACCCTCCATAAGGATCATGTGTGTCTCAAATTTGGATGATAAAGAGTCAATAATATAACCCCTCATAGCTCTAATAAAGATAGATGAGAAACACAATCATGAACACTTGAATCAGGCATAACAAAGGTGTGGTTGAAGGGATGGTGTGACCATAATATAAAGGACAATTCTTTCTAACGAGTGCATTTTTTCCACTCTATGACTCAAAATTCATGGGCCACATAGGAAAATTAAAAACCCATTGGTTAGGACCCTATGAAATATATGAGATATTTCTCATACGGGCATGTAAATTGAAACATCTCAATGGAGATTTGTTACACTACTACACAAAGTGTAAATATCATCATTTTTGGCTCAATTTTATGTTAGAAATTGACCTTTTGGATGCTCTTATCATGATTATTGCATGAAATCATGTCAAATTCATGAAAATATGATGATATTAGAATTTTTAGTTGTGTGGAGTTTGCAACAATTTTATGCCACTTAATCAACACATTTGCATTTACATTTTCTTTGTGCCACCTAATGATGATGTATTACAACATTATCGACAAGGTGTGGTGTAAATGTGACAAAGAAATCATTGGATACATTTTAAAAAGGAATATAATTGATCATGATTAATGGTATAATTATGCATATTTTTATTATATATTTTCTAGTTATTTATAAAAATTAAATATTATATACTAAGATATTATTTACATTATTTTTCACTAAACATTTGTAGGTTGAGAATTTCTAAAATATCCTAATAATAATAAAAAAATTCAATTTTTCAATTCATAATTTTTAACAAGAATATTAAACGAGTGTAATTATAAGGAAGTATCTGAGAGTCTCTTTTGAAAAACAAAACAAATAGATGTAAAACTACATCCTAAATATCCCAGTGATCAGTCTCATCCTCCCCCTCCCCTAATTCTCACAATCTTCCTGCTATTCCCGATCTTAATCCTCATCATACTCATCCTTCTCAACATCCTCCCAACTTTTCTACCCCGACAAACAATAATGATAAAATGTTAAAAAGTTTTAATTTTAGTTTATAGTTTACGTGTACACAATATTTAACAATACATGTCTTAACGATAAAACATGATTATCTTAGGACCAGCGATTAAAGGAAATGTTTTTCCATCACAATTCTTTAAATTATGGATGTATTTTTTTGCTACACATTCTTATAGTAATCTTCATACTAATTCAATTATTACATGTATTAATTTTTAAATATATTTGATGAGAATAAAACAACATAAATCTATAAACGACTTATATATAACTTAAAAATTTATTAACAACCTCTTTTATGTTTTTAGCCCAAATGATGAGTCGCTAATGAACCTTTTCATATTCCCGCTTCATACCCTTGAGAATATTAATTTTGATACATGCATCATTTTGTGGTAGAAATCGGGAGGAAACTTTCTTATAATTATATTGATCGGATCAATCAAGTTAAGAGCTATATAGTGTTGCGAATACTTATAGGTATTGAACAATAGAATACAAACATAAATTGTTACATGGTTAAACAAATTAAACCAAAAACTACATGCTTCCAAAATTATTCATGGAAATACTATTCCTAATACAAATAGTTGATAATAATACAAAATATATTAATAACCAACTAACTACATAACCACTATTTACTAAAATAAAAGTAATTAATGAAAAATTATTGTTACTAGCCACAATTACTAATAACCTAAGAGTTTTATCTAACATTTCCCTCCTTAATTTTGCATTTCCTCAAGGGAAGAGGAGAGGAAATCTATGAACATCTCAATTATTTCACATGTTAGTGATTTTGTGAAGATATTTTCTTGTTTTTCAGATGTTGGCTAAAACTTGAGATGGATATTATGTCTCAAAACATTCTCACGAATGAAATGAACATGTACCTCAATGTGCTTCATCCTCTTATGAAACATTGGATTTTGAACAAGTTTTAGAACACAATAGTTTCAACATAAAAGGTGATAGATTTATCTTGTGGTGGTCCAATTCCTTCAAGTATGTGGCATAACCATATCGGTTCACGGATAGCTCCACATACAACACAATATTTATGTTTTGTGGATGATCAAGAAACCTTTCCACCTTGATATATCTCAAGATCCACCTTGTTTTTTTCCAATTAAAAAAATGGCGTTCCTATATGAACAGTGAAATATAGATGACTCAAACCTGATATCTACCCTAGTATAAATTAAGTAAATGAGACTCTTGATCAAGTGTAGATAGAGATTTGTATTTACTGTGGATATGGATCTATATGAGACATATGAATTCTTGTCTCCATGTGTATGGAAATGTGAATACAATCCATCATCCAAAACTTCTCAAGCATGGTATTGACATATTTTAACTTATAAATAAGGATATGATTCTCCTTCTTCCATAATTTTGGGCCAAGAAAATAGTGCATCAACTTGATATTTTTGATGTTGTATGATCGATTAAGATATTTTTATTTCATTAATCATATTCATTGTGTTTATAGACATGACTAGACCATTGACATAGACAAAAAAATATGAAAATATCCCCCTTTCTTTTGAGGTAGATATTGGGATCATAAGGATTCCTTTGGAATTCATGTTGTATGAGATGTTTATCAATCTTGATATACCATTCCCAATGATCTTTTTAAGACCATACAATGATTTTATGAGTCTACATACCTTTTATTCTTTTACAGGTATGAAAAAACCTTCTAGTTAAGCCATGTATTCTTTTTCCTATAATTCTCCACTAAGAAAGACACTTTTCACATCCATCTAGTGAAATTTCCATCCAAACTATGCAACTAGAGAAAAGATCATCCTTCTTGTTTTGATCTTAGTTTTGGGAGAAAATGTTTCCTCATAGTCTATGCCTCCCTTGAGTATACCCCTTTACTACTAGTCTCACTTTGTACTTGTTAATGATCCCATTTTCTTTGTATTTTTTTTGAAAATCCATTTGAATCCAATGGGATTCTTCCTATGTTGAACATTCAAGTAGTAAGAGGAGGAGGAAGTGAATCATTTCCCTTAAAAAATTGTAGATTTTATTAAGTAATCAAGATCACATTAAAAAATTCCATTTAACCATATACCAATAAAGAAATGATATTATAAGAGAGGAAAAAAATCACATGGAGACAAAATAATTTAGGTTGGAAATGAAATAAGGTAAAAACCCACAAGAATTAAAAAAAAATTAAGAAAAAATGTTCTACACCAATTATAATGATCATGAAGCACCCAATTCAATTCACAACAAAGAACCTACTTGCAATGGAAGAACCCACTTCCAACTTGTTGAGCTATAACTTAGACTTTCATCAGTTCATTTTGATCACCTTCTTCCTATTTACTTACATCAACATTTGTGATGTCAATTTTAGATATTCTTCATCACCTTTTTAAATATTTAGTGCACACACACTCTTATCTCTGATAGTGAGCAACTTAAAACTTTGAGAACTAAGATTTATAATCAACTATCATGCTCATGTATATTAATTTTCATCTTCATGTTTAAAGACATTTTCATCTAACACCGAAACTACATACAAAAGAAATTATTTGTCTTCTAATCTACCTCTTCAATTAATTTTTATAGTTTCCAATCTTGTCTCTTGGTCTATAGGATTTATAATATTATTTTTAGACAACTAGGGTGAGAGGGAGTCCTTTCAACTCTCTAACATACAATCATGACTTATAACATTCCAATCTGATCGGAGATTCGACTTTGTAACATTTTTCTCAATCTTTTCTTATTCCTTCACCAAGAATTTTTTTTTCTTTAGTGATGAAAACCCCTGCAGAGGAGTTACACAATGAATACACATTACATACACCTTAAACCAACCTTTGGATTCTCATTTCAACCCTTACACTTCACAATTCTTCTTATGTCCTTCATTTGAGAACACAAGAGTGCATTAGGAGCTAGTACAAGGAGAATCTTCAGGATTTCAAATGATTTGCACACTATCTTAGTCAGGTATAGCTTCAAGAGAATTTTTCAATAATTATAGACCCTTCACACAACATCCTTCTTAATAACTCATTCTTCTACCTTTATTATTTGTCTCACATTCTTCATTTGAGTCATATAGAAAATGTAGATGCAAGAAAAGATCATCACAGTTTGCTCATGAAGACTAATCATATATACAAGCTTATCTTTGACCTTGTAAATAGGTTATGAAGACTGAAAGGGGCTCTCATCAACCATTCACGTCTTTGAAGATCAAAGGAAGAAGAGATGGAACATCTTGATCACTATTACTTCATATTTTCAAGCTCACAGTCATGGGTCACACTATCTCGAGTCAACTAAGTACATAGAAATTCACCAAGGATAAGCTATTAGCATCTACAAAACATGAATTTGATGTCAAAGGAACATGCTACCATTTTCTATACTCAAGAGATCAAACTATCATAGTACAAATTCCTTTTGCAAGCTCTAAACTAGGTATTCACAATCACAATGAAACTTGGAAAAGTTGAATACAATCTTGCCAAAGCATGAAGAACCCACACTCCACTATTTTCATGGCATGAAGATGATGGTTTAGGAGAAAATAATAACTCACCATGCTTAAGAAATAAATTCATTAATAAAACTTCTTCAGTTCTCAAGCTCCAAGTCGGTCATTCACTATTTTCTCAACTCAGACTACAACAACATGAGATTTGAAGAATTCCTCAACATTTTGGTCTATCATGATTGTAATGACATCCTTCTAGGGCCATATGATCATTATGAAGATTCTTAAGATCATTTAATTATCTAAGAACATGTCATTAGGATCAAACAACTTTTTTATCTAAAATCATGCATTAGGAGGGTTTTGCCACACTAAACCCTAGCATGAGGTTTGAAGGCTCAAACCACCTTATAATTAATTTTTATGCAACTATGAATAAATTATGACTTCACTAGAATATTTCAAAGTATTATAAATCACTTGAATTCATGATTTATCAAGAGAGAAGTACCAATTTATATCATCTTTCCTTTGAACACACCACTGACATAGTAAGAAAACAACAATATTTGAGACTTCAACTATCTTCATAGAATCATACAATTGACTCCATCAGGTCATCCTAGTCTTGTATCATATGTGGTTAATAATTTTAATCTTGAAAAACATGTGTTCATACAAACACTTACTCAAAACTTCAAGAATAGTTATATTTACACAAACCTTTAATTAGTAGACAAAAGAACTTCACTTTTACTTCACATTTCCTCACCTACCTTTCTCAAAGCACTTTGTGAGAACTTAGGAAATATTAGGATCTTTCTAGAACACTAAAAATTTCTTCATGAAGTACCCAACATACACCTGTACCTCTACCCTTGGAGAGTCCTTTGCATTTCCAAAACACAAAATAGGCTTCAAAACTCATTTTATGTCCATACCTTCCATATTTCTTCTATCGCTCAAAAACAAAGTTGAGGATGACATGAAATTACCTTAGAAGAATGGATAGAACTTTTCAAATTCATCATCTTATGACCTCAAACATTTTGCACTAGATTTTTCTCTAAAAAATTATCTTATGAATTATCTTGAAGAATCCCTTTCAATTTAGCACAACTGCTAAGAATTTGAGGTTCTTATTTTGACCTTCTCAAAACCATAGTCTCAAAATATTGGCTCTAAAACCTCAATTTTCACTTTCAATCCCTGAATATTTACTCACACCATCAGTACTCACTCCTTTACCATCTCCCATGGTTGATTTTTCATGATTCCTTTTAATTTTCTTGACCCATCTCATTTTCCTATGATTACTAGGCATGTTCTCACCCTTGAGCATAAAAACCCCTAATTTTTTACATTTTGCACCCTTAAATATCTTTTAAAAGTTTTCTCCATCCATCACAATATTGGAAAACCCATATTATACCTACAAGGAATCATATACCATGGCCAACTAGAAATAGACCTTTACACTAGACCTAGTTTGGCTTGTTTTTCACTTTGAACACAAAATGTGACCTAAAGAGCAATAAGAGACAATTATCACGGCTTGACACACCTTAAAGTAAATTTTGGAAACATTTTTGCTTCATACCAAGAACCAATAATTTTTACAAGTTCACTTTTACATTTGGACTTTAAGACACACCTAAGTAATGCATCACACACACATCTAATCCAAACACTACTTGACCCTTGTAAACACCTAAAGAGAATTGATACATGTATCTCATACTTTAGGAACATTATTAGGATTGGATATAGAAACAAGGATAACTCAATGACACACACTATAATACTAATGAGCTCATGACACTATACACATGATGACTCCATGTTAGAACCTTGAACCCATTACAAGAAATTAAATCACCAGGTGAGACATTACAATGCAAGACACAAGACACTATAAATTACTTTAACAAGGGATCCTGAAGAGTGACATACATGCTCAAGACAATTTGACATCAACGAAAACTTTTTCAATAAACTCCCCTTTGTCATTAATGACAAACACCTCCTTCACCTTGCCATTCTCTCCCTTTTTCCATAAATGAAAAAGGCATATACTTCAAGGACCATGCTCCCCCTACGTCCATGTATGTTCTTCTCATTTATTGGAGCTAAAGAAACTGTGGTTATCTCCCCCTTGTTGGATTTTTGTAATAGATTTTAGGATTAGGGACATCTCCAATTTTTGTCTCAAATGTTCAAAATCTTCTCTTGGTAATGGTTTTTTCAAAAGGTTTGCTAGCTACTCTTTGGTAGGCACATATTCAAGCTTGACTTTGCACTCACTGACTTGCTCTCTCAAGAAGTGGTACTTGATTGGGATGTGTTTAGTCTTGGAATACATTACATGATTCTTAGATACACTTATTACACTTGTGTTGTCACAATAGATAGAGTGGGTCCTTCATACTCCACTTTTTAGTCTTTTAATGTTTTCCTCATCCATAGTACTTGTGTACAACATGTAGCAACTACAATGTATTTTTATTCACAAGTAGATAATGCTATTGAGGATTGCTTCTTACTCATCTAGGATACAAGACATTCACCTAGAAAGAAGACCCCACCACTAGTGCTCTTTCTATCATCCACATTACTTGCCCAATCAACATTTGTGTATGCTTTTAGAATGAATTATTTACTCCTTGGGTACCATATACCATAAGCAAGAGTTCCTTTGAGGTATCTAAAGATTATTTTTAAGAATTCATATGGCTTTCTCTTGGATTAGCCTTATATATTCCTACTCATTCAACGACCTGCATGATGTCAAGACTAAAGGTTGTGGTATAGAGTAAGCTACCTATCATAGACCTATACAACATTTGATCCATTTTATAGCATCATATTTTTTTCTCATTTTACATCCTATGATCATGGGAGTGCTCACTTCTTTTTAATCTTCCATATGAAACTTTTTCAACATTTCCTTGATGTACTTTTCTTGTGTTATGAATATTCCATCTACTGATTAGCTCACTTGTAGCCCAAGAAATTATGTCAACTCTCCCAACATTGACATCTCAAACTCTTGTTTCATAGCTTCTACAAATATTTTTCCATGATCTCTTTGTTCTACTAAAACTAATGTCATCTACATAGAATATCACTATCAACTTCTTCACATTTTCATTCTTGACATATATTTTTGTTAACATCTCCTCTCTTGAATCCTTGCTCTATGAGGTACTTATCTAGCTGATTAAGAAAATCTAAAATTTATATATGGTTAAATTTGATTGCAATGTAGAAGTAAATGATTAATAAATGAAGTACGGAATGGACCTAAGCAAATAAGCAATTAAGATTTAAAACCCTAAGTGAAAATGAAGATATAAGATGCTTTAATTGTTTCACAATTAATCTTGGAATGTGTTGAAGTGATGAATTGATTAACAGAGAGGAAAAATTATCACACGAGCCTCAAAAAATGAAGAGATGATGTAATATGCTAGAATAGGGTGCCTATGTAGGGTCGGGGGCACCTAGGGTACCCTATATCTATTCTCGAGCACTGGAACTACTCAATACCTTAGAAAACAAGATTCATAGGATGTTCACTTTCCTTTGATTCTTGTCACTAGTATTTCATACCAAACCCACATATGTCGTTTATAACTGTAATGAAGAAGTGACCTATAAAACCCTTAAAATCGCATCAAATCCTAAAAAGAAAAATAATACAAATGGGGTCGGACTTTCAGCTATCAAACGAGTGATCTTATGATTGAGTGTTGCACTACATTTCAGACCCAATGTAGTTTTATGTGTGTGTGTGAAGAATCATCCCTTGTGTGGATCTTGTGCGCGTCACACTTAAAAGCGATAAATAGCTAGATGTAGAATATGTTGGTAGATATGTACATGGAATAGAATGAATTTCCCCTCCTATGAAGTTTATATAAAAGAATGCGTGACCTTGCCCTTGAATGAATGCTATAATGGATTATTTAATTCTCTATAATATCCTTTGGATGCAACCTTAGGTGGTGATAACTAATGCTTATTGCTTGTTCCCTTATTATGATCACATAACTTTATATTTATATGATTTCTTTGCTTGAATTTCGTAATCAACCCCAAAAATGCCGACTACTAAAAAGATAAGATGCCTAAATGACTAGAAAGGGCCCAAAATGTGTGAACAAAGAACAAAGAGGTCGGGGATCCTAGAAGGGATGGCGGAACTGACGTTGGTGTCCTGGTTGGATGTTAGTGTCTAGGATGATAAATGCCAAAGTATGAAAATAAGTGCTTGTCTAGAAGGTGTAAGACCAAAAGTGTCAATAGAAAGAAATAAAAGGTGGCCAAATACATGGGTTAATTAGTTATTTTCTTACTTTAGAATCATATGAATAGTAGTATGCGATCGAGTACTATATAGATACCTAAATTGTGTGATTTAGTGTCTACATTTGCCCCCACTTTATGTTGTTGATTGAAATATCAATAACTTAAAGTAGATAGAATTTTCACACCGATAACCATGTAGATTGATGGTGAAAAATGTGCCAAGAGACAAGGAAAAGTGTATAGAGTGATAAAGATGTGAAGCATGGAAACTAAAGAATAGGAAGTGCAAAAAGTGATGAAGATAATATTCCTAGGTGAGGGCGTATGTGTTGATGTCATGATTGTACCTATTTTTGATGTCAATTGTTTATTGTAATTGATTTTGTGTGATGATGTGTTGATGGTGTGACTACCGCTTCCCATAAGGACAGGACCTACAAAAGAGAAGAATGGACAAGTAGTCAAATACGTGTGTATATGATCAAAATGTGTAAAAGTAGGTAAGAAAGCATATAAAATGTGAAAATGTGAAAAAGGAACATGTTCACCTGATCCATGATGAGTGAAAAGTGTAGAAAGAATCTTGATGGTGATGTAGAAGAACAAGTTTTTCAGGCAATCTCACACCATTTGTCTTTGATCTGCAAGTTTTTGGTTGATGTCACGCTAAGAAAAAAAGAAGTGTAGGGAGAAACATTTGGAGTCATCCTCTAACTTTTAACTACTTTTTACAATGTAGAACACCACTACGAGACGGTGTGTAAAAATATTATTTAGTTCAAATAGCTCGATCCAATGCAAAAGTAGAAAATGCTATGTAGTACATGCATGCTAATTGCTAAGGAATGTGCTCCCTATAAAATATATTGTGTGAAATGGTGAAGACTATGTTGAAGTGGAAATTTTTTTGTACTTCCCCTCTTTGTCACAAGCATTTAGGAATGGTTAGCGGCACCCAAATGCTATTTTGTGGTCTCAGGTGCTAGTGTTCATGTTGTGTTAAGGACCCAAGTCGATTATAAGCCCTTTATAAGACTAATGTTTGTGTTGTACTAGTACTAAACTATGTTGTGTGGTGATTGTGAACTCTGTGTGGGGGTGTGGTGACTCACCCAAATGATGCCCCCTCATTTGGGGTGCATGTGACGTAACTCGGGAGTATGCGGCCCAAAGGAGGACCAAATTTTGTGCTAAAACTAATGCCCTACAAGGGAGGGAGTGTGCTTTTAAAAAACCAAGTCACACACAAACAAAGTGGCTAAGAGACAAGTGTTAGCACAAGAAAAGACAAACACGCGTGTAGAAGACGAAGTGTAAGCTAACAAGAAAGTTGAAAATGTGTAAGCTATGATGCAAGGAGACAATGTAGGCCATAAAAAGTGGGTTTCAAACATGGTACATCACTCACAATGTCACAATACAATCAAGGCCACAGTTTCCACAAGCATATAGATAATCGAGAGAACATACAAGACATGGGGCAAAGTCCGCAAAATAATGATAGACAAGAGCAAGTAATATAATAGACAACCATGGTAGCAAATAGACCTGCAAAAAAAATATTGCACATGGAGAACCCATTAGCATGTTAGGAAGATAAAATCTATGTCAAAACATGTATAATCTGATATAGTAATGTGCTATGAAAAATGAAACAATGGCACCTGTATTGTATGAAAGTGGATGCCCTTAGGAGTCATTGTGGGACGGGTAATAGGTACTATACCAAGAATTCATGTTTCATGTGTAGATCTATAGACTCTATGATAAAAAATAGAAGGAAAGTGAATGCGCATGTATATATGATACATACAATGACATATGAAATATTTGACTAGCATGTGTAATATAGTGGACATGTAAGAATAACAAAGCAAGATTAAATGTGAAAAGATATGCAAGATGTTATGGATGGGATGGAATGGAATACAATGTGAATGTGCTAGGAGCCACATACGCCCTAAGTGGATGTGTATACATGAGAACAAGGTTCATTTATACATGCCCCCTCGCGTCGAAGAATGAACTATAGAACAAGACTACATCATCGGAAATAGCTTGAAAGGTGTGCTACAAATATATAGTCAATAAAGGAAAGAGCATATAGAGTAAGTGATTGAGTTAATGTGTGAGTGTTGTGAAGGCCCATTTGAGATGTAAATCCTCATCAGTCGAGTATGGACCATGGAATTAGAGTACATCATAGGGTATTGAGTGCAACACATAAGAGTAGATGTAATAAAGTTGTAGCATGTATGTGTAAAATGAATGATGTGGATAGTGTGTGGTATATGTTGCAATAAGAGGATGTCAAGTATGTCAAAATTGTGTAGTGTGTAGTTTGTGATATTCATGTATATAGGATTCCATCAACGATCAAGTGTGTCTTGAGCACAAGAGTGCATCATCAGGTAATGGTCTGAATGGTGCACTAGAAAGATATAATTGATAGAGTGTAGAGCATACAAAGTAAGTGAATGGGTAAATGTGTGAGTGTAGTGAAGGTCCATTTGAGATGTAGAACCTCAATAGTTGAGTATAGACCATGGAACTAGAGTTTTCATAAGGTATTGAGCACAATGTGTAAAAGTAGATGTAAGAAAGAGGTAGCATGGATGTGCAAAATGAATGATGCACATGCTCAATGGTAGATATTGCGTTAAGAGGATGTCGAGTATGCATGAAGTGTGTGGTGTGTGGTGTGTGGTGTGTGGTGTGGTGTGTGGTGTGTGCGTGTGGCATGTGTAGCATGTGGCATGTGGCATGTAGCGTGTGGCATGTAGGGTGTAGCATGTAGCGTGTAGCATGTAGCGTGTGGTGCGTGTGTGTAGTGTGTAGTGTGTAGTGTGTAGTGTGTAGTGTGTAGTGTGTAGTGTGTAGTGTGTGTGTAGTGTGTATATTATGCCCTCAATAGTCAAGTGTGAACTATACCATGAGAGTGTGTCATCAGGTAATGATGATACAAGAGTGTATCAAGATGTGTATGATGTGTAGGATATATTATAAATTTAAGAGTGGAGTACCAATTGCATGAGATGATATAAAAATTTGATAGCAATGAAAGGGGAGAGAAGCTCTGATGCCTCCTAAGTATGTAAGTGATGGAGATCTAGTTGATGAAACTAAGAGGATAAATGTAAGGAGTATTTTCCTTGAAAATTTTGGTTGGATGTTAAAGTGGTGATTTCTTAGGAGCCTTAAGTGGTGGAAGTCAAAGAGGAGAGCTATAGTTTGTGTGTCTTGCATAGAGAGTAGTTTATTTTTGGTAACATTGTAGAATAATTGATTGGAGAAGAAGGAAAACTGATTTGTAGAGGTAGTTTCTTAGTTTGAATTGATGATGTCACAGATGACTTGAGATGAGGAGGTGTTAGATTTATTTTGAGAGGAGGTTTCTTGGTGGCGCTCAACTTTCGATAGAAGGAATATTAGAAGTGATGGCATGATGTTCATTAGACGTAGAAGGAGAAAATTTAGGAGCCAATTTAGATGTAGCATTTTTAGATGGGAATGAAATAGAATGTTTTGTAGTGAATGAGATAAAGCCTTGAAGCTCAAGATGTGTGCTTCTTCATTGTAAATAATAGTATTCATTTTTAGTATGCCCATTGATTCGATGATAAACACAAAATAGGAGACCTTAATATTTGATCAACCGATAAGGAGGATAGCAATGAGTAGTTGGTAAACTGATCAATTGATGACTAAGAATCTCAATAAGAATATCATGTTGCTTAGCATTATGATAAAATGTGAGAGGCTCCATAAATGGAAATACTTAGGCTCATTGATAAGATCACATGTAGAATATATAGAATGAGGATGATAAGACTAACTAGCATGGTCTTAAGAAATGTCCTTAAGATGTTGGATTTCAGATTTTAGAGATGCAATCATGGATTCAATAGCTGAAATTTATCTTGAAATAAATAATATAAATATTGAGTTGACTTGAAGATGGGTTGATTGGTTGGAGGAATAGGATGAATAGACTCATCAGATAGACAATCAAAAATAACACTCATTTGAGTGGGTGGTGTATCTTTAGGGAGTAAACATGGTGTCTAGGTATTTTTAAAGAACCTTTTTGCAAGGTGTATGAATTTGAAGTAATTGAGACAAAGAGATTTGTGAACCTTAGGAGCCATGATAGATAAGATGATATGCCAAAGAAGGATCTGAAATATTGATCACGAGTGTAGTTCACCAAATGAATAAGAAAATATAGAATTTATAGATGCCTAAATCTGATTGCAATCTAGCGAGTACATGATTAAGAAATGAAGTATAGAATGGACCCAAGTAAATAATAAATTAAGATTTAAAACCCTAAGTGCAAATGAAGAGATAAGATGACTTAGTTGTTTTGTTATTAATTACGGACTATCTTTGAAGTGATGAACTGATTAACACGAGAGAGGAAAAATTGTCACACCAAGACTCAAAAAAATTTAGAGATGTTGGAATATGCTAGACTAGGGCACCTATGGAGGGTTAGGGGTGCCTAGGGCATCCTAGACCTATTTTGGGTGCATGTGACTTCTCGGGACATTAGAAAACAATATTCCAAGTGTCACATGATGTTCATTTTACTTCGTTTCTTTTCACTAGTATGTATGTCACACCAAGCCCATAGATGTCACATGTAACCTACAATGAATAAGTGACCTACAAAACCCTCAAAAGTGCATCAAATCCTAAAAATAAAATAATGCAAATAAGGTTTCATATTGTCCTCAATTGTCAAATGAGTGATCTTACGAATGAGCACTGCACTACATTTTAGACCCAATGTAGTTCTATGTGTGTGTGAAGAAGGGTACCTAGGTGGCTCTTGTGCGTGTTGTACTTGATAGTGAGTAATAGATAGATGTAAAATATTTAAGTATATGTGTGCATGAAATAGAATGAACTTCCCCTCTTATGAAGTGTATGCGAGAATAAATGAAGTCTCTTGCCCTTGGATGGATGTTATAATGGATTCTTGAATGCTCTATAATAGATTTTGGATGTAACCTTAGGTGGTGATAGCTAATGCTTAGTGCTTGGTCCCTTATTATGATCACATAACTTTATATTTACATGATTTGTTTTCTTAAATTTTGTAATCAACCTCGAAATTCGACTACCAAAAAGATAACATTCCCAAATTGATAAAAAGGACCCAAAAGGTGTGAAAAATTAAAAGAGTTTGGGGCGCCCGGAGGGGAAAGTGGCACTTGATGTTGGGATCCTAGCTAGGCACTGATCTCCAAGATGAGAAATGTTGAAGTATGAAAAGACAAAATAGGCTAGAAGGTGTATAAGATAAAAAGTGGCAACAAAAAAAAAGCAAAGGTTTCCAAATAGATGGGTTAATTAGTACTTTTATTACTTAGGAATCATATGAATAGTAGTATGTTATGACACCCTAAAATTTACAAAGAAAATTACATGAATAAACAAGGAAAGCTAACACCATTTCCATCCATATAGCCAAGGTTCTAATTCTAGGAATGTAACATTAATATAGAAGCTTAAAAGAATGCTTAACTAGTATAAAAACAATACAAAATATAACTAAACATGCCTACTAATATGTTTGAATTACCTAACATGAGCCTAAATAGATCTAAGAGGAAATCAAATGGTTATGGTTGCTACTCTAAACAAGGTGAAATGGCCTCTCCAAATGACTACTTGGTCATTTTGGATATCCATGTACTAACCCCATTGAAGGCTTTAAGAAAGGATTGAACTTGGCTATATATCATATTTATTATATGAGATGAAAATCAAAGCATGGTGTAAAGTATAAAGGAATGAGGTGCACCTTTTTATAGTTTTCATTTTGGGAGAAAATTTTATTTTGGTGCCTGTGGGACTAAAATTCCCAAATTAGATTAGAATTTCTAATCATGATTAGGCCTTGTTAATCACAATTAGTGAATTACCAAGTGATTAAGAGGTGTGAAGCCTTAATCAACTGCTTAGGGTCAACTAGGAGGCTAGGATAAGATTTTGAAGCTTATTGAGATGTTGTGGAGGTGAATGGGGTGATTTTGAGTGGTTGGAAGAGGGGTTTGAGTCAATACTAGGGTATATTGACCAAATCAAGGGAAAAATAGGCTTAATTAGCTTTAATCGCTAATTGTCTATTTTGAAGAGGATTTTGAATTATGATTCACCGTAAAGTGTCATCCTAAATGTGAAAGGGGTTACACAATCAAAAAATCACCTTTAATTAGATAAAGTGGCGAGAAACATTATTTAGTAAGAACAAATCACTAATTATAATGGGATTGGAAAGAATGAGAGTGATTTGTGTGCATTTTGGCAATAAGACTATGCAAAAGCGTAATTTATGTGTCTACATTTTCCCTTATTTGAGGTGAAGTAAGTGACTTCTCTTCAAATATATTAGACAAGCATAAACATGTAAATATTTTAAGAAAGTGGGATGAAGGATGCCCCCTCGAGTGTCGATGGGGATATATAAGAAGTCAATCAATGATCAATGATATGATTGAAATAGATAGAAGAAAATAGGTTAGGATGGGCGTGAAACCCTCAAGTATTGAGAAGGAATAAGGACAACGATAAACATAGTTTTTATTTCCCAGTGATTTGGAAGAAGAATTAATAGTGGTAATAAATGATAATGGAGAAGAAATGATTAATGGAAAATTATAGGACAAGCCCAATCTTTGCATCCAACCTTTCCATAAGAAACCGGTTTATATCATTTTGCCCCTAGGTCTACATCATTGGCCTTTATTTAAAATAAACAAAAGTGTAAGATAACATGAAAATCTAAATTACTAACAATTATTTACTACTAAAAATATGTAACTCCATGCAACATACATTATGCAATGCAATACGAGAAAGTAAAATTATATTTATCTCCATGCAACATACATTTATGCAATGCAATACAAGAAATTAAACCAGCTAACCTAACATAGAAACCAATGTAGTCACACGTATTTAAAAAACAACATGTTACACCCATGTTTTTGTTATCAAGATGCAGTTCCCAAATGTTCATGTTGTAATGACAAGGGTTAAAAATGATGCCCCAAGCAATAACACATGCGAGGGAAAAATGGAGGACACAAGTAGTCCTATGGAAAAACATTCGTGCACTACGACACAGTCTTTGAAACTCATTATTGCATGGGAGTACCAATGTAGTATGTAGCTAAGCTTTTGTTAATGGAGGTAGATCACGATGATCCACAAGTCATTTGAGACCAGAACAAGAAATAACTGTAGAAATACACTTTTGTAAGACATATTTCAATGTTGAGGATAATGCAGGTGATATAGGATTCAGTTGTATGCATGTTTTTTACAATTTGTTTTGTGAAAATTTTTAATTTTTTGCATTTTTTAATTTTTTTAATGATTTAATCAATTTTTTTTTTTTGATTGTTTGTTTATTTGTTTTTAAAACAATTTTGATCATATATGTTTTGTATTACCTTGTTATATTATGAGATAGCTTTAAATGATATCATACTTGTATGTTTGATAAGATACCTTTGAGAAACATGTTTATATTTTTGATATTGGTGTGGGGGGATAGATTTTTGATCATGCGCAACCCCTCTTGCCCCATTGGTGATATGGTATTTGATGATTAGCTTTTAGTATACATGTGTGATGTAGACTTAGCATATTTTTTTATATATGATGTATAGATGTGATGGATATGTGTGATATGATGATGAAATGATAACACAATGTACAAGTAAAAATTAACAAGCACAAGTTTAAACAAATCTAATCAAAGAAACCATACAAAGTAAATTCAATGCCATGAACTACGGATGAAAGTACCATTCAATCTAAGTAAGCAAGTGAATTTAATCTAAGGCACACAATACGAAAAAGTAACGTAACTAGAAACCATACAAACCAACAACTAAAAGTAAGCAAACTATTACTTTGTTTTTGTGGGACAGTTTTGGGACACTTTTGCGATTTTGATTTTATTTCTAAGACAATTTTCTATTGTTTTGGAGTTTTCTAAGAAACGTATTTGATTTGATTTTCCAAAGAATATATGTATTTTTGGTATTTTCAAAAGTTATATGAATTTTTGACGTTTTCTCAACAATTTTCCAAATTAAACCTGCAAGGAAATAAATAACTGTGGATGCCCCCAACATTAGATGGGATGTATAAGGGTAGAATGCTAAGCAAGTGGTATATTCTAGAAGTGATTCTATAAATCTTCCCCAAAGCATGAGATGGGTTCATTCAATGTTAACTTCTCCACACTCAAAAGGTTAGATTAGCCAAATCAGGGCAAAGAAGGATAGGCTCACAAGGGGCTCAGACAAAGGTAAATATTAACTTAGGGAAAAGTTTTTGTACTCCTTAAACCTAGACTGCTTGTGAACAATGGACCCTCCCTTGGCACCGAAATCTAGTTTTCACCAAAGGAATTGTCCAAAGTGCCACCATTGCGTGGTTTTCACTATTGGACGTACTTGTTTATTTATCTTTATCTTTTTTCTTTTTATACTTTTTTGTTTTACTTTTCTTGGTATTCTACGAGACCCCATACTTAAGCATAGAAGTGCTTGAGATGCATTGTGTTCATGGGTTCTCAAATCTCTTGGCCATCTGAATAGGCTAGCTTATATACACTTGAACCGAACTTAGTAACCAAAATGTATGGTCCTAGCCAGTTGGGCTCAAATTTCTCTTTCTTTTCTCGATCTTTATTGGTGTTCTTATGATTCTCTTTCAACACCATGTCTCCTACCTTGAAATGACGAGGTATGAACTTCTTGTTATAGCTCCACCATACTTGATCATGATACACTTTTAGGTGATTGAGGGCACAAAGGCATTTCTCGTCCAATAGCTCCAACTCTTCCAGTCAGGATACTCTATAGTCCTCCTCTTCATTCAAGTAATCCTTTAGCTCGATATGCAAAGAAGGGATCTCGATCTCTAAAGGCAAGATGAATTTAGAATTAATACTAAAGAATATGGAGTTGAACTTGTAGAGTGTGGATAGAATTTCTAAATGACCAAAGGGTAGGGTGAATTTGTAGTTGCCAGTTATGGCCTGTGGTATTCACCATTTTCTCCGTAATGAAAATTAAGGTTTTATTGGAAGTTTCCGCCTTCCCATTACCTTGAGGGTAATAAGGGGTTTAAACATTGAGGTAAATTTGAAAGCGATTTTAGAGTGCTTTCACATTTTTATTTTGAATGACTTACCATTATCAGTGATAATGGAAGAAGGGATACCATATATGTAGATGATATGATTCATTATAAAATTTGAAATTTTGGGACCTTCTGTATAAGTAAGAGGAATTGACTCTACCCATTTTGTAAAGTACTCAGTGGTCATTATAATGAACTTGTGGCCATCGAGGAGACATGATTAAGTTTCCCTATTAGATCAAGACCCCACTTTGAGAATAACTAGGGTGTTGTGATTGGTTGCAAGGATTGTGTCGGTGCATGTATCAAATTTTTGTACTTTTGACAATCCACACACTTCTTTACATGTTAACAATAGTCATGCTCCATGGTAGGCCAATAGTAACCTACTATGAGTATCTTCTTTACAAGGACAATCCCATTAGTATGAGCTCCACAAATTCCCTCATGCACCTCCTTGATTGCTTGGATAGATTCGTTAAAATTTAAACAACACAACATATTCCTATCGTAGCCTTAACAGAAGAGGGTGTGCTCCCAAGTAGGGTATAAAGGGATATATATTGGATGAGGTTGCACTTTTCAGCATGATAAATGTTCATAGGGAAGGTTCCATCATGGAGATAATTAAATATTTCAGTGTACCATGGTGAAAAGGGACCAACAACTTCACACACTAAACAAGAGTTTGGTATGTCATATGTTGTTGTTCTTAGATTTTCAACAAAGAATGACATATCATTTCTCTCTAGTGGAATGCTCAACATAGATCCTACCATAGCCATGGCATCTTCCACTCTATTCTAAGCTCTTGGTATTTTCTCAAATGTTATCTTCTCAAAGAATTATTTCAAGGAATCGACCATTCTTTTATATGGAAGTAACTTTTCATCTTTAACTTTATATTCATCTGTGACCTATTTGATAATAAGCATTGAATCACCAATGCATTTTACTTGTTTGATATCCCATTTGATGGCCAACTTCATTCCTGTAATGAGAGATTCATATTCCACTATATTGTTCATGCAAGGGAATCTAATTCAAAATGCCTACAGAATCAAGTCTCCTATGGGAGTGATTAGAACAACTCCAACACCTGAACCATGAAAGGTAAAAGAGCCATCAAAGTACATTTTCCAAACTGTAGATTCTTCAAGGTACATAATGGATGCATCTGGTAGTTCTAAAATCAAGGGTTCAATACTTGGTAGCAGAGCTTCTGCCAATTGATCTGCTAACACTTGTCATTTTAATAACTTTTGATGAGCGTATTCAATGTCAAAATCACTTAATAAGATGATCCAATTACCTATCTTTTCTGTTAGTGCTGATTTGGACAATAAATAATTCAAAGGGTCAACCTTTGAAATAAGCTTTATTTTATTGTTAAGCATATAATGATGTAGCTTCTAGAAAGAAAACACCATGGCTAGGAAAGATTTCTCGATTTGTGGATAATTTAGCTCATATGCTACCAATGTCCTACTCAAATAGTATACAACCTTTTCTCTCTGTTCTTTGTCATATTGGGCCAATAGTGCTCCAATTACAAAATGTGTAGCAGAGATATAAAGTAACAAGGGTTCTCCTGCCATGGGTGGCATGAGAACGGGGGTTGGCCAAGTATTCTTTTAGCAAAGAAAACACTTGTTGTTGTTCTGGTCCCTAGTTGAAATTAACATCCTTCTTAAGAAGATGTGTAAATGTATGACACTTGTCTACTAGCTATGAAATAAACCTTTTGATGGCCTGAATTTTCCCTTGTAAGCTATGCAACTATCTGATATTCTTAGGAGGAATTTTTTGATAACCATGACAATTGCGGGTTAATTTCTATTCCTCTCTGTGACACAATGAATCCTATTAATTTCCCAAATAGCACACTGAAGACACACTTCTTTGGGTTAAGTTAGACTTTGTAATCCCTTAGATGTTGAAAGATACATCGTAAAATTTTTGGGTGTTCCTCGGGTTCTAGATTTATCTAGTATATCATCTACATAATATTCCATGATGTCACTTATCATATCGTGAAAGATTATAGTCATCACCCTTTGATATGTAGCACCTACATTTTAGGCCAAAAGGTATGGATTGGTATCAAAATGTCCTCGATGGGATTGTGAAAGATGTCTTATGCTGATCTACTTCCGTAATATTTATCTGATTATAACCTAAGAAGCCATCCATGAGTGAAAGCATCTCATAACCTGTTGTAGAATCGACAATCATGTCGATGTTTGGAAGAGGAAAATCATCCTTAGGAAAATATTTTTTAATATCCCTAAAATTTGTACATACTCTAATACCAATTGGATTCTTTTGAACTAGGACCACATTAGAGATCCACTCTAAGTATTCGATAGGCCTGATAAATCCTACTTCTAGTAACCTTTCTAGCTCTACCTTTACCAGTAAGGCAACACGAGGATGCATCTTTTAGATCTTTTGTTTGATGGGCTTGGCATCTGGGTGTACCACAATATTGTGCACCACTAGTGTAGGATCAAGTCCTAACATGTTAGCATAAGACCAAGTGAAGATGTCTACATACTCTCTTAAGAGTCCTATGAATGTTTTTGTTCTTTGGCTAAGAGGGAAGCTCCCAACTTAACTATCCATGGTAGTTCCTTCATGCTGATATTAACATCTATTGTATCTTCCACTAATAACTTTGATTCATCCCCCATGTGTGTAGGATCAGGAGGGAGATTGAGATCCTCCTCTATCATAGGTGGCTTAGGAATTTCTTCATCTTGAAGTGGGTACATTATCTTTTCCATAGGTTGTTCTGCTTGTTTGTCCACAAGTGCCTCAAAGATGTTTTCGCTATAGGACTTCCCCTTTTTATTTCCATAAGGATTTTCTTTAGAAATTTTTCCCTTGCTCACTTTTTTACTTAAATTCCCACACAAATCTACTTCCTCTCCAAAGTATGTGCATGTGTTAAGTTGAATGGAGAACCCCTTCTTGTGATCATTTCTTGGAATGTTGTCTCTAATTCCTAGGAACTCACCAATGGCCTCATCATTCTGAAACACATCAATAGGTATGTGTTGTTGTTGATCCCAATTCACAAGTGATGGGTAGGTGAGGGTTAATGGTTGAGTTATAGGGGATATGGTGGGTATAATAGGGGTTATAGTAAGGATATCCATATTGGTGAATAGGTTCGTAGAGGCAAGGTCTTTGTAAATACTACATCGGGAATCTGTTTCACTTTCATTTCCAAAAAAACTATCCTCACTCTTAGAAGAAGCATACTCATCATCTTAAGAGTGAGACTCATATAAATGGATGCCTATAACTGATTTACATACTATGTGTCGAGGTATTCCAAGATCTTCTAATAGGCCTTGTTCTTGATGGTTGCAGTATGTCTTTTATAGCCCATGGCAAGAATTATCCAATTAGGAATGGGATACTTAGATGATTTATAACATATAGCCATGTCATCATCATCATACGGATGGAATAAAATGTCCATAAGAAACCTTTCCTCTTCTAGAAATCCATCAGGAGTAAAATTGTTGAAAGGGAAAGCCTCTCTTGATCTCTTTGATCTTTGAAACATGGACTACCATATGCTTGGGTTGATACCGGACCGTTGTGAACCATTAGGGCTTGTTGTAGATCATACTCTCCACAACCACTTGGTTTGACCTTCATCTCCCATGTAGACAAAGGAGTTTCTGAGGTGGAAGCACCATTGTCATTGATAGACAGGGTATTTGGATCCACTCGTGAAGCGAGGGCCTCTGACTAGATAGGAATAGTGATCTCTGTAGATGGACACTCATAGATTATAGGGAAAAATCCTGAAAAATGCTCTATAATGAGAAAAAGGTTGAGGGTCCCCCTGTATGGTGAGTGTTTGTCCCTCATATTACAACTTTAAACACTGATGATACGTTGATGGCATGACCTGCATGACGTGAATCCATGGGTGACCAAGAAAGATATTGTAAGGGAGTTCTAGGTCCAAGATGTGGAACTTTGTATCATGTGTTATGGGACCCACTTCTAATGAGAAAGTGATCATTCCAGCTGATTTTCATTCTTCATTGTCATATGCCTTAATGGTGATGACCTTTGTTTCCATGATCAGCTTTTGTGCAACCTAGTTGGTGGACTAGTTTGAGAGTACATATGTTAAGACCCAATCCTTCGTCCACAAGAACTCTCTTAACCTTCTTACATTTGATGATAACCTCAATATGCAATGGTAGGTTATGTGAAGGATCTTCAACTAAGGCTTCTATAGTGCTGAAGGTTATGTGTTCTAAAGGAACAAGTTGTGCTACCTTGGCTTGAAAATGTGTTTGGTCAACATCCATGGATACTCCTGATCCTGTAAGGTTTTATAAAGTATATCCTTATAAACTCTAGATATCTTTAGAAGATTGAAGATGGACATCTTAGTCATAGTCTTTTCTAGTTGATCTAACACATCATAATGAATCTCTTGAGGAGGAGGGGGAGTAGGTTCAAAATTTATAATGAGGTGATCCCACCGTGTTGCTTTATAGTGAAATCTCTTGTCTTAATTATAATTGTATTGATTTTCTCAATGAGTGGGTCAACACAACCTATCAAGGCATTGAAATGGTCTTTTTTAAGATATAGTTAGCATTCTTATTATGATATGATTGTCCCCGATCCAATTTTTATTTTCCTCATGATTGGGAAAATGATTTTTGAAGATATTTATTTTTTTATTTGGAGATTTTACAGCTGCAACAAAATCTACTTCAATATCACCATTTTTGACTAGGTCTTGAATATAGTGTTTTAATCTTAAAAACTTGTCTATTTTGTGAACTTTTATGCAATGAAACTCACAAAATTAATTCTCCCTAAACTATTATGGTTTAGGTGTATCATCCCCGTAGGGTTGTGTTTCAAGGTACTTTACCATGTTTACGGCCTCTAACTGTTTTAATATAGATGATATGGATTCAAATAAAGGAGTAAAAGTGTAGCATTTATACTCAGTAGGTGAATTACCCTTTGCAAGTTTCAAAGGTGTGTGGTTCTACATGGCTTGCACCCATTTAGATTCTACTATCCCATCACTAATGAAATTTTTTTCTATTAGGAACAAAATTTGTTTTATCGTTAGATTTAGAATCGTTGTGTTTGCGGGAGAAAGGTTTTAGAGTCCCCTAGCTAACAATGCCTTTTCAATTTGAATCCCTTTTTCTATTACCTCTTCAAACATGTTACCATAATGCATTTGCAAGTGGAATGTAATGTATGGATGGAGGTTGGGAACAAATATGCCTATCAGCTACTTTTCGGGTAGGGAGCAAGGGAAATGACTAGCTAACCCTCTCCATCTTTGTAAAAACACAGTGAAGTTTTTGTTGTTTCATTGTTTGGAATTGTAGAGATCTAACATGGTAACATCATTTTCTATATTGAAAGATAAGTTTCATATGAAACTCTTTGCTAGTTTTGGCCATGTTGATATGGATCCCTTAGGGATATGCACAAACCATTCTAGCGTCATTGCTCCTAAAATTCATGGAAACAAGTGCATAAGATAATTTTCATTGAATGCCACCTCTTGACATGCCATATAAAAGTATTTTATATGATCATGAGGGTCACCTTTTCCCTTATATTTATCAAATTTTGGAAAATCAAAATGTCTTGGGAAAGGTACTTGTAGCATGGCTTTTTCAAAAGGGTAGGGACATAACTCATCGAACCAATATTTCTTGTTATTGTTACCAGTTTGGCCCTCTTGTAATGCTTGAAGGGAATTCTTCATAGTTGACCACTCTTGATTAAAAGTGGATCTTGCATGGGTGGTGTAGGTCTATACAAAGGGTTAATCCTAGGTACATTCCCATCCTATTTTTTTGTGATAATCTCTTTATAAGGATCTCTTTGTGCCTCTCGTCGAGGAGTGTTTATTGGGAATTCATAAAATGAAGATTTAGGTTTCACTTTTGGTATAGCTTGTTTCAAAACTTTTGGTTGTTCCTTTTGTATATGCAAAACAAAACTTTCCAATTGAGAGGGCTTAGACTTGTTGTTCTAATGTAACCTCTTTAATAGGTATTATTGGTCATTTAAATGTGCACCGTGTCTCGGTCCATAAGGGTTGAGCTATTTGAGACCCAAATGGAATTGTCCCCAAGTTGGGGGACCTTGTGCGCTTGGGACGGATATCGGGAGAAGGTCGGTTCCTCTACCTACCTCTAACGCTACTACTACTCCTAATACTGAAAGTAAATCCTAAACTAAATATGCCAAGGGACCAGGGATAGAAGGATGTATAGAAAGGGAAAATCCTAAGCTAATGGAGGAGATAGTGCTAGAAAGAAATGGTCCATCTCTCTCCATGAGCGGAAAAGGAAAATGAGAGGGAACGCAGAGAAGAGGGCATATGAAGCATGCCACGTAGATAAACATATGGGCTCAACATTCCAGTGCGTGCAACACATGAACATGGGGACTGCAAGCACAAGAGTACATACAACATGCCATAAAATGCAAATAGAGAGGAAAGATGCAATGAAAAACAAGAAAGAGTTCCAAAAAAGCGTGATTTTATTATTTAAGGGATTCACAGTCATTTACATCCATGATAGAGTCAAGAATACATTACGAGACCATGCTAAATTCCGAGACCCGTGGGAAGTCGGCTACCATTTTTGGCATGGTGTCATTACAACAGAGAGGGATCCTTTTCTAAAAGCAAAACTCTACTATTTATAGAAGAAGAAGAAGAAGAAGAAGAAGAAGAGAAAAGGAGGGAAACTTGGATTCAAATCTTCAACCACCAACAACCATGATAAATTCCTACAAGGTCATCAAATGTACTTCCCATGTTTTTTTGGCATGTTGAAGAAGGAAGGAGGAAATATCTAATCAAATTTGGTGGTTGAGGTCGATTATATGTGTGCATTGATGACTAGAAAGATGTTTCCCTATTTTTTACCTACCAAATCCCGCCTACATTTGAATTTTAATAGTCCAATGTGTATCTTGTATCAGCGAGTTCTCTCGACAAGCTCAAGTGTGTGCTAATCAAATATTTATAGAAAAAGATACTACTAGTAAAAGATGTCGATCCGTGCTGGCATGTAAGACACATGGTGCATGTAGATTGACTAAAGGAGTTGGCCAACTATTCATTTGTTTTTTCTTTTTCTACCATGTGTCATGTACTAGATGGTTTTCTAGATTCATCTCCCTATTGGTGTTCTTTGATGGGTTGTGTGTTACACACTCAAGTTTGATAGATGATGTGACATAGTGACCGACACATAAGAAGGTGAAGGTACAAAATCAAGGGGTAAGTGTGCCAAATGGAAATAGAGGGAAGGTGTGCACGGAGATGCATGCGCGAAGAAATAGAAAATATTTTCATGGGACAAGTATGGGGAAGGGGCATGAGCATTCAACCGAGGGAGCGTGTGTGTGGAAGAAAGAAAAGTGGTACGTGTGAAGTAGATTAGTGTATGGAAGTGCAAGAGGAATGCCAGAACTTATCCATTTTGGAAGCAAGTATGTAGAGGTACGTGCAAGGAGTATGAGAAAGGATAGGAAAGAAAGCGGGTGCACAATAGGAAGGCACAAAGGAAAATGGAAGGACATAGAAGAATGCAAAGGGAGATGTAGTAAGGCATGCAAAGGAGCATAGAGGAACTACAACTATGCCAAGGTATCAAAAAGAAATTTTGAGTATGTGTAACCTGAAATTTGAAACATCAAATTCAAAATGAAAATATTAGTTATCTAGATAACTAGGAGAGTTATTTGGATAACATTTTTGGTGACTTTCGGGACCCATTTTATTGGTAGATGAAGAGACCAGTAGCCTTAGAATTCCATTGGGCATGGATTCAAGTGCTAAACTTGAAGATCTGATCTGCAACTTGAAGAACATCCTGAAGTCACTTACAACACTGCATGTTTGAACTCTCAATCGAATCTGATTGTTCTCATATGAAGATATTTTGAACTAGATTGATGAGAGTGAAAGCTACACACTGACTATTGGAACTACCTCTACCAAAATTATATTGTCATCCCAGGAAGCAACAAAAAGGGACACATGGGCACAACAGGAAAGGAAAGGCATCAAAAGAAGCGTGCCGAATAGAAACACAACACTATGTAAAAAAACTAAAAATCATACATGTCCTAAAGGGAACATGCAGAGTGTGCGCAAGAACTTGTGTTACTAAAAGAAAACCTAAACTAACCTACTCTAACTAGAGGAAAATGGCACTCAAGTAAAACCTACAACAGGCAAGGAGAAGTAGCTTCCCTTCCTCACAAATTGTGACCATGTAATTGATTTGGTGTTGGACATGGTCAGAAATAAGAGTGAAAAACCACCTTGTAGATGATGTTTCACGCTTCTCAAAGTATCAAAAACATAATAAATACCTCGTAAAGTTGTTCTACACTTGGATCTGGGAGGTGTTGCTACTGAAATTTGGCACAGTGAAGCTTTACCTCATGCTTTGAAGAGAGCATGACTGACGGAAAATTTGTCTTTGGCTCTAGACTAGCTAGATATCTGATTGGGCACGGTCTGATCCTTGTGATTTTCCCATTACTTTGAAGCTCAATCCCACATATGGGATTTTCTTGCAGACTCTCCTTCTGAAGGGGAGCACTTACAAGTTTGTGTCACGTAGAGCTAGGGCGTGCATGGTTCTTCCTCTACAAACTCACTCTCCTTCCGAACCTGTGCCCCTCAAGAACTAACTAATTTTATTTTGGAACAAATGCTCATATGATTTCCTCTTCCCAGTCAGAGTCACATGAGTCATGCCATTCTTTAATTGTTATGCAGTTGTTGAACATGATGATGTTGGTTAGGAAAGGCACATTGATAGGGGGTTATTCATTTATGGTACAATTAGACAGAGGGGACTTAGAAGGAAATGGGAGGATGGGCACAAAGGGATAGAGGGTGTGCTTATTTGAAGGAATGGAGGCATGTGCGGAAATAAGGGATGGAAAACAAGTGAAGGTGAGAGGATAGAAGAGGGGAATTCTCAATGAGGGCAGTGCGTAAGAACCTTGGAACATGCACAACAAGATGAGATTATGTAAATTGGCACGGAGGAGTGGGAGGGATGTAAGATGGTAGTGCAAGGTTACCCCATTTATAGGGTTGCCACGTGCTATATTTATGAGTCTCCATTTCTTCTTCCCACTTTTTAATCTAGGGTAGCATCTCCAGTAATAAAGTGCAGCTTCCGCTAGGGGCTAAACCAGCTCTACTACAGGGACCCACCCATGGATAAGGGACCTTGTAGAAAATTTTATCTACCTTTATGGAATAATTGAATTTGAGATGCATCATGTCCATCTCCATATTTTGCACCTACCTCTCAAAATCAGCTTTTGCTATGGAGTTTCCACAATCATCTGCATAAACTTATTCTTCATAAACATTATGGTTAGAAAAAGTAGGTTGTATGCATTTTCAGGACAATGGCGCTTATAAAACTGATTTGGAGGAGGATTTTGAAACTGTGTGGATGGAGAAAAATAGTTCTACTACTGTAAAAGAGAAATCAAGGAAGAGAAAGAAGTCATGATTACACAAATTCAAAAGAGGAAGGTGGAACGATGGAAGAAAGAAAATGAATGGAAGAAAGGGGAGACTAGTATATGAATGAAATAATGGGTGTGTCTCGAATCGGTGGAGTCATCAGATGTGTTGAAATATGCCTCCAAAGGATGGATATTAGCAAAACACATAAAAATTAATGAGATGAAGATGTAAATATCTTCACTCTTGTCCCATCGGGCATGCCAGAAACTGTTCATCATTTAAACGTGAACCCGCATCTTGGGTTTGGAAGGGCCGAGTTTTTTGATATCACAATGGAATTGTCCCCAAGTTATGGGACATTGTGTGATTAGAACATATCTCCGGAGAAGGCCGGTTCCTCTACCTACCTCTATAATGCTACTTACTCCTAATGTAGAAAGTAAATCCTAAACTAAACATGTCAAGGATGAGGGATAGAAGGATGTGTAGAAAGGGGAAATCTTTAGCTAAAGAAGGTGATAGTTCCGAAAAGAAAGGTTGATCTCTCTCCATGAGCGGTGAAGGAAATAGAGAGGGCATAGGAGAAGAGGGTAGATGATGTGCACCACATACCAACATGAAGGCTTGGCCTTCCAGTGCAAAAACATATGAACATAGGGACTGCAAGCACAAGAGTACACACAACATGCTAGAAAATGCAAAATAAGAGGTGAGATGTAATGAAAAATGAGAAAGGGAAGACAAGAGTTTCAAAAACATGATTTTATTGGTGAAGGGACACATAGTCATTTACATCCATGGTAGGAGGTGAGAATATATTGTAGAGACCATGCGAGAGCTGTGACCTATGGAAAGTCACCACAATTTTGGCATGGTGTCATTACAAGAGAGAGGGATCCTTTTTTACAAAGAATAAATTTGGTATTTATAGAAGAAGAAGGAGAGAAGAGAAGGAGAAAAGGAGGGAAACTCATATTCAAATATTTAACCACCAATAACCAGTGATAAATGCCTATAAATCCACCTATAATGATGTCAAATATGCTTCCCCATTTTTTTGGCATGTAGAAGAAGGAAGGAGGCAAGATCTAATGAAATTTGGTGGTTGATGTTGATTAGATGTGTTCATTAATGATCAAAAATATGTTTCCCTATTTTATACCTACCAAATCCCACCTACATTTGAATTTTAATATTCTAATGTGTAGCTTATGTTAGCAGCTCTCTGACAAGCCTAGGTGCATGCCGATCGAGTTCGTAGCAAAATATATAGTTGTTAGAAGATGTCGAGCTATATGGCACATAAGACAGATTTCATGCATAGATTAACTAAAGGATTCAGCCAACTGTTCATTTGTTTTGTCTTTTCTACCATGTTTCATGCACCCATTAGTTATCTAGATTGAGCACCTTGTTGGCATGCTATGATAGGTTGCGTGTTGCACACTCAAGTGTGACACATGACATGGCATAGTGAGCGCACAAAAGAAGGATAAAGGTGTGGAAGTAAAGGGCAAGCACGGGAAAGGGAAATAGAGGGAAGGCATACACGAAGATACATGTACCGAGAGGGATAGGAAAATACTTGTAGGGGAATTTTTTTAGAAAGGGGCATGAGTGTTCAACTGAGGAAGGGCATGCGGTGGAAGAAAGAAAAGTGGTGTGAGAGGAAGGCCAGTGACTTAGCTATATTAGAAGGCAAGTTTGCATATGTGCTCATAAGGGTGCATGATAGGATAGGAAAGAAAGTGGGCATGTAGGAGGAAGGCACAAAGGAAAATGACATGAGATAAATAATGCAAAGGGAGAAGCGGGAAGGCCCACAGAGGGCATGCAGAGAATTGCAATTATGCTAAGGTATCAAAAGAGAAATCTTGAGTGTGCACAACCTGAAATGTGAAACATTAGAGTCAGAATGAAAATATAAGTTATCCAAATAACTAGAGAATTATTTAGATAACTTGTATTTCATGTTGATTTTCATTAGGAGGAGGTTGTGCATGATGAAAATGTTCTTCATGGTCTTCACAACAAATTTTAATAGGAGGAAAATGATAGTCTCCATCATTTTCAAATGGTATCTCCTCATTATTCTACTATGAAAAGTATAGGCATGAACTAGATTTAAAATTTTGTTAAGATTATGACAAGGGAGGTCTACTTCTTCTCCCCTGAACCATGTCGGTGATAAGAGAAGGGTCTACTGTGGAAGTTAATTTGGCTCCTAGTTCCACAACCTGCGTAAGAAATTCATGTTTGTTATGAAAAATGTAATCGTTAAAATGTGTGGAATGAAGCTCTACATCTATGTGAGGAGAATCCTCCTCTCCACTACTATGTTCAACCATGAGATTATCCTCCAAAAGAGGGTTGTCACCTCTAAATATATTGGCTTATAACTTTCATGATCTCATCCTCACATTATACATTACTTAGAATAAAAGGTACAACATGAAATATTTCCACTAAGGTTTATTAACAAGGGACCCTAGTCAAATTTGTGTAGCGTAATGACCCTAAGTCGTTAAAAACAATGGTGACTATCAAATAGCCACAAATTCAATAGGTCAATGTGAACCTAAGAATTAAAGAATAAGCTACCTTAGAAGGTAATATATGACACAATTTTTCCTTAGAATAATACAATGACATACAATGCTCAAAATTTAGTTACACCAAATAGTTTATTCTCTAAGATTTCATCTAGATAGGTTTGAAACCAAATAGTGACAACACAATATCACCAATTAGGTCAAGTTTGCAACAAACAAGTCCTAAATGATAAGAGAATGTTGACGTGATCTTCTAACAAGATATACTAAAAACCAATTTCTAAACACTAACAAAGTCCAAGTCTCGTAAAATGGATGATAATAATGTGAGTAGTGTAATGACACTATTTGGACACGTGAACCAAGATTTTGGGAAAGTAAGATTTCTAGTGTCAAAATGATGTTATCACAATGCTAACAATGTATCCTCAACACTCACAAAACTCAAGACAAAGTTAGGATGTAAAAACTACATCTAAGTATAACAAGAAATTGTTATACATGCGAACAACGTAACTCAACAATATAGAGATTTAGGACTCATTTAAAAATGGAAACAAGACGTAAATATCTCAATTGTATGGCTACAATGTGGGCATCGTAACAACTCAAAAGAAGAAAATAATGAAATCACATAACTAAGATGATAATAAGTCTCAAATATGGGTTTTGAGACAAGGGGTCCTACTTAGATCATGAGTACATACCATGCACACTTTCAACACTTGCGCTCGACATTGCAACTTAGTTGTGAAAGTAGAATAAAAATTGGTGGGCACATGATATATAGTGGTATCTATATATGTTGTTTCTTTTTGTCCCAAAATGGGAAACAAGAAAACAAGGGTATAGACCAAGTGGTGTTGGAATAAACTTGGTGTTATTTTGGCAGAGTTTCGCCTTGTCTTAAGACAAGTGAAAAACTAGGACAAAATGAAACTAAGTATATTTCATGATGAAATGTCACACGGTTTCGAAGTTAAGATATTCTTTCCATTGTTCAAAAAAAAATAGTTTGAATCTAACAAAGTTGTTACTTTGTGAGAGCTCTCAAGTATACTATCTAAGACAAAAACAATGGCTCCAAGTCAATAATCTTCCTAGGCGGTTCTCTCTGTATATGTCACAAGATATCTAGAGTGAGCTTGATTTACCAAGGTTTCCCAAGGAGTATCTTAGATTTACTTTACCCTTTTATTATAATGAGCACCAAAGTGCATTTAGTTATACTTTCACTAGGGTCGCAATACATATATCTTTGATTCTAATCTCACCAAGATATACTAGACAAGTCGGTGCATGTGGAGCACTTTCCTATTTCATTCACAAGGTTCCCTCTTGCGTGAGATACTTTAGGGTTCTTAGCACCACCCCCATTGTTGTAGCTTAAGGCTTATGCCAAAGGGGTTATATCCTAGTTGAGTAGACAAGTCGTAGCTCTTAACCTGAAACCTACAAATACAATGTGATGATTGTAGTGTATTTTTATCTTTTAGACTTAATGTGGTTTTCATCATACTCATTTTGGCAACCTACAATCACATGTGTAGTTAGAAAAAAAAATTATGTCCTCATTTCTTTGAATAACGTTAGGTCCTTCACAAAATGGTTAGTAATTTCAAAATAGATTCATAATATCATAAGAAAATAGTAATGAAAAATGCTTGTAAATCAACTAACTACCATAAATGTTTTCAAAAACAAGATTTATTCCCAATTCATCCAAGTGATTTTTAATGAAAATACTAAAATTGCTTTTGATTCCCAAGATCACACTAGGTGCAAGGAAAGAGCATATACAAATTATAGCCTTCGTTATTTAGAAAGTGAAAAATCACTTAAACTAAAAGATGATTAACAAAGTTTCCTACTTACTTGTAATGATAGCAAAAGAAGTATTAAGAGTTATTTTGATTCTCTAGATCACATGAAGTGTAAGAGAAGAGCATGTAAACCTTAACCCAAATTCATAAAAAAGCATGGAAACAAGATTAATTCCTTCAAAACCTAAGTGATTTTATGAGGAAACTTACTCTAAATATATAAAATTGACAAAAATGGCATCTAAAAACCTATGAAAAGTAACAAAAATCCTAAAAACCAAAAATGGAAACTTTGAGTTTGCAGGAAAAATTTATATAGACACACCTGCATGCCCCTTTCGACGTGTGTCTACCTATTTCAATGCATGCACCTCTCACAAAATATACACACCCCTATGTAAAAAGTGATTGACAGACTGAAAAAAAGATAACATGCACTTCCAGAGAAGCGGGTGTGTGCCTATTTCAACGCTTGCATTCCCCTCACAACATGTGTGCTCCCCATTGAAACAACGAATGATAGCTGAAAAATATGAGCTAATGTGTGTGCTTCCAGAGAAGTAGGTGCAAGCATGTTTCAATGCTCGCACGCCTATTTCAACGCCTTTGCGTGCTCCTAGTTCAATGCCTATGCCCCCATCACTTTGGAAGTGGTCAAAATTCAAGTTTTGACAAGAATTTCTTCAAAAGGTCAAATCTTTGGTTTTTTTACAATTTTGACAGGGCTTCACCTCCTTAAATCCTACAAGGAACATAAAAACACAACTTCTACCACTAATCTAGTTGAAACAACTATCTAGCTTGAAAAAAAGATCTAAAAATTTGAAAACTACTCTAAAAATTTGAAATTAATATAAAATGCTTGAGAAACTAATCTAAAAAGCTTTAAAAGTACTCTAGAAAGCTTGAAATTAAACTAGAAAACTTGAAAGTAATCTAGGAAACTTTAAACTAATCTAAAAACTTGAAATAAAAAAACTTTGAAACTAAGTTAAAAAGCTTTTAAAAGTGAATGCGATGGGGTATTGTCCCACCGTAAGGTACCAAATGATGACACCCTAAATTTTACAAAGAAAATTACATGACTAAAAAAGGAAATCTAACACCATTTCATTCCATTCAGCCAAGGTTCTAAGTCTAGGAATGTAACATTAAGATAGAAGCTTAAAAAATGTTTAACTAGTATGAAAACAATACAACATCTAACTAAACATGCCTATTAATATGTTTGAATTACTTAACATAGGCCTTAATAGACCTAAGAGGGAAATCAAATTGTTATGGTTTCTACTCCAAACAAGGTAAAATGGCCTCTCCAAATGACTACTTGGTCATTTTGGATATCCATGTACTAACCCCATCAAGGCTTTAAGAAAGGATTGAACTTGGCTATATATCATATTTATTATATGAGATGTGAATCAAAGCATGGTGTAAAGTATAAATGAATGAGGTGCACCCTTTTTATAGTTTTCCTTTTGGGAGAAACTTGTATTTTGGTGCATGTGGGACTAAAATCCCAAAATTGGATTAGAATTGCTAATCATAATTAGGCCTTACTAATCACAATTAGCGAATTACCAAGTGATAAGAGGTGTGAAGCCTTAATCAACCACTTAGGGTCAACTAGGGGCTAAGATAATATTTTGAATCTTGTTGAGATGTTGTGGAAGTGAATGGGGTAATTTTGAGTGGTTCAAGAGGGGTTTGAGTCAATACTAGGGTATATTGATCAAATCAAGGAAAACTAGGTTTAATCAGCTAATAATCGTTAATTGTCTATTTTGAAGAGGATTTTGACTTACGATTCACCGTAAAGTGGCATCCTAAATGTGAAAGGGGTTACACAATAAAAAAATCATTGTTAATTGGCTAAAGTGGTAAGAAACATTAGTTAATTAGAAAAGATCATTAATTATAATGGAATTGGCAAGAATGATAGTGATTTGTGTCTATTTTGGCAATAAGATTGCAAAAGCAGAATTTAAGTGTCTACATGTATGCAATCATGACTAGATAGATACCCAAAGTGTGTGATTTAGTGTCTAGACTAGCCTTACATACCAAGATCTAGGGGCTTGCTTCAAGCCATAGAGTGCTTTCTTTAGTTTGCATACATAATCATGTTCCTCTGTGATTATAAAACCATATGGTTTCTCTATGTAAACCTCATCTTCTAACATGTTATTTAGGAATGTTGACTTCACATCCATCTAATAAACTTTGAACCCTTTGAATCTAGCATAGGATAAGAACATTTGAATTTACTCCATTCTAATCATAGGTGAAGTTTTTTCTTCAAAGTCTACTCCTTAAAATTGAGTATAGCCTTTACAAACCATCCTTTCCTTGTTTCTAGTGATGACTCCATCTTCATTCATCTTGTTTCTAAAAACCCATTTAGTGTTGATAACATTTTTGTCCTTGGGTCTAGGAACTAGCTCCCAAGTCTCACACTTCTCAATTTGATCAAGTTCCTCATTCATTTCTTTCACCCAATGTTGATATTTTCTAGCTTCTTCAACATTCTTGGGCTCTACCATGGATAGGAGGGTTGTATTCTCATGATTTTCAGATTTTTCAACTTCCTTCTTGTGAGTATGCCTACATATTTTCTTCCAATAATCTAATCAGCTGGATGATCCTTCTTTACTTGCCTTGAAGGTGTCTTTGTATCAGGTCTCTCTTGATCTTCATCAACTTCTTCATGAGATATTTCTTCCTCTTTACCATCTTCTTGAAATTTTATGCAAGGAGGTTTGTCTTCTGCATCTTCTTCATCTCTTTTGGGCTGAGGTCTGATTTTCAAAGGGTAGGATTCATCAACTTTGACATTAGTGATTTTAACTATCTTTTGGAGCCTCTTATTATAACACCTATATGTTACACTCACTAATAAATATCCCTTCATCACATCTAGAATCAAATTTTCCTAGATCATCCTCATCTCTCTTAATGTAACATTTACTCCCAAACACCCTGAGATGTTTTACATTTTTGACCTTTCTTTCCAGAGCTCATATGGTGTCTTATTGTTATTCACTCTTATTTTTTCCCTATTCAAGATGTATACAACTGTATGTATACTACCTCTCTCCAATAACCATATGAAATTTTAGACTCATTCAACATTTTCCTAGCCATCTCTTGAACTTTTCTATTCTTTCTCTTAATCACCCCATTTTGTTGAGGTGTTCTAGCTGATGAAAATTATCTCCTAATTCCATTACATTCCACGAAGCAAGAAAACTCATTGGACCAAAACTCACAACCTCTTTCTGATCTCAAGAATTTTATCCTTGTATTATTTTAATTTTCTACCAAGGATTTTAGTTCTTGAATTTTCTAATGCTTCAAATTTGTCTTTTAAACATGCAACTGTTGTCCAAAATAACTCCTCTAGTTACTCTGTAACCTACATCCCCATTCGGCTCTGAATTTCCTTTTATCGGGTTTCACACACTTTAGTTTTCCTTTTCCATAATTCCTTGCTATAATTCCTTGCACACTTATGCACGCTCCTCCTTTATGCTCTTTCCATATTCCATTCCTTTTCCTCTATCTTTTCCATTTTCCCCTCGCACCCACTCTCTATGCATTTTGCATTTTCCTTTCTCCTACATCTCATGCACCTTGCATGTGTGCTTTGGACTTGCTTTCATTATTTGGCTAAGTATTTTGGACATTCTCCACACCTACTTTCCTTTCTTACTATCACACATCATTCTTTCGATGTTCGCACACCACTTGTATACTTGTATCCTATAAGTATGTATCCATTTCTTCCACATGCATTACCTTTGCACACCTTTCCACTTATTTCCTTCGCGCTTTCCTTCGTGCCTTATTTTCACTAGTTACTATGCCATGTGACATATGCTAGAGATTGAGTGAGCTACACATAACCAATCAAATCACACCAGTTGAGGGCTGAATCCCTATAATGAACTATTACATGACACGTAGAAGAAATGAAAATAAAGGTGTACAATTGGCTAGCTTTCAGCCATTCTACACGTGCCGCATGTCATTTCATGTTAGAGCAACCCATAGACATCATGGTATCATAACTTTTACTACAGGGCTCACATTAATGCGTGGTTGGTATTTTTGGCAAGTGGTGACATAGGAGACTCTTTTGACTATTCAAATTTAAAATTTGGAAGGATTAGGTAGGTGAGAAGCATGAAAGCATCCCTCATACCATTACTGTAGGATATGATCACTCCAACCACCTGATTTAATTCAAATCTTTCCTCCTTCCTTCTCCCACATGCCAAACAGACATGGGAAACATATTTGATAGATTTGCACGTTGGATTTGTGGGTAGTTATTACTTGTAATTGGTAGTTGGATTTTAAATATGATTTTCCATCTCCTCCTATTGATATTTTCTCCTTGTAAGGGTTGGATTCTTTCAGTTTTTAAGTGCATTACCTAGGAATTTCCTTGCATTTTGAGTCACGGACCTTTGGATCTGGTTCATGCATGTGGATACTCACCTATCCTACCATTGTAATCGATTGTACATTTTGGAAGCATATAAGTTGTTTTGTGGCCACCCTCTATCCTAACTCATTTTATTAAATCTTGTTGCTTTTATTTTCACGTTGGTGGATTTTTGTGAATTCTCATGTCCCTTTTATGTTCTCTTTTCATTGTGTCATGAGAATGAATGTTTAAATGTGTTTCAAAGCGTGGTAATATTTCTAACCATCCCTATCCATATTCTCTTCATTTTCACTCAAAGATAGTTGTTTTCATCCCCCTTTTGTCTATTGTCATTACTTCCCTTGAATTATTTTTCCATTTTCACATATTCTCCTTTTATCCCTAGTCCCTTGGCATTTTAGCTTAGGATTTACATTTCAGAATTAGGAGTATAAGTAGCTGTAGAAATAGGTTGAGGGAACGGCCTTTTCCGGAGGTCTTTCTAAAGCGTACAAGGTCCTAAAACTTTGAGACAACCCCATTGTTGCATCAATGACTTAGTTCAACCTTATCTCGAGATGGGTGCAAGCATGAGCTCCAATAGTTTAAGCACACCTATTGGAACCAACATTGAAAGCTTAAATTTCATCATTGCTAAGTTTGGGTGTGTGACTTGGCAATTTCTAGTCTTTTGAGGCTTTTTTTAACACATCTAGTGACTCCCAACTCTCAGCTATACTATTTTTCATAAGTATTCATGTCTTTCTTATGAGAAGAGTGCATACCGGAGCACAATACGGCGATCAATATTATTTTGAGTACCTACATCTCTCTCTCAAAAGAACATGTAGAAAAACTACCATGTGCACATATTCATATCTAGTGCACCATGCATTTTCAACTCCACCTCTCGATAAGCCTCTGGTTGAACCTATAATGGCAGATCCTCCACCACCTTTGAGAAAATTATCCAACTTCACTAGTGGAAGTCCTCGTGTTCTACATGTACAACATGATATGCTAGTATCCACACTCAAAAGTATTCCATATGTCACTTTGGTGATAATCAAGTCACACCTGTTGAGCACATATAGGATGTAGCAAACATGTGCTCTTTCTATTTAATAACACATGATGATGTAGTAGTTAGATTGCTTGCGGCCTTGCTCAAGGGAAAAGTGATTTAGTGGTACAAAAGCCTAAGACCTACATCTATTATCAACTTGGGATGAAATTAGAACACCTCTATATAAATATTTTGAAGATAAGTTAGATCACCTATTTTTTATGGAGCTACTGAAAACAACTAAAAGAGTTCCCAATGAGAAGATGACTAATTTTAATATCAGATTTTAGAAGACTTGGGACATAATCCATCAACTGGTAAGGCCTACATCCCAACATGATTTCTTGTATTATCTAAGGGATTTAAATAGTGATATCTCATTTATGATTCAATTTATGGGGGTTAAAACCTTACCTACTCCTTACAATATTGTAATAAGGGCAGAGAATAGTCTCATCTAGGTAGAAAAGTTAGCTCCTAGACCACCCACACCCTTATTCCTAGAAATGCCTCATGCACCCCAACCTTATGTTGCCCCTAATCTTGAGAAGAGCACTCAACTGCTTGCATCCACATCCTATTCTCCTGCGCACCAAAAGGAGGATGAAGAAATGAAATACATGATTATGAACTTATCCAATAAAGCCATATCATTGAAGAAGCAATAGGCGCAAGACTTCAGAAATAATTCTAATCAAGAATATAACCAACGCCACCATCCCTTCAAAAATCAATATGAAAATCAAAAATATGGGCATAACCAAGAAAAAGATAGATGGTATACTAATGCACAACTCCTCCATTACAATCATTTCCTCCTACGTAGCCTCTTCCAAAGGTTACTAGCAAAAGCCAAGCACAAGTTCTAGTTCAGAAAAATATGGCATAAGAGTCAAAATGGTGTTTTCCTTGCAATATGCTTCATATTCAGAATCACTGTGCCAATGTTGCATGCTTGTGGGATTACATGATTTATGTTGCTTCCAACTATGAACCTTCCACAAGTGTAAAAAAACATGAGAATCAAGAATTTCCAAAAGTTCCTAATGCCAACCTTATGTTATTTGGCACCAAATACTTCTATGTGATTAATCAAGCTCCGGATGACACACAAATAGACTGTGTGCCGGGTTGTTGATAACACACGTTACAAGAAAAAAATGCCCGAATTTTGTGTGAAACCTTTAGTTCCTCCAACAAAACTAATTCTTGAAATAAAATAGATGTAGCTCATCCACCCATCGGTCATGGTGTGCAAGTTCCCATGCACAAGGTTACTGCATAAAGCCTTAATAGAAATTGTGCATGCCCCTCCCTTGGTAGGTTAGGCCTCTATGCCAATTAAGGCCCTTGCCTTTACACCGATCACAAGTAGGAAAAGATTTTGTTATTCCCTAAATGCACAATTCAGTGGGGCTTCCATTTAACATTATGGACCAAATGAAGAAGATAAATTTGAATGTCATAATATGGGATACCCTATCCATTCCATCTCAACATGACCTATTGCATGAAGCTCGGCATAAATCCCCTGCATTGATCTAGTTATCCAAACAACCCATGTTGTTGTCAATATCTATCAAGTAGAGGATAAGAAAGTAAGGTTGTCAAAACCCCACCCTTTATATGTCCTTGATAATAGGAAAACACCTTGTGCACAATTATATGATTGACTTAGGTGCTAGTACTTCTGTTATGCCAAAGAAAATTGTTGATGTCCTAGGTCTTAAGTATAGCCCCATGTCTAAAGGAGTCTTACAAATTGATGGCTCAACTATTACCACTCTAGGAGTTATCAAGGATCTTGAGTTAACCCTCCATGCATTTATAAGCCTCACAATAACTCAAGATGTGTCAATCATTGACCTACCTCCTTTATTTTCCTTGTGTTTATCAAGAGATTTTACTACTAAAGTGGGTGGTTACTTGTCTTCTGATTGGTCTCATATGTTACTAAAGACAAGGTATGGTACCTGGTTTACCATACAAGTTGATCCAATATTTTCCTATCATGTTGAGTCATATGACCCATCCCCTCTCCAAGCTAATTTCCTAATCCAAGAAGGCCAAGAAAAGTTTCTTAAGAGCATCCTACACCTCCTCATTTACCTAATTTATTGTTATATGAGTGGGAAGAAAGGAATCATAAATTTGATCCATATGCTTAAGAGCTTGAAGCCCTTAAAATTGCACTCATAACTTATTGTATCCTTAAAGAAGAAGTTGTGCTGCTGCACGCGCTCAAACAAAATGAAGAAAATTATAGTTTGAGGAAAATGTATTTTGATGGCTCCAAAAGTAAGAATGGCATAGGTGCAGGTGTTGTTATCAATTCCCCCAAGGATGAGAAATTATTCTTTATGCACAGGTTGTAGTTTGCATGCTCCAATAATGTAGTAGAGTATGAGGTGTTGGTACATTGTCTTCTTATTACAGAGAAGAAAAGGATTAATGCATTGTATATCTTTGGGGACACTAAATTGGTCATTTAATACGTCACAAAAAAATGTTTTACAAAGTATAAGCTTCTCAAATATTATAAACATATATTTTTTGACCTTTTCAGGGACTTGATGCCTTGAATCTGCGAGTGGTACTTAGAAAATGAACAAGGAAGTAGATCAGATGGTCACGTTTGGTTCACAATTTTTTCCTGCCGAGGACTTTTCAAAGGAAATGCACAACATGTCAAAATGGTGATCATGACATCTATTCCAGAAAATAATGCCAACTAGTAAGTGTTTGACAATGACACACAAATTGTCTAGTTCATTGAGAATGAAATTGAGTTACATTTAAGCATGCAAGTGACTTGCATGACAACTATGGTGACCAAGTGGTTTAGCTCAAGACAAATAAGCTATCTAAAGGATTGGTCACCTTAGAGAAAAATTTATCCCTTATAACGAGATCAAGGGTGAAGAAAATTATATGTGCGTGACACAAGAAGACTATCCCCTAGTCACTATTGTGCATAGAAAGTAGTTGATGTTGAGTAAAAATTATGCACATGATGAAAATAAGGCATTCATTCCTCTGCGCATTAGAAAAACAATGATATATTCTCATGGGAATATGAAGACCTCAAAGGATTTTATCCACATGTTTCTCAACACTCTATTGACCTTGATTTTGTACAAGCTTATCAAACAAAAGAAGAGGCCGGACAATGCAAGGATAGTGCCCCTCATGAAAGAGTTATCTAAAATGATCTAGGAAAAGATAATATTCCCCATAAAGTACTCTACTTGGGTCCTGAATCTTATTCCAAAGATTGCACAAGAAGAATAGTGAAATCAGACTCTGCCTCGATTTCAAATATTTGAATAAGGAATCTTTGAAGGATCACTATCATTTACCTTCTATGGAACATATTTTTATATTGTGGCTAGCGCACAAAGGTTTTCCATGTTGGATGGGTATTCTAGCTTCAATCAATCATGGTCAAGGAAGAAGATCAATTCAAAACATCGTTTACTACCAGTGGGGAACATATGCATATCGGAAGATTCCCTTGGTCTATCAAGTGTAGGTGAAACATTTCAATGCACCATGGACATTTAATTTAAAATTTATATTAATGAGTTCATATTGGTTTACCTAGATGATATAATTGTCTTCTCAAAGCGGGGCATGAATAACATGGCACACACGGAAAAAGTCTTTAAGAGATGTAAAGAATTTGGGGTGTCCCTTAACCCCAATTATTGAAACTTTTCTATGGCACAAGGTAAGATTTTAGGCCATGTGGTCTCAAATGCTGGAATCATTATTGATCCCGAGTGCATTTCAGCCATCCTCTTTCTCTCCTTTACGGTGCACAAGAAATCCTTACAGTTTGTCCTAGACAAGATCAACTTTATTAAGTGCTTCATCCCTAACTTTGTGGGACTGATAAGGCCCATCACCCTCATGCTAAAAAATGACATAGCCTTCAAATGGATAGTATAAGGAAAATATATCTTCAACAAGATCAAGTAAGAAATTTCTTGCATCAACCACTCATCAATCTAGATTATTCCAAGGATTTCATCCTTTATTCTTATGGAGTTGATGCGAGTGTTGTTGTTTTCTTGATGCAAGAAAATGAACAAGGACTGGAACAACTAGTGTCTTTCTTTAGTCACATGCTAAAGTATTATGAATTAAAATACATTCACATGAAAAATAGGACTACTCCATCATGCACGCCCTTAAAAATTTCAAAAGTATGCTCACCACGAATCATATCAAGGTTCTAGTTTCATACTTAGGTGTGAGAGACTTCATCATGGTGGAAGAAATTAGTAAGAAGAGAGCAAGGTGGGTGACCAAAATCATGGAGTTTGATGTGACTATAAAATCCATAAAGATGGTAACAGAGGTGTGATATGCAAAAACTTATTGTGGATGCACAAGTTGAACTTGAGACTTCATTGTTTATTAATAATGAACTCTCATGCACTAAAGATGAACAAAGTGCAGATCCTGGTGGGTGCAATTAGATGAAGAACATGACCACATTCCTTTCCACCAAATCATATCCTCTTGGTTTAAACAAAGTAAAGAGGTGAAATCTAAGGCTGTAATCTATTATGTATGCATTGATCGATTGTGTTCTCTTTAATAGAAATCTTAGTGGTGTGTTGTTAAGATGTATTGATGTTACACAAAATGACAAAGTGTTAACATAATTTCACAATGGATTCTTTAGTAGAAACTTCTCTACAAAGGTGACATAAATTAAGATCATCAAGGTAGGATACTTTTGGCCTACCCTATTTGTAGATGCACACAAGTGGGTCATGGTCAAGAAATGTAAAGAATGTGCTTTCTTTGCAAGGAAAAAATAAACTGGTAGCGCTTCCCCTTCAACAAATCCAAGTGGATTAGCCTTTTTCACAGTGGGGTCTTGACTTCATATGCATGATAAATCCTCCTTTGAACACTAGGCACAAGTGGGTACTAACACTCACAGATTACTTCACCAAATGAACAAGTTGTTGCACTCAAGGATTCAACTGAGTCAATAATCCTTGACTTTCTCAAAGGAATTATAACTAGGTTTGGAATTCCTCAAACCATTATCTTTGATAATGAAAATCCTTCCTTGGTACTAAAATTTCTTAGTTGGAATATACTACTAAAATTTCTTAGTTGGAATATACTTGAAGAACTCTTCCAAATACTACACTTGAGGAAATGGCTTGGCAAAGTCAACAAACAAAAACCTGATCATAATCATAAAGTGGACAATGAATATCAGCCGAAATAGTGGCACAAAAGGTCTCGTGTGTCTATGGGAAGACATAATCATGATGAAGAAGGTAATAGGAAATTCACCTTTGTCTCGGAAAGGAAGCTAGACTCCTTTTATCTCTTGAGTTGTCTTCATTGAAACTCACCTAAAGAACTAGATTTTGAGGGCAAAATCGGAGAGAAATTAGAATGGAAGAGCTGGTTAAACATGAATAATTAAGATATTATGCCATAATCAAGATAGAACAACATGAACAATCAACAAAGAAATGGTTTGACAGAAAGACTAGGACTCAAGATTTCAATGTTGGTGACTTAGTTTTAAAATAGGATGTTAACAAAGCCAAACCAAACTGCTTATTAAAATTTTGATGGACTTTTAAGTTTCCCATACATCATCAATTCATGTAAGGAGGATAACTCTTTTAAGTTATCCCACCTTGATATAGGCATGCTATCAATCCCAATCAATGGGATTTATCTCAAACCCTTCCATTAAGTTTTCTACATCATTGTATATATTAGAGTAGTTTTAATTCCTCTAAGTGTGATGCATACACATTGTTTTGTTTGTATATAGTTCTTTCTTCTTGCACACTCCTTACACATGCTCTTTTGTTTCTTCAAGGATGTCATTTATCTTAGTAGTTTCGATGGTTTTGCTAGATTCAAAACAGAGTTCAAAAATGTTTTAAGGTGATTTTAGGGCTAGTTATTTGAAGTTGTAGATCGATTCATGTTACATGCCAGCTCCATGCCCAATGGATGCTCCAAGATAGTAATCTTCGCATCTAGCAGGAAGATGTCCCCAAAATTCACCAAACCATTGTCCAAAATAAATCCCCTAGTTACTTTGGCAACCTACATCCCCATTCTATCTCTGAAGTTCCTTGTTATAGGCTATGCATACTATAGTTTTCCTTTTGGCACAATTCCTTGGCTATAATTCCCGTGCACTTATGCACCTTCCAAATTCCCTTCCTTTTCCTCTATATTTTCCATTTTTCCCTCACACCCACTCTCTACACATTCACCTTTCTCTCGAAGCTCGTGTACCTTATGTTCATGCCTTGGACTTGTTTTCCATTATTTAGCTAAGTCCTTTGCACATTCCTTACACCTCCTTTCCTTTCCTTCTTATGTGCATTATTGTTTCTATGTTCGTGCCTTGCTTGCATACTTTTCTCCTACAAGTATGTATCCATTTCTACCATGTGTGTTACCTCGGCATGCCTTCCTCTTCTTTCCTTATGTGCCTCTCTCTTTCACACATGCCTTCGTGCCTTCTTCCGTGCTAGAATTCTTATGCCATGTGGCATGTGTCGGACATTGAGTGAGCTACACGCAACCAATCAAAGTGTGTTAGTTGAACACTAAATCCCTATAATGAACTGCTACATGAAACTTGGTAGAAATGAAAAAATATATGTACAATTGGTCACCTTTCATCCATTCTACATGTTCCATGTGTCATTCGATGTCGAGTGGCTGTAGATGCCAGTGCCATAAATTTTACAAAAGGGCTCACATTATTGTGTGATTGGTATTTTGGAGAGATGATGACATGGGTGACTCTTTAGAATATTAAAATTAAAAATTCAATGGGATTAGGTAGGTGATAAGAAGGAAAACATCCCTCACACCATTAACAAAGAGGATCTGATCACTCCAACAACTTGATTTGATTTAAATCTTACCTCTTTCCTCTCCCACATGCCAAATAGACATGGTGAAATGATTTTGATAGATTTGTGGGTGAATTTTTGGGTAGTTATTACTTGTTGGTATTTGGATTTCAAATATTAATTTCCCTCTCCTCATATTCCTCTTCCCCTTTCTTTTTCTATATTTTACTGAGATCTTTTCTCTTTGTAAGGGTTGGATTTTATCGGTTTGTAAGTGCATTACTCGGGGATTTCCTTACATTTTGAGTCGTAAACCTTTGGATCTAGTTCTCTGCATGTGGATACTCACCTCTTTTACCATTATAATCGATTGTGCATTTTTGGAAGCAATAAAAGTTGTTTTGTGGCTACTCTCTACCCTAACTCGTTTTATTGCATCTTCTTGCTTTTATTTTCATGTTGGTAGCTTGTTGTGCATCCTCACATCCCTTGCAAGTTCTCTTTTCATTATGTACCATGAGAATGAATGTTTAAATGTGTTTGGACTATGGTGCGCATTCCTACCCTCCATATCAACATTCTTTTCATTTTTTATCAAAGCGGTCATATTCATCCCCATTCTGTCTAGTTTTATCACCTCACTTAGATTAGTTTTCCATTTTTTCATATTATCCTTCTATCCCAAATCCCTTGGAATTTTAGATTAGGATTTCCATTTCCACATTAATATTAGTAGTAGCAGTAGAAGTAGGTAGAGAAATAGGCCTTCTCCAGGCTTGTCTCAAGCGAGCAAGAATTCAAAACTTGGAGACAATCCCATTGTTGCCTCAACAAATCATTTCAACCTGATATGAGACGGGTGCAAGTTTACACTCCAATAAAACCCAAGTCATTCATCAATCAAAAACATAAAATAGTTGTCTCCTTGTATCCTTTTAGTTCTTATGGGTCCCACAAGATCAATGTGTATCATTCTAAATGCCTAGATGCGACGTTCCTTTTATTTAAAACTTATCCTAGTTTTTTTCCATGTAGGTAGGCCTTACAAAGTGTGTCATTTTGTTTGAGGGTAAGTGCACCAAGTTGATGGACAAATATAGGGTCATCAAGTGTAGGGATTATTAGCTATACATGCACTCTAAATTAGAAAAATTTATATAAATATGAATCATAGCATTCGGAATCTAGTTTCTAAAATACTAATTTTTTTAAAAACGGACAAGTTTAGCTATATTAAACACTTAAAATTATATGACTTACTTTTTTTTTCTTTCGAAAAAACTTATAAGATCAGAGTCCGTTTGCCCGCATTTTGGATGACCAAATCTTGTTATTTTTTTTTCCTTTGGTGAAAAGTTAGATGTAGTTGTCTATCTTGGGATGGATTTTATTTTGTATTTTTTTTAGCAATATTTTTTTTTTATGATTTTTTCCGTGAAAGTGGTCTGAAAATATTTAGAAAATGGAGCGCTTTCCGTTTGCCCGCCATAACTATATCAAAAAATATCGAAATCAATTTTTTTTTTTTTTTTTTTCAAGGTGCATAGAATTTGTCCACGCTTGGGATGGTATAATTTTTATCATATTTTGATAAGCGAAACAAAAGTTACAGTCTTAAACGTAGACATGAACATTCACGGGAAAAAATGTCTTAAGGACCTATTGTTAGTAATAAATTATAAAATGATATTTATCTTATTCTATTCACTTTAAAAACAATATTTTTACAAAGCTAAGAGTCTACCCTACGTGATGGCACCATTTTTGTGAAATGTTTTTAGTTTTTTAGCATGGTTCAAGTCTTTGGAAGAGCAGATTTGAGGTTTTTTGATCTTTTGCACTTCATAATGACCTTCCATAGCTTTGGTTGGGGAAAAACAAAGATTTTCCGAGGCTAAGGTTCGGAAAATAGCTCCGCGATCGCGGTTTTTTTGTAAAACTACCGCGAACGCGGTTTATAAAGCGCGCTCGCGGTTTATAAAGCGCGCTCGCGGTTTATAAAGCGCGCTCGCGGTTTATAAACCATATTTACACACATTCCAACGTCCGAATTACCATGTGATTTTTACTCTCTGACCTTACCGTACGAATTACTGCGAAATTCTGTCTTTTTCCAGGCACGTTTTTTTATCACCGAAAGCAAAACATCATGGGAGACAAAAAACGAAGTCAAAAAAGGAAGTCATTAAGTAAAAAAACACCAAACGAATTAGAGGCCAACAAAATTGAAAATGCTGAGCGGATGCGGAAACTTCGTGAATCTAGAAGAGGTTCATCTTCAATCCCAACTACTGTAAGCAATGAAGAACTAGGTAATGTTTCTACTGTCAATGTTGAAGTTGAATTGAATACTCGTGATGAAGAAGTTTTTACTGTCAATGTTGAAGAAGAATTAAATACTCATGATGTAGCAAATGTTGAAATTGAAGGAGACAATGAAAATGTGAATAAGGAAATTCATGTTGAAACTGTAGACAAACAAAATTTGACAAAAACACCTCCTAGGATTTTACATAAGAAACCTAATTTTTTGATTGAAATTGATGAAAACATTTTGAAACCAATGTCTGACAAACTTTCTGAACGACAAATCAGAAGAAAAGCTAGTGAAATTTGGGATAATCATTTTGAAATTTTAAATGATTCCCAAAGATGTCAGTTGTTGGTTAGTTTGATGAAATTGATTAAAATGAGACCTACATTAAACACCTTAGGATTGACAACATCTAACATACGTGGTCAAACCTCTACAATTGTTGAAAACCTTCATGATGCATATCACACTATTGGTGTAAAGAGACGCACTAGGGATAGTAATATTGTGCGCGTGTGTACTTGCTACTAGTGTTGTAAGTGAATCAATAAAAAACAACGCTTGATTACGCAAACAAGTCGAATGTTGCAAGTTAATCGAAAAACTCTAATGAAGCAATTGAAAGACGTAATATCCTTCAAATACTCAATAATGTCGATTTTTGGGCATTTTCTCTAGAGCACCGCGTAAGGACAAAAATAATTCGATGCTATAAGAGAAGTTGTTATTAAATTTTGGCATGATAACACTAGAGTTTCACCTAATACAAGAGATGTTATAAACGGAGAGTTGGTTCTACTAATCGTGAACCACATCCAAAGCATTTCTTAGATATGACTCAAACTCAATTTTTCGTAAGTTTGAACAAGAGAATCTGAAATTAAAATTAGTCAACGTTTTTTGAAATGTTGAAACCATTCTATGTGAAAATCAACCATGCTCGCACCACTTGTTGTTGTAGGCAACATGTTGAATTTGCAATGCATTATGCTAAATTTTTACGTATTCGTTCCATTTTTCATTCTGAAACTATGTTATCTGAATGTGGTGTTCAAGTTCCACCAATATCTTCTAGGGATTTCATTCCTACTATATTTTGTGAAAAAGAAGTTGGACAATTTTTTTATAGTCAGGATTGTTTAGATGAAAGTCAGTAGTACATGCGCGGATTACCTAAATTGGAAAGTTGCATCCATGAGCAAATGGAAGGTACAATAGGACATAATTTAGTTGAATTTGATAAATATAAATCAGTCAGATACCAAATTGAAAGATGGAAAAGAATCGAAACGGTGTGAGCTAGTTACAGAACAAATGCCCATTTTTCAATTTATGAGAAAATTTAAGGATGAACTTGTTTATGAGTACGCGAGGCATACACATAGAGCTCGATGGTTGGATGAACAATTCCAGCTATGCAAAGACACATTTCCTATCGGGTACTATTGTTTCAAAGGGTCGATTTTGCAGAGAATTACACATCGCAACCACAAATGGAGGTTCAATCGCAATATTACAACTCAAGTACAAGTTGCCATTTTTGTGCATATAGCATTTCTACATTCTCCCGACAAAGACAGAGAATGATCGAAAATTTTAAGAGAGTACCACTTTATATCGTTGATGATCGTACTCATTCTACTTGAATTTGTGCAAGGGTGTTTCCAGCTATTTTATGGAAACTTGTCCGATAGGGACATCCACTTCAAACAACATTATATATGGTCGATAATTGCACGCCTCGCTTTAAGAATGCACGAATGTTTTATCGATGAGCAGAATGCATGTCAAGATGGGTGTGCAACATATTTGGAGTTTCACCGAGGTCCGACATGGAAAAGGAGAGCATGACGGTGCGAGGGGGCATGTGTGAAAAGAGCTCTTGCAAGAGAAGAGTCAAGTACAAAGATGGTGCTAAATTAAAAGATGCAAAGAGCATAGTGGAATGGTGTACCGACAACATGACCCGAGGTTCTCAAGAAAATTCCACAACATTGCGAGATATTTTTGGTCGATAGAGGAAAAACATATTGCTAACTACGAGGATTGTATGACACTCACTGGGTCCAGTGATATGCACTCATTTTGTAGCTCAGACGCTACTTCGTGGGCCGTATGGACAAGAAAGTTGACATGTTTTTGTGCATCTTGTATCGAATTTGTCACTGCTGAGTGTGATTCACAAGAATGGGTGGAAGGATGGATTTGTAGGCCTCTAACTCCGCTTCCTAGTTATCAACCTCCACAAGCACTACAACTTGTTTCTGCAGATGAAGTTACAACATCCAAGGACTTTGACGAAATTTCAATTTTGGTGTGACAAGGTATTTATCCAGTTATTTATTTAATTTTTGTATTGAGTTATGTCCATTGAAATTTTAATATGTAATTTAAATTTGAGTTTTTCAACCTTGGTTATTTTTTTGTAGGACATGTGTTTGCAGTAATTGCGATAGAAGACAATGAAGAAGGAACAGACTATTTCTTATGTCGTTGCATCGAGGAAAGAAAGAAGTTGACTTCTCCTATTATAGATGGCGAAGAGATTGAGTATCCTACAGGTCAAGTGTAGTTCATCGGAACTTGGCTTCGACGGTATCCATTAAAAAACTCCTCTGTTTGGGTGTTTGAAGACTTTGAGACACACAGGAAAATACTCTTATATTCACATCTAGTTCTAGCGACAAATATTCAGTTGTATAGATATCGAGGAAGACCTAATAACAAGATTCTTTGGAAGGTTCGAGAGTCAGATCATGAAGCAATCTTGTCTGCTATTCAGAGTAGATCCGATCCTGATGGTTCATTGGAATGAATTTACAATGCTCACATGTCTGGTATATATTTAATTTCAAGTTTCAATTTATATAGCGTATATATATATATATTATTTTTTTTTAGTTTAAAGATCTAGTATATGGTTTTGATTTGAAACTTAAATTTCTTTGACTAACAATTTTATGTTTAGGTTAGTGGTGCCAGAAAAGCTTCCACCTTCACGTGGTTGGTATCGTTAGTAGAGAATTTTAAATTCTCGAAGCTAAGAGAAGCTTGAACATTGTTTGAAAAATTTGTAAATTTTGAAAAGTCAAGTTTGTAAATTTTGAAAATGTTGTAAATTTTGAAAAAGTTGCAAATTTTGAAAAAGTTGTAAATTTTGAAAATGTTGTAAATTTTGAAAAAGTTGTAAATTTTGAAAAAGTTGTAAATTTTGAAAACGACTCCTCTAGGTGCCACGGAGTCCGAGTAGTCACCCGTCGAATTTGAACGATATTTTGGTCTCAGGGCTCTTAAGGGACGTGCTTGCGCAGCAGCGTGTTCGGTGCACGCCCACCGCTTGCAAAATACAAAGGCGTTGCAACCTTAAACCGGCTCCAACCGCACTTTGCAAAGGTGTCGGATCGTGACGAGGCCTTCTAGGTGCCACTTGAGTCCGAGTACCTTAATTAACGATATTTTGGTCTCGGCTCTTAAGGGACTAAGCCCAACGAAGTAGCCCTAATCAACGACTAGCGCAGGGTTCGTACCTGCCACCCGACGTGTCGGATCGGAGCGAGGCCTCTCTAGGTTGCAAAATACCGCTTGGCAACCTTTACACCGTCCAACCGCACTATTTCAAGGTCAATTCGCAAACATTAGGACAAATGAGAGCACCGAAATGAGAAGGAAAAATGAGAGAGGCGATATTTTGGTCTCGGATCGACGAGGCTCTCTAGGTGCCACTAAGTCACCCGACGAATTTCAACGATATTTTGGTCTCGGGCTCTTAAGGACTAAGCCCGAACGGTAGCCTTTCTTCTTCGCGCACCGAAACACCGCCTCCTCTAGCGTTCACCTGCCACCCGGACGCGCGTTCACTGCCCAACCTTACACTGACGTATTTCTTGGCAAAATGAGAGCGGCTTCGGGTGCCACGGCCCACCGTTCTAGCAAAAGTATACCCGACGAATTTGAACGATTTTTGGTCTCGTGGGCTCTTAAGGGACAACCTTACACTTTTCGGCTCCAACCGCACTATTTCGCGCGTTTTCGCAAAAAACATTAGGACAGCGAGAGCACCGAAATGAGAAGGAAAAAAATGAGAGAGGCTATTGTGAGAGGGTTCGTATGCCGAGGTGTCGGATCGACGAGGCCTCTCTAGGTGCCACTGAGTCCGAGTAGTCACCCGACGAATTTGAACGATATTTTGGTCTCGTGGCTCTTAAGGGACTAAGCCCCGAACGTAGCCCTAATCAACGACCCTTTCGCGCACCAAAACACCACCTCCTCTAGCGTTCACTTGGCCACCCGGACGTGCCGGCGCAGGTGGTTCGGTGCCACGGCCCACCGTTTGCAAAATACAAACGCCTTGGCAACCTTACACCGGCTCCAACCGCACTATTTCGCGTTTGCCAGAAAACATTAGGACAACGAGAGCACCGAAATGAGAAGGAAAAAAATGAGAGAGGCTATTGTAGAGGGTCCGTATGCCGAGGTGTCGGATCGACGAGGCCTCTCTAGGTGCCACGAGTCCGAGTAGTCACCCGACGAATTTCAACGATATTTTGGTCTCGTGGCTCTTAAGGGACTAAGCCCGAACGAAGTAGCCGGAATCAACGCCACCCTTTCGCGCACCGAAACACCGCCTCCTCTAGCGCACTTCACCTAGCCACCCATTAGGAGAGCACGTGAGAGGGCTATTGCCGTATGCCGAGGTGTCGATCGTAGTGAGGCCTCTCTAGGTGCCAGTAGCACCCGACGCCCACCGTTTGCAAAATACGAGCGTTTTCGGCAACCTTCTACACCTGCCACCTGACGTGCTCCAGCGCACTGCCACGCCCACCGCTTGCAAAATACAGCGTTTGGCAACCTTACACTGGCTCCAACTGCACTATTTCGCGCGTTTGCAAACATTAGGACAGCGAGAGCACCGAAATGAGAAGGAAAAAAATGAGAGAGGCTATTGTCGAGGGTCCGTATGCCGAGGTGTCGGATCAGACGAGGCCTCTCTAGGTGCCACGGAGTCCGAGTAGTCACCCGACGAATTTCAACGATATTTTGGTCTCAGGGCTCTTAAGGGACTAAGCCCGAACGAAGTAGCCCGGAATCAACGACCCTTTCGCGCACCGAAACACCACCTCCTCTAGCGTTCACCTGGCCACCCGGACGTGTTTGCCGAGGTGCGGATCGCAAAGTGTTCTAGGTGCCACGGAGTCCACCGCTGCATCTTTTGGTCTCGTGGCTCTTAAGGACTAAGCCCGAACGGCAGCCCTAATCAACGGTACCTTTCGCGCACCGAAACACCGCTCCTCTAGCGCTGCGGTTTGCCACCCCATTACAACGCTTGCAACCTTACACTGCTCCAACCGCACTATTTCGCGCGTTTGCAAAAACATTAGGACAGCGAGAGCACCGAAATGAGAAGGAAAAAAATGAGAGAGGCTATTGTAGAGGGTCCGTATGCCGAGGTGTTGGATCAGACGAGGCCTCTCTAGGTGCCACGGAGTCCGAGTAGTCACCCGACGAATTTCAACGATATTTTGGTCTCCCGACGAATACTTCCTATGTTGATCAACTAAAGTTATATCATATTGATAACAATACAATTTACAAGCTCAAAGGATGATCTAATGTCATATTTTATCAAATGAGATAGTTTCAGGAATCAAAAGTAAGAAATCAAGAAAACTAGGATGAGCTACAGGTACTACTTCTTTAAGATACAATTTACAAATGACTCATATAAATTGTCACATTTAAGGAAATAATTACGTAAGAATAAAAATAGAGTACAATAAGGTCCATCATCCATTATAGATTGCAAAGGAAGTAGATTGTATTAAAAGGGGCGACATTCCAACTTATAATCAAAGCTAAATGATCAAAGTACAAACTAAGATATCTCATCAAGACTAATGAAATAAAATTGAAAGCATATGTTTAAAATTTTAGCTCTAAGAACTTGTCAAGCTTCAAAGATTAAAAAATTTATAAGAAAAGTTTTCCAAAGTGATATTTCAATATGATTAAGTCTAAAAATTTGCAAAATATCGCAAGAAGGAGATAGAATAAGCTTTGAAAAAGTAGAAAGAACATAAACAAACTTCAATAGAATAAAATACATTGCATCCATAAGGTTATAATTTATTAAATGTAAGGAAAATTTCTATACAAAGAGTGTATCATATGCAGCACTTGTATGATAATCATGGTTAAATGAGTAAGATGCAAAGCAAGTTAGAAAAACACTAAAGAGGAGAACCAGCTTAAATGAAATAAAATCATTAAGAAAAAAACCTCTTATTCATAATAGTCAAGAAACTCAAAACTACTTAGAAGATGACAAAGTGTGCATATAGAATCATAATCTACATGTATTCAAGAAGACAGTTCACAGATCCACATCATCATTGAAGGTAGAAGATACATAATTTAAGAATACAACTTATTCCAGATTAGTTTAAAGTTTTAAATGGCTAAGTATAGTTTTGAGTTTTCCAAAAAATTAACTTATTTAAACAAAATAAAAAACTAGAGAAAAATAATGAGAAAAATAAAAAGTAATCAACCTACAAAAAATATCCATCTTTCTCACTCCCAAATTCTAAGTCCGCCATTTCATTACTTTCTCCACTAAATCCATAACTAGAAGTAATACACTAAATCCACCGAACAAAGATCAAAACCCACTTTCTCAGAGTTAGCAATAATACCAAAATAACCAAATTTATAGCCTTATTTAACCAACACACATGGATATATATATATATATATATAAGAATCAAATAAAGTGTGCTCCAGACGCGCACGTCTCTGAAAATATATATGTACATGTATAAGTTCATAATGTATGTATACAGATCTCGAACTAAGCACGTGCCATAATGTACATATGGGACCACATGCGGTCGCAAAAGGCTAGATATATATACAATGGACTGTGAATAGATGTACTCATGACCACATATATGTGGCATCCAAGTGGACTATAAATCTACTCATGAAACATCTTCCCTCTCTTCGCCCTGCTAGAAGTAGCACGTCCACGACCTGGGGATGTAGTGGAGGGAGATGCCACTACGGATTTCATCCGTGTGGTCCTAGGTGTCTCCAAGCATGCCTGCAACCTAACCTGCACATTCATAAACAACAAGTTTTTAACACCCAAAATTTTAAAATACCTTCAAAATTTAGAAACTTGTACAATTTAGTTAAAATGCATGTGCAATCTTACCGCAATGTCATGATCCCTATCGATTTGTTGTTGACGCTCATCAGTGGGACAACAATAGACTCACGAGGGTAAGCTACATACAAATAATTAATTTTCAAATTAAATATTTCACACTCATATATATACCTACAAAATTTGATATTGTAGATTTAAGTTTAATAAGAAATAATGAACCTCCAAAATTTAACAAATTTAAAAATTGTGTACCTCGGTTAGTGGATTTGCAGATGCTTATGGCGGTATCTACAGAGCCTCCACACCGCATATGTGGAGGAGTCTCTATGAGCAGTCATAAGCTATACAAAAACATGTACAAATCAATTTATTAAAATCTACTTAAGAGCTATACAAAAACATGTACAAATCAATATTTAGTTACTCAAGAAAGAATAAAAATACATTATTAAATTTTATCTTCTATTTAGGCTAAATACATAGGATCTATAAATGTTAGCACGAGGCCATCTATCTTCATATGTATTTGTGTCCAAAGGTTGGGATGGAGAATACTCGTATCTAGTAGAAGCGAAGTGGATATAGAGTGAGACATTGGTCACATTGGGAGCTTTTTGTACAGAATAACAACTTCAAAATCATGATCGATCGATATGTGTTGCTTGAACAAGGAGAATGAGGAGGAACATTCTCCTTTGCCGCTACATGCGGTTTTGATTTAGTGTTTCCGGTCCTCTATGTTTCACCCACGGATAACCCCTTGTTTACATGATCTGTGATCTCTCTCAAAGGGGTTGCTAGGAAAGATTTGACCATGTCTTCCTCCTTAGTGTTTGAATTAGGGATTTACTTAGATTTAAATACGATATGTTTAGGGAGGGCATTTATCCACCAATTATTATTCTCTTTTTTAATGTTTTACCATCTCACAATCAGGAGCAGAATGCCCCAAAAAAATACATCTCCTACATCTGAAACCTGTAGGCCCTTATAGTCCAGAGGATGAGTGCAAGTTTGATTTTGCACTTTAAGATTAAGGTGGGTTGGAAGATTCTTTGAAGTATCAATCTCAACTAGGATTCTTGCATATACATTGTATGTGTGAAATCATAGGTTTGGGATTCGACGTTAACGATGTTTCCCAAGGTATTTCCTATGGATATCAGACAACTATGGTCCTAAAATTATAGGGGTAAGTGGGGTAATTTGATCTAGATTGGTTTGTGTGATAAAGATTCAAAGAGAGGGGTTGAATGATGTGAACCATGGTTTTAAGATAAGGTACCTTTGTTGGAAAACCCAAAGTTGTTTAGAAATTTTGTCCTTGTCAGCTATAGAGGGGAAAAAATAATAAAAATTCCCTTAGCATAGGGGTAGAGGTCTAACTTACCCGCTAGAAGCGGGAACCAATTCTTGGAGATCTAATCATGGAGGATAGGGAGGCTAGGCTAAAGATGAGTGAATCTACAGATCAAGGCATGATCTTGGTAAAATGAATATATTTCGAGGACTTCATCGCCAAAGGTTACACTTGGGTTTCTCTTAGTAGGCCTCATGGTTTTGATCTATGTCTTCTTTTACAAAACCTCATTAAATGAGTGATTGACTAAAGCTTTAGTTGTAGCAGGAGTTTCCAAGCTATCAACAAGGGAGAAAACCCTAGTGTTTGCACCCCTAACAAAGATGTTAGGATTCACTCAACCTCCCAATGGGTTATTAGTGTCCCCAACAAAGATAACAGATTTTCCATTCCTCCTCGCAAGTTCTTGCAACATTGGTGCCGTAGTGTCGATCCAACCCCAACAATGGCTCCATTACCACTGCAGTTTGAGCAACCAAGCCCCACACCCAAAGGCCCAAGAATATTTCTAGAAACAAACCCTTAGGGGTCTACATGTTCTGCAGAGGGGGATGTAGTTTCTAAAATGAAAGGACACCTCCATCACGTAATTTCACACAACCCTACGTGTGCACATATATATGTCCGCCGCCTCCAAATCTATTAGGGTTCATATGAGTGGTGGAGTTAGGGTTCGCAGGAGTTGTCATAAATTGGAGGAGCTGCATTAAGGGTACAATGATGTTGTAAATTCTTAAATCTCAAAGACACCAATCCATATAAAACTTATAATCATATGGAAAGGACGCATAGATTTTTTTAGATAAAGGGTACGAGAGGATTTAACCTTTTTTACATTTCTTCATCACTCTTATCATTCATTAAAGAGATTTGTAACTAACTCACGTAAACTCATGGGAGGCATGCCAAGAGCTTCAGCCTCCCTAGCGAAATGATGACCCGCCAAAGTCCTCCCCGTGTATAAAAGAGAAAATATTAATACATGTGCAACATACACGTGAAACAAATTATAATAATAATCTAGTGCAATTAAATGATTTATTAAAAATGTAAGTTTGTACAACTTGAAACTTACGTTTGAAACACGCCAACCAGCAGAGCTAAGCATGTCAACACCGGATGTTTCCTTCACCGGCTCTTGCTATTTAAAATAAAATAAAAATTAGTTTTTTACATGTATGTACATGAAGTACAATCATATATATATTAATATCTCAAACATGTGAATTAAACTATTGTACATATATATATTATTTAAATTTATTTAAAATTTACCCGTGAAAGACCAATATCGTGGCTCCAGCCCAAAACATTCCCCAAAGATCTCATCTATAGAAAAAAATCCTCGTGAACCAGCAAATGATGTCTCGCCCGCAAAGGCATACGGCACCACATGATCCACGGTGGTGTGGTGCACTAGAATCGCACCTCCACCAACATCACCGGATGCAACTGGGTGCTATCTTTGGGTGAGAGTGTCGGAGAGCCCTCAATGCATGCAATGTATCAATCTCCACAACCTCCTTCACCGTAGGAGGGATAATCAAGGCAATGGGGTTTTGGGGCATGGGGGATCCTAGGCGACCTACGCGTGCAGACTGTGTCCGCTCAGTGCAGAGCCACCTCCTCGACCAAAAAAGTCTGAAAAGTCAAAATAATTCGGGACCTCATTGAGCACAAACTCACAATATAATTTCTTCAAAAAATAAAGAGGAACCTCATTGTTGTTGCATGGTGGATAATCAAAAACCATCCACCATCGGTCCCAAAAATTGTTTTTGATTCTATCATCATGGCACCAATGGATTGGGAACCGTTTACAAGTAACTGCAGGGGGCATTGGTTCTAGGGTCGGTAAATAATGCACAAATGAGGTCTTTTCCAATTTTTTTGTCTTTGACGGCCGCATGAGATAGTTTATCCGCATACCACCGCCTGGTCACTACTTCTAAAGGTGTTCCATCTATGTATTTGGTTGGTTGCATAGACTTCGACTTCGCCAATCAATGTTTGCAATGTATTGGCTAAAGTCATGTGGGATGGATTTGTAGCATGGTTTTGTCTTATAGTTTGAATTAGGTTCTCAATGACAATTTTATTTTCTTGGATTCTTCCAATGATATTATCTTGCGTTCCTGTTGGCTCAGTGGGGACAGAAGGAGCCACAGGGGGCGGATCTATGTTTGGAGGAGGGTTTTGAGGAATGTTCGGAGGGTTTTGAGGAATGTTCGGTGGGTTTTGAGGAATGTTTTGACGGTTTGCACGAGCCCGAGCTTGCCGACCAACTGATAAAACAATAAAATTGTATACATAAACAAACAATTCACAAAACCCATGAAAATGCCAAAAAAAACCTAAAATGCAAAAAAAACAACCTAAAATGCAAAAAAATGATTACAATCGGGACTTACCTCCTCGCTTGGCGGCATGGTTGAATCTATCGCTATCCGTAAGTCCGATGAGCAATTTTGAGATAGTATTGAAAGTGCGAGTGAAAAACGTTTAGGAAAAGTCGCGGTTTGAATTGAAAATTAGGAAAATAACGAGTCGCGGATCAAGTAAATTTTGTCTCGTAGTTCCGCGATCGCAGCGATAATCAAGCATCCATGTTATAAACCGCGATCGCGGAACTAGGTTCGGTAATTACCGAACCTAGAATTCAATAACCGCGATCGTGGTTTTAGGACCGCGCTCGCGGTTTTAAAACCGCGATCGCGGTACCTTTATTTCGGGTTTTTATGTCCACGGAATTGTCCACCAACTTCGTGCACTTACCCTAGATAGAAGTTTGAAATTATTGTGGAGGGGAGTGATTCATTTATTACTCCTGTACATGCAAGTCATTTGGTTTTACCACAGCCGAGCCATACCAGGAAGACTTCTATATCCATTGCTCTATTTCGCCTTCCATTTGATAAGAGCTCTACCAAGAAGACTTCTTGCACGCATGTAATCCGTGTCGGTCTAGTAGACAATAGTTTTAAAGCTTGGAATTTGAAGATCATAATCCTCCACATCGACGGTTTTGGCATCCATATCTGCCATTGACATGTATGTCATTTCCTTGTATGTTCATATTTGTATTGTTCTTGCTGTGATGATATAGTTTTTGCATTGATCTGTGGTATACAGTCCATTGTGTGGAGCTCTTACCACTATGATTTGATAGGCAAGAATTCATTGTCGATTACTTTGATGGGCGATAGATTTGCGCTATACCTATATTGTTGATGCAGATGTCACTTGACTATAATTATATGCATACATCTATGTATCTGCATAGTCTAACCTCAACATCCAGCAATCAAATCCCTTCACTATCGTACAAGCTCATTGGCTCCTCTTCGCTTGCATGCAGTTTTTTTACTTGCTATCTATTGCCATGCAAACACGTGCATGCATGTGCCATCCGCTGTTGTGAAGTGGTTTTCTTTTAAGTGGGTTTGCAATGTGTATTTTGAAAGATCTCTTCTATGTGGATTTCAATACACGCGTAGATCTGGTACAACATAAATTGAGCCCCTCTTTTGTTAATACTAGTATCAAAAAGATTCAACGCTTCATTCTACTGTGCACACCTTCCAATATCTACCATCTGAAACCACTCTTCTTAGTTTCAACAAAGTACATGGTATTGGTGTGTTATTATTTCTTTTCTAAACTTGCAGTAATAATTGTAATTGTAATTGGAAAATTACCATGTCTTACGTCTCTCGCATTAATATTTTTCTTCTTCCTCCCGCATTTGTAATTGTTATATGCTCTAATAGATATGTTGCATTCTCGGTAAGGAATATTTTTCTTTGGCTACTATAAATTCTGTGATTGTAGATGTTCTTTGTTATGAATTATATGTTAATTGGTTTTTTCTATGTGCAGGGAGATATCTAATCACCTAGAAGCATATGTTAGAAGATCGTCTCTTTTTTCAGCATCTCGCATATTGATAGCTCTCCATCCATCATTTATAGCAAAATCTTTAAGTGGCGGTGATGCTGAGATTGCTAAAGGGTTGGAATGGATTCACACTTGGGCTCTTCGTGTTGCGTAAGTTGATTCTGACTTTGAGTGTTATGCGGTATGTACCATATATTAAGTTTAGTGGAATTATTGATTAGTCTCTACTGTAAGTTACACCTTACAGTTCATGACCATCCATATCTATTTCACTATTTATTTGATAAACAAACAGAAACTGAATGTGTTAATAACTATTGACGATTTTAGATATACAAACTTTTTTGAGGCATATAGCATTTAACATTTAGGATTTATTATCTTAACAAAACACCTTGGAGAATTGAACCGATTGAGGAAAATACCAATTAATTATGTACTCCATATGTACTATTTTAGACCTTTTGGGTGATGACAAAAAAACATCTGCAGAACAGTGAACAATATGCAAAACCGTTTTTAATGTCATCCATATTCGTCTTACAACAAGCATGTTCAAACAAGTCTGCATAGTCTGCACTACTGCAACAGTTGAACAAGAGTTTCCTTAAGGACATGTTAATAATGTATGTTATGGAATTGGCTTAAAGTAAATGTCAGTCTTGAAGTAGCAGAGTCAATCTGAATTATCTATGGCGGTAATTAGCTTCTCTCAATATTTCTCTCCTTACAATTTGAATGATTTTTTATTCTTATCATCACTGCCATCTTCTTTTGGGTCAACGATGGAGGAGGAAACTTGAATATTGCTGAAATTTTAAGGTCATTGTAAAGAGTGGATAAATTGTCTATGTTCATGTAGGATAACATGTTCTTACTCACGCCGTGCATAATCACTTTAATATGTGCCAGTCAACTTCTTGTTTGACTGGAATAAATACACCATTACTTGTTTTGCATATTGCAGGTTTAGTAAATGCTGGAAATTGTGTTGAGTTGGCAGCACATCTTAATGTTGATGGATTTCTAGTCGGAGGGGCTTCTCTGAAGGTTGGCTACAAACTGTTTTACCCTCTTTATACCTTTTCGCTGAAGTTTTCAAGCTCTCCAGATTGTTTACTTCAATACAAACTTTTCTCATCCTGGCCTACAAAATCTCGTGGTCAAGTTATGCTTGGAGGTGACTATACTCTTTGTTATGTGAGCTTGTATCATCAAAATAACTTAAAATATAAGAGCAATGTTATTATGTATTGTATTTTCAAGTTACCCGTCACATTATGCAAAGGCTCAGCATAGGCATGCCTTGTTATTAAAGATGGCCTTTTTTATGAAAGGTTGATGGTTTCTTGTTATATGTTTAATTCAACCTCAGTATTTTAATGAGATGTTTGTCTGTTATAAATTTTCAAGTGACAGTTGATAAACGCAACAAGTCATTATAATCTTTGTTTTCATGTAGATTAAAGATGAGTTGCTTGGTGCTATTGATAGTAGAGAATTGTATCAAAGTTGAGACAATCAAAGCAAAGAACATGAAATGACAACTGCCGATAGAGAGACACTGACTCAAAATTAAAGTTAAGAAAAAAACCTCAAAGTAGCACCAGGAAGCAGACAGATCGCTTGAAGTTGGGGGTGGAGAGGTGTTCATATTGTATGCAAAGGGTTAATGACATTTAGGCACCCTTTTGTATTTTATCATTATATTTAAAGGGTTAACGTATTTAGACACCCTTTTGCATTTTATCTTATTTAATATTAATAAAATGTTGTTGGGCACAAGATTCAAATCAAATTGTTTTTAATTTATAATATTCCTTACCAGTCTACTCTGACATCATAAATGATATGTAGTCGTCGATTGCACTATATGATATTTGGTTATTATTTATTCTTGAAATTCAGATTTTTCATTCTTTAAATTCATATCGTCTCTAGAGAGACAATAAAAATTGAAATTAGTATTGTCTCTAGAGAGACAAAATTAGTATTTTGTATTGTCTCTAGCGAGACAATAATGATATTGTCTCTAGAGAGACAAAAACTATATTGTCTCTCAAGAGACAATATGTATCAACCTATATTGTCTCTGAAGAGACAATAATTAGAGACAATATTAGAGACACCCCCTTTGAGACAATAATAGAGACAATATACAACTTTTTTACAATATACAAATTTTTTAGTATTGTCTCTATTATTGTCTCAAAACACCCCCCCTTGTAGTAGTGAAAATGAGCCCTATTATATTTGATAGATTAAACAATAACAAAGGTAGGGTTTATATACCATGTCGTTTTAATTATGTCATAGCCATTTTTATAGTGAGGTCCACTCTCTAGTTCTCATCGTCTTGTTTGTTAAACGTCGTTTGTGCTCCATTCCCGGCCCGTTGAGTTTTCTTGTGGGTTCCTTTTTATTCATTGGTTATGTGGGCATTGCCTATTTATCTTTACCGTGATTGCGTGCCCTTTGCTTGTTGTTTCCTATTCACATTCTGGCTTGTGGTGTTTAGTGGCTCGTGTGGGGATGGCTCTCTATGTGGGAATGGCTCTATGTCATTGGCCACCCAAGTTCTAGGGGTGTGTTAATATATATCACTACTACAACTACAATCATTTATCCACAATGTTATCTACAAATTAATTATTTTGTAGCAAACATGTGAATTATCAACAAAAATGAATAACGTTTATATGCTACAATGTAGATATTCCACAATTTAATTAAATCTGATTTATAATTGTGGAATATTCATAGTATAACATTGTAATTGTAGATAATTTAATATTGTCAAATATTCATACTATAAAATTTTAACTGTGAAAAGATTATATTTTATCTTTATGTTTCAACAAAATTGAAATAAGAACATTTTAAAGATCATTCCAAAAACTAATATTTTAGTCCACTAGAGTATTTATTATTCACAAAATGTAAAATATATTAATTATGAACATTTTTTCCTTACACAACTCTAACTATTAATAATCTATACTATACATTTTTAATCTACACTATATGATGTATCATCATATTATCCACAAATATAAAATTTATGTATTGTAGACAATCCACATAATTATATTTATTGATAATATATATTATGTTATGTTTCATTATTCCATGATTTTCATAATATTTTGATTCAAATGATAAATGGGAAAATACTATATTGCTAAAACTTTGATTATGTATTATAACCTTCAAATAAAAAATATATGCATTTTCTATAATTCAATGCACTACATAACTTGATTGATAATATACAATAGCATCATACCTCCTAAAGTCTAGTTATACATCACTAAAACTATGAATGTGTACCATCCACAAAATATAAAATTTATAAGTAAATTATATTTAAAATATCCATTAAAGCTTAGTTGTGGGAAGTTCTTTTTTGTGAGTAGTATTGAGGATAATCTACAATACTATAATATAATATAATACACAATATAAGATAAACTAATTATGGTGAAAGGGATCATACCTTGTAAATTAAGAATGATTTGATGTGTTTAAATTTAAATGTATCTAAATTTTGATATCTATTCAAACTTAATAAAGAATTTTAATTTTTCTTTAAAAATTCATTTTAAAATAGTATATCTTAATCATGTTCGGAGTTTCAAAACTTTTTTCAAAATGAATAGTATTATTTCAACCATTACACATTAATATAATTATATTGACATAATATATATCCAATTGATATTTTTAACATATATTTATTTAAAATATCAAAATTAATCATAAATTATATACACATTTATAATTAAAAAAATACTTAATTGTAATTTTGTTTAATAAACTAAAAATATATAAATTTATTAAAATATTGGTTGATCAATCTAATTTTTACAATTAAAAGAAATATATACTCCATATAATAAATATTATTTAAAAATTGTTTTACATTATAAAAATTTGAAACATTATTTAAATTTAAAATGAATAATATAAATAATGATCTTTTATGCTTTGTAAATCAAAAGTATCATGAAATTATAAATAGTCAAATTAAATTATAATCAATTTGTTCATAATTTAAATATATCAAGTTAAATTATAATCAATTTGTTCATAATAATTTAAAAATAAAATAAAATGAATATAAATTATTATTTTTATCATTTTTTAATACTAATAAATTTAGATCTTTCATGAATTTAAAGAAAGAATATTTGTAACTAATTATTGCTACATTCATGCAATTATTTTTGCTAAATTTATGCATGCAATTGATTGTTTCTACAGTTAGAGAGAACTTAACGCATGCATATAACTGAATGAATATGCAATAGATTCAATTTATTCATTCGACTCTAAGGATATGACTAGATGGAGTTACATTCAAGGTGAAGAAAATATAAATCGTCTTGTTAATCTTGTTTCAATTCAAATGTTAACTACTCATCTTTCACGTGATTTTTGTGCAAAAAATATCTCCCTTCAACATTCTGTGCAGGGAACATGATATCTTCATTGGTTTTCTAGACTACTTGAATGGAGTACTTCTATTTTATTCATGGAGTAACATATTTATTTATTTCCGCAACTTTAATATATGATATTATAAATTATTCCCCATGCATAGTGTTAAGTTTTTCAATCATACATTTAAAATGATGTCTTGTTTACATTTTCTAAAATATTAGAATATTTTGTGCAGAAAGCTAAGGCATCACTGGATCCTTGAGATATATAATGAAGAAGTTAAAACAATGCCAGATTTTGTTTTATACAGAAAAATTTGGGGCGTGATTCAAGCTGTGACATTTACGGAGGAATTAATCGTGAAATAAAACCATCCTAATTGATGAGAATGGTTTAATATGAAATCATTGGATTTATTTTGAAAAAAAAAATTGTGGCTCCAGTAAGGAACTAGTGGATGAGTAAAAAGAAGAGTGGATCAGAAGGGATTGTAAGAGATCTGATATCAAAATATCAAACCTTCATATTTAAAAAATCATGAGAAAGAACTCAAATCCTATATTTAAACTGAATACCAATTGGTTCAATGATTTTTACCCATGTTTGTGCTATTGTTTAAGGTTTTAATTTGTGGCTGGAAATAGTTTTTTACATCAAAATCAAGTTACGTTTCTTTATTATAACATGTTGTATAACTATTGAATATTTAATTTGGAGAATTTTTTTTTTTAAGTTAGGTGTCTAAGTAATAATATGTAGTAGTTTTCGCTTACCATCAATCAAAATTTCATATTTGTATAGTGTAAGGTGTAAGGTTATGTTTTTATTTTATTTAACAATCAATTTCATTTAGTTTTTATCAAACCAAATTAAAATTATTTAAATTTTTTTATTTATTAATCTTATTTATAATTATTTTAGTTTTAATTTTAATTTTTGTTCTAAAAATATCATAACTATAAATTTTAAGAATAGTTTTAAGAACATAAAAATTAAGTGTAAAAATTAATATAAAATTAGTTGTAATTTTTATTTTTTAATTGTATTAAAACAACATTTCAAATCAAGTTTACAATTCACATATTTTATATTGTGAAAATTTGTACAATTTTAAATTTGTGGCAATTTCTACATTATTTAAATTTGTGAAAAGTTTCACAATTTATCTTTGTGACAGTTTCTACAAATTTAAAATTGTGGAAAGTTCTACAATTTCTTGTTTTCACAATTTTATTGTGGGTGGAGTCCACAAATTTGGATTCACAATTTTGAATAAGATACCCACAAAGAAATTGTGAAATATTTGTGGATAAAAGGCCCATTATCTTGTAGTATCTTTGTTTGTAGATCTATCTTTAGAGGATTGAAATCTAGTTTTTGATTTTTTTCCTTTCATTTGTTCACTCTTTGTTGCTTCCATTGTCACACTTCCGAAAGGAAATAATAATTCCTTGGTAGATCCTTTAGAGTTGCGCGATTGAGCAAGAAATTCTCTAGAGATTTAACAAAACAATTCTTCGAACGATTTTTATGGATTTCAATTTTTTTGCGATGAAATCGTTACTCTCATAACCAAATATATATAAATTGCTTAACAAACAGTAGACCATTTTTTATTTTATATATCACGTTTTGTAACATATTTATTTATTCATTCTATATGTATATTGTTATTACTACTGGTTTGTTTTATAGTTTTTTAATAAATATTTATTTATTTAACATATATATATATATATAGTGTTTTTATTAATGATGTTCTACATTTTTAAAATTCTTTAGTTATTCAATATATATATAATAAATTATATTTGCATATATTTATATAATAACATAAATAGTGTTTTGTATATTGTATTTTGAATATTTTTGTTGATATGTTTTTCATGTTTTTATTAAGCTCGAGTTATTATCCTGAAAGGCATTTCCACGAGCAGAAGCCTCCTCCCCCTCTGACAACTGACACAAACATGAACGATTACAATTTATTTGGTTACCAAAGCACTAACATTTATCACCCGTACACATGGCACACAGTGGTTGGAGACAACTTGTCACATGTCAGATGACCAAAACTATTGTGAGGCCTTCAACATTTTGTTCTTCCAACACCGACTTTGTATCTTTAAAATTGAATGCGTCAACTAATGGACGAGATGAACAGGTTGTGGAGAAGCTCTGGATCATCGTATAACAGATAATTGTTCGTCTGTGCCAAGATCAATGTCGAATATTCATTAGGGAACCTTCTTCCAGCTCTAGATTCCTTGTGTTGAGATCCCGCACGCGAAAAATTGAATCCATCTCTGAAGTACAAGAAAGGTTTTCGTTGTCTTCTATGTTGAAGTTTTAAATCTCGTCATCATGCGAGGGACTTAACCATTCCCCTCAATCACATTGTCATCGGCTGCAAGTTCATGTGCTCAAGAGAATGAGGAGAAAGAAACAAAGAAAATTACCTGAGCACTGTCTCATCAAAGTCTTGTTTAATGGTGGGCTCTAGCCATTCGATTTGTGAATATCCCAAAACTGCCTCAAACCAGAGTATGCACATATTGTGCAAAGAGAAAGAAAAATGTAGATGTTCAAGTTGGAGCAGCTGAGGCCTACAAATAAGGAAACCGTTACGGTGACAGTGGCATTAAATCCAAAACACAACCCTTTAAGTGAGTTTTTTCATTTGAACCGGTCAGGATGATTGCACTCTAGGAATGAACTCAAGAGCTTGTGCATTAAGCAACATGAACGTTGAATTATTTTCAAGAGAAATCGACCATGTTGACTCTCGATATGCTTCTTACAAATGAATTACAACATTACACTTTTTCTCAGGGTCAACCACAAAGTCATGCTTCCTCGTCGTTAACTTCGATCCAAATAGGATGTTTTTTTCTTCGTTTTAATTTCCTTTTCCACTCACCAATATTTTTCATTTCAGACTCTCGATATGCTTCTTACAAATGAATTACAACATTACACTTTTTCTCAGGGTCAACCACAAAGTCATGCTTCCTCGTCGTTAACTTCGATCCAAAGAGGATGCTTTTTTCTTCATTTTAATTTCCTTTTCCACTCACCAATATTTTCTATTTCAATGTTAACATCGTTATTTAAAATTAAAGTTTTTACTTTTTAGAATTATCATTTGCAAGGGAAAAATCAATTATTCGGGATTGATGTGAAATGACATATAAATTTGAGAAAAATTTGGAAACAATAAATACATAATAAATTCATAATTTCCTTTAATGAAAGTTTGAAATAATTATATCTCCTCTTGTTTTTATATATTCTAGCAATTGCATATGAGTTGCAAATTATGCGCCAGAGATGATAACAACATTAAGTTTGTTGGAGTTGTAATTCTTTAGTGGGGTCACCGTATGTGCTACTTTGAACTACCTACGAATGATGGAATATCACCAAACCCCCAAAACCTCTACACATGCTAGCATTTCATCAAATATATTCCCTAACATGTCTAAAGAGAACTTTAAATGCATGCATGGACAAATATTTCTGTAAAGCAATGTTATGCGGGGACGTGTACCCCCTGAAAACCAGAGGTCTTGGAGGTGACATGACGAGAGGAAAATGTTCCCCCCCACATTTAACCATAACTCAACTATATTGTATTATAAAGACATTAAGAATCAAGAGTGATATATGAATATAGAAAAAATTGAGCACAAGTGCACATGGTATTCAATATATACATAATAAATTATATTTGTATATATTTATATAATAACATAAATAATGTTTTCTATATTGTATTTTGAATATTTTTGTTAATGATATGTTTTTCATGTTTTTATTAAGCTCGAGTTATTATCCTGAAAGGCATTTCCACAAGTGGAAGCCTCTTCCCCCTCTAAAAACTGAAAGAGACATGAATGATTACAATTTATTTGGTTACCAAAGCACTGACATTTATCAATCATACATGTGGTGCGCGGTGGTTGGAGACAACTTGTCACATGTCAGATGACCAAAATTGTTGTGAGGCCTTCAACATTCTGCTCTTCCAATGCCGACTTTGTATCTTTAAAATTGAATGCGTCAACTAATGGACAAGAAGAATGGTTGTGGATCATTGTATAACAATCAATTGTCCGTCTTTGCCAAGATCAATGTTAGAATATTCACCAGGGAATCATCCTCCAGCTCTAGATTCCATGTGTTGAGATCCCACATGCGAAAAATTGAATCCATCTCTAAAGTAGAAGAAAGGTTTTTGTCATCTTCTATGTTGCATTTTTTAATCTTGTCATTTTGACGGTTTGTCATGGACATATCGATAGATTTCGAGATGTAATCCGAGAAGGACAGGAAAGAACTGATCCATGATTCTTCATCCATGGTGAGGAAAGTGTGTTGGACGAAACTTGCACCTTGGTCATCTAAGGCCATAAGAGATGCCAAATCCTTCTCCGTGTACTGGACAAGGATCGATTCCCAGTCTTGTTGGACCAACATAATGGATGCAAATCCATGGTAATTACTAATTACGGAGTAAGATGAATTGATATTATAATTTGTGTTAGCTAAGAAATAATGATTGTTCTAAAACATTTTAGGGATTTTTAATTTTTTTTGGGAAGTCATATTATCATCGTTCATTATGAAATTGACATATACTTTAGCTTGAGTTACCTTGCAATCGCAAGAAAAGTACTTACGACTACAAGCCTCCTCCATTTTTGGCAACTGATATAGACATCGATGCTTATGATGTATTTGGTTGGCGAAGCACAAACATTCATCTACCGTACACGTGGCTCACAGTCGTTGGAGAGTGACTGTCACACGTCATATGAATAAAGCATCTTCCCTTGTTGGCCATATTTGATTTTATTACTCGTTCTCTAATTCGATCGATATACAGGGCCCTTACAAAAAACCCCTCCCATGTTCCAACTAGCGTAATTTTTAGAGGTCGCCGAATGCAATTACCAGTTAACTTGGCTTGATTGTTTTCAATCCAAAAAACTCAAGGCTTTACTGTGAAGAGAACCACTATTGAAATTGGAGGCATGGAAACACAACGACTTTCCTTCACAACTATATCGATTGTTCCCACCTTGTCTGCCTATCAGATCTTGCCCCTTTTCCCACTCGCTCGCTATGTCACATTTTCTCAAAGAGCTATTTTGCAATCATGCTTATAAGCCATGTAATGCCCCGTTCATCATTGCGCCTTTGCTTCTGCGACGACCATGCTTCTTAGAGTTGAACGTTGTTGCATTTCTTTTGAAACGTTAGTGTTTTCACCTTGTCGAGTTTAACGGTTGGTTGCTAGTAATATGATTAATAATTTTATGTCAAATAAACTAAGCCTTTTCAGGCATCCACGCATACTTATTTCATAATTATGGAAGCGTGCCTTCAACCACCGATCTGCCTTTATGGTTCATATTCCTTCTGTTGGCATGAGGTGGAGGGTTTCCTTGTTTTCTAGCAAGAGGGGTGCGTGGTAGAGTGTATGGCCTCCTGCCATATTCTTTTTTTATTTCTTTTGGTGCCTTGTTTGGCATATGTTTGGTGAGGATTAATGAAACAAATTTTATTACCCACCCACCGTATGTCTTCCTCCTCGCAACGCTTAGCTTTGAAATCGGACTTTTATTTTGATCTTCGTTGTGTTTGTCTTTTACCCGCTATTGCATTAAAGACCCTTGCATCCTTCTTGGTGTGTTCAACCTTCCTTGTTGGTTTCCGCACATGCCCCATTTATTAAATTTTTGATTTGAAAATCTTCTCTGTTTGTCTTTTCCTCGTGGTTTGTACTGATCATGTCCTGGACGTGTGAGTTTGTGTGGTGAAGGATTTGTGTGGTCTCATGAACTATTTTTTTTATCTGGGCTTTTGCCTTGTTGCTGGCCGCGTGGGATTGCAGATGGAGACTGGTTCCTTGTGGAGGAGGGGCGTGGAAACAAGCCAGTGAAGTAGGCGTGTTACCTCCACTTTCATTGGGTGCTGCGAGGTGTGTTCTTGTCGGGGATCCATAAGAACATCCTATATAACAAGAAATAGCCAACGGCATGTTGCAGCATGGTAGAAGCCTTTTGAGTGCTTCCAACAAGCAGGATGTCCAGCTATGTTGTTATCTGTTCAGTATAGAATGCATCCTCAAATTTGGGATTCTCCTTCAAGATATTTCTATCAGAATCGACTATGTGACAGTGAGAGTGTTACCAGGAGACCTGATGAAATTTATTTGCAAAGATTCTCTACTGAGACCTTGCTTGTTCTACGATGTAACTCATGGAAGAGGATCTCATAGGGGTGGATCTGTTTCATATCAGAATATTCATGAAGCACTTTTTGCTTTGCAATTATATGAGCTTCTTCAACGAGTCACTGAGTTGGCAGGCATAAAGGTTTCTGTTGGAATTATCACACCTTACAAGCTACAGCTGAAATGTTTACACCGAGAGTTTGATGTTGTCCTCAAATATGATGAAGGAAAAGGTTTATTTATCATTATGGTAGATGCCTTTCAGAGCCAGGAGCGATGTAATCATTATGTCTTGTGTCCGAGCTTCAAATCATGGGGTTGGCTTTGTAGCTGATATTCACCGCATGAATGTGGCATTAGCATGAGCTCACAGAGCACTTTGGGTTAAGGGCAAAGCAGCTGCATTGAAGCAATCTAGTGACTGGTCAGCCTTAATCGAGGATGCTAAGTCTAGGGACTATTTTATGGATATGGAGTCTGTACCAAGAGATTTTTTTGGTTATAAAGCCATCTTCTTTTGCTTCGTCTTAGACTAGGGCTGCTCCTAATACGAGAGCACCAAGGTTAGGAGGTCCAAATCAGAAACAATCAGATGCATATGGATTTGGTGGAGAATATAGTTGGGTTTGTGGGCAAAAGGAAAAGGGGGTCTATAGTTATAGAAACAGATACAGATCTTCTTTGGATATGGCAGTCATGATGATGGTTGTGTGGGTTTTCTATGGTGGTTGTGATGCTCTTCAGAGCAGAGTGCTTCTATCTTCCCGGAGTTGCTCCCGAGGATTCCAAGAAGGCATGTTTCAATCACCCCTTTCCTATGCCAAGCATGGCCGTTAACAGGGTATGGATCTTCAGCAGGCTGAGGAAGAGAAGTCAGCGCAGTCAGTTGCGTCATCGCTGCCCCAGAGCCCCGGTCGACGTGGTTGTTGGTTGGAAGAATTCTAATCGGCATGTTAACTATACTCCTTGTAATAGTTTTTACCTTCTTTCAAAGATCTTGAAATGAATATTCTTTCCCCTTGAATGATGCCTAGACAAAAAAATTTTCATGGTTGTTTAAATCGCTACCATAATGTGTTGGTTGTTCCTTAAATCTCGTTCCAATTTCATTTGGTTTTGCTTGGAATATTCTTTTCCTCTCTTATAGCTTACTCTATTTTCATATTTGTCTAAATGGGCTACTACAATATTGAGTGATGCAGTCTAGTTCGTAGGGAAGGAAACATTATTGAGTTTTGTTTGCTTATATGACTCTCTTTTAAAAGAATTCATGATGGTATTTATAATTGAAGGCTTACTATAAGGAAGGTTAAGCCTTCATATCTCTTTTTGGTTGAATAAATACGTATTTCCTATTTAGGGCTCTCCTATTTTGCTAAAAGGTACATTAATAGTGACATTGTGTTCTAAAACTTGTTTAAGCCTGTGGGCATTCCTTACTTTTTGTTTGATTAGAAAATGGCATTAGGGTTTTGCTTTAGAACTGTACATGGTTGACTTTTGTACCCAGTTCTAGAGGATGAATAACCTGACATCTATTCTGGCCTCTACGTGTTGAGAGAATTACTATACCTACTTCCTGGTTCAAACTCTTGTTTGATTAAAGTAAGGGGGAAACATTGTAAGTTTAATTGAATGAAATCTCTCCAATTTTTATTAAGGGTCGCGAGCAAGCTATTAATAGCTGGACTAAAACAAAAGTTGTAGGTGAATCCATGGTATTGGACTCGTGAACTCGTTTCCTGTTAGATGACAGCTGATTACAATGATAATATAATAGGTGGCTATTATATTCATCTGTTTGATATTTTTAGACATTTCCTTGATAAGCCCACATGGATCGGGTAAAATTTCCATCTTCTATACCATTGGCAAGGAGCTCATAGAACTTCTAGGCTGACTGCACTGCGTAACCTTCCTGATGGATATGTGTGTTGGTTCTTATTTTTGTGCTTGCACTTGTGGTAAGGTCTTTTGAGTCTGGGGCATCACCGGTGTATTACCCACCATGTATCAAATCCCTTTGTTTTCGAATTCGAATATCTTATTCTTCGAACTTGGTTACTAAAAGTCCCATTTTATGGCTTTGTTAAGGAAATCAATTTTATTTTTATTTTAAAATACTTATTGGCATTGTTGAAATGTATAAAAATTATTAACGAATTTTGGGTTTAGCCTTCCTTATATTATGTAGAGAAGTTGACGATTATTAGGATAAGGTTTGTTGGTAGAATAATGGCCCCTTTTGTGTCTCGGTTCAGTACGCTTTTTGGAAGAGTGGATTTGTTTTGTTAACTAGTCCTACGTTTAAAAAATCCTATAAGAAGGTAGTGGTAAAACTCTTGGTTAAAACTGAAACTATAGTTGTTTTTCTTTTAAGGGCGTCGAAACCTTATTACTATGAAGCCTCCCCTAGGAGATTTGGATAACGCTGTTTTGTTTCGCGCCCTACGATCATAATTAGTATGTTTTGTCTTCTCTTCCTCTTTAGATGGATGGATTGGGTATTGGATTCCAATCACGTAATCCATAGGATTACATGAAGGAAATATCAACACTCTTGACTTTCTTGTTCCTAACCCATAAGGTCTTGCCTTGATTTATGTGATTTTGTTCTTACTGGTATTTTGACTTTCTCCTTGTTGGATGGTTTAGATTTCTTTCTCATGCGAATAATTTTGGAGTTGTGGTTGTGATTTAATCCATTTTTGAATTAGAACATTCCTTTCTTGATATTGTTAAATGTTAGCTTATCACAAATGTGTAGCCTTAACATGCTCATTTCTCGAACCGATTCTAGCTAGTATTTGTGCAGATGGATTATGCAAGTAGATTAAAGGAAAGAGATGTAAAGGTTTCATCCATGCAATTTATGAAGTTCCTTGTAAAAATGTCAAATGTGAGGTAAATTTTGTAATAGTTCTTGCAAAGGAGTTTAGAAGACCTCTTGCCTTGGGTTGTTTTGAAATTGCGTGATGATGTTGTCTTGTCCTTCTGTAGGCAAAACCGGTAACTTATCTTTGTGAGAAATGGTATTCAATCTTTACATTGATATGAGTATTGTAAAACTTTGATCTTGAGAATAAATTGTTAAGTTAAATCTTTCTAAGACTAAGTGAAAATATATTATAAGTAAAGCAAAATGGGTCGGTTAACCCTTAAAGAAGCTAAACAAAAATAATAATTTTATATTCAACAAATAAATGTAGAGGTGATCTATTTGAAATCAAATAATTCCATGAGTGATCAAAATGAAACCATCCTTTGTGAAGTAAAAATTTTATAACTTGATATCCCTAGCTACACTAGCGAACATTATCCTTTTTATGGTGAATTCTTAGAATGATCCTAAGGTGAAACAAATTGTTAGTTGATATAAGATAATAAGATTTAATAAGTAGGAGGAATCGGTTTCGAAACCATGAAATCTGTCTCTCAACCGCTCATAAAGGTAAATTGTTTTCTTTTGTAAAAATCATCTAGTGAAGCCTAAGTAAAATATTTAATAATTTTCGATAAATCCTCAAGCTTCAATAAAAACCGGGTTAATAACTAATGAGGTCATAAAGATGAATTCAACTCGACCTTCTCCTCTAACCTTTTCCAAGGTGCTTTCTCTTTCTTCTCTTAAGAATGTTGAACGCAAACCCATGTTGTCATATGGGCATGAACAAGTTCTAGTAGCGTAAGTGTTAATAGATGGCCTTGTGAAATTAAATTACCCCTTTCTCTAAATAAACAAATTAAGCAAATGAATGTCATAATAGAGAAGATTAAAGATGATTACTCAGTGTAAAAAGAATAAACTTAGCTTGGTAAGATGAATTGTATGAATCATACCTTGAGCATCCTTGAAAACGTAAGCTAAGAATTGCAAGATGTATTTTTAAAATAAATAACCCTCAAGAATATCTCATTGTGGATGGCCCTAACTGTAAGTGTGTTTTGTGGTTGGACTTCTATGTTGTCATGTCTAAAAGAAAAGTAAATTGTCCTTGAAAGGTGTGAACGTTTCCGTGCTGCCTTTATGGCCATCCTTGTATCAAGTTGTTCACAGTGTTAGTTGTATCCTTGGTGACGACATGTTGCGTCATGTTATGTGTCAAGCAAGTCAAAAAAAATATTATCCTGTGTTGTTCGTGTGTGAATTAATGGGTCGTTACACTTGGTATCAGAGCATAGGTTCATGCTCTCGAACCTATGGGCCGGATTGGTGTTGTATGGTGATGTTACATGATGGTGATGGTGTTACATGATGTTGTTTCATGGAGATGATGGTATTGCATGATGATGATTTATATTGGAAGAGTAATGTGCTTTAAGTGTGATGTGATCCATGTCGTAATTGTGATTTTGTGAATGCACATGATGTGTATGTCACTTTGTGCGTGTTTGTAATCATGTTGATATGTTGGGGATGGGAGTATTCTCTCTCCTTCTTGTGGATTCTATGAAGAGTTCACGTGTGAATTACTATTTGTGGCGTGTGAAAAGAATTATAATGTGGATGACATAGTGTTGGAGCATTGTGACATATTGTGACATGTAGGTGTATCAATATGTTGTATGACTATATTGATGTTAAAAGAAATGAGTTATATCATGATGTTTTTACCATGTTTTGAAGAAATGTGTGTACCACCTTGTTATGTAGCAATGGATGTTATGTTGTGGTGTTACTATGTTCATCATAAGTATGATGTGTGTAATATGTAATGCTTCATGTTGTCATCTAGGGTCATACGGTGAGTGTATGAACCCTATCGTATGGTGATTACACTTTGGGTGTAGAATGTGGTAAAGTGATGTGTTACACCCAGTGAATGTATGTTTGTGATCTACCTTGTATATGTACCACCATTGTGTTAGCGATGTATTTACATGTTATGTTGTGAACCTTACGCTAACCGACCCTGAGGGAAATCGGTAGAAGTGTATGTTGAGAGTGAGGAATGGTGTACCATGGGTCAATAACTCGAGCCGAAATTCAGTTTAGTAGATAACAACCTATGATTCTTTCCTCTCTCCCTATGTGGTTGCATGTATGCAACCTAAATGCAACTATGACTATGTTTAGCCTTGTCGAAGTGGTGGCGGGATGATTCAGATGGAGGTGATGACAGTTGTATTATTGATATGTATTTTACGAGCTGAGGCTCGATGTTATGAGTGCTAGCAACTCGTTGAGTACCCCTTTGGTGGCTAGATAAGGCCACATAGTTATCGTAATGTGACATTATTATAAGTTGATTTTATTTGTAAATTGAACTTTTTACTTTATTTTGTAAGGACCAACAACTTTTCTTGATTGCAATGCGTTACAATTTTGGGCATTTCCTTGGTTTGTGGAACTAACATGTGGATTTTGATACTAACTATGGCTATTTGGCCATTTATTTTGCTTGATTTTGGGTCTTCTTTTAAATTTGGAATTTTTACCGCCTTGCCCAAGGCTTGTACTTTGGCACTTGGCATTTGCATTGGATTGTTCTGCTGGTTCTATTTTCGTGATGTGTGGAATAGGGTCATAGGATGCACCATGGATTGGTTGGACCTATGGACCCACTTCATTGTATGGGGGTACGCCCCAAGGAGTTACATATAACTAGCGGGTTGTTGAACCACGTGTTATTATGTCACTTGGGTTAGGAGTGTTCGAACTCTATGTGTCTTGGGCCATAGGGTCAACCGGCCTCCTTGAGGGAGGCATAAGAGTTTGAGGGAGGCATAAGAGTTTGAGGGAGGCATTAGAGACTTGAGGGAGGCATTAGAGGGGGAGGCATTAGAGATAAGAGTTTGAGGGAGGCATAAGAGTATGATATTTGTGTGTATGGTTGATGTTTCGAGATATATGTTGAGTTATTGTGATGTTTTGGTAGTGGTATTTCGATGTATGTGTTACTCATGTCAGATGGATATGTGTTGTGATGTTGTGGATATGTCATTGATTCCCTTGTGAACACTATGTACCTGTAGCATGGTTTGGTGTTATGTGAATTTTTCATTGATGCAAATTGAGGAAATGTCTGGAAATTGTAGTACTCTTTTGTTTGAGTATTTAATATGTCAGTCATAGATGTGTGACGAGTACTATGTTATGTGGAGTGTGCCTATTCTATTCCATATTTGTGTAACCTTTTGTGGTGTAATACAATCTTGAAGTATATACTTGTGTGCTTGTGAATCCGTAGGGTCTTGTGAACCTGATAGGGTGTTGTGTTAGCAGTTCATGTTGGGCACCCACAATAAGGAATAAATCAAAACTCTTCAATGATGATATTTTTTAAAAGAAACTAAAACTAGAAATAATGATAATGGAAAGAGACTAATGAAATTATGAACAAGAAAGAACTACCAATCTTCACAGAACATTAAAAGTTAAAATTTCTACCAAATGTTCCTAAGGCTACCTTGTGACCGTGCTTTAATCAACTAAAATTTTAAACCATAGGGTGTACTTTCTCCTTTAATTGTTCTTGGTTGTGAACCATTTACTTTCCTATGTGTAATGTCACATCGAGGACGATGCTTTCTTAAGGGGAGGAGAATGTAATGCCCCGTTCATCATTGCGCCTTTGCTTCTGCGATGACCGTGCTTCTTAGAGTTGAACGTTGTTGCGTTTCTTTTGAAACGTTAGTGTTTTCGCCCTGTCGAGTTTAACGGTTGGTTGCTAGTATTATGATTAATAATTTTATGTCAAATAAACTAAGCCTTTTCAGGCATCCACGCATACTTATTTCATAATTATGGAAGCATGCCTTCAACCACCGACCTGCCTTTATGGTTCATATTCCTTCTGTTGGCATGAGGTGGAGGGTTTCCTTGTTTTCTAGCAAGAGGGGTGCGTGGTAGAGTGTATGGCCTCCTGCCATATTCTTTTTTTATTTCTTTTGGTGCCTTGTTTGGCATATGTTTGGTGAGGATTAATGAAACAAATTTTATTACCCACCCACCGTATGTCTTCCTCCCTGCTGGCCGCTTAGCTTTCAAATCGATTTTTATTTTGATCTTCCTTGTGTTTGTCTTTTACCTGCCATTGCATTAAAGACCCCTGCATCCTTCTTGGCGTGTTCAACCTTTCTTGTTGGTGGCCGCACATGCCCCATTTATTAAATTTTTGATTTGTAAATCTTCTGTTGTCTTCCGTGGTCTGCGTGCTTTACTCTGTCCTGGACGTGTGAGTTTATGTGGTGAAGGATTTGTGTGGTCTCATGAACTATTTTTTTTTTTATCTGGGCTTTTTCCTTGTTGCTGGCCACGTGGGATTGTAGATGGAGACTGGTTCCTTGTGGAGGAGGGGCATGGAAACAAGCCAGTGAAGTAGGCATGTTACCTCCACTTTCATTGGGTGCTGCGAGGTGTGTTCTTGTCGGGGATCCACAGCAACAGCCTGTAACAGTAAATAGCCAGGCAACAGGCATGTTGCAGCATGGTAGAAGCCTTTTGAGTGCTTCCAACAAGTAGGATGTCCAACTATGTTGTTATCTGTTCAGTATAGAATGCATCCTCAAATTCGGGATTCTCCTTCAAGATATTTCTATCAGAATCGACTATGTGACAGTGAGAGTGTTACCAGGAGACCTGATGAAATTTATTTGCAAAGATTCTCTACTGAGACCTTGCTTGTTCTACGATGTAACTCATGGAAGAGGATCTCATAGGGGTGGATCTATTTCATATCAGAATATTCATGAAGCACTTTTTGCTTTGCAATTATATGAGCTTCTTCAACGAGTCACTAAGTTGGCAGGCATAAAGGTTTCTATTGGAATTATCACACATTACAAGCTACACCTAAAATGTTTGCACCGAGAGTTTGATGTTGTCCTCAAATCTGATGAAGGAAAAGGTTTATTTATCATTACGGTAGATGCCTTTCAGAGCCAGGAGCGATGTAATCATTATGTCTTGTGTCCGAGCTTCAAATCATGGGGTTGGCTTTGTAGCTGATATTCGCCGCATGAATGTGGCATTAGCATGAGCTCACAGAGCACTTTGGGTTAAGGGCAAAGCAGCTGCATTGAAGCAATCTAGTGACTGGTCAGCCTTAATCGAGGATGCTAAGTCTAGGGACTGTTTTATGGATATGGAGTCTGTACCAAGAGATTTTTTTGTTATAAAGCCATCTTCTTTTGCTTCATCTCAAACTAGGGCTGCTCCTAATATGAGAGCACCAAGGTTAGGAGGTCCAAATCAGAAACAATCAGATGCATATGGATTTGGTGGAGAATATAGTTGGGTTTGTGGGCAAAAGGAAAAGGGGGTCTATAGTTATAGAAACAGATACAGATCTTCTTTGGATATGGCAGTCATGACGATGGTTGTGTGGGTTTTCTATGGTGGTTGTGATGCTCTTCAGAGAAGAGTGCTTCTATCTTCCTGGAGTTTCTCCCGAGGATTCCAAGATGGCATGTTTTAATCACCCCTTTCCTATGCCAGGCATTTCCATTAACAGGGTATGGATCTTGGCGGGCCGAGGAAGAGAAGTTGCGCAGGTTGTGTTGCTTTTGCCCAAGCCATGGTCGACGTGGTTATTGGTTGGAAGAATTCTAATCAGGCATGTTAACTATACTCCTTGTAATAGTTTTCTACCTTCTTTCAGTATCTTGAAATGAATATTCTTTCCCCTTGAATGGCGCCTAGACAAAATGTTTTCGTGGTTGTTTAAATCGCTGCCTGAATGTGTTGGTTGTTCCTTTAAATCTCGTTCCAATTTCACTGGTTTTGCTTGGAATGTTCTTTTCCTCTCTTATATCTTACTCTATTTTCATATTTGTCTAAATGGGCTACTATAATTTATTGAGTGATGCGGTCTAGTTCGTAGGAAGGAAACATTATTGAGTTTTGTTTGCTTATATGACTCTCTTTTAAAAGAATTTTGTAATGATATTCATAATTGAAGGCTTACTATATGGAAGGTTAAGCCTTCATATCTCTTTTTGGTTGAATAAATACGTATTTCCTATTTAGGGCTCTCTGTTTAGATAAAAGGTACATTAATAGTGACATTGTGTTCTAAAACTTGTTTAAGCCTGATGGGCATTCCTTACTTTTTGTTTGATTAGAAATGGCATTAGGGTTTTGCTATAGAACTGTACATGGTCGACTTTTGTACCTAGTTCTAGAGGATGAATAACCTGACTTCTAATTTTGGCCTCGACGTGTTGAGAGAATTACTATACCTACTTCTTGGTTCAAACTCTTGTTTGATTAAAGTAAGGGGGAAACATTGTAAGTTTAATTGAATGAAATCTCTACAATTTTTATTAAGGGTCACGAGCAAGCTATTAATAGCTGGACTGAAACAAAAGTTGTAGGTGAATCCATGGTATTGGACTCGTGAACTCGTTTCCTGTTAGATGACAGCTGATTACAGTGATAATATAATAGGTGGCTATTATATTCATCTGTTTGATATTTGCTAGACATTTCCTTGATAAGCCCACATGGATCGGGTAAATTTTCCATCTTCTATACCATCATGGCAAGGAGCTCATAGAACTTTTAGGCTCCGATCGCACTGCGTAACCTTCTTGATGGATAAGTGTGTTGGTTCTTATTTTTTGTGCTTACACTCGTGGTAAGGTCTTTTGAGTCTGGGGCATCATCGCTGGTGTATTACCCACCATGTATCGAATCCCTTTGTTTTCGAAATCGAATATCTTATTCTTCGAACTTGGTTACTAAATGTCCCATTTTGTGCCTTTGTTAAGGAAATCAATATTTATTTTTATTTTAAAATACTTATTGGCATTGTCGGAAATGTATAAAAATTATTAACGACTTTTGGGTTTAGCCTTCCCTTATATTATGTAGAGAAGTTGACGATTAGGATAAGGTTTGTTGGTAGAATAATGGCCCTTTTTGGTCTCAACAGTACGCTTTTGGAAGAGTGGATTTGTTTTGTTAACTAGTCCTACGTTTAAGAAATCCTATAAGAAGGTAGTGGTAAAACTCCTTGGTTAAAACTGAAACTATAGTTGTTTTTCTTTTAAGGGCGTCGAACCCTTATTACTATGAAGCCTCCCCTTGGGAGATTTGGATAACATCATTTTGTTTCACGCCTACGATCATAATTAGTATGTTTTGTCTTCTCTTGGACCTCTTTAGATGGATGGATTGGGTATTGATTCCAATCACGTAATCCATAGGATTACATGAAGGAAATATCAACACTCTTGACTTTCTTGTTCCTAACCCATAAGGTCTTGCCTTGATTTATGTGATTTTGTTCTTACTGGTATTTTGACTTTCTCCTTGTTGGATGGTTTAGATTTCTTTCTCATGCGAATAATTTTGGAGTTTTGGGTTGTGATTTAATCCATTTTTGAATTAGAACATTCCTTTCTTGATATTGTTAAATGTTAGCTTCTCGTCAGTTGCAATGTGTAGCCTTAACATGCTCGGTTTCGCGAACTGGCGATTCTAGCTAGTATTTGTGTAGATGGATTATGTGAGTAGATTAAAGGAAAGACTTGTAAAGGTTTCATCAGTGCAATTTATGAAGTTCCTTGTAAAAATGTCAAATGTGAGGTAAATTTTGTAATAGTGCTTGCAAAGGAGTTTAGAAGACCTTTTGCCTTGGGTTGTTCTGAAATTGTGTGATGATGTTGTCTTGTCCTTCTGTAGGCAAATTGGTAACTTATCTTTGTGAGAAATGGTATTCAATCTTTACATTGATATGAGTATTGTAAAACTTTGATCTTGAGAATAAATTGTTAAGTTAAATCTTTCTAAGACTAAGTGAAAATATATTATAAGTAAAGAAAATGGGTCGGTTAAACCTTAAAGAAGATAAACAAAAACAATAATTTTATATTCAACAAATAAATGTAGAGGTGATCTATTTGAAATCAAATAATTCCATGAGTGATCAAAATGAAACCATCCTTTGTGAAGTAAAATTTTTATAACTTGATATCCCTAGCTACACTAGTGAACATTATCCTTTTTATGGTGAATTCTTAGAATGATCCTAAGGTGAAACAAATTGTTAGTTGATATAAGATAATAAGATTTAATAAGTAGGAGGAATCGGTTTCGAAACCACACAATCTATCTCTCAACCGCTTGAAAGGTAAATTGTTTTCTTTTGTAAAAATCATCCAGTGAAGCCTAAGTAAAATATTTAATAATTTTCGATAAATCCTCAAGCTTCAATAAAAACCGGGTTAATAACTAATGAGGTCATAAAGATGAATTCAACTCGACCTTCTCCCTCTAACCTTTTTCCAAGGTGCTTTGTCTTTCTTCTCTTAAGAATGTTGAACGCAAACCCATGTTGTCATATGGGCATGAACAAGTTCTAGTAGCGTAAGTGTTAATAGATGGCCTTGTGAAATTAAATTACCCCTTTCTCTAAATAAATGAATTAAGCAAATGAATGTCATAATAGAGAAGATTAAAGATGATTACTCAGTGTAAAAAGAATAAACTTATCTTGGTAAGATGAATTGTATGAATCATACCTTAAGCATCCTTGAAAATGTAAGCTAAGAATCGCAAGATGTATTTTTAAAATAAATAACCCTCAAGAATATCTCATTGTGGATGGCCCTAACTGTAAGTGTGTTTTGTGGTTGGACTTCTATGTTGTCATGTCTAAAAGAAAAGTAAATTTTCCTCAAAGGTGTGAACGCTTCCATGCTTTGCCTTTATGGCCATCCTTGTATCAAGTTGTTCACGTGTTAGTTGTATCCTTGGTGACGACATGTTGCGCCATGTTATGTGTCAAGGTAGTCAAAAAAAAAAAAATTATCCCGTGTTGTTCATGTGTGAATTAATGGGTCATTACAAGACAAATCTTTTCTTCATTCCCTATCCCTAAAAATCCGCTCTTATTCAACGATGGACCTTCCTTTCAAGGTACTCCACTTCTTCTAGACTTGAATCTTTTCTACTTCTCCACTTTTCACTACATTTTGTTTTTCATTTACTACCTACAATTATCATATTACTTTGTTGCATTTATCAATTAGTTTTATGCGTTAAAATATTTTGATTTTGGTGTTAACATCACACACCTCACGTGTGATTGCTAGTTATGTCATAGCCATTTTTATAGTGACGGCCACTCTCTAGTTTTCATCGTCTTGTTTGTTAAACGTCATTTGTGTTCCGTTCTAGTTCTGTTGAGTTTTCCTATAGGTTCCTTTATATTCATTGGTTCTATGGGTGTTGCATGTTTATGTTTACAGTGATGGTTCCCTTGTGCTTGTTGTTTCCTATTGGTTACAATCGTGGTGTTTAGTGGATCATGTGGGGATGGCTCTGTGGGGAATGGCTCTCTGTCATTGGCCACCCAAGTTCTAGGGGTGTGTTTATTTATATTGTATGGTAGCTACTATTTGAAGGCATTGACACTTCAAAGTTTGAAATGTGCTCCCGCATTTTGTGAGGGTTTATGGTTTTATTTCAGGTATTTTGCAGCTTCTTCATTTGATCAATCTTCAAAGGATTGAAATCAAGTTTTTGATTTTTTCCTTTCATTTGTTCTTAGAATTTTATTTGGTTAATGATATTGCAACCTTCTAACATTGTTGGGAGAAAGAGCATTAACAAAAATAAAACATAACTATCCATGAATTTGTAATTTAGGATAGTACAACAAAGTGGAATTTATAATTGTCTAGAAGCCATTTGATTCTATATAGCCATTTTTTATGTTTATAATAACATCTATCACAAGCTTCGAGTCTATGATAAATCGAAACTGAGAAACTTTGAACTTTGAAACTCTAAAATTTAGAGAGTTAAATTGCTCTAATTCTTAGTTTCAGTGTGTAAATTAGATAATATTTATGATCGCTTATTTTTTAATTCGGATTGAAAATTTATATTCCAGAAATATATCTAAATTGAAATTTTAAATATTGAGAACCAACATCAAACATTACACCATTTCATATTGAATCTCAATTATCACATATTTACTATTTAATTTTACTCAGTACACAATTTAAATATAACTATTTTATATATCTAATGTATTTAAAATTAATTTGTGGATTCTTGGTGATGAGGAAACATTCGGATTCTATAAATTATGTTATATCAACTGAAAACATAGTTATGGTAACTAGCAATCATACAAGGAATGTGAATGAAACTACAACCAAATATTCAAAAATTTGACCATTGAATGTTCCAAAGAAAAGAGGTTCACTTTTTTATATTTATCTCTCTCGAAACACCTATGTTCTTTTTTTGTATGAAAAATATCTTATATAATATTAAATGAAATAAGATACAAGATTCTCTCAACAAAAATTTGGGTGGTATGAGAGCACACCCCAAAGACACAAATACATAAGGCCAAGCTCGGAAAGCAACAACTACAAATAGCTAAAAAAACATTTGAAGGACCATAAGGACCAGGAGAACCAAAGGACCCCTAAGAGGTAGGACCAACAAAGCACCCCTTCTTCTCCTTATATTTCGTGACAACATCCTATAGAGCTTGTGGAGGAGCTAATGCGCAAGCGAAGGGACTAGACCAGGTTATCTAGCCCCAAGTCGAACTAAAGACTCGAGACACGCGATCGCTTGGTACCACCATTAGATAGGAAGTCTTAACACTCATGCTATCAAAATTTTCGGGGGAATCGAGAGACTTTTGAATTTCTCCACCATGAAATGGAACTATAGGGCAACTTTATTTTGGAATCCTTTCCTAATTCCTCGGAAGATGGCACTTCCTGGTCCTTAGAATGCTCCTCCTTACTTTCCATATGTGGAAAAGGACTGCTCCATCCTCCCTTATTTGATGAATTCCTTTTATGGATACTCTTCTTCCCTTAAGGGATATTTGCTTGTAAGTTCCTGAATTCTACATGCTCAAAGATCCGAACGTTGTATTTTCGTAATCCAGTCTAGACATGTTGATGGTATCTTGCACATAGGAGGATCTTATCGTGCATCCCTTTCCTGATGTCGACTTCAACACAAAATCGGGCATATGTTTTAAGGCCTTCCTCATCCCCTCAGGCATATCCACTTTGAGGAATATTCCCAGAGCATTCCCTATACCCTCCAGAGCATTCAACAAATGCAAAGGTAGGTTCGGGAGACGCACCCACACCGGCATTGAGTGACAATATAAGTATTTGGGTCGAACAATGAAAACCACAATGTGAGGAATAACCCGATGTTTCCCAAAACCAGGTACCATCCAATGGACATTTTCTATAGTCCTCGTCCTCCTTGAAATAAACCACAAATAATCCCTTTGAGAAAAAGGAAATAGCGCATTTGTTGGACCAATTATCCAAATCCCACCGTGTGAGGGCCGAAGAAGTAAGCCACATTCCATTAAATATTCTTATCACTTTGCTAATCAAGCAATGAGAGGAGATGGGTGTGAACCTCCAAAGGTGTGTTTAGACTAAGTTGAGTAATTTCTTCAACCAAATCCACATTGTACGCCTCCATTCCGATCAACCATTTGTGTTTCCGCTCGAACGCCTCTTTGAACGAGGGAAGTCATGTTTCCACTAGATTGTAGGGGTTCCCCCTCTAGCCATAGCCTCCAAAATCATTTTTTACAGAGCACAAGCCTGTTGCCTTTGTTGGAAATCCTTCATCCAAGCTCTTTTCGTCGCCTCGGTGTTTTTCAAATAGGGTTAGGGATTCAAGTAGCTTCACTATCATTGTTTTTAAACTTTGAAATAAAGCTTCCTAACACCTATGTTCTTTCAATTTTATCTTTCCCGTAAACACGAAGTTAGTTTTTTTCAAATATATGATGTCACATGCCATGTAAATTTCCACAACAAGATGGGCCCACTAAAATGTCTCGTGTTATAATACAAACCAAAACATAGGAAACCACTCGGGTTCCATAAAAATTATTTCTTCTTTTATAAAAGCTATCATTTTCACTAAAAGATTAAAGCAGGAAGTTAATACTTCATTTATCGTCCCTTCATCTTTTTGGTTGTTGCGATTTAGGGCATTTCTATATTGGGCTTTTACTACTAAAATAATTGTTATCAAAGTGTATCGAGTAAAACTCGGTATTTTAATTTTTTTGTTTTCTTGATCATTGCAGCAATCATATTTTGAGTTTCTTTATTGTAGGGATTTGGCTACACTGTTATGATTAATGGTGGACTGTAGTGTGATTTCTAAGGTGACGAGTGGGCTTTTGGAGTTGGGATTTACTATTGAGCCACTTCCATTTTTAAATTTTCAGACGTTATCCATTTCCATTTGCAATCGTTGTTTTTGACGTACAATTTTGTGTGAAAGCACAAGGTTACAATAAAACTATAACTTTCACAAATGCAGATAGACTTCACCAATAGTCATTAGTTTGATAGCCTGAAAAATTCAAGTTTATTATTTTTTTTGTGTATTTGTGATAGTTGAAGTTTTATTGTCACAATCGTCCCTCTCGTTTTTTGAGAATAAAATATAAGAGTTATCCTTTATGCAATACTACTCCATTATTTCAAAAACAATATTTCAATACAAGATTTCAAAAACATGCCCAACTATATAAAATTTGAGAGATACACTCTTTCTAGATTCCTTTCATCTAATCTTATTATCGCCATTTTGGCCAAGTCATATTTCTAAGGGGTGCTAAACCTTCACCGATTTACCAAGTTCCTAAAATTCCAACTCACATACCATGTATACCACATTCAAAGCATCTATGCATTTACCAATTCATAAAACTAGCAATTGTACATGAAATGTATGATGTGAACGCCGAAAGGGATCAAGAGAAGAAGTGAAACATGATGAAGAAAAAGAATGGGAGAGGAAGTGGGGCGTGGAAAAAGGTGGTTGAGGTTGGAAAAGTTAATGGGAAAGGAAAGAGTTATCGAGGAGCCAATGTGAAAATATACCCCTAAGAAGTACAAGACATGTTTATCCATTATTAGAAGGTGAAAACCCGTGTTACACAAGTCATTGATGAAATTTCCAAGGGAGATTTCTTGAAATGTAAGTGCCAATTGGAGAATGTTTCAAGGCGAATACTTGTTTGAATTTGCAGCTCTTGAATTTATTGGGTAGTCAAGAAAAATGTAAATGTAAGGGGAATTTCAGCTCTTGCACTTTATAGTTAGTTAGAACACAAATAAACACAAGGTGAATTTACTTATTTGTTTTAAGGGTTAATTCAGAAATAAGGATATGTTGTGTGGACCTAAAATCCCAGGGTAGGGTTTGTATACACAATTACAATTAGGGTTTCTTTGTACCTATTAGGGGTATGAACAAGGTTTGTTTCGACCTGATAGGCACATAGTTTTTCCCATTGTGGAAGATGCAGGTGAAGTACACATGGAAATGTGAAGGATGGTGCAATGTGTTTTTGGCCAGGAAGATGTTTGTAATCGAGAGGGGGTTTGTTGAGATTGCAACCCTTCGGATCAAGTGGAAAGGACATATACAAAAGTGGTAGAAACAATATTTGATATCACTACGTATGTATGTTCTCTTTTGACCAAAAATGGGAAACAAGACAACAAAGGAGTAGACCAAGTGGTGATGAAAATACTTGGCGTAACTTTGGCTGAGTTTTTTCTTGTCTTAAGACAAGCAAAAAACTAGGACAAAGTAACACTTTGTAAATTTCATGATGAAATAACACTAGGCTCAAACTTTGATGGACTCTCCCCTTATGTGAAATAATAATTTTTTGACTCCAAAATAATTTCTTGCTTCGATAGATGTTAGCGCATTAATACATTTGTTTGTTATTGTTTGTTAAAGAACAGTTGTGTAACTGTTTCTTTCACGGCTCCCTCCCTCTCAGCCTATATAAAGGCATGATCTCTGTATCATTTGAGACAAGCAATATACAATATATTTTGGAGCTCTATCATTGGTATCGAGTGGGTTTTGTTATGCGTGGAGGAGAGCAAAGCATGATCGCGTGATCGGTGCGTGAACCAACCAAAATGTGAAACTGACAATTTCGTGTTCTATCACTGCGTGGAAAGAAAGTAGTTTGTGGCGTATTTCTTTGTGTGCTGTGCATGGCATGGAGATTCGAACTGTGCATGGGAGTTTCACTGCTGGTGCATCTTCATCCTCTGCCTGTGGAAGGGAAAGACTGTTGCGTGCGTGCATTTTGCGTGGCGTTTTTTTTTGACACTCAGAAATGTGTGGAGAGGCGACCAAGGAACCCCGCATGGATTGCAGTGCGTGGAGGGACAGTTGGAGGAGCCGCTGAGCGTGAAAGATCTTTCTTTCTGTGTGAAGATTCGTAACCCATGTGTGAACTCGCTGCGAGGAAGTTTTGTGGCTATGCGTGAGGCATGGAGGAACAAGCAAGCATGGAGGAATGTGTAAGTGTGTATTGTCCTTGGAGCATGGAAGACAAGAAGAATCATACACCTATGAACCACGTGAAAGACCATCCAAACCCCTGTTGTGTAAGCAAATCCAGAAATTACAAAGTCGTGTGTGGCGCGTATGTCTCAAATTTCCAATGCACAAAGCACCGCGAGCAATGCACCAAATATTTGGGCATTGAGTGACAACGAAGACACCACTGGGCTGTTCTTTGCCTTGGTCAACGAGCTACATAACACTGGAAACATTCTCTTTGACGAGATTGTGCGCTGAGGACTGTGAGAATATTTTTGGTTTGACGTTCAATGTCAAGCACGGCGGATTCATGCAGAACTTGAACGTGGTTATGATGCAGATGACGAATGTGAAATAGAACACCCACAAGAGCGTCGGTGTCTCACTACACGAGCCTATAAAGCCCATCTTTGGGACAGATTCCTTTAGTAAGCATTGTAGCCATTTTTAAATAAATAAATAAAATACATTTTTGAGTTTTTGAAAATGTCTGCTCCGAAAATATTGCTATCCGATGCCCAACTCTTGAAAGGGCCAAATTTCACCACATGGAAAACCAAAATGCGGATGATTCTTCAATTCAAATCTTTGGGGATCATCTCTCCTGCAAAGACGCCCCCCACAGATGATGATCTGTTGGAAAATATGAAAAGGATGATGTAAAAGCGCTAATGCTCATCACCCCGAGTCTTTTTGATGAAGGCGCAGCACCATACATTCGAAGCAATCACTTCTTCTTCTCGTGCATGGAGCACATTGTGTACCATCTACGAAGCTAAGAATCGGCGACAAAAAGTTACAACTTCGCATAAAGCTTCATACAATGAGTATGCATGAAGGTGAATCAAGTAGAAGTCTTCTTGCGCCAGTGTGAGTTACGTGCAGTAACTCTCTCTACTCTCGGTGAACCAAAGGACGACAAGTCTTTCTAGTCCCGCTCACCCCGCGAGCTCTTCCTTCCGGTTTCGGGACACTCGATCACCACGTTGACAATCACTCAACAGGAGGTGAGTTTTACAACCCTAGTGAATTATCTCCAGTAGGAAGAAGCCATGCAAAATGTACAAGAAGCCTTCGAAGACAAGGCTCTTATCACGAGGCAAAAACATAAGCCTCGGAAAGGGCAATCAGCCCCCAAGAATCAAAAGTACTGCTCATGCTCATTAGCCATCTTCACAAACACCACCCCGAAGTAGCATAATCATAAGGCAGATCGGTGGTGCCACATTTGCTCCACGGATACACACACGACTGTGAACTGTTATTACAACGGTCGCAAGTATGGAAATTTTGGCGAAGAGAGCACTTCTAGCCGAGGATATTCCAAGAAATCCCAATGGCATGCTCGTAATCAGAGGCAGAAGGGCCACATTGCTGCTCAGCAGGATGCCACCTCCGATGAAGAGGTACTAGATACGACTCATTCTAACATTGTTCTAGTCTCACAAACTTCACAAACATCCGTTAGAAGATGTCTCGTTGATTGATTCAGCGCCAAAGAACACATGACTGGCAACAAGAAGTTGTTTCATACTCTGAGTGACTAGCCCACTGGAGATCGGATCACCATTGCAGACAATCAAGAGTATATTGCAGCAGGGATTAGTGATGTCATCATTCCTCTTGGAACACGAAGATGTACACTCACAAAGGTGCTCTATGTTCTAGGTTTGACTTCAAATCTTTGTCTGTAAGTCAACTTCTTAACATAGAATGCAAAGTTGAATTCTTTGTTGAGAAAGGGGTCAAGTCCCGCATCATTTCACAGGAGAGTCAGTCATTGCTCAAGCATTTATGAAGGGCCTTCTATTTGCACTAGATGCGGTCGCTTCATCTAGCATTGCTCTCTTTGCATCAATGGTGGAGTCCACTCCACTTTGACACTTTCGATATGGTCATCTTTCTCACGGGCTCGCATCAACTCAGTGCGAAGGAAATGGTAAGAGGGCTTCCTCCACTCTCCCATTCCTTACCTATTTTCTTGGGATGTCTTGCATGGAAAACAACATAGAGGTCCATTCAAACAAGCTCTTATCATTCTACGAGCATCTTCAAGTCGTTCACACCCAGATCTGCAAGGAAACCCCGCCATCTAGCTTTCAAGGTTTTGCGTACTTTCAGCTCATCATTGATGATTACTCACGGAAAATGTGGGTATATTTCCTTCGAAAGAAGAGTGAGGCACTTGCAAATTTCCAAACCTTCTACCAGCAAGCCACCAGGTAGTCTGGGAAGCCTCTTCTCCTCCTCCGCTCAGATCGAGGGGGGGAATTTGTGTCAAAGAAGTTCTTAGCATACCTGAAGTAGCATGGCATTCAGCAACATTTGACTGCACCCTACACGCCCCAACAGAACGGGATTTCCAAGCGCCACAACAGGACTGTCATGGAGATGGCTCGTTGTATGCTCAACCACCAAGTTGGAGGATCAGTTTTGGGCAGAAGCAGTCCAGATAGCAGTGTATCTACTCAACCGGCACCCACGAAGATCTTGCAGAACAAGACACCGAAGAGGTATGGACTAGTCGTAAACCTTCTATTCATCATTTGAGAGTTTTTGGTTGTACTGCATATATGCATGTTCCAGATAAGAGAAGGAAGAAGATCAATCCAAAGACACTGCCATGTCTTTTCTTGGGGTATAGTACTACCTCAAAGGCATATCGTCTCATGGATCCTAAGACGAAGAAGATCTACGAGAGTCGAGATGTGGTATGTGATGAGTCATCCTTTGACTCCCTACCACACAATGGAGATCCAATACTCGACCTCGTCACATAGATTTCTCACACATCCAGATGATGGGCAAGATGATTCTTCTCAGAGAGAAGAAGAGCTGAGTGGAGACTTGTTCGTTGATCTTGGCACACTAGAAAACACATCTTCACATCAAGCAGCACCAACGTCCGAAATGGGTCCAGAGTACTATCAGGGATGCACACCTGAACTCACTTCCAGGTACTTCTACGGGAGTTAGAACACGAAGTCAAGCTAGACATGAGGCAAATTTTGCACTCATGAGTTCAGGCTTGTTGAGAGCACCGAACCTTTGACACTGTTTCATGAGGCATTAGACCAACCATAGTGGAAACAAAGCTATGGATGTTGAATATGATTCTCCGATTCACGTGGAACTTGTCGATCTCGCTTTCTCCGGGTAAGAAATCCATTGGCTACAAATGGATTTTCAAAAAAAATATAAGGTAGATGGTTCAATCGACAAACACAAAGCATGACTTGTTGCAAAGGGTTATGCTCAACAAGAAGGAATTGACTATGATGAGACCTTTGCACCCATTGTGAAGATCAAAACCATCAGAGTTGTATGTGCACTGGCAGCACAAAATGGATGGAAACTTCAGCAGATGGATGTCAAGAGTGCTTTTCTAAATGGTGATCTACAAGAAGAAGTGTACATGGCCCAACCTGAAGGGTTTGTAGACGAGCATCAACCACAACAGGTATGTCATCTAATAAAGTCTCTTTATGGACTCAAACAAGCACCTAGGGCATGGTATATAAAAATTGATGATCACCTATTGCAGCATGGATTCACTCGTAGCCCCTCAGATACAAATTTGTATATCAAGAAGGTAGGAACAAAGATTGTCATTCTGGTTTTGTACGTAGATGATCTTGTGATCACAGGAAGTTCTGACAATCTTGTAGATGATGTAAAGAATGATCTGAAGAAATCCTTCGACATGACTGATTTGGGGCTACTTCACTATTGTCTTGGCTTAGAGATATGGCAGAAGAAGAATCATATCTTCGTCTCCCAGATGAAATATGCCAAGACACTCCTGGAAAAGTATGGGATGTCAGATTGTAAACCAATGTCCACACCTATGGAAAAAGGTTTGCAACTATCTAGATTCCAGGATTCACCACAGGTAGATGGCACTCACTATAGGCTAGCTTGTGGGGAGTCTCATTTACTTGACTTATACTGCACTGCATCTTTGCTTTGCAGTAGTGAGCTATCTCGCCAGATTTATGCAGGAGCCAAAGAAATGTCATTGGATAGCAGCAAAGCATGTGTTGAGATATGTCCGAGGTACAATTGACTTTGGTCTAGAGTATCAGAAGAACACTCAGTTCTTCTTACAGGGATATATAGACTTGGAGACTATGCAGGATCCATTGATGATAGGAAATCCACTTCAGGATATGTTTTTCATCTCGGATCTAGACCTATCTCATGGATCAACAAGAAGTAAACTGTTGTTGCTCTCTCATCCACTGAGGCTGAATACTGCACCGCACGAGGAGTTGTGTGTGAAGCAATTTGGTTACGTCGCATTCTTGCAGATATAGGGATTCCTGAAGAGAAACCTCCCATCATTCACTGATAATCAAGGTGTGTTGAAGCTTGTGAAGAATCCTATTTTCCATTAACGAACAAAGCATATTGAGGTCGAATGTCACTACATTCGAGAACAGGTCTTGAACCACCAAATTCAGCTCCAAGATCGCCCTAATGATTTTCAGATCACAGATATTCTCACCAAGCCTCTCGGAAAGGTGAAGTTTGATTTGTTTAGGGGGGTACATTTGTAAGAGCAATGTATTAAGGGGGAATGTTAGCACATTAATACATTTGTTTGTTATTGTTTGTTAAAGAAACGGTTGTGTAACCGCTTCTTTCACGGCTCCTCCCTCTCAAATATAAAGGCGTGATCTCCAGTATCATTTGAGACAAGCAATATACAATATATTTTGGAGCTCTATCAATAGATCTATTGAACATGATGGATAAATTCTAGTTGGCTCCAAGCCACAAGCTTCCTATTGTTTCACTCTCTAGGTGTCACAAACTATCTCTTGTGAGCATGGTTTTCCAAGAAATTCACACTGACTAAATCATGGAGTATCCTGCTTTACTTTACCCCCTTTTATACAATGAGCAATAAATTACTCTTGTGTCCTTGGACAATCTTGAGAATCAAAAGTAACTTTGGTTCACTTTCTATTGGAAATTACTAAAATATTTGTCCGCAGGACCTAACGATTGTCAAAGACTTGGGATCTAAACAAAACTCTAACTACATGTGTGTTAGAGGTTGCCAATGGTGTTATAAACCTCATTTCTTAATCTGAAAGATAAAAAACACACCACATTATTCAACACATTGTATTTACAAGTTTTAGTATAGAGCTAAATCTCGTTTACTTTAAACTAGGGGAAGTATCTTGGCATAAGCCATACAAATCATTATGAGGATTACCCTAGGAACCCTAAATTAGTTCACACCTTGAGAGAAATGGTGAACAAAATGGGAAGTAATCTGCTACCCAATTGACTAGTACACTTTTGTGAGATTAGCATGAAAATTATCTTCACGTGACCCTAATGAGATACAACTAAATTACTCTTATGTCCTTGGACAATCTTGAGAATCAAAACTAACTTTGGTTCACTTTCTATTGGAAATTACTAAAATATTTGTGTGCAGACCTAACAATTTTCGAAGACTTGGGAACTAAACAAAACTCTAACTACATGTGTGTTAGAGGTTTCCAATGGTGTTATAAATCTCATTTCTTAATCTGAAAGATAAAAAAACACACCACAATATTCAACACATTGTATTTACAAGTTTCGGTTAAGAGCTAAAGCTTGTTTACTTTAAACTAGGGGAAGTATCTTGGCATAAGCCATACAAATCATTATGAGGATTACCCTAGGAACCCTAAATTAGTTCACACCTTGAGAGAAATGGTGAACAAAATGGGAAGTACTCTACTACCCAATTGACTAGTACACTTTTATGAGATTAGCATCAAAATTATCTTCACGTGACCCCAATGAGATACAACTGAATGAAATTTATTGCTCATTGTATCAAAGGGGGTAAAGTAAAGTCGTGATACTCCATGATTTAGTCAATGCGAATTTCTTGGAAAACCATGCTCACAGAGATAGTTTGTGACACCTAGAGAGTGAAACAATAGGAAGCTTGTGGCTTGGAGCCAACTAAAATTTATCCATCACGTTCAATAGATCTATCACAAAGCAAGAACTTATTTTGGAGTCAAAAAATTGTTATTTCACATAAGGGGAGATTCCATCAAATTTTGAGCCTAGTGTTATTTCATCATGAAATTTACAAAGTGTTACTTTGTCCTATTTTTTCGCTTGTCTTAAGACAAGACAAAACTCAGCCAAAGTTACACCAAGTATTTTTCATCACCACTTGGTCTACTCCTTTGTTGTCTTGTTTCCCATTTTGGGTCAAAAGAGAACATACATACGTAGTGATATCAAATATTGTTTCTACCACTTTTTACCCACTTACATCCTTCCTTATTCAACATAGCCTTCATAGGTTCTAACCAATTCATATCCATAGTAATTGTACGAAATATTATTATCCATTTTGATTTTTCTCCATATGATATGGGGGAAGGACATTATTATTATCTATTTTGATTTTTCTCTAGGTGATATAAGAGACACAATGATACTTTATTATTATTTTGATTTTTCCCCATATGATAAAGGGAAAAACACCACCAGAAAACCAATTTCAAGAGAGATTAAGACTGACCAAATTATACAAGGAAGGGTTTTGAGGAAACATGTCGTCAAGCTCGTTGTTTGACAAATCAAGATACTCCATATACTCGCGCTATGCAAATATCTTCGGTATGTTTCTCGTGAGCTTGTTATTTGATAGAAAACACCATCAAACTTCTCATACCTATCAAAATATGATATCAGGTCGTTGAAATTATTGAATGACAGTTGAACAAGCTATAGGCTCAGCAAGGAGCCAAGAAATAGTGGCACCATTCCAAAAAGTAAATTGTGAAAATCCAGTTGTGGGGAGTCTCAAAGCCAATCATTCGAGTGGAAATTTCAATGAAGGAAATAATTGTGATAGAAGTCATCCACCATTAGAGGGAGTTGAGCACAAGGAGCTCCATTCTCTGAATCGTGCAAGATTCGAATATGTACTTGGCTTCCTCAACCTGGGTAGAAAAACACCCACGTTATATATATTACAGCTCTATATGGCCATGAACTGATGAAAAATCTAAAGGAACTTGGTGAGTCCAATGACAACCATACATATATAAAAACCAAGTCTAAATCACCTTGCAGATGATGAGGAGGAGGGGAATCTCAGTCTCTTCCACTTTAAATGTAGGCTAATTCCAACACGGTGGAAGGTGGATCCAAAGGTAAGAGTGTCCTAGAGATATCTCGACTGGACCATATTTTAGTGCTGTTGTTGAACAACTTTGGAGGAGATCTGGGAGCCATGATCGGCTTGACTTCGATTTTGAGATAATTTGAAGAATTTGATGATTTTTACCACGGATTTAGTTGTTTTGGTTGCGTGTGTTTTCTTCTTCGTGTGGAGGAGGGGAGGATCATATACATAAAATCCAATGGTGCAGTGACGCCTCTGGTGAAGGAGGAAGATGAGGAGGACAAAAATGAAAAATCTAAGTGGTTTGCACGCGACAGAGACAATGTGAGACCGAGAGTAATATAAAATTTTGTTATATGTTTGATGAATTAGCTACTGCAGTCATATCTTGTGTAAATTTATCCAATTTTTTCTACGAAGAACCACTTGACATCACCGTCTTGGCCGCAGATTCCTTAAGCTTCAACACATTCTTTCTAAGTTCACTCCCTTGATGCCCTGTCATTAGTGCTTGAACTACTTTCTCCACCCCCTATCTTTTCACCAACACATCATTGTCTTCTAGCCAAGATTCGATATCCATTGGTATGTTCCATATCTCTTTCACAAATATGGAGACACAAATTCAAGGAAGAATAATGGAAAGAAAAAAGGAACATAAAATAATAAGGAACAAATGCTGAAACTATGGACTAAGGAAAATAAAACATAAAACCTATTTCTTCCATTTACGCATGGGTGATTTCAATCAACATCATCCATCATTATGATTATGATGCATGTACAAGGTGGCCAAATGTCTAACTTAACCCTAACCCTTGAATCATTTGATAGAGATACAGGGTGTAGTGTACAAGTCATTGAGGCGATAATATACTATGAACGATTAAGATCACTCACTACCACAAACATTTTCAGAAAGGATTTTTTTGTATTTGCGATTAAAACCATGGCATATTTGAAAATTTCATTTGCTTTTGGTTAGATTAAAATAATCTTGTTGAGGGAACATTTTATGACACACTAGTAAGGGTTTCTCCAAATTGTTTATATTGTTTTGACTTTTGTTTTTATGTTTTGTGTATTCCTTTTGAAAAATGCATCCTAATTAATGGACTAAGAGAGATTAATTTGTTTTGCAGTTAGCATTGAAGTTATGAGAAAAGGGACAAGACCAGCTTCCTACTTAGTCTCCAACCATTTCCTCAGATGTAGCACCGTTAAAATCACAATTATCTCCAACCATTTCTCATATGTAGCACCATTAAAACTGTCAATTATACTCTTTTTCCACTGTGATCATACAATAATGACTGCTTTGATTCCAGATTTGCTCTTGTTTTGTTCTAAACACTGTCAATTAAATTGAATCTCGGGGTAATGTTGTACTGCAGATGAATAGTGTTGGGTTTGGTGCAGACGGTTTAGCTTATTATTGTTCTGAGTGAAAGTGGTGTCATGCATCACTGTTACTAATTTGTAACCACTTACAAAACCAGAGAACTGATACTATATTTGTTTTATCCTTCTAATGAAAATTGTTGATCTACAAATTCCACCTGGCATACTATCATAGAGCAGAAGCATCAATGTTTTTAATAATTGGATCTAAACTGAAAGTTTTGTTGGCATCTATGGGAGATAGACAACACATCTTGTCTGGTGTGATAAGCCGTCATCCACCACTATTTGGGAAAATTTTGCTTATTGCTCTAATTACTGGTGGTTTATTTATAAGAGCAATAAATCCACAGCTCACATCTTGCTTCTCTTCTATGGTGGATTCATAATTTAAAAAAATCTTGAAGGCGCAAAACTAACCACACAGGGTCCTTTGACTTGCCCCAAAATGGGCCTCCATGGAGATGCAGACAAGTGGGATGCTATAAAAGGTTGTGGACACCGCTCTACTCCTTTCACGCACCCCTGTGGTCCAAAATGCCATGCAAATCTGTTGTTCCTCAGACAAAATGTCTGAGCCTCATTTTACCCCCTCACTCTTTCACGCATTGGCAGAGAATGGACAAACTGAGGGTTTCACACAGAGGAAGAGTGATAGACAAATCTTGCAGAGACATAAGTGGAATAGCGGGAACGAGAACTTTCAATGTCTTAATCAACACAACAACTACTCAAAATAAAAGATAAAGAGCAGGAAAATGAAGTGGCCTGGTTACTGTGTTTCATGAAAATGGAGTTCTACACAGAGTAGAATACAGAATGGATTTTTTTTTCTTTTTTTATATTAATTTGAGTTTATCTTTGTAGAAGGAAAATGATAACTGCAAAGGATCTTTACAGCCTGCTCACGGTAGTGGTGCCACTGTACGTGGCGATGATTTTGGTCTACGACTCTGTGAAATGGTGGAAGATTTTAACGCCGGACCAGTGCTCGGAAATAAATCGTTTCATGGCCGTGTTTGCGGTGTCATTGATGCCTTTCCATTTCATTTCCACCAATGACCCATACACTATGAATTTCAAGTTCAGTGCTGCGGAGACACTTTGCAGAAGGTAATAATGTTGTTCGTGCTGGGGATTTGGACCACATTTACTAGGAGCGGTAGCCTAGAGTGGATGATCACCATTTTTTCCCTGTCCACATTGGTGATGGGAATCCCCCTCCTAAAGGCCATGCATGGGGATTTTTCCGCGAGCCTCATGGTGCAGGTGGTGGTTTTGCAGTGTATCGTCTGGTATACGCTTTTATTTTTTTGTTCGAGTATCACACTTCGAAGATGACAAAAATTTGATCTTGGGAACCGTGGAATGGTGAGCCCACGTCTGCCGAATTTCAGCCCTTCGATGTGTATTCACAATAGTCATTCCAAGGGCCTTCTATTTTTGAAGATGATAGAAGTTCACAAAAAACTGAATGCAAACACTCGTCTATCACCGTTGGATTTCAATGACGCTTGAAAGAGGAATGTCATCCATTCGATTTCTGACTTTTGTCAGAATCAGGAGGTCCTATTTCACTATATAACACCTTCGATGTAAAAATGTGCAATCCATTGACTAGCCCCAAAGGGCATTTCTTGGACACATAAGTCTGCAATCATCATAGGACAAGCAACCACAATACTTTTGTGGCATTGTTTTCATTTTTTGTGTTTTTAGACATATCATTTGCCTTATGAAAAATGCCATATTTGAAGAGTCATCAATTTATCAATGATATCCACTAGGAAATAGATCATTAAATAGTAGACGAAACTAGATGAAAGACACCCACAAATGATTATCACCCTCAACCTTAGAGCATCAATTAAAATCACTCAAAAATACCATATGCAACCATAACAAATGATTCTCACAATCTTTCCATTATAAAAGACTCTAACAAAATTATTTACAGTGATCTATTGAACGAGGAACTTTACATCCAACAAGCTTAGTTATTTCTGACCCGTGTTTTGCATTTTCTCAAAGATCTCCAAGGCATTTTTTGCAAATATGTCATGTTTTGATAAAAGCACCCTTATTCTACAAACAGAGAGGATATTTGCAAAGGGATATGGAATATGGATTTATACCTACCAATCGCATTTCTTGGGGCATTCAAAGACCCATTTCATGTGTACACTTTTAGAAACAACTAAACAAGTGCCTTACAAATTGTTATGTTTTTAAAATAAAAACATACATGTTATACAATCTTTCCACGAGAAGTAGTTTTAATTTCTACATCTTCTATGTAGGTTTATTAATACATTATTTGAGGAAATGGTGGGTAATCGCAATTGTGGTAAAACAAAACTTGGCTCTGATGAGAGAAAGGCTCATGACAATGTAGTACTTAGGTAGCATTACAAGGAGAACAAATACAAAATCAACAGAGTCATTAAAGCTCATACTGCACTCCAAAAATCCTAGTAAGATACTATAGAACCTAAATAGAGCAAGTAGGCAAGCAACCCTTTTGAAAACCCGACTTCATAAGGTACTAGTAATGCCCATATGAGTTTTCGTGCTAAAATAGAAGCATTACGGGATATGTCCATCTGTGTTATTTGCCATGAATCCTACCCAAGCATGAAAGTTAAGGTTCGCGATCCATGCTCTAGTTGTAATAATAAGCATGATGGCAACCAATTTTCAACATGGAACAATATAGATCCAGTGGGCCCAACCTAAAGTACGTTGCAAGAACCATGCGCACAATTTATCCAAACAAGCCAACTTCAAATATCCCCACTTCTGCATACATCCCTTCCCAATACCGAACCATGCTTGTTATCTATTCAACAAGAAGCCTCTTTAGAAATCATTAGGATCCATGTCACTGCTAACCCCGTTGCGCCTCCACTCAAAATGATTATTTATGGCACAACTAGCACTAGTAAATCATATCTAATCAAGAAAACCACATACATCCTACAATCATTATCCCCGCATGCCCCACCCGCTTACTACTCCTAGCCCTAATAGGTGTCACAACTTTCCATATTAAAGGCACCACTATCCATGTAGGCCTTTCAATTACAATCCATGAGGTACAACCAATCATGGCCAAACACTGCTCCACTTCCAAGAGAAGATGAAATATGTGAATTACATATTAATTGGTGAAATGAGTTTCATTAGCCCACGTCTACTAAATGATATCAACATGCGACTATGATAAGCTTTCCCAAAAGCTGCAAGCAAAGACTTTGGTGGTTGTTCAATCATCCTCGCCAGTGACCTCCCACAACTACCTCATATTAATGATGTGACAATGTATTCAGTAAAGCATAGTTGGCCATGCCTTATGGAACAAATTCACCATAGTAATAATACTAGACACTAATTTCTGCAAGCTAGAAGTACGCTTACCTAGGCCCAATTTAGAGCCCTACTTTCAAATCTCCACAACACACATGCAACAAAAGCTAACTTGTGCCTTCTTATGAGTACGGCCCCACCAACCATTACAAAAGAGGAGCAACAAACATTTAAAATGCACACCCACGTACACTACTAACAAACCGGCATCACCATAATAAATGCATACTTAAATCCCTAAACTTGCCTATTTCTCTTAGCATGCCGAAAACACCATGCTACCACCCAAGCATTACCCATTTCCCCCACCCAATTAGAGCTCAGACTCCTCTCCTGTGAAGGAACAAAATTCATATTAACAATATATATAGAAGTCAAGCTAGTAAATGACGCAATTGGTAAAGTTGTATGCATAGTGTAAAAAGGCACCAAAAACACCCCAGCATCCCACTGTATGTAGTTGTTAAATTCACTTAATACCTAGGACCCCCTGGGATATGAATAACCCAACCCATGTACCCATCCCTCCCATCACAAGAAACAATTGCCAAAAAATCCAACTGAAGATGGCATGGGAACTGACCATACATAAAGCACAAGGAATGACGCTCGAGAAAGCCACAATTGACATTGGTGGCACCGACCGACTTGAGCTCACATTTACTATTATTTCCCGAGTACAACCCCTTTCCAACTTGATTATTTCTCCACTTTTCTCATTTGCACGGTAGACACGCAAAGCATTCAACAAATATGTGCCTAACTAGAAAAAATCTAAGTACCAGCTCCACCTAAAAAACACGGCCACAACCCTCTTATAAAACTCCACCCTCACTACACTTCCCACCGCACCTCCCCTAGTACTTTGTATGCTACACCTACCACTACTTGTAGCTCCCAATTTTCTGATATCATTACTATGTGCAGGTCCATCGACTACCCTCTAAAAAATAGCCCTGTAAATAATAATGCCAAACCAAGTGTAGCCCAACACCTGAAGAGCACTCCATTTTCCAACCAAACATGCCCACCTACCACTTCCAATGGTGATTGCACACTCAGGTACAATCCCATATACATAAATATTTCAAAAAAGAAAAAAACATTTTATAAAAGCCAATTTGTCTCTATTGACATTGTTTACTATAGTAATACTATTATTGTTCTTAGGTATTGTTTCTCCCCTCTAAAGAAAGTATACATGCTCAAAGGCCACAACGATGTTTTCTACAAATTAGACACCAAGCTCAAACAAGACACTGGTACCCTTCACCAACTTGTGTGTGAATCCATCAAATCCCGTGTTCCAAAACACAAACATTGTATCCAAAGAAGGCCTCTACACATTCCAACTTACCCTTGGCAAACTACAAGATACGACTCAAATGTTAACGTAGACCACCATCATCGTCAAAGATACCTACCAAATTGTACGCAACAAGGCCTACGAGCAATAGTGCCGCTGAAAGGTGGATGTAAATAGTAACTCATAACTGTAGAAATAAAATATACAAATAGTAGGCATATCTTTTTGTAATATTAATACATATACCCAGCTTTATGTGATAGTAAATGTACTCATGAATTTGTATGTTTTCCGCATGTTAATAATAGTTATATGTGAATGCATAAAAAGGGTCGTTAGTAATGATCATGTATTGAGTTTATTTTGCACCAAAACTTCATATTCTCAGTAGCACCCATTTAAACAAAAAGACACATAATCAACACATTCCAATGCTTTCCAAAAATGCTCCTAAAAACATAATTGCAATACACATAAAATAGGTTTTCTCGATAAAAATGTAAACCATTCATTCCTCGCTTTAACATGTATGATATTGTTTCCGACTTTACCAAGAAACTCATGAGTATTAGAGTGACTTTGGATGGACTATTTCATATCTACTTTATGTGCAAAACATATTTCTACATGAGTATACATGTGTAAATCGACAACCATTATTTACCAAATACCTATCTCTGTCAACACATGTTTATTACTCCTAACTATATTTGGAATGCGCATTCAACTTCTACTTGCATTTTGAACTACATACTATTGTTGGGTGTTAGAAAGAAAAACAATCGGTACATTATTATATTTTGTAAATATATAAGATATTCTTCTACTTTATCTTTCTGGATCCTCACATTTTCCTAATAATTAAATCTTAGGAATATGGTAATGTTTTCATTTTCAGAAAAGGTTTTTCATGGACGCATTATGAGTTTAGTTGTATTGAAGAGGAGGGTATGCTTCTGAATTTTTCTTACGCTTAGCCTACATGTTAGGTTAGAACAATAATTTTGATTATGTTTATACACACAAATTTGTTCATTGTCTACTATATGTTTTTCCCTACTCTTTTCCACAACCGTACTCTTGATAAAACAAGAAGAATCGTTTTTATCCTCTACCCATGGCTTAGATGCTTCAAGTAAAAATGATCTCTCCAATCTTCTTCTTATACTTAGTGCACTTTCTTTCCCCTATCCTTATCCACACAAATGTGTGTTAACAATAAATATGATACTCATCACAATTTTGTACCACAAATTGTCTTCAGCTATTGTGATGTCCATATCCAGTGTAAATTACATTAATACGAAATTGACTTGGATATTTTACAAACCAACACACAACAAAAACCTACAACATACCAAAGTAACATAAACAACTACCACAATTACAAACTGATCCATGAATATGGTGCCAAACAAACCAAAAACCACTACTTTTACTCTTCATCAAATGACATCACCTACATCAGCTTTTAGCCTTGCCAAAATTAAACCAACAACAATAAAATCATTTATATTCCTTTCAGTGACATCACTTAGCATCAAACATAAGGGCAGCGAATAGTATACTAAATTTGAGTCTTATGGAGGGGATTTTGTTCCAAATCATATTTAACTACATAGTCTATGAAGTTTCCTCCAACCTATTAGATGAGAAAAAAAAATCTTCATCAGTAACGTTCTACCTTCCCACGTAGATTCTCGCCTTCAAATTGGTTCCTAACAATCAAGACTACGCATAGTAGAGCCTTTTGGAGACAATTCCTACCAAGAAAGATCCAACTATAAGTGCAATTTACTTCAAGTGAACTTTAGCTCCACAACATGGTTTTACCTAAAACAATTTCAGCCTACCTGCAATGTGAGCAGAAGCACCAACGTACTACTCTAGCAAACTGTAAAACTTCCCAACAATCCTTTAAACGACACTAAGATTCTCTAACTCACTCCGATTACTAAATTTAAAGTTACTTAAATCCCATAACCAGAAGATTTTGAATGCTCTGTTATCATAACAACCGCCAATGTGCCTACTAATATATTGAAATATCCCGTATGGGATACTACTTAAAAATGCACAAAATATTGAAAATTTATAGCCAAATAAAATACTAATTTTTACAATAAGGACAACGAACTAAAGAAAATTAAAATCTCCCTAAAATATCCACTCGAATTACATGAAAATTTAAAGAAAGCTTGATATTATTATAAATGACGTTAGAAAACTGTATTTGGGATTTTACAGAAATTAAAAATGTTGCCAGGTAATTACAGCGTGCCCTAGACAACTTGAACTCTTCTAGAATCCGTAACTCTCCAAATACATGAGCATAAATTATGAGACTTTGGAGATAACATTGACAAATACAGAAAATGATAACTCAACCTTCAGATCTGAAAGTGGCTAACTAGAAAACCCTCCAAATAAAGGTCAGCAAGTTGCCTCGCTTGGAAAGGGGTTGGAAACTGATGGAGGTGCCTTCAAAGTGATGTTAAGCCCTGCCCAAATGGTTGTCGTAAATCTGATCTGGGACCCCTATGATGATCTTCCCCAAATGCCCCCAAAAATCTTCAAACCCTTCCTCTGAATCCGCTGATAATATCTCTATAACACAGCCCTGAAAACGGCTCCAAAATAACAGACTAGGGTAGATCTCACACTACCGAAGAATGCCCTGCTAGCTAGGGATGAGTCTCTCACCACCGAAGCTAGGGTCCCTGTGGGATTTCACTCCACAAGCTATAGATGTGCAAACAACATTTGCACGTGAAGGAGGATAAAATGTATGTGATAAAAGTTCGTTTTTTTCTCGGCTCCTTATATACTTCTCCACGACAAAAGAGCCCCAATAACCCTAGACACATTTCTTTCCATGGTGGGGCTAATAAAATAAAAGTAACTAGAGTTACTTTTTCCCTTTTAAGTCGCCATGGTCCAAACATGACCCCCAAATGCAAAACGTGGATATTAGAACTATGTGGCCCCTTCCCAATACCTCCCAACGTCCACAGCCCCTTAGGTATGACCACGGTTTGGACTCGACCTGGCCCTTAGGTCTTGGGCGTTGGAAAAGGAGACATTACATATATTACCCAATCCTCCAATAATCATTCACTTCATAGGGAACAAACTCATTGTACCCAATCTACTACACCAACCCACAAAAAAAAAAATGGTATGCCAAAAATACATAAAGAGCACCAACCCACCCTTAAAAACGGCATATCCTTGCTCCCAACTCAGGTGGAGCAACTGCTAGTTCTATCGCATGTAAACGGTTTTCTCCATGTAAATGCCTAGCCGACTAACATTTCCCAGCATTAAAGAAAGAATAAACTTGTAAACTGATTAAAAAAAAGCGTTTAAAGACTGTTTCAAGCAGCCCAGATGCGTTTTACAAGAAACTTGCCTCTCAAAATCTTAGCTGTCATACATAAACCATCTACCGCGGTTGAAGAATGTTTCAGAGTCAATAAAATTACAACTCAACCAATTGAAAGTCAAAACATATATATAATAATGTAGATAAACATACGCGACTTATTCTTTATCCGCGTGTTTTCCTCTCATGTACCCCCTGGTATAAATAGGTCATTATACCATGAATTTAATCAACCTCATCCTGAGCAATACCAGTTGCTTTCATCTAAACAACTTGAGCCAATTTATTTCTAAGCCGAAAAGAGAAATCTAGTTTTTCTATATACATCTTTGCAGAGAGATTAATAATTGACGGCCAAAGGCAGTGTTCTGGTTCATAGCTCAACAATGAAGAGTTCAATACATTTATCCGTTCTAGGATTCCTGTGGTTAATGTACTCATTATTGACAGCTAATGGGCAAGAGAGTGGGCTGAAGGTGGGTTATTACCGCCATACATGTCCTCAAGCCGAATCCATAGTGAAGAAAACAGTCTCCAAAGCTTTAGAAGCAGATCCTACATTAGCGGCTCCTCTTATCAGGATGCATTTCCACGACTGTTTTGTGAGAGTAAGTCTACATTAATCCATTTCCGCCATGAGTCGAACTATGATCTGATAGAAGAATATAATCATATGATTATCTGTGCAGGGTTGCGATGGATCAATTCTTATAGACTCCACGCCTGGAAATAGAGCAGAGAAAGAGTCGCCTGCAAATTTCCCTAGCCTTCGAGGGTTTGAGGTCATAGATGAAGCTAAGCGGATATAGAATCAACGTGCCCTCAGGTCGTGTCATGTGCAGACATAATTGCATTTGCTTCAAGAGATAGTGCGTATAAGGTTGGTCATTCACTTGATCTCATTGCAACCACAAGCATTCCTGTATTCATAAATCCTAATTAAATTACACATATAATTAAGATAGAACTAACTAAGCTTTTATCCCGTAATATTGTTTTTGCAGGCTGGTAAAATTAATTGGCAGGTCCCAGCCGGTCGCAGAGACGGAAGGATTTCTAAGGAAGAGGAGATCATAGGGAATTTACCACCTCCATTTTTCAACGTTCAGCAATTAACCGATTTGTTTGCGCAAAAAGGCCTCTCACAGGAAGACATGGTAACTCTATCAGGTAAGTTATACTAGAATTATTAAGGCTATGTTGCAGCAGGGGAAATTAATATCGATATTGACATTGAGAAATGAACAGGTGCACATTCAATTGGTGTGTCGCATTGTTCGTCATTCCGTGATAGGCTTTACAACTTCAACAATACCGGTCTTCAGGATCCCACTCGACGCTCAACTGGCTCGGCGACTGAGGCTTACATGCCCACCTGCTGATACTCCTGACCCAACCGTGGCTTTGGAGCCCATCACCCCGACCAAGCTGGACAACAGATATTATTCACAGCTTCACAGAAACCGCGGATTATTGACATCGGATCAAACCTTACTCGCAAATCCCTCCACTCGCACTATGGTGAATACTATTATTAAGAGCCCATCAATATGGCGCAACAAGTTTGGAGAAGCCATGGTCAGGATGGGGAGCATACAGGTGTCCACTGGATCCCAGGGTGAAATCAGAAGGAACTGCCGCATTGTGTTGTGACCAACATATTCATCTTTTGTTGCTTTACAAGGATTCGTTCTTTCATCCATTTGCTCGCTCTTAACACTCGGTACAATTCTTTTATTCTTTCGTTCTCTCCCAAGTCAAATAAGACTGCCACGAGGGAACCCAGTGATTAATGCCATTCAATTTTGCTACTAGTAAATATACATTCTTTAATTATCTGCGGCTCTTTCCTTTGTTCATTATATGGATTGGATATATCGTTGAAAGAGTCGCCTATCTCCCTATTTAGATGCTCGTTTTATAGTTTACCTTTTCTAGGTTACTATATTAAAATAATATAGTAAATTTTTACTCTTGCTAAATTCTTCTCTCATAGGTAATAAAACTAAACTCCTTTAAACAAATCCAACATTACCTAGTTCACACAACATGCATAGGTATATTAATACTTGAATTATGTTTAAAGTTAATCAAAATTAATATTCTTATCCCAATATACATGTATATGAATGGAAAATTTTATGACTACCCAAGATGATCTATTAGAAGAATAATTAATAGTAATAGTTATGTGTGTTGTATCGTGCTTTCTTTTCTACGTCCTCTCTAATTTTCTATTAGAATTTCATTCCAAAACACTAAGACCATTAATGCTAATGGATGCATAGGTGAAGGGTGAATTCTTCAAAAGAAAACACATTAAAAACATTGTTACACTAGCAAATACCTATAACAACCATGCAAATATGTTGACGGAGAAATTTTGACTAGGATGTCACGCCTATCCAATCTACACCCGCACCATCCACTTTTTGATTGTTACTGCACCAACAAACACTAAATCCAATTGGGGAAACACATTCAAATGCTAATTAACTAACACATGATAGTAGATCTATGTAAGAAATTGAGTTTCATTCATTATCTCCAATTATTTTTTTCTCTATTAGATCAAATAAAACTATAACCTATCAATTTATATTTCTTACATATAACATATGTTTAATAATGATTTAAATAAAAAATTAACATATGCAATAGCCATTGACTAAATGTATGATATATTAATTGCATCATATGTTTTGTGACTAAATGTATGCTATATTAATCGCATCCGAGTATTATCTATCATATGTTTTGTGATCATTTAAACGGGTAAATAATATCCATCTAATAAAAAAGATTATAATATTGTTCATAAACTATAATGATAATTTTTATAACATATAATCAAAAGTCTATTAATAATTATACTAAAAATAAATGAAATAGTATGTTAACTTATGCATTTCACAAAAATAAGTATGAAAATGGAAAATTATGAAAGAAATCCTATCTAGCAACAATAAAAAATATTTCCCTAGCTTAGAGAAATAAAAGTAACCTTGTGAACATGAAAACTATCAAACAAGACCAACCACCATGAACCATTAACATCACCTAAAAACATTAGTAGTTAATTTTAAAAACATTAAGTTCAAATATTTTAGATTTATGCCCCTCAAGATAGGAAAAACTAATATAATAACATTAAAGCCATAAAATATCTTGTTGGATAAGAATTCATCTAGATTGAGGAATATGGAGGACAATGCACTAATTGTTAGGACTAACATGTTATCATAAAGAAAAATCTTCCATTCTCAAATGATAGAGACTTGTAATAGTGTTAAGCAATCATTATTATAGGATCTAATTAGAGATTTCAATCCACTTATATTTCCCATGCCAATTCTTTTGATCGGTGAGGGTAAATCCCTTTCTTTTCAAAATAATGTCTCGCCAAGCACACTAGTTTGGTATTTTGTCAGAGACCCACATGTACAAGTTATTTTGACTCATGATTAATTCCTTTGAAAAAAATGGCATTTCTATGTTGGTAGAGTATAATATTTGATTTAATGAAACTACTTTAGATCTTTTCTAGGTGTGTTTTGTGAACATTGCTTCAAGTTTAGTTGTTTTATATCATATTGGGTTCCATGTTAACAATTTCAAGAACTTCATAAGCTATAAATGTGTCCTCGACTCCCCTTTTCATGTTGATCCTTATACATTTAATAAGATAATAATAACAATAAAATTATTATTATTATTATTATTGTCATTTTATATACTTCATTTTCATTTTATGAACATTGCTTCAATTTTATTTATTTATTATTATTATTATTACTGTTATTGTGACGTGGATTCAATGGTTGTTAATTCTAATTCCTTTCCAATGGTGGTATTATGGTTTTCCTCGTTGTGGTTGAAGGAGGACTTAATGCTGACCTCCTGAATGCCTTATCCATTCCCAAGATGTTGGTTTGAAGGATGGACGAAAGTTGTTCCCAAAAAAATCTTTTAATTTCAAATCTATTTGTGCTTTTACTGGATTCACTCTAAGAATAAATCTAAGCACACCTCTTAATGTTAACGGTTCTCTTTGTTGTTCTTGGCCACTAGGAGAGGGATCCTATTGTGTGCTTTAGCACTTTATCTTTTCTTTAGTTGTAAATAGGGTTTTTTTGGTCCCCTTAAAACTAAATTCTATTTTACCTTATCTAAAAAAATAAAGATGGGGGAATTTAGTATATATATCTATATAAATGTATGAAAAAATAAAAATAACTACAATGAACTAGAAACAAACTTGATAAATGAGAATGATTTATATAAAATAAATAAAAATTAAGGCTATATTAATAGTTTCATGGAAAGAAAAATGTCATATATTAATAATCAATTAAGGATATATTAAAAATGTTATAGAGAAAAAAATAAACATGTCGTTATATGCCATGGCTCCCGAGAACCCTAATCTTTCCTCCTCGCTTCAAACCATAAATCCTCCCTACGTTGGATCCCATAGTGCGGCAGCCTTGGAAAATATGTGAATTAGGGATGTGGGGAATTTTTGGCATAGGACACCTAGATTCAGCAGTTAGGAAGGGACAATCACAGCTTCTTTGCCAAAAATGGAAGATCATGCTTCCTCTAAAGACCTTGATTTAGAGACCTTAGAGAGACCGATGGTTCTGCTAAGGTTTCAAATAGTAAGGCTAGGGTGGTTGGATTTATTTCATCCCCTGGTAGCTCTTCCTCATCCGCTAGTGACAAAAAGTCAATATCCCCTTTTCTCGAGCAAGTATCTCTCGAAACAGTTGTGGGATTTAACTCATCTCGCTAATGGGGGCCAACAAAATGGCTCTTCTTCATTCAAATACATTCTACAGGAAGGTGTTCCATGGAAAATTTTGACACTACCCCTACATCACCTTCAAGAAGAATTTCTTGCACTTAGCGTTATTACGAGGAGCATGCATTGATCTATAGATTCAACCGCTAATGGCCCACCTTCTAGATCTACATGAATGGATCTCTAAATAATGGATCCCACTAATTTTGGGAAGGTTAGAACTTTATCCCTATACTAAAGGAATATTTATTGTGGATTTTCCTTCGAAAACAGATAAAGATATGATAGCATGAAAACTATTGGTTTATAAATCATGTTACCTTGTTAGAAAACCATGGTTCCCCTCTTTTAACCCTCTCATAGAATCATTCTCTCACAAACCTATTTGGATTAGACTGCCTCATTTATCTCTACAATTTTTGAGCTAGGAATTTCTTATTTCTATTGGCACTATATTAGGGAACACTCTCTTTTATTGAATCTCAAACCACTAATTTTACCCATACAACATATGTCAAGATCCTTGTTGAACTAGATACTTCTACAAACCTTCCTGCAAACATTGAGCTAAAAGTAAAAATAGAACATGGTCTCAGCCATTAGACTATAAAGGTTTACCTTTCAAGAATAGAAGGTACTTCTCTTTAGGGTATATTGATGTTGAATGTGGGATGGAAAAGTGTAAAAATGAGAAAATAATTGCTTAAAAATTACCTCTCTCTAAACATTTGGTTTTTGATGCCAAGGAAGATTTGGATTCAAATGAATATTTGAATGATGAGGAGAATCAATTCTGGAAACAATCCTTACAGAAATTATGATTGAAGGAAACATGAAGAATACAAAATATGAATCACTTGCATGTATAGTGGATAAGGAAAACATACCTCCTCTTTTTCCTTAAGAGAAAAGCACATATCTATTGATTGAAACTTTTGAGGTTATTCTTCTCATTGAAAGCAGTGTTTCTAACGAGATGGAAAATGGTACACAACAAGAAAAAACCATCTTTCAAGAATATTGTTTCACTAGCTTTTTGTAGGTTCTAGAAGCTATTTTTTTGCATCTACATAGCTCCAATGGTTTTTTTATAGTTGTGTTGGCATTAATGATAGTAGGTTTCCCGTATTTGTTTTTTATATTCTATCTTTCTAGGGTGTGGTCCATGTTATCTCTCGAAAGTGCACCCCGTGAGAGATGGCTGCTAGCTTTCTAAGCTTGGACAAAGGATCTCTCTCTTTCGTAGATACAAAGGAAACACCTCAAGTCTATGGGTATACCTATTTTGAGGTGAGTCCTACTTTCTGGGAGTTTGAGAGTAAAAGATGACTTTAAAAATGATTTAAACTAAGGTGATACACCAAATTTGTGTGAAGGATTTGACTGAGTATATGCACAACCTGATCTCTGAAGGATTTTTGATGCACAAACCAATAGTTTTTCTCAGAAATATCTAAGGAAAAACACTTGATTCTACTAAGGGAGGATCACAATAGTACTAATAAGTTAACATGCACATTAAAAAAAAAACTAAGCAGAAAGGACTAAAATTTGCAGTAGGGTAAGGTGGTTGATCAAGGAATTTGCATTCACAAGATTAATGTAACATACACAAGACTCGCAAAATAACTTGGGAAGGCAGAAAATACTTCAAACTCGGAGGGAAAACTGCAAAATTTGGTTCAGTAATTCTATATCCAAAAGTCCTCCAGGAAGAATCCCTATGCTTTGTAAAGACACACAATATATAGCAAAATAAATTTCACCCCTTTCCTAAAAATATCCTAAGGCTTGTACTCGCCCATTACGCATCCTAATTTTATCCTTTATTTAATAATAAATAAATGGATAAAATAATAAAAAAATAGAGCATGTAGTTAAAAATAGGCATTAATGGCCTTAAAGAAAATACAGCAAACTGAAGTTGACTATTCTATTTTTAAGTAAAGAATGGGTGAATAATTTGTTAATAATAAAATTGCTTGCTAGCAAGTCTCCCTCCATGAGCATGTAAATTTGTATTCTTCTCTATACTGTCTTCTTGTGAAGCATTCAAAAATACAACTCTCTATTTGTGAGCAAATAATTACAATACTTGCAATATTTGTAAAAATAATTCATCCACTGTGGGGACCACTAGGAGCACATGTGTAATCATAATCAACTCTTATTTTCTGGAAAATAAGTTAATAAGTCTTCAAAAGATTTCTTGTGATCTGATGTTGATGTCTTCTTTATTCTTGTGATCACATAAAAATGCACTCCAATTCATGTACAATCTATCACCATCCGTGGGGGCCACTTGTGGTTGTGAACTCTTGTCTTCATTGGGTTGGCCACCTTTGTGGACTTAGCATATTAACATGGTTCTTGATATGAGATGAGGGGACCACCTTTGATAACATACATGGCTCTTATAATATTCGACCACTTTTGACTATTGTTTCTTTGTCGCTTTTGTATTTGAAAGGACCCAATGATTATACCTAAAAGACTCACTTTTCGGTGATCATGCCGCATGTATGGTCGGATTTTCATTTTATTCAAGTTGGACTATGATTTTAGACTTATAAAAGTCATGGAAATGATTATTTGTTTGGTGACGTGGGTTGGCCCCTTCCCCATGGTGACTCACCCCTCCATGCATTTTGTCGGTGGCAATTTGACCTATGTTGAGTTTTCTTTGATATTGATGATGGAAATTGGGCCATTGATCTCTGTACCTATGAATTCGATGTCGTCAATCTCTTACCCGTGATTAGGGTTCATGCTTTGCATTTAAAATGGTCGGTGGGGACTAACTATGGTTGGTTGCTTTGAATTCGGTGAATGATCACTCACCATTGATCTCGCATACTTGGTTGTGTCCTAATCATGGATGATTGATCATTGGTTATGGTTTGTTGACTCCACTCTTGAGTTGGATGTAGTTAAGTTTATTTGAGCCATTTGTGACCATTACATTTGATCTTTTAGCTCTTGGGCGAAGCCCTGGAAAATTTTTGTGGCCACCATGGTTGATCACTTCGAGCTCACTCTGTTTATCTTTGGTCATTGCATGGTTGTGAGGGTTTTGATCCTGACCACTGCAGTTATTTTTTCACAATGGCCACCCTTTTCCTTCATGAAGCTCGGCCTTTTTTTAGCTCTGTTGCATTTTCTTTCTTGTTCTTACTGTTTGAGCTCTCCAAGAGAGGTGATTTTGGATGCTACCGCCATTATTGAAATGTCTTTGGAGCTTAGATTTTGTCATTCTTTGGTCACCTCTCCTGTTACGGTTCGTAGCACCATTCATGTAAGGTAAGGACTCGGTATCTCTGTTTGTCTTTGGCCACCAAAGCTTTGCATTTGATTCTCGGTGCTTTTCTAAGTTCCTTGATGATTTCAAGTTGAAACCCGTGTTGTGTTGCTCTTTTCTCATTGAAACTTGATGATTTCTTAGGGTTGTTTGTATGGTCTCTAGAGAATATATTTCCTAGTTGTTTCTTTGTATTTCCACTTCGAATACCCGTATCAATTTTTTGAGTTGAACACAAAAAACTCAATAATATTTCAAAGCAACTAAGGCTTTCGTAGCCATTAGCTTGGATTCTTGTGTGATTTCATGGCTCGGTCTTGGTTGAATTTGTTATGAACCTGAATGCATTATCTCGAATGGCCTCGATTTGATTTCTATCTCTTTTATAACAACCCGAAATGGGTATTAATCATTCGATTGAAAAGTATCATACTTTCAAGGAATTTTAACATGGGTAGTTGTATTTTCTAATTTGTGCATATTCTTCCTTTCATTCCAGATCTAAATGTTTTCTTGATTTGGGTATTCTTATCTCACTATAGAGGGTTGTATATTTTCCTCATGTTCCTATATCGTCCATTAAGTAATTTTCTTCTACATCTTTCGGCCTTCTGATTCTTTGAGAATATGTAGCTCCTTTACGAGTTTTCTGAGTGGGAGGATTGTGGATGTTTTCCATCATTTTATAGACTTCAAGCTTGGAACTATATTATCCTTTGACCCATGTGAGTCTCTGTGAACGTGAACACTTTGTTTTTGAGGTTCTTTTCTCTACCTTGAGTTCCTGTAACCCTACTTTTAAGGTAAATCTCTGATTCCATCAATTTCATGATAGCTTAGAGTTAAATATTTTGTGTTTGACTTTACTTCAGAAAGATCTTTGGGTAGATGTAGACTTTAGTTTCATCCCTCCTCTGATAGTTTTGTTTCATTATGAACGCCATTGTTGAAATCTGAAACTCAACCACTGTGTGTATTAGTTTGCTTCTCTGTAAAATAGGTTTTGTATATTATTTCAGTGTCTGTTCTGAAATTCTTGGCTTGATTTTTGTATTCTAGAAAATCAATTCTATTGTAATTCATTGTTCAGGATCAACTTGATCCTTTGAGAATTATGTAGCACTCCTTTGAGCATACTACTTTAATCCTTTTCCAATCTGAGATCACTTGAAAACTGAAATTCCTTCTGAGATGAGTGTTCGAATGAAATTGGTTTCTCGTTATTATTGGAATCTTTCATCTCAAAATAATAGTTGTAATCCATTAATCATTTTGAGAGTAGAAATGAAAATTTGTATGTTTATAGTGATGTACTCTTTTTCTTTTGTGAATGAAATCCATTGCATTTAGAAATTCAGAACAATCTCATTTCATTATGAGATTTAGAGCATCTCTGAAATTGATCTCTTTCATACTTTTGAAGTTGTAGTTCCATTTCTTTTCTGTGATTCTTTTCCTTGCATAAATAGTTGTACTTCTTTGATATGGCAGCATATCTGTAATTCATACTTCCTTTATTTGAAAACTAGAATTCATAGAAAGGATGTACTTTGTAGAATTACTTCAAATTTCATGTTATTTAGCTGTTAAGTTATAGTGAATCCTTTTCTGCATTATATACTATATTTTCTTTCATTACAACTCTGATATGTATGCTGAAAAATCTGAAATGTTGATTTTATAAGGTGAAGCCCTATCAAAATTTTCCCAGAATCTTTTCTTTAATGTATTTTCAGAAATAGTAGTTATATATTTTTATCCAGGATTCAAAAAGTAACACTTTTCATGCTGAATTGATATAGTAATTGAGAACTGAAAACATGATAGTTGTTTCTCTTGATCATGTAATGCTTTTCTTTTCTGTATCACTTATTTGATTTGCATAGTTCTTTTAAAGCATGTAGTAATTAAAAAACTATGATGAAAAGTAATTCAAGTTGTAAATGTCCATTTTACATGGTGAAGCCCTTTCAAAATTTTCCCATAATCTTCTCTCTCATCCTGTTTTAGTTGTAATCCTTTTTGCTTTTAGCTTCAACTTCTTGAAATATGATTCTCCCTCTTCTTTGCAAACTGAAAAATGTACTTCTATCTTCCATTCTCTCTTCTAAGTCTGTAACCTCTTTCATTTGCATAATGTTCATTGAAATTTGAGTTGCACTTGTCCTACTTCTTAAGCATTTACTTATGACTTATTTATTTCTTTCTTTGGCTGCAACCTGTACCTGCACACTTAGGAAAATAGTTAGGAAATATTTATGCTTTTTGGCCTCTCTCATGTCCATGTTTTCTTCTTTCTTTTACTTTATTCTTTATGAGTGAATAAAACATTCATACAATATGTCCTTCAAGTAGAATACATTTCCTGCTTAGGGAAAGATTCATATGTACAAAGTAGGATAGTGTAGGAATATGGATTAACCCTAAGGTCTTTATTGATGATTTCCTTATTTTTTGCTTTTCAGGTAACATGCCTTGAGGATGAAAGGAGCTGGTAAGGAGATTCTCTACACAACAAAGAATATACAAGGTAATGATGGGTTCACCCTCATACTCCTTTTCTTTCTCTTTCACACATGTGTATCTTTCTTTTCGTAGAGTTGTACTTTACTTTTCACATACATCCCATGGCTTGTGTGGGAAACATTTGACTCTCTTTGAATAAAGCATCAAATTCAGTAAATGAGTTGTATATCTTTTTCTACATTTTTACTTTCTATATGGATTGTATAATGAACTAAACAACTCAGTAACATAATTGAATGTCTTAATCATGAAGGAAAGAACGTTGAATAGAACTTGTAACATTCAGTAATGAACTTTGATTTTCTGTGATCTGCACTTATGTTTTCTATTCTATAACTTTACACTTCACCTACTCTATAATTGGATGTCCTCATCAAGACAACATAATTGTCCTTCGGGGCTTGTGTTCTTTTGGTGAGGATGGTCATGAAATTACAGACTATGTGATCTGTTATGTTTTGTAATAGCACACATAGTTACAGATTTCATGTAATCTTTTAAAAACAAATCAATAGTAATGACATAATCATATGTGATCTCCCCTAGCTTATGTATACTTCACCAATGCTATCCATCGTAAAAAAATTGAGTTACTGTAAGGATATTACTTGTATAAATCGAACATACACAACATAATAACATAAGAGAACACCAAAATATAGTTAAATGATGACAATATGCTCATATAATAGTCTTTCCACTTCGAGGGGCAACCTCCAATACCACTTCAAGGGGTAATCTCAAAACCATACAATAGCACTTCAATACTCAATATGATGATTAACTACAACCTTCTAACCCCTATATATGCCATTATAACCTATGGCGAATACTGAGGCCGACCTCCTAAGCATAATAAATCATAAATGAATGATATAATAAGATAAGGGGATCTGTGCCACATGTCGGCATCTCCATCAATACATATACATCATAACATCCTTTCCCTAGGTGCATAGCATTCCTTTCCTCCTTGACATGTTTTGTCCCCTTAAACATAAGAACAAACCATGTAATGAGTGTGTTGAAAATTTTTACACACTTTGTGCCATGATTGATCATCCATCCATATGTGATCCTGGTAGATGATACATATCTGAACTAATATCCATATTCCGTTGTGCTACTCTAATTCCATTCATGACCATAGTTTATCATCCTTGGATTTCATGCATAACCAACATAAGGATTCAATGGATAACCATAATAAGGATTCCATGTATAACCATAATAAGGATAAGCAAAACAAGGATTCCATGCTTCATAATTGTTGCTCCATTGATCCCCTATATAAATAAAGTTATTATTCCTACAATTACCTATATATCTATATTGGTTGGAAATATGATGTGCCCTGGGATATCTCCATGATTTTTTTCTCTCATGTTGACGTGGATTTCCATATGCTGCAACAGTAGTATCCTCAACCTTATTAACCTATTTTTGAACTTTCTTTTCTTCTTCAACCTTTGCATTTGATATTTTTTTTTCTCTTGAGTAGATGAATCATCATTTCCTTCTTTTTCTTCACATTCCTCTTTTGAATCATACATATTCCCTTCTTCTCCATATTCTATATCATCCTCATGGTTTATATTGACTTTTCTTTGATTTTCATTAAGCTTGATATCCTCTAAAGTGACCTTCTTATTTTTGTACCAAATCTTCATAAACTTATTTTTCATATTAATATTAATTATCCCCAATGTCTCTAACCAAGGATACCCAAGAACAATATCCAAACCATCCATATATAAGGCAAAAAAATCTGAATGTAAAGTATATTTGTCCATAGTAAGTTTTAAATTTTCAAAAACTTGAATTTTCTTACCATTCACTTGAGCTTCTTTGATATTAATTTCTTGAATATGTAGATGTTGAGCCATATCCTTATTGATGAAGTTATACTTGTTGTTAGGGTTTATGGAAACAATTATCTTATTCCTTTGAATGCATCCATGAAATTGAAATATTGTATCTTCCTTCTTGGGAACTATAATATCTTCTTCTACATCAATATCTTGTTTTTCTTCCTCTTCTTCATAGTCTTCTTCAACTTCTTCTACATTTGATTCTTCAATATATGTTGCACCATCATCTTCCTTGAATATTCTTCACCTTCCTCTTCATCTTCTTTCTCTCTTGATTCTTCAATATATTCTTCCCCATCATCTTCCTTTGACTCTTCTTCATCTTTGTGGTCCCACCTATCCATAAAAGTTGTTCCATTTCCTCCCAAGACCAATCCTTCCTATCATTTTTTAACTCGAAAACCAAATCCATGCAGGGACCACCAAGGTAATGTGAAAACCTATTTCTTTTCATGAAATATGAGAAATATATATTCTTAAATTTTATCCACCATTCTTTAGCATCCATCTCGCCATTTCCATAAAAATTTGTTATCCCCGTGATCATGATTATGGTTTAGGAATTCTGAAAATATTTCAAAGAGATGGATAAAAACACAAAGAACAAACCCTAACATAAATTTCAAGAGCTTTTTGAAAATATAACTTTTGCTAAAAATACCACAATTTGGTTCTTGAAAAGAGAATTTATAAAAAAACCTAAAACACTAATAACATTCGTAAGACAAATCCAATGGAGATGAAATTTTTATATATTTTGACTTAGAGTGTTTCCAAATTATGATGCAAAAATTGGGAAAAAATTTGATACCCTCTTCAAGATATATTTGAAACAAAAAATTAGGGTTTTTACCCTAATTTTGGCCAAAATCGCTGCTCTGATACCACTTGTAAGGATATTACTTGTATAAATCAAAACATATACAAGTAGAATAACATGAGAGAACACCAAAATATAGATAAATGATGACAATATGCTCATATAATAGCCTTGCCACTTCGAGGGGGAAACCTCCAATACCACTTCGAGGGGGTAACCTCCAAACCATACAATAACACTCCAATACTCAATATGATGATTAACTACAACCTTCTAACCCCTATATATACCATTCTAACCTATGGCCAATACTGAGGCCGACCTCCTAAGCATAATAAATCATAAATGAATGATATAATAAGATAAGGGGATGTGTGCCACATGTCGGTATCTCCATCAATACATATACATCATAACATCCTTTCCCTAGGTGCATAAGCTTGCCCATTTTACACAAGTGCAAAAATTGTCAACATTTCATGCAATCCTATGGGGAAAGCTTCCTACTAGCTTATATACCAATGCCTTGCTCTTGTGTATTGGGCATGGAGTCCGAAGCATATAACCAAAAATATGCCTTTCTGAAAGGTCCAACCCTTCCAAAACAAACTAAAGTTGGGAAAGGATCTGGTAAACCAAATCACGTGCATGAATGCACTTATTGAATTGAAAAATGATGCAATGTGCAGAAACTACACTTATTAAAGGGAAATCCTACTCTAAATATCACCGTAAAGATTTTCAATAACAATTGTTTGAGAAACATACCATTCACAGGGAATGAGAAGTTCATTTCCATTCAATTTGAAAGCTCAAAACCGTTGTGTTCCTCGCAAGCTGAAATCATGTAAGGACCACTCGAGAGTGTATTAAACTTTGAGTGTCTTCCGGCCTTGGATGATTAGCATCCCACTTTAACAAAATATGTCCTTCATTGAAGACTCAATTTAGCTTTCTTGTCAAAATTCTTCTTTATTTGTTTCTGATTCTTTTCCATATTTAAATGAGCTTGATCTCTCAGCTCTTGTAATTCCATTAATTCTGCATAACGAACCTGCAATGGTTCATTCTCAAGCAGCTCCATTTGATGCAACAAATCTAATGTGGGTAACTCAACTAAAATAGGCATTCTTGCTTCTTTTCCATACACAAGTTTGTATGGTGAATTACCAACTGATCTTCTAGGAGTCACCCTGTTAACCAAAAGTGTGGAATTCAACATCAAATGCCAAGCTCTTTGATTATCTTTGAGTGTTCTTCTAATGATTCTTAACAGATTCTTGTTAGTAGTTTCAGCTAAGCCATTACCTTGTGGGTAATAATTAGATGAAGAAATTAGATATATTCCATGGTTAACAACCCAATCATTATCTTTGCACCAAGGAATGCTAAAGCATTATATGATATGATAGTTGCTTTGGAACACCAAATCAAAACTATTCCTTCATAAAAGGATAGTATCGAAGCTTCATTAGCATCTTTCAAGGCTATTGCTTCAGTCCATCATGTAAAATAATCTATAGTAGTTAAGATCCACATGTGTCCTTGCGATGAAGGCGGGTTTATCATGCCAATAAAATCAAGACCCCATTGCATAAAAGGCTAATCACCAGTGTAATAGGCTGCAAAGGAAACGAAGCAAGACATTCTTTTCCAACAAGGAAAGCACATTTCTTACACTTTCTAATCCATTCAAAACAATCTTCTAATATGCTAGGCCAATAGTAACTCCTTTCATAATTTTTAAAGCTTTAGTTCATGCTTTGAGAAGTGACCTCCTTTAGGTCCTTCATGGAATTCTTCCGTATAGGTGCCATGCTATAAGTAGCTCACCAAATTAGTCATCCACCTTGATTTTGGATCTCTTGAGCAATTTCAAGTTTCTGATTTTCTGGTTGGACCATCATATTTGATTGTTGATACACAATTTTAGCATGTTGTTCTAAATCATTGGGTTCTGCAACTTGTTGTTTTTCCATATCAGTAGTTAGATGCTCACATAAACCTTTAGCTCAAACTATTTTAGCAACTTGGATATCAACATGATACTCCATAACCTTCGTTATCCAACCTGGTCTTTTCTCATTCAATTCTTTATTTAAAAGGAAATATTTCACACTTAGATGAGAAACAAGAACATGAATTTTATTTTTGAAAGCATGTACTTCAAATTATTTAGTCCTTTCACTACTGAAAGTAATTTTTTTCTAGAATATGTACCTTGTTTCGTAATCATGCAAATTCATCCAAAGAAAGCAATTGGCTGCTCAATATTTTCATCATTAACTTGAGTCAAAATAGCAAAAATTATTTCAGCTCCACAAGTGCATACATTGTAAAATCTTTATCGAAATTTGGATTTGCAAGAGTAGGATCCTGAGAGATAGCTAATTTTATTGCTTTAAAACCTTCCTTTCCTTCATCGGTCCAAGAGAATTTGTTCTCTTTCTTTAACATAAATTGTGAGTGGTTTAACCAATTCTACAAAATCTTGAACAAATCTTCTAACAAAGTTGAATGCTTAACTAGAAAGATAATACCCGATTCAATCAACATGGATAACTCTTTCCTCGTAAGATGTTCTATTTTTTTATTTACATGCCTCTGTTTCTATGTTAAAAGCTTAGCATTTAGATGTAACTCGATAGTATCTTTGTGTTAAACTGGGATCAAACCCTTAAAGGTCTTGGTATTTACAAGCAAATACATCCTTAAAATCTTTGTCACGATTAATAAATGACTAAATTTTGGTTAAGGAACATACCTTTCCAAGAAGTAAATTTTTCCTTCATCAATTGAAATCTCTTCATAGTTATCAGCATGCGTTGACAACTTAGTTTTATCTTTTCTTAACTGATCATCAGTACTGAAGATGTCTTCCAAAGTGACAAGACCTCGAGGCAATTTATTTGTCTTTAGTTGGACAATATGATCACCATATAAATGTTGTAACTTATCCTGATTTACTACGAGAAAATTCAGCTTCCTACTGCAAAACCTCAGATTTGATCATCACTTTCAAAAACCTACCAATTTGATTCATTATTAGGTATAGAAGGCCTGACAATTAGCTTAATATGAGGCTGAATTTTGTTGTTTTCCATTTGTTCCAGCACTTCGAAACTAGCACCAACTACTGCAATTCTATCTACGTGCTTTCTTTCAGCTCTGGGAATAGACTGAATATTAATAGCTTCAAAATCTTCCATTAAGTCTGAAACCCTATGTTTGTAAGAATTAATTAGTGGATTCTTACAAACATTGAATCTTTTTACTTGATTGATAACTAACTTAGAATCATTAAAGATTTGTAATATGCTAATACCTCTCTTTCTAGCCCAAAGTAAGCTATGAATTAATGCTTCGTATTCAGCTACATTACAAGTGCATGTAAATTAGAGACTCAAAGCTGAGAAATACCTTTTGTTTGTCGGGGAAGTAAGCATCAAACATAATCCCTATCCTTTCTTGTTCTTATCTCCATCAAAATGAAGCTTCCAAATCCCTTCTACTGAATTTTCTATTTTAGACAGCAAGGGAAGTGGTGTATTTTCTTCATGCATACAATACACACCAAAAAGATGTTCTTCAAATTCCTTAAAAGGATCATGAGCATGTTCACAACTATATTTTCCTCCATGAACATGTTAGAAACACCATCTAATGCTGAAATCTGAGCTACATCATCAAAATCAGATTGCTCTAAAGTTGAGTAATTAGCTACTGCATTTGGAGAATGAGGTTCAATATGGAATTTGGCCAATGGTTCTGAATTGATAGTAACCTTAGTTCCATAATGTGTAGTAAAAAATAAGGACCAATCTGAAGAGAGATAACCTCCTATTTTCACTATGAAATCTCTAGATAAGCACAAGGCAAAGTATGGAGGTAGATCCACAACAATAACATCTTGTAGAATAGAAAAATTTGGGCAAGCATGTAATGTTACCTCCAAATTTTTTATTATACCAACTATATTAGTTACAGTTCCATCAAGTCTGTAAGACACTCCTTTCTATAGGCTCATACTGCAAGCCTAATTTTTCTGCAATCACTTTTGGCATAATTGTGCTACTTGTGCCACTGTCCACCATGCAATTATGAACTAAATGTTCTCCAATAATCAGTGATAAATAAAATGGTGGTGGTTTCTTAATGTCATGAGCATTCAAAACTTTCTGAACCATCCACTTAACTTCCTTAATATTGTCTTTTTCAAATGTTCCAAGGACCATGTCTATTTTTTGAACTTCCTTTTCTATTATATTTGAAGAAATCTACAATTTAGCTAGTTCATAAGAAAGTAAATCTTGTTGTCTAGGAATACTTAGAGTGCCCCACATTGAGATGTTAACATTATGCTTTTTCATTACATCAACAATGTTAAAAGAAGCAACTATTTTAGAGTAGGCCTTAGCAAAATATGATTCTTCTTCAGCTACCTTGGATATCTGAGGTATAAATAGTCTTCTTGGATCATGTTGTAGTTTTCTTTGATGACTTTTATCCAATGGGGCACTTGATGATTTTTGAGGAACAACAGGGTTTCCAGTTGACTTTGGAGCTACAGATGTTGTCTTGTCATTGATAGTAGGTAGGATGAGCCTATTTTGTTGCTTTTGATTTTCAGCAGCCCTCCCTTGAGCCCTAGTAGTGACTGTAATGAAATCCTCCTCATTAAAACTGACTAGATTTTGTTCAAGTGCTTTTGAACATGAGTTTCTTGCTGCCCTCTCCATTTTAGGCATAAATGATGTTTTCGATTGAGGTTGTGCAACAAGATTCAGATTCATAAAATCATTTGGGCATGTGTTAGCTAATTGAGGTTGATTGCAAGGTGACACCACTCCTCTGTAGCCATATTAACTGGAACTAAAGAGTTAGAAGAACTAGGAGCCTTTGGGTCAAATTGTCTTTGTTCTTAAGGCTGCCTATAATTCTAATTCTTGATAGGGCTATCTATTTTGTTGATTCTATTTGTAAGGTTGATAAGGAGTCTGGTAGGGTCTCGCTAGCTAATGCAATTTTGTTCTCAATCGAAGTCAATTTATTTCTAATAGTTTGCAAAGCTTTGAATACATCATCTAATGGAGCTACAACAATGGGATCTATGATTGTAATATGTTGAGGAATAGGTGCTAAATGTACTTTGAAAAAGGCATTTATGGTCTTGGTGCTAATTTTCCACTTGAATAAGACTATATTCAACTCGGATAGCAATATCATAAGTCTTTAGGAGTGTCTATCCTCCCATTGATCAATCATGGTTGAAATATCACTTTGTTTATTTCTCTAAGATAATAAAGGAAAGCATGATCAGCTTGAGGCTTGACACTAACTGAATTCTCTCCCAATTTCTAGAAAATGGATATTGAAACTAGACATAAATTCATTTGGAGCTCTTTTAATAGTATATAATTGTTTGATGAGAGACAAATGATCTCGAATTATCTTAGAACTGTTTCAAAATTTTTTACCTAAGTAATCCCAAGTTCGTATGCTACAAATTTATAGGTTTCTATACCATTGCAAGGTTTTCCCTTTAAAATATGTAGCTAAAAGTCTTAGAGCTACGTCTTCATGAGTGATATTATGGATCGCACATATCTTTGTAACATCTTTGATATGTTTAGCTGGTGTAACCTGATTTTCACCCATGAATGATGGAAAACTTTTCATGGTAGTGTTGGGAATATCATGATAAACTAGAATTACTAATGGGCTGCCATTAGTAAAGGGCACAAAATTCCTAGGTGGTTGAAGGGCCATTGGAAAAACTGGGATATTGATAGAAAAATTGACACGTGGTGAAGGAATATTAGGAGGAGGGTTACCAAAACTAGGTCTATTATAAGGTAAAGTATTACCAACTCTTCTCCTTCTAGCAGAATTCAAAGGTAAAGAAACAAAATCAGAAGGAATTCCTCTTACCGATGATCTTGTAGTCACTTTAGGCATGGAACATGCTACAATACTGGTCTGAAATCAGCTTTACGGAGTCACCAAAAGATCATAAAATATTTAGAATAAATTAGCTATAGTTTGCTCCCGAAAGTGACTTTTAATTTGTTGTAGATCTGATTCGTTGTCCCATCTTCAGGTGTGCCAAAAATTGTTATCTCTCAAAATTCCACCTGTAGAGAGATGGCTGCATGTTTTCTAAGCTTGCAAAATGATCTCTCTCTTTTATAGATACAATGGAAACACCTCAGGTCTTGTGGGTATACCTATTTCGAGGTGAGTCTCTGGTATCAAGGCCGGTTCCTTATTAGTGTATCCTAAACTACTTTCTGGGAGTTTGAGAGTAAAAGATGACTGTAAAAATGATTAAAACTAAGGTGATACACAAAATTTGTATGAGGGATTTGACTGAGTATATGCACAACTGATCTATGAAGGATTCTTGATGCATGAACCAATAGTTTTTTTGTAGAATATCTTTGGGCAAACACTTGATTATACTTGAGGAGGATCACAATAGTACTAATAAGTTAACATGCACATTTAAAAAAACTAAGCAGAAAGGACTAAAATTTGTAGCAGGGTAAGGTGGTTGATCAAGGAATTTACATTCACAAGATTAATGTAACATACACAAGACTAGAAAATAACTTGGGAAGGTAGAAAATACTTCACACTCAGAGGGCATAACAAGAAAAATTTGCTTCAGTACTCCTATATCAAAAATTTCTCCAAGAAGAATCCTTATGCTTTGCAAAGGCACAAAATATATAGAAAATAAATTTCACCCCCTTCCTAAAAATAGGCTAAGGCTTATACTCACACATACATCCTAATTTTATCCTTTATTTAATAATAAATAAAGGGATAAAATAATACAATCTAGAGCATGCCATTAAAAAAGCCATTAATGGCCTTAAATACAATACAGTCAAACTGAAGTTGACTGTTCTAGTTTTAAGAAAAGAATGGGTGAATAATTTGCTAATAATAAAATTGCTTGCTAGGCAAGTCTCCCTCCATGAGCATGCAAATTCATCTTCTTCTCTATTCTGTCTTCTTGTGAAGCATTCAAAAATACAACTCTCTATTTGTGAGCAAATAATTACAATACTTGCAATATTTACAAAAATAATTCATCCACTATGGGGACCACTAGGAGCACATGTGTAATCATAATCAACTCTTATTTTCTAGAAAAATAAGGTAATAAGTCTTCAAAAGGTTTCTTGCATCTGATGTTGACCTCTACTCTATTCTTGTGATCACATGGAAAATACACTCCAATCATCCTGTTTCACCACTTGTTTGGTTGTGAACTCTTGTTTTCATTGGGTTGGCCACCTTTGTGGAATTAGCATATTAACATGGTTCTCGATATGAGATGAGGGGACCACCTTTGATAACATACATGGCTCTTATAATATTCGGCCACTTTTGACTATTGTTTCTTTGTCGGCTTTTGTATTTGAAAGGACCCAATGATTATACCTAAAAGACTCACCTTTTCGGTGATCATGCCGGCATGTATGGTCGGATTTGCATTTTATTCAAGTTGGACTATGATTTTAGACTTATAAAAGTCATGGCAATGATTATTTGTTTGGTGATGTGGGCTGGCCCCTTCCCCACGGTCACTAACCCCAACATGCATTTTGTTGGTGGCAATTTGACCTATGTTGAGTTTTCTTTGATATTGATGATGAAAACCAGGCAATTGATATTTGTACCTATGAATTTGATGCCACCAATCTCTTACCTGATTAGGGTTCGTGCTTTGTATTTAAAACGCGTCGGTGGGGACTAACTATGGTTGGTTACTTTGAATTTGGTGAACTATCACCACCATTGATCTTCGTACTTAGCTATGTCTTGGTCATTAATGATTGATCATTGGTTAGGGTTTGTTGACTCGACTCTCAAGATGGCTGTAGTTAAGTTGTTTCGAGCCATTTGCGACCACTACATTTGATCTTTTAGCTGTGAGCGAAGCCTTGACAAAAATTTTGTGGCCACCATGGTTGATCACTTCCAGCTCAGCTCTATTTATCTTTGGCCGATGCATGGTTGTGAGGGTTTTGATCTTGACTACTGTAGAGTTCTTTTTGGCCTTTTCCTTCGAGCTCATTGCAATTTCTTTGCTTTCTTTCTTGTTCTTGTTGTTTGAGCTCTCCAAGAGAGGTGATTTTAGATGCTACCGCCATTATTGAAATGTCTTTGGAGCTCGGATTTTGTCATTATTTGGTCACCTCTCCTATTATGGTTCGTAGCACCATTCACATAAGGTAAGGACTCGATATCTCTATTTGTCTTTGGCCACCAAAGCTTTGCATTTGATTCTCGGTGCTTTTCTGAGTTCCTTGATGATTTCGAGTTGAAACCCGTGTTGCGTTGCTCTTTTCTACTAAAACTTGATGATTTCTTAGGGTTGTTTGTATGGTCTCTAGAGAATATATTTCCTATTCATTTCTCTTATTTCTAGTTTGAAAACTCGTATCTATTTTCTCGAGTTAAACACAAAAACTCGAATAATATTTCAAAGCAACTAAGGCTTTCACACCATTAGCATGGATTCCTATGTGATTTCGTGGCTCGGTCTTGGTTGAATTTGTTATGAAATTGAATGCATTCTTTGAACGAACTCAAATTTACTTTCGATCTCTTTTATAACAACCCAAAATGGGTATTAATCATTTGATTGAAAAGTATCAGATTTTCAAGGAATTTTAATTTGGGTAGTTGTATTTTCTTATTTGTGCATATTCTTCCTTTCATTCTAGATCTGAATGTTTTTTCGATTTGGGTATTCTTATCTCATTGTAGAGGGTTGTATATTTGCCTCATTTTCCTGTATCGGCCATTAAGTAATTTTCTTCTGCATCTTTTGGCCTTCTAAGTCTTTGAGAATCTGTAGCTCCTTTACGAGTTTTCTGAGTGGGAGGATTGTGGATGTTTTCCATCATTTTATAGACTTCAAGCTTGGAACTATATTATCATTTGACCCATGTGAGTCTTTACGAATGTGAAAACTTTTTTTTGAGGTTCTTTTCTCTGCCTTGAGTTCATGTAACCCTACTTTTAAGGTAAATCTCTGATTACATAAATTTCATGATAGCTTAAAGATAAATATTGCATGTTTGAATTTACTTCTAAAATATATCCGGGTAGATGTAGACTTTAGTTTCATCCCTCCTACGATATTTTTTTTTCATTATGAATGCCGTTGTTGAAATCTGAAACTCATTCAATGTGTGTATCGCTTTGCTTCTTCTGCAAAATAGTTTAATCCTACTTTAATCCTTTTCCAATATGAGATCACTTGAAAACTGAAATTCCTTCTGAGATGAGTGTTTGAATGAAATTGGTTTCTCATTATTATTGGAATCTTTCATCTCAAAATAATAGTTGTAATCCATTAATCATTTTGAGATCGAAATGAACTTTTGTACTGGCTAATAGCCCCATTTTAACACCAATGATAACCTGTTGAAAAGTTGTATGTTTATAGTGATGTACTCTTTCTTTTGTGAATGAAATCCACTTGCATTTAGAAATTTAGAACAATCTCATTTCATTATGAGATTTAGAGCATCTCTGAAATTGATCTCTTTTGTACTTTTGAAGTTGTAGTTCCATTTCTTTTCTATGATTCTTTTCCTTGCATAAATAGTTGTACTTCTTTGATATGGCAGCATATCTGTAATTCATACTTCCTTTATTTGAAAATTGGAATTCATAGAAAGGATGTACTTTGTAGAATTACTTCAAATTTCATGTTATTCAGCTATTAAGTTATAGTGAATCCTTTTCTGCATTATATATTGTATTTTCTTTCATTATAGCTCTGATATGTTTCTTGAAAAATCTAAAATGTTGATTTTATAAGGCGAAGCCCTGTCAAAATTTACGCTGAATCTTTTCTTTAATGTATTTTCATAAATAGTAGTTATATATTCTAATCCATGATTCAGAAAGTAACACTTTTCATGATGAACTGATATAGCAATTAAGAACTAAAAACATGATAGTTGTTTCTCTTGATCATGTAATGCTTTTCTACTTTTTGTATCACTTATTTGATTTGCATAGTTCTTTGAAAGCATGTGGTAAATGAAACAGGATGATGAAAAGTTGTAAATGTCCATTTTACATGGTCAAGCCTCAAAATTTTCCCGAATCTTCTCTCTCATTATGTTTCAACTCTAATCCTTTTTTTTTTAGCTTCACTTGTTGAAATCTGATTCTGCTTCCTCTTTACAAACTAAAAGTGTACTTCTATCTTCCATTCTCTCTTCGAGCTCTAACCTATTCCATTAGTAGAATGTTTGCTTAACTTTGAGTTGTACTTTTGATTCTCTTAGCATGTACTTATGACTTATTTATTTCTTTTTGTCATAACTCAGACTGCACACTTAGGAAAACATTTAGGAAATATTTAGGCTTTTTTCCTCTCTCATGTCCATGTTTTCTTCTTTCTTTTACTTTCTTCTTTCTGAGTGAATAAAACATGCATACAGTTTGTCCTTCAAGTAGAATACATCTCATGCTTAGGGAAAGATTCATATGCACGAAGTAGGATAGTGTAGGAATATGGATTAACCCTGAGCTCTTTATTGATGATTTCCTTATTTTTGCTTCCGAGGTAACATGCGTTGACGATGAAAGGACTGAAAGGAGATTCTCTACATAATAAAGAATATACAAGGCAATGATGGGTTAACCCTCATACTCCTTTTCTTTCTCTTTCATGCATGTGTATCTTTCTTTTTAGTAGCTGTACTTTACTTTTCAGTTACATCCCACGGCTTGTGTGGGAAACATTTGACTCTCCTTGTGAATAAAGCATTGAATTCTATAAATGAGTTGTATATCTCTTTCTTGCATTTCTGCTTTCTCGTATGGATTGTATAATGAACTAAACAACTCAGTAACATAATTGAATGTCTTAATCATGAAGGAAAGAACATTGAATAGAACTTGTAACATTTAGTAATGAACTCTAATTTTCTATGATCTGCACTTATGTTTGCTATTCCAAAACTTTACACTTCACCTACTCTGTAATTGGATGTCCTCATCAAGACAACATAACTATCCTTCGGGGCTTGTGTTATTTTGCTGAGGATGGTCATGAAATTGTAGACTATGTGATCTGTTACATTTTGTAACAACACACATAGTTATAGATTTCATGTAATATTTTAAAAATAAATCAGCAGTAATGACATAATCTGATGTGATCTCCCCTAGCTTAGGTATACTTCACCAATGCTATCCATCGTAACAAAGTTTCAAGTTTCCCATTTTTGCACAAGTGTAAAAATTGTCAACATTTCTGGAGATCCTATGGGAAAGCTTCTTGCTAACTTATATACCAGTTCCTTGCTCTTGTCTATTGGGCATGGATTCTGAAGCATATAACCAAAAATTTTCCTTTCCAAAAGGTCCAACCCTTCCAAAACATACTAAAGTTGGGAAAGGATCTGAAAACCGATCATCTACATGAATGCACTCATTGAATTAAAAAATGATCCAATGTCTAGAAACTACACTTATTGAAGGGAAATCCTACTCTAACAATCACTGTAATATTTTCAATAACAAGGTTTGAGAAGCATACCATTCACAAGAATGGAAATTTCCTTTCCATTCAAATTTGAAAGATGAAAAGCGTTGTGTCCCTTACAAGCTAAAATCATGTAAGGACCACTCAAGAGTGTATCAAACTTTGAGTGTCTTCCTAGCTTTGCACGATCGTAATCCCACTTTAACACAATATCTCATTCATTGAAGACTCTAAATTTTACTTTCTTGTCAAAAGTCTTCTTTATTTGTTTCGATTCTTTTCCATATTTAAATGAGCTTGATCTCTCGGCTCTTGGAATTCCATTAATTTTGCATAAGGAACCTATAATGGTTCCTTCTCAAGCAACTCCATTTGATGCAAAGAAATCTAATGTGGGTAAATCAACTAAAATAGGCATTCTTGATTCTTTTCCATACACAAGTTTGTATGGTGAATTTCCAATTGATCTTTTAGAGTCACCTGTCACCCAAAATGTGAAATTAAACATCGATGCCAAGCTCTTTGATTATATTTGAGTGTTCTCTTGATGATTCTTAACATATTCTTGTTAGTTCTTTCAGATAAGCCATTACCTTGTGGGTAATAATTAGATGAAGAACTTAGATATATTCCATGGTTAACAACCCAATCATTATCTTTGCACCAAGGAATGCTAAAGCATTATCTGATATGATAGTTGCTGGAACACCAAATCTGCAAACTATTCCTTCATAAAAGGATAGTATTGAAGCTTCATTAGCATCTTTCAAGGCTATTGCTTCAGTCCATCATGTAAAATAATCAGAGCAATTAAGATCCACTTGTGTCCTTGTGATGAAGGTAGGTTTATCATGCTAATAAAATCAAGACCCCACTACATAAAAGGCTGATCAGCTTAAATAGGCTGCAAAGGCAACGAAGAAAGACATTATTTTCCAATAAAGAAAGCACATTTCTTACTCTTTCTAATCCATTCAAAATAGTCTTTGAATATGCTAGGCTATTAGTAACCTTGCTTTCATAAGTTTTAAAGATGTAGTTCGTCTTTGAGAAGTGACCTCCTGCAGTCCTTCATGGAATTCTTCCGATAGGTGCCATGCTATAAGTAGTTCACCAAATCAGTCATCCACCTTGATTCTTGGATCTCTCGAGCAAGTTCAAAGTTGCTGATTTTCTTGTTGGACCATGATATTTGATTTCTAATACACAATCTCAATGTTTTTCTCGAATCTTTGGGTTCACGTAGCGTGTTATTTTTCCATATTAGTAATTAGATGCTCACATAAACCTCTACCTTAAACTATCTTAGAAACCCGGATATCAACATCATATTCCATAACCTTCGTTATCTAGCCTACTCTTTTCTCATTCAATTCTTTGTATAAAAGGAAAGCTTTCACACTTGGATGAGGAACAAGAACATGACTTTTATTGTTTGAAAGCATGTACTTAAAATTCTTTAGTCCTTTGATTACTGAAAGTACTTGTTTTTCCATAAATGTGTACCTTGTTTCATAATCATGCAAACTCTGTCCAAAGAAAGCAATTGTCTACTCAATATTTACATCATTAACTCTGAGTCAAAATAGCTAAAAAAATTTAGCTCCCCGCAAGTGCATACATTGTAAAATCTTTATCAAAATTTGGATCTAAAAAGTAGGAGCCTCGAGAGATGGCTAATTTTATTGCTTCAAAACCTTCCTTTCCTTCGTTGGTCCAAGACAAATTTTTCTCTTTCTTTAACATAACTATGAGTGGTTTAACCAATGCTGCAAAATCTTGAACAAATCTTGTAACAAAGTTGATTTTTCCAAGAAAACTTTGCAATGCCTTATGATGAGGTAATGATAGCTGTGATATAGCTTCGATTATGAAAGGATCAATTGCTAAAATTTTCTTAGAAACAATATGGCCGAGTAATTTACCTTGATGTACTGAAAAGATCAACTTCTTGGGATTCAAAGATATTCTAAATTGCCTGCATAGTTGGAAAGTCTGCCTAAATGCATTAGATATTCTTCAATATTTTGAAAATACATCACATCATCTAAATAGACAATGATGCATTTATTTAATAATCTTTGAAAATCCATGTCCATTTCACGTTGAAACATTGCACCGTCATTTGAAAGACCGAAGGAATTCTTTTGTAAGGATAGGTATTTAACTTGGTGGTAAAAGTTGTTTTGTATCTATCTTCTTCTTGGACTGATAGAATAGGTGAAGTATACCTAGGCTAGGGAGATCACATTAGATTATGTCATTGTTGCTTGATTTATTTAAAATATTACATGAAATTTGCAGCTCTATGTGTGCTGTTACAAAACATAACAGATCACATAGTCTACAATTTCATGACCATCTTCAAAGAAAAGAACACAAGCCCTCAAGGATAGTTGTGTTGTCTTGATGAGGACATCCATTGCAAGAATAGGTGAAGTGCAAAGTTTTGGAACAACAAACATAAATGCAGATCCCAGAAATTCGAGTTCATTACTAAATGTTACAAGTTCTATTCAATGTTCTTTCCTTTATGATTAAGACATTCAATTATTAATGAGTTGTTTAATTCATTATACATCCATACGAAAGAAGAAATGCAAAAAGAGATATATAACTCATTTACAGAATTCAATGTTTTATTCACAAGGAGAATCAAATGTTTCCCACACAAGCCATGGGATGTAACTGAAAAGTAAAGTACAACTAATAAAAAGAAAGATACACATGCATGAAAGAGAAAGCAAAGGAGTATGAGGGTGAACCCATCATTGCCTTGTATATTTTTCTTTTGCAGCATCTCCTTGCCAACTCCTTCATCCTCAAGTCATGGTACATGAAAAGCAAAAATAAGTCAACCATCAGTTACGAGCTCAGGGATCAAACCATATTCCTACACTATCCTACTTCATGCATATGAATCTTTCCCTAAATAGAGATGTATTCTACTTGAAGGACAAACTGCATGCATGCTTTAATCACTCAGAAAGAAGAAAGTAAAAGAAAGAAGAAAACATGGACATAAGAGAGGCCAAAAAGCCTAATTATTTTCTAACTATTTTCCTAAGTGTGTAGGTATAGGTTTGTAGAAAGAAAGATAGAAATAAATAAGTCATAAGTACATGCTAAGAGAAGCAAAAGTACAACTCAAAGTTCAACAAACATTCTGCAAATGGAAGAGGTTAGAGCTCAGAAGAGAGAATGGAAGATAGAAGTACACTTTTTAGTTTGCAAAGAAGAAGGAGAATCAGATTTCAACAAGCTGAAGCTAAAAGAAAAAGGGATTACAGCTGAAATAGGATGAGAGAGAAGATTCTGGAAAATTTTGATAGGGCTTCACCATGTAAAATCAAGCATTTCAGATTTTTCAGCATACATATCAAGTTGTAATGAAAGGAAATACAATATATAATGCAGAAAAGAAATGGACTATATTTTCATTTATCAGATGGAAGTACTTTGAGCATTCTTTATAGCTTAAACAATGAAGAGAATTGAAGTTCTAAGATAATCTTACAAATTCCATCTTTTCTAAGTTACAGTTTTCAAAATAAAGCAGATATGAGAACACAAAATTACTACAATGTCAATGAAATACATTCATTCAAGCAAGGTAGTACTCATCTACAACATAAGCAGAAGCCATTACAGGTGAACAAAAGAATCTATCTCATGATGACATTAAAAGTAGATACATGAATAGTTTGAAAGTAAGCTATAGAAGACACAAAGTGCATGAATGATCATCATATAATAGCTATACAAGCAAAGACCAAATCAAGCTACAGGTCTTCATGAGCTCAACTTTCAGAATAGAGGGGATACTTGAAAGCAAGGAACATGTCCAGTTTGAAAAGGTTTTTGAAAGAGAGATAATTCTAGAAAAATTTTGGCAGGGCTTTGCCCTATAAAACCAACATTTACAACTTTTCCAACATCTATATCAAACTAAAATCAAAGAAATGTAGTGAAAGTAACAGAGTAAAGTATCTGAATCAAGGCTTGCACCTAATAGTGACATCAAAATAGATCAAGAATTGCTTAAATTACTATAGATATCAAAGAGTTATAGAAGAATCAAACATACAGATATAGTTTTGAGCAAGATAAAACCCTATTTTCTTCAAAATAACTATATATTGCAGTCCCAAGATGATGGCAGAACTAGCTTCTGAGTTTGAAGGATTCAGACAGTACATGTAATGAGATAAGTAAAAGAAACTATCAAAGTGAAGCCACCATTCTAGTTCCAAATGATAAAGAAAATAAAATTTCATCATTAGAACAAATCCAGAGCTACGAAAAACAGAGATACGGGATATTAAGAGCAACTCCTGCAGACACAAATTCAATAAAAGAAAATTTTCCAGTTTATGATTAAATTTAAGGTATAGATCCTAACAGGATGAAGCTTCCAAGACCTACAGTCACCATTTTAATGCCAGAGAATTCAAAGGACAGAGAAAACATAGGCCCACAAGGACATACAGATAAAACTCTTAATGAAAAATCTAGATCTAGAGATAGTCAAGCAAAATATGAAATACCCAAACGTAAACTATCTAGCAAACTCTCCAAAGATGGTTCGAGGAAAGCTAACAGTAATAACCGAGTAAATCATGATGACACAAGTTTATCAATATCAAGAAAAATAGAGTATTTATACTACTTAGCCATCCATAAAAGGGGTAAATCCAAAGTTACCTCTAAACCATGGCCAAAAGAAGTTCAAACGGTAAAGGAGCCACATTCTAACTAGAGCTTTTAAGAAGAACGGTCAAAAACCAAAATCATACAAGCATGCATTCACATTTGCACATAGGGCTAAGCTCTAAGAGAACAAGAATGGCGGCCTCAATGAAAAATAAAGAAATCACAGAGAAGACTAAGTGGAGCTACTATCAAAGTCACCATTTTAATAATAAAGAAAACAATACAGAGGTTCAAGTTGTGAATCGAGACAAACACATGCCCAAGTCGAAAATGACAAGTCCATTAATGGGTATTAGTGGATCTAGTATTTCGATCACTTACCTAAAAATTAGAAGGAAAATGACTTCACAGAACTAGCCAAGAATGTATGGCCACCTTCCAATAGGTGTTGAAGGTTTTGCCTCTCAAAGGAATGAAATATCCATGAGTTTCTCAAGCAAATCACAGACCAAGTAAAATGATCAAATTTCATTGATACAAAGTACACAAAGTTTCCATATTTTTTAAAGTAACATGAAATACCAATTCACGGTCATAAAACCAACAAAATTCACAAAAATATTCTACCCGAGGAGTTGAAGATAATGGGCTCTCGATCCAAGAAACATAGAGTGCAGGTTCTAAATATCACATCCATGGCATCAAATACAAGATGGACCATCAAAATAGAACATCCAAAATTTCCTCATGGCGACTAGCACCCAGATCTTGGCAAATGCACATAACCAACTCAAACGGCCACTATTTTGTAACCAAAAGCTCCATGAGAAAGCTCGAAGTGAATGTTCATAGTGGCCTGGAGAAAATCGATCAGATCTCGCAAAGAAAGAAAAGTAATAGAGCTCAAAAATTTCAACCATGGTAGCCACAAAAAAATTTTTCCAGGGCTTCACCCACAAATTAGATGCAAAATGAAAAAATGGATGAGTTCGAGTGTTTTAACTCACCCACTACAACTTTGGCTTAACCTAACCCTAACCGAGGGTCAAGAATCGATGGCTCAATTTCTCCAAGTACAATGGATCAATGGTCTAAAAAATGAGCTCAGAGATCAAAGAATAACCATGGCTAGCCTCCCACCACCACATTAATTTCAGCTTTAAAACCCTAACCACAGGTTACAGATCAACGGTCACTATGGAAAAGGTACAAAGATCGACATCCCAGGATGATCACCAACTTCCACATAGACCCGAGTTACTCTCTTTTAATCAAGGGTTAGTTACAAATGCCACCGAAAATATTTCCCAAGGGTTGAGTCACCGTGAGGAAGGGGACAACCCATGTGTCCTCCAAATAATAATCATGGTCACCATCATATTGCTAATGATCACCGAAAAGGTGGATCTCTAAAGTATATACCATGCAATGTATCAAATAAACCAAATGCCAACCACATTGTGCCCAATGATCACCTAAAAGGTGAATTTCAAACTACATGCTACCAACTATGCAAAAACCGACACATATATACATGTGTATAATTATCAAAAGGTGGTGGATATAGTGGCATGTGCCATATCAAATGGTCGACCCCTTAAGTATTATGCTAAGTCCACACAGTGGCCAAACCATGGTGGAGTGCAGAGGTGGTCCCCACTTCAAGGAGGTTGGGTTGAATTTCAAATTTTATCCATGTGATCACTAGCAAATAGAATGAGTGTCAACATCAGAGACAAAGGTGGTCCCAATCAGATTGTTTTGGATGAATTATTTTGCAAAGTATTGCAAATAAATGTAATTATTTTGCTCACATACAGGGAGTTTATTTTTGCATGCTTCACAAGAAGAAAAATAGAGAAGAAGATGAATTTGCATGCTCAAAGGAGTGAGACTTGCCTAGCAAGCAATTTTATTATTAGCAAATTATTCACCCATTCTTTTCTTAAAAATAGAAAATCAACTTCAGTTTGACTATATTGTAATTAAGGCCATTAGTGCCTATTTTTAAACTACATGCTCTAGTTTGTATTATTTTATCCCTTTATTTATTATTAAATAAAGGATAAAATTAGGATGCATGGGTGAGTACAAGCCTTAGGCTATTTTTAGGAAGGGGGTGAAATTTATTTTTGCTATATATTGTGTGCCTTTATAAAGCACAAGGGGATTTTCTAAGGAGGACTTTTTGATATATGAGTACTGAAGCAAATTTTTCTAGTTTTTCCCTCTGAGTGTGAAGTGTTCTTTGCCTTTCCAAGTTATTTTGCAGTCTTGTGTATGTTATATCAATCTTGTGAATGCAAATTCCCTGATCAACCACCTTACCCTACTACAAATTTTTAGTCTTTTCTACTTAAATTTTAATGTGCATGTTAACTTATTAGTACTATTGTGATCCTCCCTCAGTGCAATCAAGTGTTTTTCCCTTAGATATTCTGTAGAAAAACTATTGGTTCGTGCATCAAGAATCCTTCCCAATCAGTTGTGCATATACTCAGTCAAAGCCCTCATACAAATTTGGTGTATCACCTTAGTTTTAATCATTTTTATAGTCATCTTTTACCCTAAAACTCCTAAAAATAGTTTAGGATACACCAACAAGGAACCGCCTTGATACTGAGACTCACCTCAAAATAGGTATACCCACAGACCTGAGGTGTTTCCATTGTATCTACAAAAGAGAGAGATCATTTGTGCAAGCTTAGAAAACCTATAGCCATCTCTCTACAGGGTGCACTTTTGAGAGATAATAGTTTTTGCATGCCTCTACAACGAATCAGATCTGCATGTAATTTTTAGATCTACAATAGATTTACAATAAATTAAAAGTCACTTTTAGGAGAAGAATGCAGCTAATTTATTCTAAATATTTTATGATCTTTTGGTGACTCCATAAAGCTAAATTTAGACCAGTATTGATAGCATGTTCCATGCCTAAAGTGACTACAAGATCATCGGTAAGAGGGATTCCTTCTGATTTTGTTTCTTTACCTTTGAATTCTACTAGAAGGAGAAGAGTTGGTAATACTTTGCCTTATAATAGACCTAGTTTTGGTAACCCTCCTCCTAATATTCCTTCACCACGTATAAATTTTTCTATCAATATCCTAGTTTTTCCAATGGCCCAACAACCACCCAAGAATTTTGTGCCCTTTACTAATGGCAGCCCATTAGTAATTCCAGTTTATCATGATATTCCCAACACTACCATGAAAAGTTTTCCATCATTTACGGGTGAAAATCAGGTTACACCAGCTAAACATATCAAAGATGTTGCAGCCCTATGTGCAGTCCATAATATCACTCATGAAGACGTAGCTCTAAGACTTTTAGCTGCATCTTTTAAAGGGCAAGCCTTGCAATGGTATAGAAACCTAGAAATTGGAAGCATAGAACTTGGGATATTTTAGGTGAAAAATTGTTGAAAACAGTTCCAAGACAACTCAGATCATTTGTCTCTCATTGAACAATTATCTACTATTAAAAGAGCTCCCAATGAATTTATGTCTAGTTTCAATATCCATTTTTCCAGAACTTGGGAGAGAATTCTAGCAAGTGTCAAGCCTCAAGCTGATCATGCTTTCCTTTATTATCTTAGAGCATTAAACAAGTGATATCTCAACTATGATTCATAGTCAATGGGTGAGAGACACTCCCAAAAACTTATGATATTGCTATCTGAGCTGAAAATAGCCTTATTCAAGCTAGAAAGTTAGCACCAAGGCCATCAATGCCATTTTTGGTAGATTTAGCACCTATTCCTCACACCTATTACAATCATAGAACCCATTATTGTAGCTCCATCAGATGATGTATTTAAAGCTTTGTAGACTATGGGAAATAAGCTGACCTCAATTGAGAATAAAATTACATTACCTAACAGACCCTACCAGGCTCCTTATCAGCCCTATCAATAGAATCAACAAAATAGTAGCCCTACCAACAAAATCAAAATTATAGGCAACCTTACCAACAAAGGCAGTTTGACCCAAAGGCTCCTAGTTCTTCTAATGCTTTAGTTCCAGTTAATATGGCTACAGAGGAGTGGTGTCAACCTTGTAATCAACCTCATTCAGCTACAACTTTCCCAAATGCTTTTTGAATCTGAATCTTGTTGCACAACCTCAATCTAAAACATTTGTTTATGCCTCAAATGGAGGGTGGGCAGCAAGAAACTCATGTTCAAAAAGCACCTAAACAAAATTTAGTCAGCTTTAATGAGGAGGATTTCATTGCAGTCACTACTAGGGCTCAAGGGAGGGCTACTAAAAATCAAAAGCAACAAAATAGGCCTATCTTGCCTACCATCACTAACAAGACAACAACTCCAAAGTCAACTAACAACCCTACTATTTCTCAAAAATAAAGTGTTCCAGTTGATAAAGGCCATCAAAAAATAGCTACAGCCTAATCCAAGAAGATTGTTTATTCCTCATATATCTAAGGCAACTTGAAGCAGAATCAGTTTTCGCTAAGGCCTATTCTAAGACAATTGATTATGTCTCTAAGACAATTTCTTCTTTTAACATTGTTGATGTAATGAAAAAGCATAATGTTAACATCTCAATGTGGGACGCTCTAAGTATTCCTAGACAACAAGATTTACTTTCTCATGAACTAGCTAAGTTGTAGATTTCTTCAAATACAAGAGAGAGGAAGTTTAGAAGACAGACATGGTCCTTGGAACATGTTTGAGCAAGACCGTATTAAGGAAGTTAAGTGGATGGTACAGAAAGTTTTGAATGCTCATGACATTAAGAAACCACCACCATTTTATTTATCACTGATTATTGGAGAACATTTAGTTCATAATTGCATGGTGGATAGTGGTGCAAGTAGCACAGTTATGCCAAAAGTGATTGCAGAAAAATTAGGCTTGTAGTATGAGCCTACAGAAAGGAGTGTCTTACAACTTGATGGAACTACAACTAACACGGTTGGTATAATAAAAATTTTTTGAGGTAACATTACATGCTTGCCCAAATGTTTCTATTCTGCAAGATGTTACTATTGTGGACTTGCCTCCATACTTTTCTTTATGCTTATCTAGAGATTTCACAAAAAAATAGGAGGTTATCTCTCTTCAGATTGGTCCTTCTTATTTTTCACCACATGCTATGGTACTAAGGTTACTATCAATTCAGAGCCATTGGCTAGATTTCACATTGAGCCTCACTCTTCAAATGCGGTGGCTAATTATTCACCCTGGATCAGTCTGATTTTGATGAGGTAGCTCATGTTTCAGCATTGGATGGTGTTTCTAACCTATTTATGGATGAAAAGATAGTTGAAGAGCATGCTCATGATCCTTTTAAGGAGGTTGAAGAACATCTTTTTGGTGTGTATTGTATGCATGAAGAAAATACACCACTTCCCTTGCTGTCCAAAACAGATGATTCAACAAAAGGAATTTGGAAGCTTCATTTTGATGGAGCTAAGAACAAGAAAGGACAGGGAGCAGGTTTGATGCTCACTTCCCCGACAAATGAAAGGTATTTCTCAGCTTTGAGTCTCCAATTTACATGCACTTGTAATGTGGCTGAATACGAAGCATTAATTCATGGCTTACTTTGGGCCAAAAAGAGAGGTATCAACACATTACAAATCTTTGGTGATTCTGAGTTGGTTATCAATCAAGTAAAAACTTCAATGTTTGTAAGAATCCACTAATGAAGTCTTACGACATATAGAGTTTTAGACTTAATGGAAGATTTTGAAGCTATTAATATTCAATCTATTCCTAGAGCTGAAACAAGCATGCAGATAGACTTGCACAATAGTTGGTGCTAGTTTCAAGTGCTGGAACAGATTGAAAACAACAAAATTCAGCCCCATATTAAGCTAATTGTCAGGCCCTCAATACCTGATAATGATTTAAATTGGTAGGTTTTTGAAAATGATGATCAAATCTATAGGTTTTTACAAGCAAACTGAGTTCTCTCTATAGTTAATCAGGATAAGTTACAACATTTATATGGTGATCATATTGTTCAGTTAAAGACAAATAAATTACCTCAAGGTCTGGTTACATTGGAAGACATCTTCAGTACTGATGATCAGTTAAGAAAAGACAAAACTAAGATGTCAACACATGCTGATAACTATGAAGAGATTTCAATTGATGAAGGGAAAAAGTTATTTCTTGGAAAGGTATGTTCCTCAACTGAAAAAAAGTCATTTATTAATCTTTGCAAAGAGTTTAAGGATGTCTTTTGCTTGGAAATACCAAGACCTGAAAGGATTTGATCCCAGTCTAGCACAACATACAATCAAGTTACATCCAAATGCTAAGCCTGTAAGACAAAAACAAAGGCCTGTAAATCCAAAAATAGAACCTCTGATGAGGAAAGAGTTATCCAAGTTGATCGAATCAGGTATTATTTTTCCAGTTAAGCATTCAAGTTGGGTAGCTAATCTTGTTCCTGTTAGGAAGAAGAATGGTGAAATCAGACTATGTGTAGATTTCAGAGATCTTAATAAAGCTTCATTAAAAGATCATTACCCACTTCCAAATATGGATCAGATTTTGAGAATGGTCTCAGGTTTAGATAGACTATCTCTTCTAGATGGTTATAGTGGCTATAATCGATTTTAGTCCGAGAAGAAGATAGATACAAAAAATTTTACCACCAAGTGGGGTACCTATGCTTACAAAAGAATGCCTTTCGGTCTTTCAAATGCTGGTGCAACGTTTCAACATGCAATGGACATGGATTTTCGGAGCTTGTTAAATAAATGCATTCTTGTCTATTTAGATGATGTGACTATATTTTCAAAAGACCCAAAGAACATCTGATGCATTTAAGGTAGACCTTTCAGTTATGCAGGTAGTTTGGAATATCTCTGAATCCTCTAAAGTCTATCTTTTCAGTACATCAAGGTAAATTACTTGGTCATATTGTTTCAAGTAGGGTTTAGCAATTGATCCTTTCAAAATCAAAGCTATATCACATACTATCACTACCTCATCATAAGAAGGCATTGCAAAGTTTTCTTGGAAAAATCAACTTTGTTAGAAGATTTGTTCCAGATTTTGCAGCATTGGTTAAACCATTAACAACTATGTTAAAGAAAGAGAAAACTTTCTCTTGGACCAACGAAGGAAGGGAAGGTTTTGAAGCAATAAAATCAGCTATCTCTCAGATCTCTACTCTTGCAAACCCAAATTTTGATAAAGATTTTACAATGTATGCACTTGCAGGAGCTAAAACAATCTCAACTATCTTGACCCAAGTTAATGATGAAAATATTGAGTAGCCAATTGCTTTCTTTGGATAGAGTTTGCATGATTACGAAACAAGGTACACATTTCTTGAAAAACAAGTACTTTTAGTAGTCAGAGGACTAAAGAATTTTAAGTACATGCTTTCAAACAATAAAATTCATGTTCTTGTTTCTCATCCAAGTGTGAAAGCTTTCCTTTTAAATAAAGAATTGAATGAGAAAAGAGCAAGCTAGATAACGAAGGTTATGGAATATGATGTTGATATCCGGTTGCTAAGATGGTTCGAGGTAAAGGTTTATGTGAACATCTAATCACTGATATGGAAAAAACAAGGCTACAAAACCCAAAGATTCAAAACAACATGCTGAAGTTACGTGTCAACAATCAAATATCATGGTCCAACCAGGAAATCAACAACCTGAACTTGCCCAAGAGATCCAAGAATCAAGGTGGATGACTGATTTGGTTAACTACTTATAGCATGGCACCTATCCGGAAGGTATGGATAAGAATAAACGAAGATATTTTAGATTACAAGCTATTCCTTATCTTTTCATCGATGGTGTATTGTTCAAAAGGGATATAAATGGGATCTTGTTGAGATGTGTTGATTATGATAAAATTTAGAAAATATTATCAGAATTCCATGAAGGACCTATAAGAGGTCACTTTTCAACACGTACTACAACTTTAAAAATTATGAAAGCAAGGTTACTATTGGCCTAGCATATTCAAAGACTATTTTGAATGGATTAGAAAGTGTAAGAAATGTGCTTTCTTTGTTGGAAAAGAACATCTTGCTTCATTTCCTTTGCATCCTATTTCATCTAATCAACCTTTTATGTAGTGGGGTCTTGATTTTATTGGAATGATAAACCCACCTTCATCACAAGGACATAAGTGGATCTTAACCACTACATATTATTTTACATGATGGACTAAAGCAATAGCCTTGAAAGATGCTAACGAAGCTTCGATACTATCCTTTTATGAAGGCATAGTTTACAGATTTGGTGTTCCAACAATCGATCATATCAGATAATGCTTTAGCATTCCTCGGTGCAAAGGTAACATATTGGGTTATCAAACATGGAATATATCTAGAGTTCTTCATCTAATTATTACCCACAAGGTAATGGCTTAGCTGAAAGTACTAACAAGAATCTATTAAGAATCATCAAAAGAACACTCAAGGATAATCAAAGAGCTTGGCATCTAATGTTGAATTCCACACTTTGGGCTGAATAGAGTGACTCCTAAAAGATCAATTGGCAATTCACCATACAAGCTTGTGTATGGAAAAGAAGCAAGAATGCCTATTTTAGTTGAGTTACCAACATTAGATTTATTGCATCAAATGGAGCTACTTGAGAATGAACCATTGCAGGTTTGTTATGCAGAGTTAATGGAATTGCAAGAGCTAGAGATCAAGCTCATTTAAATATGGAAAAGAATCAAAAACAAATCAAGAAGACTTTTGACAAGAAATCCAAATTTAGAGTCTTCAATGAAGGAGATATTGTGTTAAAATGGGATGTTGATCGTGTAAAGCCAGGAAGACACTCAAAGTTTGATACACTCTGGAGTGGCCCTTACATGATTTCAGATTGCAAGGAACACAATGCTTTTTAGCTTTCAAAGCTGAGTGGAGAGGAACTTCCCATTCCTGTGAATGGTATGTTTCTCAAACACTATTATTGAAAATCTTATAGTGATTGTTAGAATAGGATTTCCTTTTCAATAAGTGCAGTTTTTACACATCACATTATTTTTCAATTCAATAAGTGCATTCATGCACATGATCTAGTTTACCAGATCCTTTCCCATTTTAGTTTGTTTTGGAAGGGTTGGACCTTTCAGAAAGGTAGATTTTGGTTATATGCTTCAAACTCCATGCCCAATGGACAAGAGCAAGGCACTAGTATATAAGCTAGTAGAAGTAGCTTTCCCCACGTAGGATCACCAGAAATGTTGACAATTTTTACACTTGTGCAAAAATGGGCAACTCAAAACTTTGTTATGATGGATAGAATAGGTGAAGTATACCTAAGCTAGGGGAGATCACATCAGATTATGTCATTGTTGCTGATTTATTTAAAAGATTACATGAAATCTGCAGCTATGTGTGCTGTTACAAAATGTAACAGATCACATAGTCTACAATTTCATGACCATCCTCAACAAAAGAACACAAGCCCCAAGGACAGTTGTGTTGTCTTGATGAGGACATCCAATTGTAGAATAGGTGAAGTGTAAAGTTTTGGAACAACAAACATAAGTGCAGATCCCAAAAATCAGAGTTCATTACTAAATGTTACAAGTTCTATTCAATGTTCTTTCCTTTATGATTAAGACATTCAATTATGTTACTTGAGTTGTTTAATTCATTATACAATCCATACAGAAAGTAGAAATGTAGAAAGAGATATACAACTCATTTACATAAATTCAATGTTTTATTCACAAGGAGAATCAAATGTTTCCCACACAAGCCATGGGATGTAACTAAAAGTAAAGTACAACTACTAAAAAGAAATATACACATGCATGAAAGAGAAAGAAAAGGAGTATGAGGGTGAACCCATCATTGCCTTGTATATTCTTCTTTGTGCAGAGCATCTCCTTGCTAGCTCCTTCATCCTCAAGTCATGGTACCTAAAAAGCAAAAATAAGTCAACCATCAGTTACGAGCTCAGGGATCAAACCATATTCCTACACTATCCTACTTCATGCATATGAATCTTTCCCTAAATAGGAGATGTATTCTACTTGAAGGACAAACTACATGCATGCTTTAATCACTCATAAAAGAAGAAAGTAAAAGAAAGAAGAAAACATGGACATAAGAGAGGCCAAAAAGCCTAATTATTTTCTAACTATTTTCCTAAGTGTGCAGGTATAGGTTGTAGCCAAAGATAGAAATAAATAAGTCATAAGTACATGCTAAGAGAAGAAAAAGTACAACTCAAAGTTCAGCAAACATTCTGCAAATGGAAGAGGTTAGAGCTCAAAAGAGAATGGAAGATAGAAGTACACTTTTCAGTTTGCAAAGAAGAAGCAGAATCAGATTTCAACAAGCTGAAGCTAAAAGAAAAAGGGATTACAACTGAAATAGGATGAGAGAGAAGATTCTGGAAAAAAATTTTGATAGGCTTCACCATGTAAAATCAGCATTTCAGATTTTTCAGCATACATATCAAGTTATAATGAAAGGAAATACATTATATAATGCAGAAAAGAAATGGATTGTATTTTCATTTATCAGATGGAAGTACTTTGAGCATTCTTTATAGCTTAAACAACTAAGAGAATTGAAGTTCTAAGATAATCTTACAAATTCCAGCTTTTCTAAGTTACAGTTTTCAAAATAAAGTAGATATGAGAACACAAAATTACTACAATATCAATGAAATACATTCATTCAAGCAAGGTAGTACTCATCTACAACATAAGCAGAAGCCATTACAGGTGAACAAAAGAATCTATCTCATGATGACATTAAAAGTAGATACAAGAATAGTTTGAAGTAAGCTACAAAAGACACAAAGTGCATGAATGATCATCATATAGTAGCTATACAAGCAAAGACCAGATCAAGCTACAGGTCTTCATGAGCTCAACTTTCAAAATAGAGGGGATACTTGCAAGCAAGGAACATGTCTAGTTTGAAAAGGTTTTTGAAAGAGAGATAATTTTGGAAAAAAATTGGTAGGGCTTCACCCTATAAAACCAACATTTACAACTTTTCCAACATCTATATCAAATTGAAATCAAAGAAATGTAGTGAAAGTAATAGAGTAAAGTATCTTAATCAAGGCTTGCACCTAATAGTGACATCAAAATAGATCAAGAATTGCTTAAATTACTACAGATATCAAAGAGTTACAAAAGAATCAAACATACAGATATAGTTTCAAGCAAGATAAAACCCTATTTTCTTCAAAATAACTATATATTGCAGTCCCAAGATGATGGCAGAACTAGCTTCTGAGTTTGAAGGATTCAGACAGTATAGGAAATGAGATAAGTAAAAGAAACTATCAAAGTGAAGCCACCATTCCAGTTCCGAATGATAAAGAAAATAAAATTTCATCATTAGAACAAATCCAGAGCTACGAAAAATAGAGATACGGGATATTCAGAGCAGCCTGCAGACCTACAGATTCAAATAAAAGAAAATTTTCCAGTTTATGATTAAATTTAAGGTATAGATCCTAACAGGCTAAAGCTTCCAAGACCTACAGTCACCATTTTAATGTCGAGAAGTCAAAGGATAGAGAAAACACATAGCCCACAAGGACATATAGATAAAACTCTCAATGAAAAATCTAGATCTAGAGATAGTCAAGAAAATATGAAATACCCAGAACGTAAACTATCTAGAAAAATCTCCAAAGATGGTTCAAGGAAAGCTAACGGTAATAACCGAGTAAATCATGATGACACAAGTTTATCAATATCAAGCAAAAAGAGTATTTATACTACTTGAGCCATCCATAAAAGGGGTAAATCCAAAGTTACCTCTAAACCATGGCCAAAAGAAGTTCAAATGGTAAAGGAGCCACATTCTGACTAGAGCTTTTAAGAAGAACGGTTGCAAAACCAAAATCATACAAGCATGCATTCACAGTTGCACAGGCCCGAGCTCCAAGAGAACAAGAATGGTGGCCTCAGTGAAAAACAAAGAAATCACAGAGAAGACTAAGTGGAGCTACTATCAAAGTCACCATTTTAATAATAGAGAAAACAATACAGAGGTTCAAGCTGTGAATCGAGACAAACACATGCCCAAGTCGAAAAATGACAAGTCCATTAATGGGTATTAGTGGATCTAGGTATTCCGATCACTTACCTAAAATTAGAAGGAAAATGACTTCACAAAACCAGTCGAGAATGGCGGCCACCTTCCAATAGGTGTTGAAAGTTTCACCTCTCAAGGAATGAAATCTCCATGAGGTTCTCATGCAAATGCATAGACCAAGTAAAATGATCAAATTTCATTGGTACAAAGTACACTAAGTTTCCATATTTTTAAAAGTAACATGAAATACCAATTCACGGTCATAAAATCAACAGAAAATTCATAGTAAAATATTCTACCTAGGAGTTGAAGATTAATGGGCTCTCAGATCCGAGGAAACACAGAGTGCAGGTTCTAAATATCACATCCATGGCATCAAATACAAGATGGACCATCAGAATAGAACATCCAAATTTCCTCATGGTGACTAGCACCCAGATCTTGGCAAATGCACATAACCAACTCAAACGGCCACTATTTTGCAACCAAAAGCTCCATGAGAAAGCTTAGAAGTGAACATTCATAACGGCCTGAGAAAATCGATCAGATCTCACAAAGAAAGAAAAGTAATAGAGCTCGAAAATTTCAACCATGGTGGCCACAAAAATTTTGCCAGGGCTTTTCCAGAATCAGATGCAAAATGAAAAAATGGACGAGTTCGAGTGTTTTAACTCACCCACTACAACTTTGCTTAACCTAACCCTAACCGAGGGTCAAGAATCGACGACTCAATTTCTCCAAGTACAATGGATCAATGGTCTAAAAAATGAGCTCAGAGATCAAAGAATAACCACGGCTAGCCTCCCACCGACCACATTAATTACCACTTTTTAAAACCCTAACCACAAAGTTACATCAATGGTCAAGTATGGAAAAGGTATATAGATCGAACGTCCCAGATGATCACCAACTTCCACATAGACCCGAGTTACTCTCTTTTAATCAAGGGTTAGTTACAAATGCCACCACAATATTTCCCAAGGGTTGAGTCACCATGAGGAAGGGACACAACCCACGTGTCCTCCAAATAATAATCATGGTCGACCATCATATTGCTAATGATCACCGAAAAGGTGGATCTCTAAAGTATATACCATGCAATGTATCAAATAAACCAAATGCTGACCACATTGTGCCTAATGATCACCTAAAAGGTGAATTTCAAACTACATGCTACCAACTATGCAAAAACCGACACATATATACATGTGTATAATTATCAAAAGGTGGTGGATATAGTGGCATGTGCCATATCAAATGGTCGACCCCTTAAGTATTATGCTAAGTCCACACAGTGGCCAAACCATGGTGGAGTGCAGAGGTGGTCCCCACTTCAAGGAGGTTGGGTTGAATTTCAAATTTTATCCATGTGATCACTAGAAAACAGAATGAGTGTCAGCATCAGAGACAAAGGTGGTCCCAGTCAGATTGTTTTGGATGAATTATTTTGCAAAGTATTGCAAATAAATGTAATTATTTTGCTCACATACAGGGAGTTTATTTTTTGCATGCTTCACAAGAATACAGAACAAAGAAGAAGATGAATTTGCATGCTCAAAGGAGTGAGACTTGCCTAGCAAGAAATTTTATTATTAGCAAATTATTCACCCATTCTTTTCTTAAAAATAGAATAGTCAACTTCAGTTTGACTGTATTGTATTTAAGGCCATTAATGCCTATTTTTAAACTACATGCTCTAGTTTGTATTATTTTATCCCTTTATTTATTATTAAATAAAGGATAAAATTAGGATGCATGGGTGAGTACAAGCCTTAGGCTATTTTTAGGAAGGGGGTGAAATTTATTTTTGCTATATATTGTGTGCCTTTGCAAAGCACAAGGGATTTTCCTAGAGGACTTTTTGATATATGAGTGCTGAAGCAAATTTTGCCAGTTTTTCCCTCTGAGTGTGAAGTGTTCTCTACCTTTCCAAGTTATTTTGCAGTCTTGTGTATGTTATATCAATCTTGTGAATGCAAATTCCCTGATCAACCACCTTACCCTGCTATAAATTTTTAGTCTTTTCTGCTTAAATTTTAATGTGCATGTTAACTTAATAGTACTATTGTGATCCTCCCTCAGTGCAATCAAGTGTTTTTCCCTTAGATATTCTACAGAAAAACTATTGGTTCATGCATCAAGAATCCTTCCCATATTAGTTGTTCATATACTCACCAAATCCCACTCATACAAATTTGGTGTATCACCTTAGTTTTAATCATTTTTATAGTCATATTTTTACCCTAAAACTCCCGTAAAATAGTTTAGCATACACCAACAAGGAATCGACCTTGATACTGAGAGACTCACCTCAAAATAGGTATACCCACAAACCCGAGGTGTTTCCATTGTATCTACGAAAGAGAGAGATCATTGTCTTTAGTTGGACAATCTAATCACCCTATAAATGCTATAACTTATCCTGATTTACTGCAGAAAATTCAGCTTCTTGCTGCAAAAACCTATAGATTTTATCATCACTTTCAAACACTTTCCAATTTGATTCGTTATCATGTATATAAGGCCTAACAATTAGCTTAATATGAGGCTGAATTTTGTTGTTTTCCATCTGTTCCAGCACTTTGAAACTAGCACCAACTATTATAAGTCTATCTGCGTGCTTGTTTTCAGCTTTGGGAATAGACTAAATATTAATAGCTTCAAAATCTTCCATTAATTCTGAAACCCTATGTCTGTAAGACTTCATTAGTGGATTCTTACAAACATTGAAGTTTTTTACTTGATTGATAACTAACTCAGAATCACCAAAGATTTGTAATGTGCTGATACCTCTCTTTCTAGCCCAAAGTAAGCCATGAATTAATGATTCGTAATCAACTACATTACAAGTGCATGTAAATTAGAGACTCAAATTTGAGAAATACCTTTTGTTTTTCGGGAAAGTGAGCATCAAACTTACTCCTTGTCCTTTCTTGATCTTAGCTCCATCAAAATGAAGCTTCTAAGTCCCTTCGTTGAATTTTATGGTTTTAGACAGTAAGTTTAAGTGGTGTATTTTCTTCATGCATATAATACACACCAAAAAGATGTTCTTCAACTTCTTTAAAAGGAACATGAGCATGTTCTTCAACTATATTTTCATCCATGAACATGTTAGAAACACCATCTAATGTTGAAATCTGAGCTACATCATCAAAATAAGATTACTCTAAAGCTGAGTAATTAGCTACTGCATTTGGAGAATGAGGCTCAATATGGAATCTGGCCAATGGTCTTGAATTGATAGTAACCTTAGTTCCATAACGTGTAGTAAAAAATAAGGACCATCAAGAGAGATAACCTCCTATTTTCATTGTGAAATCTCTAGATAAGCACAAGGAAAAGTATGGAGGTAGATCCACAATAGTAACATCTTGCAGAATAGAAACATTTGGGAAAACATGTAACGTTACCTCCAAATTTTTTATTATACCAACCGTATTAGTTGTAGTTCCATCAAGTTGTAAGACACTCCTTTCTATAGGCTCATACTGCAAGCCTAATTTTTCTGTAATCACTTTTGGCATAACTATGCTACTTGTGCCACTGTCCACCATGTAATTATGAACTAAATGTTCTCCAATAATCAATGATAAATAAAATGGAGGTGGTTTCTTGATGTCACGAGAATTTAGAACTTTTTGAACCATTCACTTAACTTCCTTAATATGGTCTTGTTCAAACATTCCAAGGACCATGTCTATTTTTTGAACTTCCTTTTCTGTTGTATTTGAAGAAATCTATAGCTTAGCTAGTTCATGAGAAAGTAAATCTTGTTGTCTAGGAATACTTAGAGTATCCCACATTGAGATGTTAACATTATGCTTTTTCATTACATCAACAATGTTAAAAGAAGCAACTGTCTTAGAGACAGAATCAACTGTTTTAGAGTAGGCCTTAGCAAAAACTGATTCTGCTTCAGCTACCTTGGATATCTGAGGTATAAACAGTCTTCTTGGATCAGGTTGTAGCTATCTTTGATGAATTTTATCAATTAGGACACTTTCTAATTTTTTAGGAACAATAGGGTTGCTAGTTGACTTTGGAGCTGTAGATGTTGTCTTATTAGTGATGGTAGGTAGGATAGGCCTATTTTGTTTCTTTTGATTTTTAGCAAAACTCCCTTGATCCTTAGTAGTTATTGCAATGAAATCCTCCTCATTAAAAATTACTAGATTATGTTCAGGTTCTTTTTGAACATGAGTTTCTTGCTGCCCACCCTCCATTTGAGGCATAAACGATGTTTTAGATTGAGGTTGTGCAACAAGATTCAGATTCAGAAAAGCATTTGTGTAAGTGGTGGCTAAGTGAGGTTGATTACAAGGCTGACACCACTCCTCTGCAGCCATATTAACTAGGACTAAAGCATTAGAAGAACTAGGATCCTTTGGGTCAAACTCCCTTTGCTGGTAAGGATGCCTATAATTCTGATTCTGTTGATAGGGTTGTCTTTTTTGTTTATTCTCATTGGTAGGGCTAATAAGGAGCCTGGTAGGGTCTGCTAGGTAATGTAATTTTGTTCTCAATCAAAGTCAATTTATTTCCCATAGTCTACAAAGCTTTGAATACATCATCTGATGAAGCTACAATAGTGGGATCTATTATTGTAATAGGCTAAGGAATAGGCACTAAATCTACTGAAAAAGGAATTGATGGTCTTGGACTAAATTTCCAGCTTGAGTAAGACTATTTTAAGCTCGGATAGCAATATCATAAGCTGTTGGGAGTCTCTCTCCACCCATTGATTGAATCATAGTTGAGATATCACTATTTAATGCTCTAAGATAATAAAGGAAAGCATGATCAGATTGAGACTTGACACTTACTAGAATTCTCTCCTAAGTTTTGGCAAATAGATATTGAAAGTGGACATAAATTCATTTGGATCTCTTTTACTAGTAGACAATTGTTCGATGAGAGACAAATGATCTGAATTATCCTAGAACTATTTCAGCAATTTTTCACCTAAGTCATCCCATGTTCTTATGCTACCAAATTCTAGGTTTCTATACCATTACAAGGCTTGCCCTTTAAAAGATGCAACTAAAAGTCTTAAAGCTATTTCTTCATGAGTGATATTATGGATCGCACATAGGGCTACATTATCTTTGATATGTTCAAATGGATGTAACTTAATTTTCACACATGAATGATGGTAAAATTTTCATGGCAGCGTTGCGAATATCATGATAAACTAGAGTTACTAATGGGCTGCCATTAGTAAAGGGCACAAAATTCCCGGTGGTTGAAGGGCCATTGGAAAACTCGGGATATTGATAGAAAAATTGACATGTGGTGAAGGAATATTAGGAGGAGGGTTACCAAAACCAGGTCTATTATAAGGTAAAAAAAAAATCGAAGGAATTCCTCTTACCGATGATCTTGTAGTCACTTTAGGCATGGAACATGCTGTAATACTGGTTTGAAATAAGCTTTACAAATTCACCAAAAGATCATAAAATCTTTAGAATAAATTAGCTGCAATTTGCTCCCAAAAGTTAATTTTAATTTGCTATAAATCATTGTAGATGTGTTGTAGAATTGAAACTCACATGCATATCTAATTCATTGTCCCACTGGGCATTCTAAAAACTATTATCTCTCAAAATTGCACCTTGTAGAGAGATGGATGCAGGTTTTCTAAGCTTGCACAAATGATCTCTCTCTTTTGTAGATACAATGGAAACATCCCAGGTCAGTGGGTATACCTATTTTGAGGTGAGTCTCCGATATCAAGGCCGGTTCCTTATTGGTGTATCCTAAACTACTTTCTATGAGTTTGAGAGTAAAAGATGACTGTTAAAATGATTAAAACTAAGGTGATACACCAAATTTATGTGAGGGCTTTGACTAAGTATATGCACAACTGATCTATGAAGGATTCTTGATGCACAAACCAATAGTTTTTCTATAGAATATCTAAGGGCAAAACACTTGATTGTACTAAGGGAGGATCACAACAATACTAATAAGTTAACATGCACATTAAAAACTAAGTAGAAAGGACTAAAATTTAGAGTAGGGTAATGTGGTTGATGAGGGAATTCGTATTCACAAGATTAATGTAACATACACAAGACTACAAAATGACTTGGGAAGGTAGAAAATACTTCACACATGAGAGGGAAAAACTAACAAAATTTGCTTCAGTTCTCCTATATCCAAAATTCCTCTAGGAAGAATCCCTATGCTTTGCAAAGGCACACAATATATAGCAAAATAAATATCACCCCCTTCCTAAAAATAGCCTAAGGCTTGTACTCACCCATGCATCCTAATTTTATCCTTTATTTAATAATAAATAAAGGGATAAAATAATACAAACTAGAGCATGCAGTTAAAAATAGACATTAATGGCCTTAAATACAATACAGTCAAATTGAAGTTGACTATTCTATTTTTAAGAAAAGAATGGGTGAATAATTTGCTAATAATAAAATTTCCTGTTACACAAGTCTCCCTCCATGAGCATGCAAATTTGTCTTCTTCTCTATTCTGTCTTCTTGTGAAGCATGCAAAAATACAACTCTTTGTTTGTGAGAAAATAATTACAATACTTGCAATATTTGCAAAAATAATTCATCCACTGTGGGGACCACTAGGAGCACATGTGTAATCATAATCAACTCTTATTTTATATAAAAATAAGGTAATAAGTCTTCAAAAGGTTTCTTGCATCTGATGTTGACCTCTAGCTCTATTCTTGTGATCACATGAAAAATGCACTCCAATTCATGTACAATCTATCACCATCCGTGGGGGCCACTTGTGGTTGTGAACTCTTGTCTTCATTAGGTTGTCCACCTTTACGGACTTAGCAAATTAACATGGTTCTTGATATGAGATGAGGGGACCACCTTTGATAACATACATGGATCTTATAATATTCAGCCACTTTTGACTATTGTTTCTTTTTCGGCTTTTGTATTTGAAAGGACCCAATGATTATACCTAAAAGACTCACCTTTTTGGTGATCATGCTGGCATGTATGATTAGATTTGCATTTTATTCAAGTTTGACTATGATTTTAGACTTATTAAAGTCATGTCAATGATTATTTGTTTGGTGATGTGGGTTGGCCCCTTCCCCATGGTGACTCACCCCTCCATGCATTTTTTCGGTGGCAATTTGACCTGTGTTGAGTTTGCTTTGATATTGATGATGGAAACCGGGTTGTTGATCTCTATACCTATGAATTTGATGTTGTCGATCTCTTACCCGTGATTAGGGTTCAGGCTTTGCATTTAAAATGGTCGGTAGGGAATAAATGTGGTTGGTTCCTTTGAATTTGGTGAATGATCACCGGTCGTTGATCTTCGTACCTGGATGTGTCTTGATTGTTGATGATTGATCATTGGTTAGGGTTTGTTGACTCCACTCTTGAGCTGGCTGTAGTTAAGTTGATTTGAGCCATTTGCGACCATTACATTTGATCTTTCTACTCTTGGGTGAAGCCTTGGAATTTTTTTGTGACCACCATGGTTGATCACCTCCACTTCAACTCTTTTTATCTTTGGTTGTTGTGTGGTTTTGAGTGTTTTCATCTTGATTGCTGTGGAGTTCTTTTTCACAATGGTCACCCTTTTTATTTATGAAGCTTAGCCTTTTCTCGAGCTCTATTGCATTTTCTTTCTTCTTCTTCTTACTGTCGAGCTCTTCAAGAGAGGTGATTTTGGATGCCACCACCATTATTGAAATGTCTTTGGATCTTGGATTTTTTCATTCTTTTGGTCACCTCTCCTATTATGGTTCGTAGCACCATTCACATAAGGTAAGGACTTGGTATCTCTATTTTTCTTTGGCCACCAAAGCTTTGCATTTGATTCTCAGTGCTTTTCTGAGTTCCTTGATGATTTCGAGTTGAAACCCATGTTGGGTTTCTCTTTTCTGCTGAAACTTGATGATTTCTTAGGGTTGTTTGTATGGTCTCTAGAGAATATATTTCCTAGTCATTTCTTTGTATTTCCACTTCGAATACCCATATCAATTTTCTGAGTTGAACACAAAAACTCAATAATATTTCAAAGCAACTAAGGCTTTCACAGCCATTAGCTTGGATTCCTGTGTGATTTTGTGGCTCGGTCTTGGTTGACTTTGTTTTGAACCTGAATGCATTCTCTGAATGGCCTCTAATTTACTTTCGATCTCTTTTATAACAACCCAAAATGGGTATTAATCATTCGATTGAAAAGTATCAGATTTTCAAGGAATTTTAACCTAGGTAGTTGTATTTTCTGATTTGTGCATATTCTTCCTTTCATTCCAGATCTGATTTTTTTTCAATTTGGGTATTCTTATCTCACTGTAGAGGGTTGTATATTTTCCTCATTTTCCTATATCGGCCATTAAGTAATTTTCTTCTGCATCTTTCGGCCTTCTGAGTCTTTGAGAATATGTAGCTCCTTTACGATTTTTCTGAGTGGGAGGATTGTGGATGTTTTCCATCATTTTATAGACTTCAAGCTTGGAACTATATTATCCTTTGACCCATGTGAGTCTCTGCGAATGTGAACACTTTGTTTTTGAGGTTCTTTTCTCTGCGTTGAGTTCCTGTAACCCTACTTTTAAGGTAAATCTCTGATTCCATCAATTTCATGATAGCTTAGAGTTAAATATTCCATGTTTTACTTTACTTTTGAAAGATCTCTAGGTAGACGTAGACTTTATTTTCATCCCTCCTCTGATATTTTTTTTTCATTATGAACACCATTATTGAAATCTGAAACTCAGCCACTATGTGTATCAGTTTGCTTCTCTGCAAAATAGGTTTTGTATATTATTTCAGGTCTATTCTAAAATTCTTGGCTTTATTTTTGTATTCTAGAAAATCAATTTTGTTGTAATTAATTGTCTCAGATCAACTTGATCCTTTGAGAATTATGTAGCACTCCTTTGAGCATACTTCTTTAATCCTTTTTCAATCTGAGATCACTTGAAAATTGAAATTCCTTCGAGATGAGTGTTTGAATGAAATTGGTTTCTCATTATTATTGGAATATTTCATCTCAAAATAATAGCTATAATCCATTAATCATTTTGAGAGTAGAAATGAACTTTTGTACTAGCTAATAGTAGCATTTTAACACTAATGATAACCTATTGAAAAGTTAAATGTTTATAGTGATGTACTCTTTCTTTTGTGAATGAAATCCACTTTGCATTTAGAAATTTAGAGAAATCTCATTTAGGAGGGAAAGTGGGGCAATGGGGATAAATATATTTAACACCTAGAAGGGTAAACAAGAAAAAATTCACCGCACCTCCATCGACACCTCGTGATGCCACGTGGCGAGCCTCGATTAGCGATAGCCAGCGGGGCTGGAGGAAACTAGGAAAACTTTCCAAATTATAATTTCGTAAGCACCAAGGTTAAAAGGGATTCCACATCTCGACAGAGCATTGTTAAGACATGTGGAATCACCCGAATGGCTGCGTGCCTACGAGGATGTGTGGGAAACATAGAATTTTTCCCAATTTTTTTGAACTTAGATTGTTTTGATCAACAAGAATGTTTGTGGGTCAGCGGAGTGGTGGGGAACTTCATGCCTTAATTGTTTTTGGGAAAAAATGCAAAAAAGGAAGGATTTAGCCCGCGGGTCCACCCAAGAATATTTTATTAATTAAATTTGACAGTTAGAAAATTTTGAAGCCAAAATGAAGTGGAACTTCAGAAGGCCATAACTTTCGACTGGGAGCTCCATTTTTGGAAAACAAGGACTTTTTGGAAATCTCTCAAAGTCCTCTTTGCACAAGAATCTTAAGATTTAAATTTTGATGAATTTTGAAGGGTCAATTTTAAGAAAACGTCTTTCTATCACTTAAAACATGAACTGGACTATTCAACTTATAAAATTTGTCTCGAATTTACCATAGTTCCTTCTCAACATGTCAAACAAGCATGGAAAATTTTTTGGAAGAGTTTAGGATATATTACAAGTGTTAATTTATTTGGTTGAGATACATTTTGAAAATTTCCTAATTTTACAACAACGAAGTTGTGAAACTATTTGAGCCCGAATTGAAAGGTTCCATGGAAATTCCTTAAGTATTTTTGTTTGCTTGGGATTATTTTCCTCCCACAAGTTCTATTGGTATTTCAATTTATCCTTTCAATGTTGCAGGGTCTCTCTTACCCCTCTTATTAGGGTTCTCGTGGGTAGTCTCTCCAAAATGTCAAGTAACACAACACCCAAAACAACCACCGATCCTCTTCCCTATGTAACAACTCTAGTCGCAACTCTGCAGGGCTATGATGTGGATCCCGATGACCTGTTGTGGCCTGGGCAGTTGAGGTCTATGCTAGTGATATCCTACTTACTAAGCTCTAAGTGCTCCCTGTGTTCTAGTGGGACCCCTAGGAGGAGGCCCCATACTTCGGCCCATCTATGCATAAAATCTCAGGGAGGTCTATAAGGTGACAAGACTGCTGTTGCTCACTGTTGTTGTGGTCTAAAAGATGGATGAGATGAACCCTATCCACCATGAGGAGGAGTATTTGACCTCCTTAATCTGCTATCCTGCATCTGTTGGATGTGGCTCTAGACTCGGTCTCTAGCCTACTGGGTCTTTACCTGAGTCTCCTCTGCTATGTAGGCCTTCTCGATGGCCTCAACTAATTTCTGTGGGAAATGGATCTGAACCACACCTCCAATGTCAAGATTCAGGCCCTAGATGAACCTGTGGATCTACACTGCTCATCCTGCATGTACTCAACATACTGGAGTAGATCCAGAAATCTACTCTCGTATTAGCTACTATAAGAGATGTCTATTGAGGTCATGGAACTCATCTATCCTTTGCTAGATGAACCTCCGTGACAAATATCTTGTCCTGAAATGATCCTCAAAGAGCTCCTAGGTGACCGAATCTGAATCAATGTGGAGCTTCTACTCCTCGGTCCTCCACCAAACACCAGCTCCATCCCTCAGAAGATGGATCAAAACATGAGCTTTCGTGTTGCTATAACAAGGGTAGATCTTGAAGCAACCACTCAAGCTCACTATCCACACCTCTTCCTAAAAAACCAACCGTGTCACTTGAATAATGTGATGTCCAAAGCTTCAGGATCTCCCTGATATGGTCTCGTAGCAGGGGTCCGATGACCTCTAGGCATCTCTCGGATGGTCATCCCTAGCCTAGGCCTCCAATACCTATCTCGTGTCATGAAACCCGCCTTTTCCCCTCTATGGTGAATCTACTTTGGCTAACTCCATATGGGAGTTCTCTACTTAGTTATCATCACTATGTTGAGAAGGTGCTCGAGCCTCATCTGATGGATCTCTATCATGTCTAGCAGTACATGCTCCCACAAACTCTCCTCGTAAAGTGACATTAACATCTTGGAGTGTCTGTAAAATCTATGGTAAGATGGTTGCTACAACATGATCTGGTGGTGGCAAGTCTAAGTATATGTTGAAGGACCCCTCATCCCATTTATGCCTCTTGCACCGACCAAGGTGAGAGTTAGTTCATCTTTCTAAGTTTTATTCAGTTTCTATGTTTACTAAAATATGCAATTTTTCAAGCAGGTTGTTTTCTAATTTTCAAACTTTCTAGGTTTACAGCTCATGTCTAAAGTTTTCTAGTGTGCCCAAGGGTCTAAGATCTTGAACCTCCACTCTGATACCAAGTGTAACGCCTACTAAAACAACCCACTTGAGACTCAAGAACAACATAGGATTAGTAAAAAAATTGGGATAAATTTTTTTGTATAAAAGTGTTTGCTACCTGGGTTACAAAACAATATTTTCCACAAGAAAGGTTTAGAGGCCAAATAAAAATATTATCTCATAGTTTTCCCATTACAATAGTTATTAAATTTATAGGGTCAAAACTTAGGGTTAGAATACTCATTAGGATTAAGAGGGCAATTTCTCACTCTCCCACCCTCTGACAAGCTTAAGAGATTCAACCTAATTTTTCTCAAAATTAACACACTTGAAACCTTATAAAAACATTCCCATTAGATAGGAAATTTTCTCACCTTTCCATTGATATAAATAAGTCCTCCTAACTCCCTGTATTTCAAAAGTTATGGGTCGGTGGACCTTGGGAGGAAAATTTTCCCAAGGTGGGCCGATGGGCCTATGGGAGAAAATTTTCCCAGGGGCGGGTCTATGGGCTATGGGAGAAATTTTTCCCAGAGGAGGATTTGGTTTGGTGGGGATGGGGATGAAATCTCATCCCAAACATGGGCCGATGGAGCCGTGGGAGACGTTTTGAAAAATTTCCCGCTTGGGGTGAAAAGCCACCTTTGTACCCACGTACGGCAAGTCCGCAAGTCCGCAAGGGACACGTGATGCCTCATAAGCCAATGCAGGGAAAGTGGGGAAGTGGGAATAAAATAATTTTAACACATAAAAGGGTGAAAAGGGTAAAACTCACCTGCGCCTTTGCCGACGCCTTGTGATGCCACGTGGCAGATCCTGATTGGCGGCGGCCGGCGGGGCCGCAGAGGAAACTAGGAAAAGTTTCCAAATTTTAATTTCACAAGTGCCAAGGTTAAAATGGATTCCATGCCTCTGAAAGAGCCTCATTAATCCATGTGGCAACACCTAATTGGCTACGGGCCTACAGGGATGCGTGGGAAATGTAGAAATTTTTCCCAATTTTTTTTTGAACTTAGATTGTTTTGATCAACAAGAATGTTTGTGGGTCAACGGAGCAGCGGGAACTTCATGCCTTGATTTTTTTGGGAAAAAAGTGCAAAAATGAAGGATTTAGCCCGTAGGTCCACCCAAGAATATTTTATTAATTAAATTTGATGGTTAGAAAATTTTTGAAGCCAAAATGAAGTGGAACTTCAGAAGGCCATAAATTTTGACTGGGAGCTCTATTTTTGGAAAATGAGGACTTTTTGGAAATCTCTCAAGTCCCCTTTTCACAAGAAGATTAATATTTAAATTTTGATGAAGTTTTAAGGGTCAATTTTAAGAAAATGTCTTTAACTTAAAACGTGAACTCGGACTGCATAACTTATAAAATTTGTCCGAATTTGCCATAACTCCTTCTCAACATGCTAAACAGGCATGGAGGAATTTTCTTGGAATATTTTACAATAGATTAAAGGGTTATGTTGTTTCATTGATTTACATTTCATAAATTTCCCAATTTCACAACAACGACCGTGAAACTGTTTAATCCCGAATTGAAAGGTTCTATGGAAATTTCTTAAGTATTTTACTTTTCTTGTGATTTTTTGATCCCATGAGTTCCATTGGTATTTCAATTTATCTTTTTAATGTTGCAGTAGGTCACTCTATACTTTTTGATAAAAATTTGCAAGTATACAGTGAAATAAAGGATGGAGTTTATACTTGATCTTAAATAGATCCAGGTTTCCTTTACCAACTTGATATATGAAATTTATTCCCAATCCAATCTAACATATGAAGTTTGTTTGTTTTTTCAATTAAATTATTCAAAATCCAATGTACAATTTTGATTTCTAAATCATGCATTTCAAAAGAATAGAGTAGTATAACATTTCTTCATGCGTATTTACTTTTCAATTTTCCAACCAGAGCTTTTATACTATATTTCAAACGCAGATTTCAAATGAAAACAAAATCATTTGAGCAAGGTACACAACTTCCATTAATTCAAATGAATATTTTACAGCTTCTTTTCCATTTATTTTAAGAATATAACATACATAATGCATTTCTTTATTTACTATTCACAGAATTGAATACAAGATATATTCTTCCATAATCACAACTACTTTCATAACTAAAATAGAGTAGCCTTTCCATCATAGATAATATACAATGTCATCCACTTCAAAGTGGGAAAAGGTTACAATAAGAAATAATCTCAACAAGGACTGTCAAATTTGTCTTTTTTCTCTTCTCCAATACAACAATGTGAAGATCCTCCATTTTCTAGTTTGATCACAACAAAAGCAAGGAGAAAGGAAATGCTCTCCACCCAACCAAGACATCCAATGAAAAGGAGAATCCATCCTTCTTCATTAGCCCCGAGCCCCAACCAAAATGCAATAAGAAATGTGTTTCAACTCATGGCAACAATAGGATTCCACAACACACATACAAATTCATATTTAAAACATAGTCCATAATAAAACTACAGTTTGCAACCACAAATAAAAGACAACAAACAACACTCAGGCTTCCTCATGCAAGAAAAAGGAGCAAGAAACTATGAGGGATGTTGCTTATTCCTCCCAAGGGTAAATGGGTATCACCACCGAGAACAAATGCCAAAACATGTCATTTCAAAACCCCGACATGCCCTTATGCCTTCCCAAAGTACCCCTTATTCCTCCCGAAATTCTTATGGCACACCATAACGAGTAAAGAAATGCAAGCTATTTATTTTGCAAGGTGGAACTAAAATCCCAACTCCCTCCACAATTATTTCTCCCCATAACACTTACATCTCCCCACAAGAATCCCCATAGTCTTCTCCTACACCTTTCCTAGGCCATCTACCCAACCAGCCAATGAATAAAACAACACATTCACACACTCAACCATTCACATGAGCATAAAAATGAAAGAATAGCATAACAAGAGCCAAGATCTTACCTTTCCATGATGAATTTTTTTATGTTCAAAAATAGCAAGCTTTATTCCAATGCAAGCAATCCAAAATATCCTCCAAGCATAAGCATTCAACAATCTTCAAACCCCTCCAAAGTAAGATCTCTCAAACAAAAAATAATTCACCCAAGAATGAAGCATTCCAAGGTGAAGTAACCCAAAACAAGCATGGGAATTTGAATATATAGAAGAGGGAAGAGAAGAGGATGAGGTGGATCCATGTAGGATGCCACATCACACATCCTCAACTCCAACACCCAAGTCAACTTCATTCTCCAAGGCATATTAAATAGGTGGGTGAATAATATGACAGATTACTTACACACTCCAAAACAAGCCCACACTCCAAAGGACTAAAATTAAAACATGTAAGAAAAGTGCAATTAAAATTTACAACTTGACTTACAAAAATGCATAATGAAAGTCTAAATTCAACTCTCCAACCATAGGTATGGTTGGTAAATAAATTTAAGAGGTATGGGACAAGTTTAACTTGTCCCACAAGCCTCCAAAATCAGCCTCCAAGGACAAATTCGAATTTCCAAGAAGGTGGAGTGTTTCATACTAAATGAACCATGATCTAACATCTAACATCATACTAAATCAAACTATAACAATGTCCATAATATAGTCAATAGTATTAGGATCAATATTACAAGGTTTCAAGGGAAGCGGGCACTACATGTGGTATCTAGCATGATGTTGGTGGAATAGTCTTGAGAGAAAATCCATCACCTTTTCATCTTACTCCTCACATCATCAAGAGTGAAGTGTTCCGAAGTGAATGGAGGTTATACACAAATAGTTTTGTTTTAAAAGACCTTGGAGTCTATTTTTGATGTTTTTGGAATAGGGTATGAGCATCCATTCTTTTTCCAAAAATGAGGGTCTTGTCTTCCTTGTTTGATATGTGTATATTTGGGTTTAAAAGCTGACCACATCCTCTCTATCTTGTGATAACATGTGTGCATAGAAAGAGAGTTTTGTGGTGTTGTGGGTTCCTATCTTGTGCCAAAGTGTGGGTTTTTTCCTCAAATTCCATGGAAAGAGGTTTATTTATGGTGTTGTAGTTTCAAACACCTTACTATGGACACATGCAAAATTTTGAAGGATAGAGAGGGTGAAAAAGCTATTTTTACATAACACATCAAAGAGACATTTTTCTCATGGAAACCATGATTATAGAATGTGCCCAAAATGGATCTGCTATAAGGCTTTATTAAATTTTAAAATAATGCAAATAAAAATACAAAGAGGGTTGGAATGCATAACCCAAAGAATGTCCCAAAATATTTGTCTCATTTAAAATTATAGATTTGTCTAAGAAATGTTTTGAAGAGGTTAGACGGATGAATAGTAGTAGGAATCAAACAATTTATACTATCAGAGATTGAGAAAATGTAACTCGAAATTAGACACAACTATTAAAAGAAGATCAAACAGAAGAAGCGTTGATTACAATTTTAAAACCATGGCATAGATGATGCTTCCTTTCTTTTAAATATCGTCATATTTCTCTCTCATCAAGATATCACTTAGATTGATTTTTCCATCTTAGTGAGAAAAACAAAGTGGATTAAACAATCTTCTTATTAATGGATGATGCCCACATGTTTATTTATATATTTACAACTAACAAACAAGTGGGAAGATGAGTTGAGGTTTCAATGATATGGAGAGTGATTATAAATGGTGTTTTCTTAGTTAAAAAACAAAAATAACACATCAAAGTCACAGGAATTGGTTGGCAATAGGTCAGCAAAGAAAAAGCCCTCTTAGAATTCATGTGGAGTTACTTGAGTGCCTCTCATAACCCTATTTTGATTTCAATAGGCATGGTTTTCTAGCCTATTCCTAACATGCTTTCACATTTCATGGTTTTTCCTCCTTTGTGGTTTTGACAAACTAAACAAAGTAAAATTATTTCTTATATTAGATGTTTAGATGTTTGGTAGTGTGAAAACATTTATAATTGTTTTTGTTACAAACCGAAAAGACTATCATGTGAGTCTTAATATTGCCCCGCATCACATTTTCCAATAATGAAATACATACTTGATAAACTAATTTAATGGAAATCCTGTAAAATGACTAGTTTGAACATGGAATTTAGTGTTTACTTTCCATTCTACACTTCAAAAATTTAATGAAACATATTCTTCAATGATGCGCAAAACACTCCTTCCAACCTCAGAATAGAAAAGTAATGATTTGAATGTGTTCCCTAGTCACGTGGGATTCCATATCAACCTATACAATGTGTTTAGATGTTTTTTTGGCCATTTCTAGGTACAAATCTAGGAGTAAATTTGGCTATTTCACAAAGATTTGAAAACTCGCTAAAAGTGGAAATTTTAGTTTGGTTTAGGCCCTCAGTATGGAGAAATGAAATTTCATCACTTTATACCTCTAGTATTTATTTAAGAAAATTATAATAAATAATCAAATTCAATAAATCATCTTGTAAAATGGTTTTACAAGGGGTTATTATGGGCGTCTGTCGTTGGGTAAGAAGGTCGAACCGAAAAATTTCAATAAGTAGCTCCAAAAAGGAATCCTTCATTTGCACTCTATACACCAAATTTGATTTCTATCAAGTTCAATGGGTTTCCTATGGATAGGAGAGTTCGTATAAATTTACACATGGTGTGCTTAAGTCTAAAAAAAGGTTTTCCAAATCAATTTCTTGGCCACTTTGGCCAAATTGGTCATTTAATAATCTTTCGTAATAATGAGAAATTTTATGTTGAACCTTGGAAAAAAATTAAACACTATCACATGAATTTATAGATCTCCTCTATGAAACTTGTTTTGCATTTATTTCTTGTGATAAATTTGGTGTTTCTCTCTCTCTTCTCTCTCGTATCACTCTAGCTTGAAAGTGATATTAAAGTGCATTTGTTTTCTTACCTAAATTACTCGTAAGTGTTTAAATTTATTAAAAATGAAAAATTATATATATGTGAAAATGTTAGTGGTAGGGGAAATACATGCTAGTGTTCTTTTTGTTGACTATGTTTACACTAACTTTGATAGGTCAGCAAGTAGCGTAAGAAGGATTAGAATGGACAATCAAAATCTAAGTTTAACTTTTATCACTGAAAATGTGTAGTCATGATGGGAATCGAAATGTATCTTATTTTCACAATAGTAACTATTGTATTACTAAATAAAGAATAAATCCATCCATTATGTATGTTTATTAGATAAATAAATGGTGAAATTTAATTTTGTAACCTTACAATTCAATTATATTGTAGAATATTGTATTTAATTAACTCGTGTTGTTTTTTAATAATTTTGTATGTTTGTTTACATGTGATATAAATTTCAAAAGTATTAGTATAATTAGAATATAAATAAAAAGGTTTTTTTAATAGGCTACTTGTGTCAATCCCTTGACAATTGTTTTATACCTTTATGATCTTCTTAAAGTAATCATGTGATTATAGGATATTGTAGTTCGTTCAATTATCTTCATACTTAACGTTCATAATAGTTGTAGTGCCCACTCCTCTTTGACATTTTTCTTAATATGATTTTGATTATTGATGATTAGAGACATGGACATTTTGATTATCGATATGTTGTGACTCACCTTGTGGATTGTATGGACTCCTAGCGAACATAGATAGATCTTTCAGTACTTGATGATGACCTAGTATTATTTTGTTTTATGCTAACATTTTGGGATGCTTGACAATGACGATTGTACTCAGATTACTAGACTAACCATGTGATTTATTTGATATCGTAAATTGTTAATAATGTGATGATATTAGGGATCAGTAATATGTTATTGAGTGTATCTAGTAGGAATGAGTTACATTAAATATAGGGAATTACATGGTTGTCATAGAATGTGAATTGGATTATTGATAATTGTAAATTATTGATTATAGTAGAATTGAAATGTTAAGAAATTGTAAAAAATTGATAGAATTTCCTAACTTTGGTGATGATTTAGTTACGAATATGATGATGTCAATTGATAGATATGTATATGTTTGTTTATTGCTTGATGTATGCTAAGGATTGTATGATGGATGCTTTATATGCATTTTATTTCCATGACGTATTGATACAGCCTGAAGACTAAAGGGGTATTGTTTGGCTATTATTCACTACTTCACAGAAACTTTGAAATCCCTCCACTCGTATTTATGGTGTATACAAATATTAAGAACCCATTAATATGGCACAACAACTTTAGAGAAACTATGGTCGATGGGGAGCATACAAGAGTCCACCGGATCCTAGGGTGAAATCGAAGGAACTACCACATTGTGTTGTGACCAGCATATTCATCTCTTGTTTCTTTACAATGATTGATTACTCATTGTTAACACTACATTTATTTTATTCTTTCATTCATCACAAGTAAAATAATACTACCATGAGAGAACCTAGTGATTAATACCATTAAATTGTGTTACTAATGGTAAATATACCTTCCTTTATAACAATATAATTTAATTATATGTGACACTTTCCTTTGTTTATTACATGGATTGGATATATAATCGAGGAGTCACTTATCTCCCTATTTAGATACTCGCTTTTATAGTTTACCTTTTCTAGGTTACTATATTAAAATAATATAGTAACTTTTTAGTCTTGCTAAATTCTTCTCTCACAAGTAATAAAACTAAATTCCTTTAAACAAATCTAACATTACCTATTTCACACAACATGCATATGCATATTAATACTTGAATTATGTTTAAATTTAATAAAAATTAATATTCTTATCCCAATATATATGTATATGAACGGGAAATTTTATGAGTACTTGAGATCTATTAGAAGAATAATGAATAGTAATAGTTATGGTGATGTATCGATGCTTTCTTTTCTACTTCCTCTCTAATTTTCTATTAGAATGTCATTCTGAAACAATAAGATTGTTAACACTAATGGATGCATGGGTGAAGGGTGAATTCTTCAAAAGAAAACACATTAAAAACATTGGTACACTCGGAAAATACCTATAACCACCACGTGAATATGATGACAGAGAATTTTGACTATGATATCACATCTATCCAAACTCCACTGCACCATCCACTTTTTTATTATTACCATACCAAAAACCTTAAATCCAATTAGGGAAACACCTTCAAATAATAATTAACTAACACATGACAATAGATCTAATAAAACTATGACCTATCAATTTATATTTCTTACATACAACATATGTTTAATCGTAATTTAAATAAAATATTAACATATACAATAGCCATTGACTAAATGTACAATATATTAATTGCATCATATGTTTTGTGACTAAATGTATGATATATTATTTTCATATGAGTATTATTTATCATATGTTTTGTGATCATTTAAAGGGGTAAATAACATCCATCTAATAAAAAAATATTATAATATTGTTCATAAATTATAATGATAATTTTAATCACATATAGTCGAAATGTATTAATAATTATACTAAAAATAAATGAAATAGTACGTTAACTTATGCTTTCCGCAAAAATAACTATGAAAAATGGAAAATTATGAAAGAAATTGTATCTAGCAACAATAAAAAAATATTTCCTAGCTTAGAGAAATGAAATTCGCCTTGTGAACATGAAAACTATCAAACAAGACCAACCACCATGAACCATTAACATCATGTAGATGATTTACAAAACAAGAAAGCTCAAATATTTTAGATTAATGTCCCTCAAGGTAGGAAAAAACTAATATAGTAAAATTGAAGCCATAAAATATCTTTTTTGATAAGGATTCATCTAGATTGAGGAATATGGAGGATAATGCACTAATTCTTAAGGACTAGCATGCTATAATAAAGAAAAATTTATATTCTCAACCGACATAGACTTGTAATGGTGTTAAACAATTATTCTTATAGGATCTAATTAGAGATTTCAGTCCACTCTTGTATTTACCATGCCAATTCTTCTGATCGGTGATGTTCAATCCCTTTCTGTTCAAAATAATGTCTCATCAAGCACACCAGTTTGGTGTCTTGTCACACCCATATTTAAAAGTTATTTTAACTCGTGATTGATTCCTTTGAAAAAAATGGCATTTCTATGTTGGTAGAGTATAATATTTGATGTAATGAAACTTAGAGATATTTTATAGGTGATTTTTGTGACCATTTCTTCAAGTTTAGTTGTTGTATATAATGTTGGGTTTCCTTTTAACAATTTTGATAAATTCATATGGTAAAAATGTGTCCTCGGATCCCATTTTCATGTGAATCCTTCTACGTTTATTAAGATAATAATAACAATAGAATTATTATTTTTATTATTATTATTATTATTGTCATTTTGTGAACATTGCTTCAAGAATATTTATTATTGTTATTATCATTATTATTGTTGTTATTGGTGATGTGGAGTCAATGATTGTTCATTTAAATTCCTTGTCTAGTGGCGGTATTATTGTTTGCCTCGAGGTGGTCGAAGGAGGACTTAATGTTGACCTTCTGAATGCTACATCCATTCCCAAGGATGTCTGTTGAAGGATGGAAGAAAGTCTTTCCGAAGAAATATTTTAATTTCAATTTTTTCCATGCTTTACAAATTCGCTCTTACATTGACTCCGAGAACGTCTCTTAATGTTTATTATTATCTTTTTTGTTTTTGGCCACTGGGAGAGGTCTCCTCTTATGTGCTTTACGAGACTAACTTTTCTCCAGTTGTAAATGGTTTTTTTTTGTTCCCCTTAAAACTAATTTCTTTTCTACATTATCTAAAGAAATGAAGATGGTGGCATTATATATATATATATACACATGTATGAAACAAAATTTAACTAGAATGAACTAGAAACAAATTTTATAAATGAGAATAATTTATATAAAATAAATATAAAATTAAGGACATATTAATAGTTTCATTAAGAGAAAAAATGTCATACATTAATAATATATTAAGGATTATTAATAATTTCATAGAGAGAAAAAATAAACATGTCGTTATTCGTCATAGCTACTACAAACCCCGATCATTCCTCCTTGTTACGAACCCTAAATCCTCCCTACAATGGATCCCCTCGTGGTAGTTTCCTTGGAAAATCTACAAATTAGGGATGTGGTAGATTTTTTGGCACAAGAGAGCTGGATTTAGTGCTCATGTAGGGACAATTGTAGTTCTTTGTGCCAAAAATGGAAGATCATGCTTCCTCTGAAGAACTACATCTGGAGATCTTAGAGACTGATGGTTTTGCTAAGGTTTTAACTCCTAAGGTTTTCACGGGTGAATTTTTTTAATCCTCTCGATGGCTCCGATTCATCCTCTAATGGTGGAAAGTCAATATCCAATTTTCTCGATCGGTATCTCCTCGAAACAGGTTGTGGATTTGAATCATTTTCTCTGCTAGGGTTGACAAAATGGTTCAGTTTCATTCAAATACATTATACAAGGAAGGTATTCTATGTAAATTTCTACCACTACCCCTACATCACCTTTGGATAAGAATTTCTTTAAATTGAGTGTTATTACCAAGCAGATGCATTGATCTCAGAAATCACTCTTCTTATGGCCCACTTACGGATCTGCATGAATGGATCTCTAAATACTAGATCCCGCTACTTTTAGCAAGGTTATATCTTTATCATTGTGCTAAAGGAATATTTATTGTTGATATTTCTTCAATAAAAAATAAAGATATCATAGCATGAAAACTATCGGTCTCAGAAATCACATTACCTTGTCATAAAACCATGGTTCCCCTCTTTTAACCCTCTCACACAATCATTCTCTCGCAAACTTGCTTGGATTAGGATGCCTCATTTACCTCTGCAATTTTTGAGTCAAGAATGTATTATTTCTATTGGCAATGTATTAGGGAACACTCTCTTCATTTACTCTCAAACCACTAATTTTACCCATACAACATATGCAACATTCTTGTTAAAATAGATACTTCTAAGAACTTTCCTCCAAACATTAAACTAAAAGTGCAGAATAGAACATGGTCTGAACCATTCTTTCTATGAAGGTTTACCTTTCAAGTATAGAGGGTACTTCTATTTAGGCAATACTGTTGCTGAATGTGGAAAGGAAAAGCGTAAAAATGAGCAAAACTATTGGTTGAAAAATTACCTCCCTAAACATTTGGTTTTTTATGTCAAGGAAGATTTGGATTCAAGTGAATATTTGAATGATGAGGGTGAATCAATTCTGAAACAACCCTTATATAATATTTTATTGAAGGAAACACAAAGAATAAAAATATGAATCACTTATGTGTATAGTGGATAAGGAAAACATACCTCCTCTTAATCGTTGATAAAAAAGCACATATCTTCTGATTGAAACTTTTGAGGTTATTCTACCACTTGAGGAGGTTTCTAACAGATGGAAAATGGTGTGCAACAAGAAAAAATCCCCATTCAAGAATATTGTTTCTCTAACTTTTTGTAGCTTCTAGGCATCTATTTTTTCACGTCTACATAGCTTGAGTTTTTTTGGTTTTTTGGCCTTCATGCTTGGCATGTTTTCCTACATTTGTTTTTACTATTCTATCTTTCTCGGGGTGTGGTCAACATGGGTCAAAAAAACCACTACCGATATATTTTTTTATTTGGCTTTTGATCCCTTTTGTACCACGAGGTATCGTCCCTTATAAAACAACTTACCAATAATAATAAAAATAAAATATTAAGTGAAGCCCATGGGAGGCATATTAGAAAAACAAGGGAAAATATTTAGGTTATTTTCTATAACATCTTTGTGTTTTTGTATTCTATTGAATTCGCCATGGAGGCATCTAGCATGATGTTTGGTGGAAGAGTCTTGAGAGAAAATCTACCACCTTTTCATCTTACTCCTCACATCATCAAGAGGGATGTGTTCTAGAAGTGAATGGAGGTTATACATAAAATGGTTTTGTTTTAAAATACCTTCAAATGTGTTTTGGTCATTTTTGGAATAGGGTATGAGCATCCATTCTTTTTCCTAAAACATGGGGGCTCGCCTTCCTTGTTTTATATGTGTAGATCTAGGTTTACAAGATGACCACATCCTCTCTATCTCATACCAACTTGTGAGATTTGAAAGATATTTTCGTGGCATTGTGGATTTTTTCTAAAATTCCATGGAAAGAGGTTTATATCTTGTGTTGTAGCTGCAAACGCATTGGTGGACACATATGGAAACATTTTACGTATAGAGAGGGTGCAAAACTAATTTACAAAATGTATCAAAGAGATATTTTTCTCATGGAAACTATTATCCAATTTTTCCCCTTAGGAAAAATTGATCAAAAATCTTACACAGGAGAGATGGAGCGGTTGGTTCGGTCATACAAGCTCACATCTGATTTTGAAAATCAGGTTATAGGCAGGATCGTCAATGAAATACAGGGTCGGAAAATCATGGCCAATGGGAATGACAAAGGATATTGAGATCTAGATAAAGAAGAATGGAGAAAGGCTCTAAGTTTTCATTCTTTGCATTTTTGGCACTTCAAAGAAAAATAGGGAAAAAATGGTCTCGCAATGTCCAAGTCCCGAAGTTTGAAAAGTCCAAAATTTTAGAGTTTCAAGTTTCGTGGTTTCGAACGCTTAACCACAAAGTTGTGAAATCGGCCCCAATGTTAGAAATCACAAAGTTTGAAAGTTTGAATTTTTAGACTTTCGTGCTCTCGAGACCTTGGGAAGCATGCCAAAAATAGAGCAAAAATGTCTAAAATCAAGTCTCGAAAGTCCAAATTTGAGACTTTCGGCGTTTCAAGGTTTTGAGAATTTTCGAATCATGCCGTAAAATTAGTGAGGAAAATCTCAAAATCCCGAAAGTCCAAGTCTAAAATTTTGGACTTCGAGTTTTGGGGTTTCAAAGTTCGAGTTTGGAAGACTCGAACCCCAAAACACAAAAATCTCAACTCAATGTCCGAAATCCTAAATTCTAAAAGTATAAATTTTTAGACTTTCGATATTTTGGGTTTCGGACTTTCCGAACTCTCGTGGCATTTTCACATAATGACAACTTGACATTTAGATGGCCATATCGTTTGACTAAAGCTCGATTTTAGCAAAAGAGGACTTTTTAGAAAGATTACAATCTCCTCAACGCAACTAGTAGGACTAAGTTCTTAAAAATGAAAAATATAGTTTGCCATTTTTGAGGTGTCCCAAGTTTCTCACCTACCACCATAATGAAGGTATGGGCTTCCTTCTTGCCCAGCAAGGCATGGTACATGGAGGTATGGGTTTTTTCATGGCACCCATCACTATTGCAAAAGAATTCAATGCATTTTGGGGGTGGTTGAAGCTAGATTTCAGATTTCTTCTATCTCCTTCTCTAATTCTTCCTATATATTATAAGGAGGGGCATTTTTCTAAAGGTTGGACATTTTGGCTTTGCACCCTCCCTTCTTTTCTATCTGTAAGTGATCTTGTGGAGTTCAAACATCCCATCTAAAATGTAAATGCAATCTTTCCTCTTTTCTATTATAGTGTATTGTATCAAATTTGTGGAGTAATAATACATGTATGTGGATGATTTTGAATCCTCTCTTGTGTTCATTACATCTCAATAATCTCTCATTGCAATCTTGGTTATTTTTGTATTATGGTTGGATTACATGTTTTATGGTTTGTGTTTAATTACAAAGAAGGTGTTCAACATTCCTTTGGTGCATCACCTCTTTTAATTTAGGTTAATTTTCTTACATCTTCTTAACCTTGTCTCCTTGTTAAGTTAGAGTAGGTTTTAAGATATATCTTCTATAAATTGTATGTGTGCAAATGAACAGGGAATAGAAACCAACCTTCATCCGGAGAGCTTTACCGATTGCAAAGTACCACACTTTGGGAAAATCTCCATGTTATGCAATCATACTAAGAGTTACAACCCATCAAGTTACATACACTCATGGGTGTTGTGATTACACATAAACAAAAACCATGATTGCAGATTGTGCACAAAATGGACTCGCTATAGAGGCTTTAGAAACTTGTAAAGTAATGTAAAGCAAAATACAAAGAGGGTTGAATGCATAACCCAAAAAAATTCCTAAAATCTTTCTCTCATTTAAAATTATAGATTTTTCTAAGGAATGTTTTAAGAGGTTCAAGGGATGAATAGAAGTGGGAATCAAACAATTATACTATCAAAAATTGAGAAAGTGTAACTAAAATTAAACACAACTATTAAAAGAAGAACAAGAAGAAGAAGCATTGATTGCAGTTTTAAGACCCTAGTGTACATGATGCTTTCTTTCTTTTAAATATTATCATATTTCTCTCTATAGAAAATATCACTTAGATTGCTTTTTCCATTCTAGTAAGAAGACTACTATGGATTTAACAATGTTCTTATTAATAGATGAGGCCCAAATGGTTATTTGTATATTTACAACTAACAAAGAAGTGGGAAGATGAGTTGATGTTCCAATGATATGGAGAGTGATTAGAAATGATTTTTTTTTAGTTAAAAAAATAGAAATAACAGATAAAAGTGACATGAACTGGGATGCAATAGGCTGCAACAAAAATGGTCTCTTGGAATTCATGTGGAGTTACTTAGAGTGCCTCTTGTAACCCTACTTTTTTATTTCAATAGGCATGGTTTTCTAGCCTATTCCTAACATACTTTCACATTTAATGGATTTTCCTCCTTTGTGGTAATGAAAAACTAAACAAAGTAAAACTATTTCTTATATTAGATGTTTGGTAGTGTGAAAACATTTATAATTGTTTCTATTACAAATTGAAAAGCCTATTGTCACCTTTAATAGTGACCGAGATCATGTTTTCCAAAAATGAAATACATAATAAATAAACTCATTTAATGAAAATCCTATAAAACAACCAGGTTTAACATGGAATTTAGTAGGTTTACTTGCCATTGTGCACTTAGAAAAATATTAATGAAACATATTTTTCAATGATGAGCAAAACACCCCTTCCAACCTTGTAGGATAAAAGTAATAATTTGAATGTGTTCCCTAGTCACGTGGGACTCCATATCAACCTATAAAATGCATATAGTTATTTGTTTGGCCATTTTTAGGAACACATTTAGAAGTAGATTTGGTTATTTTGCAACATTGGACAACTGCTAAAAGTGGAAATTTTTGTTTGGTTTGGGCCCTTCTACTGAGAAACGAAATTTCATCACTTTATACCTCTTGTATTTCTTTAGGAAAATTACAATAGATAATCAATTTCAAGAAAATAATATTGTAAAATGGTTTTGCAAGAGGGTATTATGGGCATACGATAGTTGGGTGAGAAGGTCAAACTAACGAAATTTCAATAAGTAGATCCGGAAAGGAGGCCTTCATTTGAACCGTAAACACAAAAAAATAATTTCTTTAATGTTGAGTAGGTTCACTATGGATGACAAGAGTTGGTATAAATTTACACATGGTGTGCTCAAGTCTCAAAAATGGTTTTCAAAATAAATTTCTTGGCCAAATTGGTCATTTTATAATCTTGCAAAGAATAATGAGAAAATTCATGTAAAACCTTCACCTAACTGAATAAACCTTGGATAACCTTTAAACACTATCACATGACTCTATAGATCTCCTCGTTGACCCTTTTTTATATTTATTTCTTGGGATAAATTTGGTGTTTCTCTCTCTCTTCTCTCTACCATATAACTCTAGCTTGAAAGTGGAATTAAAGTGAATTTGTGTTCTTACCTAAATTACTCGTAAAGTATTTAAATTTATTATAAATGAAAATTTATATATGTGTGAAAATTTTAGTAGTAGGGGAAACACATGCCATTTTCCTTTTGTTGACTATGTTTACACTAACTTTGATAGGTCACAGTAGTAGTGTATGTAGGATTGGAATGGATGATGGAAATATAAGTTTAATATTTACTAATAAAAATTTGTAATCATGATGGGAATGGAAATGTATATTATTTACACAATAGTACCCATTATATTACTAAACAAATAATAAATCCTTCCATTTTGTATGTGTGTTAAATAAATAAATGGTGAATTGGTGAGGTGGTTGCATGTAGTATGTCACATCACTTCTCCTCAACTCTACATAACATGGTCAAACACTAAACCCAAAGCTCATAAATTCATGGGTGAGAATATGAAAAGTTCTCCTTCCACACATAAATCATTAACCATACTCCAAAGGAAAAAATAAAAAACTCATGTAAGAAGGTGCAATAATTTGACTTTTTTACATTCCAAATCACATAATGGGGCCTTGTTGACGTGTAATCACAACACACCTAAATTTTGAAACTCAATGGGTTAAAACTCTCGGTGTGATTGCATAACATAGATTTGTTCCCAAAGTGTGGTAATTTGCAATCGGGAAAGCTCTCTAGATGAAGGTTGGTTCATACTCCTCTTTTCAAGTGCGCACATACAATTTATAAAGGGTTCACTAAAAAGCCTAAACTAACTTGCCAAGGAGATAGGATTAAGAGGATATAAGAAAATAAAACTAACTAGCAGAGGTGATGCACCAAAGGAATGTTGAACACCTCTTTTGTAATTAAACACAAACCATAAAATGTAATACAACCACCATGCACAAATAACCAGGATTATAATGAGATATCGGTAGATACAATGAACATAAGAGAGGGTTGAGATCATCCACAGACTTATTTTTATTGCTCCAAGAATTTGATACAATCCATTACAATGGCCAAGAGGCACAAACTTGCATTATAGTTTGAATGGGAGGTTTGAACTCCACAAATTCACTTACAGAGAAGAGAAGAAGGGAAGGTGCAAAGTAAAAATTTCCAATCTTTTGAAAAATTCCCCTCCTTACAATATATAGGAAGAATATGAGAGAGGAAGGAGATCACATGATTGGTCTACTCTCTCCATTTTCTACTTGCAACATCATGTTTGCTCAATTTTTCCTAAGGGGCAAAATTGGATAAAAATTTGGTAACCCGTGGGATCACCTACCTATTAAGTGGAATGATCATTTTCCTTGAAGTATATATTACACATGGAGTCATTAATGATATTATGATACTAATTCTATACTTGAAACCTAAACCCAACTTCTTACACTTGGTGATCCTAAACCTACCCTACTTTGTACCCTCAATTTTCATAACAAAATCTTGAAGATGAGATTTTCCGAGAGTAGAAAATTGTGTTGATTTGGAGCATTCACATGTTCCTTAAATGGAATGTATGTATGTACACTAAACTACACAACAATACAACCATAGAGCAACAAGACTTGTGCCAAGCACTTAGGAAATTAAAACCTACACTACAAGACAATGTGCACACGTACTTAGAGGAATTAAAATCCTAGGCTAATATTTACAAGGGTGAAACCTTTTCCTTTCAAAGTGACATTTTTAAGATAGATTCTATTAAAAAGAATCGAAGCTTCTCTCCCTTCAAGATAAACAATTGGAATTCATTTCTACTTTTACATCCCGTGACCATCCGGGGGCCACTCCAAATGGCATCAAACTTGGAATGTCTACGCTAGCTTTTTCCCGATATACGTCCCATTTCGAACTAAGTCCCCTTCCTGAAAGGTCCTTGCTCTTGATTTCTTATCAAACCATCTTTTGAATAAGTCTTAATCTTTCTCTATCATTTGAACTGCATGTTCTCTAATTTCTTCCAATTCCATCAGTTCTGCATACCTAGTTTCCATAGGCTAAAAATCGACAATTCAACTCGCTTCATGAGCTCTAGAGTGGGAAGATCTAATGATATTGGAAACACTGCCTATTTACCATAGACCATCTTATAGGGAGAATTCCCTGTTGATCTCTTCGGCATTATCCTATCATCCCATAATGCTGATTTGAGATTGGTATGCCATGTCCTTTGATTTTCATCTAGAGTCCTTCTGATGATACTTAGAAAAGTCTTGTTCATGGACTTTGCCTACCCATTACCCTATGGGTAATAGTTTTAAGAGGTTATCCAGTAGATTCCATTCTTAACAGTCCATTTTGTGATCTTGGAACCTAGGAATGCCAATGCATTGTCTGATATGATAGTGGTTGGTACACCGAACCTAGTCATTATTCCTTCATAGAAGTCTAGTATACTAGACTCGTTTGCTTCTTTGAGTGCTACCGCCTTGGTCCACTTGGTGAAATAGTCTCATTCCTGTGAGAATCCACTTGTGACCTTGGCTTGAGTTTGGATTGATGACCCCAATGAATTCTAATCCCATTGCATGAATGGTTGGTCAACTGAAATTGGGTGCAATGGAAGTGCTGCTAACTTTTCTTTACCTATGAAGAATGCACATTTTTGCACCTTTTTATCCATGTGTAGCAGTCACTAAACACTGTGGGCCAATAATAACCCACCTTCATTATCTTGAGAGCTATTACCCATGGGGAAAAATGACCTCCAACCTCTCCATCGTGGAAGTCTTGTAACACCTTTTCAATTTGACATGTTCCAATGCATCTCAGTAGAACACCATTGATGTCTTTCTTGAATAAGACACCATCAACAAGCACATATGGAATGGCTTGTAATCTGAAGTATCTCCTCTTTGTTTTTCTCATTTATGGAGGACATAGGCCTATTTGTAGGAAGTGTATCATATTTTGACTCTAAAAAGGGATAGGTACCTTATCATTTCTTATTCTTGAATATCTTGTAGTACCGAAACAACCCAATCTGCATTACTTGCATCAACCTATTGACTCGAGGCCGCTTGTTCACATAGTTCCTTTCCACGGAACAAATTAGTGAACTTAATTTTAATGTCATATTCCATGACATGAGTGATCCATCTTGTACGTTTCTCATTTAGATATTTGTTCAAAAGGAAGTTCTTGACTTTCGCATGAGAAAGTAGCAATTGGATCTTGTTATTTGAAACTAGGTGCTTGAATTTCTTCAAACTTATGATCACTGCAAGAACATGTTTTTCAATAAAAGAGTACCTAGTTTCATATTCCTCTAAACCTTGACTAAAGAAGGAAACAGGTTTTTTAGAATCCTATTTGTTTTGTTGTACTAGGATTGCATAAATTGTGTCCCCACCACCAAAGGCATAAAGCATGAAGTCCTTGGAGAATTATGGATTGAAGAGAGTTGGAGCTTGGGATATAACCTCTTTTATAGCCTCAAAACTTTCTCTACGCTCATCTATCCACCTAAATGACATACTCTTATTCAACATCAGCGTTATTGGCTTCACAAGAGTAGAAACATTTGGTACAAATATGTGGATAAAACTGATTCTTCCTAGAAAGCTCTAAAGATCCTTCTTATGACTTGGTAAGGGAAATGCTCGAATTGATTTAACTCTTTCTTGGTTGATAGTCACTCCTTCCTTTGACACAATATGGCCTAGGAGTTTTCCTTTATGAGCTAGGAATATGCAGTTTTTGGGATTTAATGATATCCCAAATATCCTACATCTTTGACATATTTTTCTCAGATGAAAAAGGTCATTCACTATGTTTTATAAGAACACAGTGATATCATCAAGATATATCAGCACTATTTTTTTAATCAACCCCCTAAATTCCATGTCCATCACTCTTTGAAAATTGGCTCCGGCATTAGACAATCCAAATGGCATCTTCCTGTAGGCATAGGTGCCCCACTTAGTAATGAAAGTGATCCTGAATTGGTCATCTTCTTTCACCTTTATTTAATTATACCCTTAGTAGCCATCTAGGAGAGAGAATCTTTTCGAATCAGCTACTACTTGTAGGATTTGTTCCATTGAAGGGAGTGGGTAGTGGTCTTTGAGAGATGCCCTATTCAAGTCTCGAAAGTCCATGCACAACCTGATTTCTCCATTCTTCTTTCTAACCGGGACCAAGTTGGTAACCCAACTTGAGTGCTTGATTGGAAATATAATGCTTTCCTCTATTATCTTGTTTAGCTCTTTCTTCATAAGAGGCTCAATGTGTGGGTTGAATGGTCTTTGTTTTTCCTAATGGGCTTAGCATACAGATCTAGTTCTATGGTATGTTGTGCCAACTTTGGATTGAATCCTCATAGGTCCTCATAGCTCCAAGTGAAGACATCTGAAAATTATTGGCAAAGTTGTATGAATTCACATCTTTCTTGTTTATCGACCACTTTGCCAATTTGGAGTGTCTTCCCTTCCCCAACCAGAATAGGTTCTAAATCTTCCCCTTTGACCCATATGTTGGCTTTCTCTTTACAAAATTAGTCATTAGGATTGAAGATAGACTCCAGTGTTACTAAACCTTTGGGAAGTTTGTTGGTCCATAGTTGCACTACGTGATTTCTCGTATTACTGCTCTAATCTGTCTTGTTTCCAAGATGAGAATTTAGCCTCTTCTTACAAGAAATTGATGATCTGTTGATCATTCTCAAACACCTACTAGCTTGTGTTATTATCTGGCACTGTTGGCCTTATCATCATGTGGATATGTGGTTGTGTTTTGTCTCTTTTAATGCTATCAACCACATCAAAGTTGCTCTAACTGTTACAAGCGTATCTATAGCCTCATTCTTCTTCCTGGGTATGGAGATAATGTTGAAAGCTTCAAAGTCCTCAATTAGGTTTCATAGCCTGTTTTGTAGCTCTTGAGTAGGTCATTCTTTACAGCATGTTGCCCTCTGACTTGATTGATGATTAGCTCGCTATCACCAAATACTTGTAGATTCTTTATGCCTCTTTTCCTAGCCCAATGAATGACACGTAGAATGGTGGGGGATTCAAATTTTTCATTAGTTGAATCTCACTCTGTTGTAATGCAATACTCGAGAATTTTTTTTTATCATTGGTTTGATCCATTCGATGTAGAATAATTTTCCATTGCAACTTGCAATAGATCTCATTGTCCTAGGATTTCCAGTGACTCCCACATGGAAATGTTCACATGTTTTTTCTTCATTTGATCGATGATGTTGAAAGGGGATGAATTATCCTTTTATTTTCCCTTACTTGGAAGGACCTTTTCCGGAGCTTGAATAGGCACATGTGCCACTAGAATGGGTGTCTTGGGCTGATTTTGCACATTCAAGGTGCATTTGGTCTACTAACTCCTTGTTGTGTAGGAGTGAGCTAAGAAAAACTAGATTAGATGGTTTCCCCTCTCCTATGTTCCTCTTCTTAAATAGTGTGTTAGCAGCTACACTCTTCAAAGGAGGTTGATTAACTCGACAAAATTCTTTTGTGTGCCAATTGACTAATGTGGTTTTTGTTGGAGGTGCCTCTTATTGTGTTTCTTCCTTTTTATTTCCTTCTTGGCTTGGTTGTTAGGACACACCAATGGTTTGTACCATCAAATCCAGATTCAATGCACCATTGAAACACATTGATTGATTGTGAGGTAGATTGTAGGGGTAACAACACTCATACTAACCGTGCTATGTTCTTTTGTGTTGGAACTAAGGATTTCAATGTTGAAGCCATATTTGGATCATATGGTCGGAATGGCCTACCAGCTTGAGGTTGTCCTTGATTTGTATTTTGATTTCTAACCTGATTTGGTGGTCTATTTTTTTGATATGGGGGCCTAGCTTGATACTAAGCTTGAGGATGATACGGTCTAGAACTCTGAGCTTGTTTTCTCTTGATAGTCACTAGCTCATTTCCTAGGTTCCGTAATTGCTTCACGACCTCCTGCAATTCTTTTTAAGTTCTTAGAGAAGTATAAGCCTTGTTATTGCTTTGATTTATAGGGGCTGAATGGCATTCAATTCTTACATTTGACTAGTTGAAGGAGATCCCATATCTAGATAGAGAGGCATTGGTGGCCTTGGTGCAAGCTTACCAGCTTGAATCAAGCAGTTTTCAGCTCTAATAGCAATGTTATAGGCTCTGGTAAAGTTATACCTCCCATTGATTGGATCATCATTGCAATATCTGAATTTATAGCCTTCAAGAAGTAGAGGAATGCTCCTTTGGTAGTTGGTCTAACAATTATCAGAATCTTGTCCCATGTTCACTGGAACCTGAAGTTGAAATCAGTCAACTGTTCATTAGGAGCCTTCTTGATTGTTGTCAATTGTTCTAATAAATATAGATTATCTCCCTTTTCCCCAAATTGATTATGGAGGGTCTGTGTATAAATGATCCCAATTCTATATAAACCCTTTTGTTAGGCTTCTAAACCATTGCAAAGCTTTACCCTTAAAATATGAAGCTAATAGCTTGACCGCAATATCCATTTCATTGATTTCATGAATTGCATAGACATTTGCAATGTCCTAGATGTGGTCAATCAAAGTTGTCTGGTTCTCTCAAGTGAAATATGGGATGTTCTTTAGTGCTACAATTGGGACCTAGTTTTGAGCATTTAGGGAAAGTGGGATACTTCCCGTAAAGTTGACATTCAAAGTGGGTTATGCCATCTTGATTTCTCGGAGAACTCTCGTTGATTAAGGAAAAGGTCTACCAAGTGGAGGTATAGACAAAGTTAGCTTAGGTGGACATGGTGCTCTTTGTGGTCTTCTTCTTCTCCTTCCTCTTCTTGGTGATATATGTAAGTATACAAATAGTCCTTCTCGAGTATTTGACATGGTTCTAATTCTTCTCATGTACTTGGGAAACCTATGCTACTACACCACTAAATTCTATCCCTTTGGAGTCACTAGATGTGTTGGGAAATGAGCCTCTAAAGGCTAGATTTTGACAAGTTACACACCAAAATTGATAGAATAAAAATGAAAACCTTGAAGGACCTATGTATTTGATATTCTAGAGGTTGAAAATTGATTTGGAATGATAGTCCTGAAAACTTGAAAATACAAGACTTCCAAATGTTTGAAAACCCAAAAGCCAAAATTTTGTAATCCTGAAACAAAAAATTTTTTAGAAGTCTGAAATTATGAAATCTTGAAACCCGAAGTTCCGAAAACCCGAATCCCAAAATTTTGAAATCCCAAAACCTAAAGTTCAAAAAACTCTAAAATTTTGAAAATCAAAATTTTAAAATACTAAAAATACCCTTTGGAAGGTTAGCCCCCGATCTATCAATTCGTAAAATTTGGACTTGTTTTGAGAAAATTAAACCCTTGAAAATTTATTTCAGAGTTCTTCCTAAGAGGTGAAAAGTCTAAAATTGGAGAACTTGCAATTTCTAAGTCCGAATTTGATGAAAATTCCTTCAAAGCTTGATGAATGACCTCTTGGTCCCACCGGCATGCCAAAACTATTGATGCATAATCACATCACCCCTGAATGTTTGCAACTTGATGGGTTGAGACTCTTAGTGTGATTGCATAACATGGATATTTTCCCAAAGTGTGGGACTTTACAATCAAGAAAGATCTCTGGATGAAGGTCGGTTCCTATTCCTTTTTTCAGGTGCACACATACAATTTGCGTAGAAGGTTCACTCAAAATCCTAAACTAACTTGTCAAGGAGGTTGGGTTAAGAAGATACAAGAAAATAAACCTAACTAGCAAAGGTGATGTACTAAAGGAATTTTGAACACCTGTTTTACAATTAAAAATAAAACATAAAATGTAATACAACCACCATGCACAAATAACTGTGATCGAATGAGAGATCAGAAGATACAATAAACATAAGAGAGGGTTGAGATCATCCATGAACTTATTTTTATTGCTCCAAGAATTTGAAACAATACATTACAATGGCCAAGAGGCATAACTTCCATTACAATTTGAATGGGAGGCTAGAAATCCACAAATCCAAATTCAAAAAGAAGAGAAGAAGTGAAGGTGTAAATCCAAAATGTCCAACCTTTTGAAAAATATACCTCCTTACAATATATATGAAGAATATGAGAGAGGAAGGAGAGAAGAATTTGAATCTTGCTTCAACCACCTCAAAAGAGAATTGAATTCACCTGCAACAATGATGGGTTCCACTACAAAACCCATGCCTCCATTTTTGTTCCTTTTTGGGCAAGAAAGGAAGCCCATACTTCATTATGGTGGTAGGTGAGAAACCTGAAAACCTCAAAAATGGTGGACTATATTTTTAATTTTTAAGAACTTAGTCCCAATAATTTAAAGATATCCAAAAATTTGAGAGCTTTACAAAAAGACCTTTCTTGATCAAATCCGAGCTTCCTGTCAAAATAAATGGCCATATGAAGGTCAAGTCATTATCAGAAAATGGCAAACCGAGAGTTTCAAACTCTAAAGTTTGAAATGCATGCAACCTCTAAAATCCTAAAATTCATATTTTTGAATATTTTTTGATTTGAAAGTTGAAACACTATTCATCACTCAAAATGACCTAAGAGTTTTGAAAGTCTGAATCCTAAAAACCCAAAAGCCTGAAATTTTAGTCTTTCAAAATTTGGAATTTTAGACACTAACTTTTGATTTTTGTGTTTTAGGGCTAGAGACTTCTAAAAATACAAAGTCTGAAAACCCAAACCTCCAAAATCTAAAAGTCTGAAAATTCAAACTTTTGGGATTTTGGGATTTTTGCTCACTACTTTTCTTCGCAAGATTCCAAAATTTCAAACCCTAAAAACTCGAAAGTCTAAAATTTTAGACTTTCAAACATCAGAATTCAGAATTTTCACTCTATCTCTAGAATGCTTCCCGAGGTCCCCGAAACCCTCAAAACCTAAAGTATGAAATTCATGACTTTCAAAATTTGGGATTTTGGTCTTTTTAGGCCGATTTTCCAAACTCGGGCCTAAGATTTATGAAACCTTGAAAACTCGAAAGTCTAAAATTTCATACTTTCAGACTTCAAGATTTAAAAAAATCACTTCTTTTTCAACTTTGGCCACTTTGAACTCAAACCCCAAAACCCGAAAGTCTAAAATTTCAGACTTTCAAACCTCTCTGACATTTTTTTATTCCTTTTTTTCCTGTTTCTCCGAAGCACGTGGTCTCCATTTTTCTTCCTCTTGAGCTCTGATCTTCTTCGACATTTCCATTGGCCCTCCTTTCCGATTGTAACAATATTTTCATTGTTGAGCTCAACCACAACATGGTTTTTGGAAACGAATGTGAGCTCGCATGATTGAACTACTCTCTCCATTTTCTCCTGCAACATCGTGTTTGATCAATTTTTCCCAAGGTGAAATCGGATAACAATACATGCATATAATATTCATGAGTATATTGATCTAAAGGGAATTATTGAGTTATGATAAGTATTACTACTTCCTTAATAATTCTTCAAAGTAATAATAATAATAATAATAATAAACAAAATTATTTAAGTGACAATCCAATAGAAATAAAATATAAGAATGAATTATCATGATGGTCAAATGAATGTCAAATTTATGTTGAGAATAAAATCAATCAACACATTCTACTTCAGCCTTGTCGCTCATTATATAATACCTTCAGCGAAATTACCTTATTGAGTGATATAATAAACATACTGTAATAATATTGTATTTAATATAGCACATGGTGTCATGTGTATAGTGATATGCATGTTACATAATACTATTTAATAATTGTAAAATCATAATAAAAAAATAAGATTTATATAATATTACTAAATGCCAATAATACTAAAGTTTTGTGTGTGTGTGTGTGTGTGTGTGTGTGTGTGTGTGTGTGTGTGTGTGTATAATGTGTAATAAAAAGTCAAATTATACCTTTATGCAATCAGTATATAATGAAATTTATAGTGTCTACAAAGCACATAAGACAACATGTAAAAAAAGTATATCACTTTATATGGTTAGCATTTCTATTATAATAATATATGCTTTATATTAATGTAATAATGTCAATGATATATTCTTATATATAATACCGCTTTTATATAAGATGATATTGTAATAATGTAGATAATGTAGAAGTGTTTATAATGCTTGTATTATATAACGTTATATCATATACAATTTGATAATTATTATATGTACTAAAATATTACTTAAAATGTATAATTTATAAACAATAATATAATAAAGATAACTTAATCTTAGTCTCTTTGGAGACATTTGATAAAATTGGAACGATACACGTAAGATTTTCTTGGGCCCTTGTCAAGTCGAGACTCAATCCCTTTCATATCGCAACAATGCACAAATAAATCTAGATGCAATCCTAATCCATTGCCACAATGAAGTAGAATTCAATAAATGATTTTTGTAAGTTTTATATTGCAAAAAAATCCATAAGATTTCGTAAGTTTTTAATGGAGTTTGATATGGTTTTGGTGCATCATTTTTGGGCATTATAATAGTAATTTATAAATTTTAAAGTGAATGCTTAATTGATAGTTGTTTTTAATTTCCACTCAATTCATAGTTGATCATTGTCACCTTATGCTACACTCAAATACTTTTTCCTTATTGTAATACTCTTGGAAAAACGTTCACTTCACGTCATAAACTACGTTATCTCAAGTGTGGAGTAAAACAATGGGAATCTCATCCTATAGGTGATCTTTAGAGGTATCATATTTTCATGTCTCTTCATGGGTGTCAACCCTTAAGAATCTCATGGGTATTTTTAAAATCAAGATAATGGACAAACTAAAGGGCTTGGTAGGTTATAGAAGACAGTTGCGAAAAGATACATCGACATGATTATAAGATAATAACATGTTAATTTTGGGTAATGGAAAGAAAAAGGACATTATATGGTACAAAAGGAATAATGTTATATGATTTATTTATATGTGTAATGTTGATATACCTTTAAATAAAAGGAAATTGTAAGTTTGAAACAACTAAAGGGCTTGGTAGGTTATAGACGATAGTTGCGAAAATATGCATCAACACAATTATAAGATAATAACATGTTAGTTTTGGGTAACGGAAAGAAAAAGGACATTATATGGTATAGAAGGAATAATGTTCTATGATTTATTTATATATGTAATGTTGATATACCTTTAAATACAAGGAAATTGTAAGTTTAAAAATAAGCTTTGTCTTGATCATGGTTAAGTCATGTTCTAATGTGTATTTGTAAATGTTGAGGTAATGTATAATCCGGTGATGAATTTTTTCATTGAGAAATAAATTTGAGCAAATCTTATGAACATAGTGACATAAGGCCTTCCAAATTATGAAGTGTGCATCACCTTAGGGGGAAATGTTGCTTATATAAATGTGTAAATAGAACACCTTATGATATAGAATTTAGGATGAAATCAATGAGTCAAAAGAAACCCAAGTAAGAATACAACACAATTATTGTATTCCTTTTTAAACAATCCAATTATATGTCATGATAATATTACAAAACCTCTCCTCTCTATTAGTTAGTTACCATAATATGTTTATTTGGGACTTTAAATTTAATTAAGAAGATAACCATGGGATAATCGTCCCATTCAATAAAAATTTAATTGTTGTAAAAGGGATGAAATTTAATGTTATTCATGGGAAAAATTTTAAGTAATATGCTATAATGGAACTATTGTGGATTTTTCTTAGAAAAAAATGGAATAAGGGTGGAACCCTTCTGTCATGTTGAACAAAAAATCCAATTGTTCAAATCTAGGTTTAACCCAAATGTAGGATTAGGAAAGAATGGATAATGGTGTGTATAGATCATGGTAAATGATGTAAGTTCTTTCAAGTACCATTTATCAAAGCATTGGTAGCAGAGGACCAAAAATGTTAGTCTATAATGTTAACTCTCCTTAGAGGTAATTCCTCTATAGGAAATTAAGTTAAGTAATTCCATGATCTTAATAATGTAGTTAGTCACCCCTCGTTAGTGGCTTATGTGGTAATATTCCTATAATTATCTTGAGGATGGTGTATTTTTACCCATTAAGAAAATGAAATCATGTTCATATGTTAATAATTGAGGTTTTATTTCCTTATTGTTTCATTAAAGGGATTATAGATATGTGTGAAGAGATATTTGGGCCAATCTTATATTTTTCTATGGAAGGAAATTGTTTAGGAATTAGAGTAGTTCGGTAAGTACCTTCTTCATATCCCATGTTCATGGGTTAACCTTAAATGAGTACCTTATAATATGGAATGTTTTGTTCTTAGTTGTAGTATTGATTTGAAATAACACCTTATAAAGAGAATGTATTTTAGTCATAGTGATAAGGGAAACTTTGTGACGTTTCTCAGTCACACTCATGCATTATCCAAGCATATCCATGTTACCAAATTAACATAAAAATGATGTGGAACCTATTATTCGTAACTATGAAACACTCTCGTAAGAAGTTCTTGGGGCTCATGAAATGTGTTCCAAGTTAAACTCATCTCACTTTACATTATTTTGATTGCACGTGAACCATAAATGGTATAATAGTGGTGGTTAGGAAGATATTTTATGAGTTAAGCAATTTATTCATGCATAACTCACTTCCTAAGTGATTACTATATTTCATTTTGGTTCTCAAATTTTTTTGCACTCTTGGACTTAACCTTTTTGTGTTTATGAATGAAAGATGGTATGTATGTTCATATATAGGCAAAGCAATCATAAATATATAATTCTAATAGTGGAATGTATCCTAGAATCATACATAAATAATGTGATGTGTAAAACTCGTATAATATGTGATGTATAGTATGTAACACAAGGTGTGTAAATAGTCGAATAGTGTGGATTATGTGTTAGGTAGTATGTAGGATGAGTAATATGTAATGAAATATTCAAGATGATAGGAGTGTGACACATATGTGATGAGAGTGAGTATTATGTGTAGAATGTGTATGATATGTAGATGCATAAATGAATGGTGTAGAGTAACTTGAAGATGTAGTATGCTAAATGTGAGATTTACTATAAGATGTCCGAAGAGATGGAATGTGTAGTACCTAATGTGTAGTGTGTGGTGTTCATGTGTAGTATGCCCTCAATAGCCAAGTGTGAATTGAATCAAAAGAGTGTGTCATCAGGAAATGATGATATATTAGTGTATCAAGATGTGTAAGATTGCTCAAAGATATGAAATATGAAGCACAAAGTGCAATAGTAGGGAAATATATTCAATTGGTGATGCTATATGGGGGAGAATAATAAGTGTGATGCCCATGAATGCATAAGAGATGGAGATCTAACCAAGAATGGAAGAAAAATCATGTGATTTTCGTGGATGTGGAAACATGTCAGAGTAGTTGCAAGAACAAAATAAATAAGCTGAGGGTGATATCATAGGTTGAGTCTAATGGATTTTGTTGGAATACAAATGTGGAAATGTGTTAGGAGATTCAAAAGGAACAAAATAAATGGGTTGAGGGTTACATACAAGTCTAGTGGATTGTATTGGAATGGAAATACCTCCTTTGACTCCTTTTTCATGTGTCCCTAAACCATTTCCATTGAAGCCGTACTCAACATATATTCCTATATCTAGGTTCATATTGTTAAAAGTTAGAAGGAGAGGTGGATGAAGAAAGTGCTTTATTCAATGATCAATAGCGTTTTAATAAACAAATGGAGAGGGGTATTTTAATACTTCATAAACCACACCTTGATATAAAAATTTAATACACACATGAGAGGTTGAAGGGACCGCATTCAAAGCATGGATCCAAGGTCGCTCGAGGAGAGTACTATAGTTAAGATTGTTAGGCATGACATGGAATGTGATGGACAAAGTGCATGTCCAGAGAGTAATGGAAAGCTTGATTGTACCTAAGACTCATTTAGGCATATTGTTGAAGCCATGAATGTAAATGGATGATGGATTTAAGGAGGATTTAGATAGACCAAGTTGCATGAGGAATGTGAGATTACAAATTTTAAGCCCAACTCCATTGTCAAATATAGCCCACTTAACCCCTATGTTATTGATATAGACTCAAATATAAAGAGGGGAATCATTACTTAAGATAGATTGAGAGAAGATTTCATCAAATGTAAATGTGATATGCTATTCATTGATAGATGAAGCAATAGTCAACCTATGGTATATATATTCGGAAAATGTGAGGATGAATATAAGTGTTAGAAAAAATATCTGAGTTTATTTTGAAATCAAGATTATCATGCAAAAAGTCATGGAGAGAGACATCCATGGTGAAAGAAACCTAAGATATTTAGGTGGATAATAAGAGAGGATCCATGAGTGCTTGAATGACAGTTCATCAAAACGATTAAAATAAAATGGAATATGGGGGCCTATTTTAGTTTATTCTAAATGTTATTGAAAGAAGTAAGATAATCGTTAACTAAATAACAAAAGTGAACCAAGTAAATAAGTAAATGAAATATGATACCATAATGTTCAAAGAAGGGTTATAAGGAGCTTAGATGATTCGACGATGCCTTGATACTATGTCACGTAATAAACTAGATGAAAATAATACATAAATGACAATGCATGAGCTATAGAAAATATAGATCTAAGTTGTTTGGATAGAATGGGACACATTAGGAAGGATGAGAGTTTTTGGGGTGCCCTAGTTTTTGCGTGATGTGCACAAACCAAATTTTCAAAGTTGTTAGGTTATGTGAAGTCTTCACTACCTATCATGTCTATTCCATTGAACTACATTAGATATCGTGGTAATTAGTGATAAAGAAGAGACCTGCAAAACCCCAAGCCAAGCATTAAAACCCTAAAAAAATAAAGATGCATATGAAGGGTTCAGACTATCCTCAACGGTGACCACAATGGTGGACTTACTAACTGAGCATTGCACTACATTTCAGACCCAAATGTAGTTCTAGATGTGTGTGTGCAAATTGTGCCCTAGGTGCTCTTGTGCCAATCGCACTTTGTGAAGTAGCGAGCAATATATAGATGTAGAAATGTAAATAAATGGTGGATGGAATAAAATAAACTTCCCTCCTATGTAATGTGATGCAAATGAACCAGCCTTGTCCCTTGTGATGGATCTAGATGGATGCAAATGGAGACTTTGATGGATGTAACCTTAGGTGATGATAGTAGTTCCTAGTGCTTGGTCCCTCATTTTATCTCATAACTTTATATTTATATGGTTCTCTTGATCTAATTTTGTAATTAACACCGAAAATGTCAACCACTAAAAATATACAAATCTCAAATGGCTAAAAAGTGCCCAAAAGATGGAGATAACGTAGGAAAAGGTATCAGAGCACCCCGAATGGGATAAAGGAGCTCGAGGTTCCCAAGACTAGCCTGGACAACCTAGTCGGGGTAGAATAACTCATAATGACAAAAATAGACTGAAAAGTATGTACAGGAGGTTAGCAATGACGATATAAAGAAAAGTAAAATGGCCACATGACATGGTTTAATTAGTACTTTCTTCACTCAAAAATCATATTAATAGTAGTATGAGACTGGGACTAAAATCTACCCAAAGTGCATGATTTTTTTAATACATGTATGAGACAAATGAAAAAAATTAAAGATTGCAAAAGTGATCGAATGATCGATATTCCATCAAAGGGAGAATAAATATAGAAGGAGAAATCTCGGGTGAGTAAATGTATGACATATCACATAACTACTTTTTTAATTACAATGTAATAAAATATTAATTAATGATAAAAATACATACTATAATTAAGCTTTCTTATCTAGCAAGCTAAAGTGGGTAATTATTAATTTAAAATATAAAGCAACTATTTTTTACAATGAAATCAATTTATAAAGCTAAAATAAATCTTGCAACTATAATTAGCTTTTACTATGTTTGGGATTTTATTTTCTTTATTTAATCAAAGGACCCAAAATAGTGCTAATGCACTACATTGGATTTGTGTGGAATAGGGAAACATTTGACCAATTTGGACCTCCTATTTACTACTCTATAAGGAAGATTCAAGAATTTATTCCTTAACAATTGTGGGTAATTAAAACCATTGCATCCCTACACCAAGTGACAACCACATCAAACAATTCCTCTTCCAATGAGTATTCTACCTTCATCTTGGACTCTCACATTTGTAAGTAATCCAACACATTCTCCACTTCAAGATTTTTCATGGTTTATAACACCAAAAAAAATTCCATGTAAAATTTATCCAAACATGCCTTTGGGGTAACCCCTCCTTAGCTTCAAAATGTCCCCCCATATTTGAAATTATTTTTATTACCTCAAACCTTTTGATTTCGCTACAATGAATTTTCCCCCGATCCTACTTCGACACTTTTATTTTCCTCGAAGGTGTCACAGTAACAACATATCCATCACATAGTCTTAATTGTTTCTCATACCATGTGTGTCACCGGGTAACACCTTAACCAATTCTACATCCCAAAATAGCTTTCCCCATTCTTTAGAAGTTATTGGGGTATTATCTCTTCTTTTATCCATAGTGTCTACTAGTATTAGGAGATTTTGTGACATCTACATCTCCTGGATTTCCTTGTGGCCTTATAAAATTGAGGTATCCTTAGCGAAACAATCCTTTCTCAACTTGGAGTAATTTTAACTAGTGGAGTAACTAGTGTCAATTTTACTAATTTTTTTTGGCCATAAATTCCTCCATAGAATCAAGATTCATATTATATTTATCCTTCTCCATCCATTTACGAATGTAAGGGTTAGGATAATTATTTCTCATTTACTTTATGTTGGCCCTTACATAAACATGAAGATTCCACCTCCTTAGAATATCAAAACGTAGATTAGCATAATGTTAATATAGCCTTGAAAAATTATGAATAGATGGATATGTTAAACACATATACCCTCCAATATTTATGGGAAGAGGAGTATATGTCATTTGATTCATGTTCTTTCACCAACCAGTTAATCCATTCTTATATTGATGATTCACTTCTATGGTTATGTTTTCATGTAAATTAACTAGCTTGAAGAATGGAAAATTTTCATCATGACATCCAAGCCACAAGATGTAAACATGCTTCAAAAACTTCCTAATCCCTCTCTCGGTCATCCTAGCTTATGTGGAATGGTCACCTTTCTACTAAAATTACTCTTATTTCATTAGGTGAACATGTAAAATTATTCAAAATGATGTGATATGGTCAATTCTTTCATTTAGGAAAGTGCAACAGAAGACTAGTTCTCAGCAGGGGCTAGAAAGGTCAATTTTTTCTATTTCGGGGCATGTGTGTATCTTCTTGGAGGATTTTGAAAACTTCATAAACATCCAAATGTGGTATTAGAGAGAATTTAAGGTTTGGGAAGTAGGTTAGGAAGATTTAGGAAATAATTGGTTATTCAGGGGCACTCTATACAAAGCAAGTTTTCAAGTGTAAGGAATAAATAGTCACATAGTGAGACCAAAATTCTCCGAGTTAGATTGAAAACTAGTAGGAAAGGAAATTTTTTAATAATCCTATACATGGTGGCAAAATCAAAATTTTATCCAAGGTCTGATTATTTTTGAGATAGTTCAAACTTTATGTAGTTACCAACTAAAATAAATAAATAAAATTAAAATAAAAAATTTATTCTTCTATTTCTAATGTTGTTTTTGTGTGTGTAAAATGTGGGCGTTAGATTTGGTATCGTAGTGGAAGTTCATGCTCTCAAATCTCTAGAATGGATTGTAGTAGTGATGATTGTGCATGGTGATGGTGGAGTTGGGAAGAGTAATGTGATGTATGTTGTGATGTGAACAATGTTGTAATTGTGATATTATGTACACACATGTTGTGGATGTAATTTAGTGTGTATTTGTTATCATGTTTATATGCTTGTGATGAGAATATCCACTCTCTTTTTGTGGATTTAATGAGGAGTTCACGTGTGATGTGCAACCTTATTGTGTGTGAAAATAATGTTATTCTCGGATTGAGGAGTGTTGCAGCATATTCTCATTTTTTTGATACGTATGTGTGTTGATTTGTTGTATGAAAATATTGGTGTCTAGTGAATTGGATTATATCATGATTTCTCCATTGTATTGTGATTAATCATTTGTGGCAACTATGCTATATTGTAATTGACCGTATGTTGTAATGTTAGTCAATTTTTTCATGTTACATATGATTCATGCAATATGTGATGGTACATGTCGTGAATTATGGGTATAAATGTTCCTCGTATGACCCTTATTGTGTAGTACTTGCACCTTGAGTATATTATGTGGAAATGTGATGTATCAGTAACCCGTGAAAGTAATGATTTTATTATAACCGTATATATACCATGCGTAATATGTTATGATTAAGGTGTGTGAATCACCATTGTGTTATTGATGTAGTTATGTGTTATTTTTGAACCTTACACTAACAAAACATAAGGGAAATAGTTGTTAAGAGTGTATGTGTGAAGAATAGGGGCATGGATCAGATTTCAAAATCTTGAGCCTAGTATGAGTTAGGAAGTGGAGACTTATATATATTTAAAATCCACTTCTATTTTTTAGCATACTTCAAGTTTGTTCATTATATTGTGGATGCACACAGCCCTTAGGCTCAACTTATGCAAACTAGAGTCCCCTACTCTCTGCTATTCAGTTTCCCATTGAACAATCCTATGTGATTTTGGCTATGTTGAGCCTTGTGGGAGTATACAGGGATTATTAAGGAAGAGATTAATATAGTTGCATTATTTTATATGTTATTTTACAAGGTGAGGCTTGATGTCTAAGTGTCAGCAACTCGATGAGTACCCCATTGGTGGCCTTATAATAACACATAGTGATTGTGATGTGTTATTTCTCTATACATATTTTATTTGTAAGTTTGACTTTTCTTTTCTCTCCTTCTTGAACCAACAAATATTTCTATTTAATTTCTGGCTGATTGTTGCAATTTTGGGTCTTTTCTTTGGTTACCATACTAATATGTGAAGTTTTGCACTAACTATGGGTAGTTAGCCATTTTTTTTGCTTTTATTGAAAGTTGAATTTAAGTTAAAATTATTCCTTAAGTTTTAAACTATTTTCCTCACTTGGCCCAAAACAATTGAGTTTGATTTCACTTAACAGCTTTGTTTATTATTTTGGAATGTTGGTTGTAATGTTCTATATGTTGTGCTTAGGGACATGGGTTCACCAAGGATTGGTGCTACCTATGGGCCACTTCATTGTATGGGTGGACACCCCAAGGATTTACAAATAACTATTTATCTATAACTCCTTGGGGTGTACCTCCATACATTAAATGATTACCTTATAGTATGGAATGTTTTTCTCTTAGTTGTAGTATTGATTTTAAATAACACCTTATAAAGAGAATGTATTTTATTCATAGTGATAAGGAAACTTTTTAAGTTTCTCATTCATACTCATGCGTTATCCAAGCATATCCATGTTACCAAATTAACATAAAAATGATGTGGAACCTACTATTCGTAACTATGAAACACTCTCGTAAGAAGTTCTTAGGGCTCATGAAATGTGTTCCAAGTTAAACTCATCTCACTTTACATTATTTTGATTGCATGTGAACCATAAATGGTATAATTGTGGTGGTTAGGAATACGTTTTATGAGTTAAGAAATTTATTCATGCATACCTCACTTCCTAAGTGATTACCATATTTCATTTTGGTTCTCAAAATTTTTTTACACTCTTGGACTTAACCTTTTATGTTTATGAATGGAAGATGGTACGTATGTTCATATATAGGTAGTGCAATCATAAATATATAATTCTAATAGTGTAATGTATCCTAGAATCATAATTAAATAATGTGATGTGTAAAACTGTGTAATATGGGATGTGTAGTATGTAACGACGTGTGTAAATATTCGAATAGTGTGGATTACATGTTAGGTAGTATGTAGGATGAGTAGTATGTAATGCAAGATTCGAAGATGATAGGAGTGTGACACATATGTGATGAGAGTGAGTATGATGTGTAGAATGTGTATGATATGTAGACACATAAATGAATGGTGTAGAGTAACTTGAAGATGTAGTATGCCAAATGTGAGATGTACTATAAGATGTGTGAAGAGATGCAATGTGTAGTACCTAATGTGTAGTGTGTGGCATTCATGTGTATTATGCCCTCAATAGCCAAGTGTGAATTAAAGCACAAGAGTGTGTCATCAGGAAATGATGATATATTAGTGTATCAAGATGTGTAAGATCGCTCAAAGATATGAAATATGAAGCGCAAAGTTTAATAGTAGCGAAATATATCCAATTTGTATTGCTATATTTGGGGGAATAATAAGTGTGATGCCCCGAATGCATAAGATATGGAGATCTAACCAAGAATTGAGGAAAAATCATGTGATGTCGGTCGATGTGGAAACATGTTAGGAGTAGTTGAAGGAACAAAACAAATAAGTGAGGGTGATATCCGAGGTTGAGTCTAGTGGATTTTGTTGGAATACAGATGTGGCAATGTGTTAGAGATTCAAAAGGAATAGAAGAAATGGGTTGAGGGTTATATACATGTCTTGTGGATTATATTGGAATGGAAATAAGTTCTTTGACTTCTTTTTCATGTGTTCATAATCCATTTCCATTGAATCCGTTGCAACATAGATTCCTATATCTAGGTTCATACTATTCAAAGTTAGGAGGAGAGGTGAATGAAGTATGTGCTTTATTCAATGATAAATAGTGTTTCAATAAACAAATGGAGAGGGGTATTTTAATGCTTCATAAACCACACCTTGATATAAAAATTTAATACACACATGAAGGGTTGAAGGGACCGCATTCATAGCATGGATCCAAGGTCGTTCGAGGAGAATATTGTAGTTAAGATTGTTAGGCATGACATGGAATGTGATGGAAAAAGTGCATGTCCCGAGAGTAATGGGAAGCATGATTGTACCTAAGACTCGTTTAGGCATATTATGAAGCCATGAATGCAAATGGATGATGGAGTTAAGGAGGATTCAAATAGGCCAAGTTGCATGAGGAACGTGAGATTACAAATGTTAAGCCCGGATCCATTGTCAAATATAGCCCGCTTAACCCCTATGTTATTGATATAGACTTGAATATAAAGGGGGAATCATTACTTAAGATAGACTGAGAAGTGATTTCATCATATGTAAATGTGATATGCTCTTCATTGAAGATGAAGCACTAGTGAACTTATGGTATATATATTTCGGACAGTTCGAGGATGCATATAAGTGTTAGAAAAAATATCTAAGCTTTCTTTTGACAATCGGGATTATCATGCAAAAAGACATGGAGAGAGACCTCCACGGTGAAAGAAACCTAATATATTGAGGTGGAGAAGAAGAGAGGATCCAAGAGTGCTTGAATGGCAAGTTCACCAAATTGATTAAAATAAAATGGAATATGGGGGCCTATTTTGGTTTATTCTAAATGTTATTGAAATAAGTAAGATAATAGTTAACTAAATAACAAAAGTGAACCAAGTAAATAAGTAAATTAAATATGATACCATAATGTTTGAAGAAGGGTTATAAGGAGCTTAGCTGATTCGATGATGCCTTGAGAGTATGTCACGAGAATAAACTAGATGAAAATAATACATAAATGACAATGCATGAGCTATAGAAAATATAGATCCGAGTTGTCTAGATAGAATGGGACACATTAGGAAGGATGAGAGTTTTTGGGGTGCCTTGGTTTTTTCGGGATGTCCACAAACCAAATTTTCAAGGTTGTTAGGTTATGCGAAGTCTTCACCGTTGTCACGTCTATTCCACTAAACTACATCAAATGTCACTTGGTAATCAGTAGTAAACAAGAGACCTACAAAAAACCCCAAGCCAAGCATTAAATCCGTAAAAATATAAATATGCATACGAAGGGTGAATACTATCCTCAGTGACCACAATGGTGAACTTACTAACTGAGTGTTGCACTACATTTCATACCCAAATGTAGTTCTATATGTGCGTGTGCAAATTGTACCTAAGGTTATCTAGTGCCAATCGCACTTTGTGAAGTAGAGACCAATATATAGATGTATAAATGTAAATAAATGGTGGACGGAATAAACTAAACTTCTCTCCTATGCAATGTGATGTAGATGAACCAGCCTTGTCCTTTGTGATCTATCTAGATGGATGGAAATGGGGCATGTGATGGATGCAACATTAGGTAATTATAGTAGTTCCTAGTGCTTAGTCCCTCATTATTATCTCATAACTTTATATTTATATGGTTCTCTTGATTTAATTTTTAATTAACCTTGAAAATGTCAACCACTAAAAATATACAAATCTCAAATGGCTAAAAGGTGCCCAAAAATTTAGATAACATAGGTAAAGGTATCATAGCACCCTAAATGGGACAAAGGCACTGAGGTTCCCAAGATCGGGCTCGGACACCCTAGTCGGGGTAGAATAACTCATAATGAAAAAAATAGACTAGAAAAGTATGTATAGGAGGTTAACAATGACGATATAAATCAAAGTAAAATGGCCACATGACATGGGTTAATTAGTACTTTCTTCACTCAAAAATCATATTAGTAGTAGTATGAGACCGAGACTAAATAATACCCAAAGTGCGTGATTTTTTTAATACATGTATAAGAAAAATGAAAAAAATAAAAGATTACAAAAGTGATCAAATGATTGAAATTCCATCAAAGGGAGAATAAATACGAAGGAGAAGTCTCGGGTGAGTTAGTGTATGACAGGTCACATAACTACTTTTTAATTACAATGTAATAAAATATTAATTAATGATAAAAAATACATACTATAATTAAGCTTTCTTATCTAGCAAGCTAAAGTGGGTAATTATGAATTTAAAATATAGCAACTATTTTTTACAATAAAATAAATTTATAAAGCTAAAATAAATCTTGCAAACTATGATTAGCTTTTACTAAGTTTGGGATTTTATGTTCTTTATTTAATCAAAGGACCAAAAATAGTGCTAATGCACTACATTAGAGTTGTGTGGAATAGGAAACATTTGACCAATTTCGACCTCTTATTTCCTACTATATATAGGGTGATTCATGAATTTATTCCTTAGCAATTGTGGGTAGTTAAAACCATTACATCCCTATACCAAGTGACATCCACATCAAACAATTCCTCTTCCAATGAGTATTCTACCTTCATCTTGGACTCTCCCATTTGTAAGTAATCTAACACATTCTCCACTTCAAGATTTCTCATGGTTTATAACACCAAAAAATTTCCATGCAAAATTTCTCCAAACATGCCTTTGAGGTAGCCCCTCCTTAGCTTCAAAACATCCCCACATATTCAAAATTATTTTTATGACCTCAAACCTTTTGATTTCGCTTACAATGAATTTTCCCCGATCCTACTCCTACACTTTTATTTTCCTCGAAGGTGTCAAAGTAACAACATATCCAACACATAGTCTTAATTGTTCCTCATACCACTGTGTGTCATTGGGGTAACACCTTAACCAATTCTAAATCCCAAAATAGCTTTCCCCATTCTTTAGAAGTTATTGGGGTATTATCTCTTCTTTTATCCATAGTGTCTACTAGTATTAGGAGATTTTGTGACATCTACATCTCCCGGATTTCCTTGTGGCCTTATAAAATTGAGGTATCCTTAGCGAAACAATCCCCGCTCAACTTGGAGTAATTTTAACTAGTGGAGTAACTAACATCAAATTTACTACTTTTATTTTGGCCATAAATTCCTCCATAGAATCAAGATTCATATTATATTTATCCTTCTCCATCCATTTACGAATGTAAGGGTTAGGATAATTATTTCTCATTTAATTTATGTTGGCCCTTACATAAACATGAAGATTCCACCTCCTTAGAATATCAAAATGTAGATTAGCATAAGGTTAATATAGCCTTGAAAAATGATGAATAAATGGATATGTTAAACACATATACCCTCCAATATTTATGGGAAGAGGAGGATATGTCATTTGATTCATGTTCTTTCACCAACCAATTAATCCATTCTTATATTGATGATACATTTCTATGGTTATGTTTTCATGTAAATTAACTTGCCCAAAAATGGAAATTTTTCATCATGACAACCAAGCCACAAGATGTAAACATGCTTCAAAATCTTCCCGAATCCCTCTCTTGGTCATCCTAGCTTATGTGGCATGGTCATCTTTCTGCTAAAATTACTCTTATTGCATTAAGTGAACATGTAAAATTATTCAAAATGATGTGATATGGTAAATGCTTTCAGTTGGTAAAGTGCAACAGAAGACTAGTTCTCAGCAGGCGAGAAAGGTCAATTTTTTCTATTTCGGGGCATGTGTGTATCTTCTTGTAGGATTTTGAAAACTTCATAAACATCCAAATGTGGTATTAGAGAGAATTTAAGGTATTGGAAGTAGGTTAGGAAGATTTAGGAAATAATCGGTTACTCAGGGGCACTTTGTACAAAGCAAGTTTTCAGGTGTAAGGAATAAATAGTCACATAGTGAGCCCAAAATTCTCCAGAGTTAGATTGAAAAATAGTAGGAAATAAATTTTTTGAATAATCCTATACATGGTGGCAACATCAAATTTTATCCAAGGTCCGATGATTTTTTGAGATAGTTCAAACTTTATGTAGTTCCCAACTAAAATAAATAAATAAAATTAAAATAAAAATTTATTCTTCTATTTCTAATGTTTTTTTGTGTGTGTAAAATGTGGGCGTTAGATTTGGTATCGAGTGGAAGTTCATGCTCTCGAATCTCTAGAATGGATTGTAGTAGTGATGATTGTGCATGGTGATGGTGGAGTTGGGAAGAGTGATGTGATGTATGTTGTGATGTGAATAATGTTGTAATTGTGATATTATGTACACACATGTTGTGCATGTAATTTAGTGTGTATTTGTTATCATGTTGATATGCTTGTCATGAGAATATCCACTCTCCTTTTTGTGGATTTAATGAGGAGTTCACGTGTGATGTGGAACCTTATTGTGTGTGAAAATAATGTTATTCTCGGATTGCGGAGTGTTGCAGCATATTCTCATTTTTGATACATATGTGTGTTGATTTGTTGTATGAAAATATTGGTGTATAGTGAATTGGATTGTATCGTGATGTCTCCATTGTATTGTGATTAATCATTTGTGTCACTATGTTATATTGCAATTGACCATATGTTGTAATGTTAGTAAATTTTTTCATGTTACGTATGATTCATGCAATATGTGATGGTACATGTCATGAATTATGGGTATATGGTGATCGTATGACCCTTATTGTGTAGTACTTGCACCTTGAGTGCATTATGTGGAAATGTGATGTATTGTAACCCATGAAAGTAATGATTTTGTTATACCATGTATATATACCATGCGTAATATGTTATGATTAAGGTGTGTGAATAACCATTGTGTTATTGATGTAGTTATGTGTTATTTTGTGAACCTTACACTAACAAAACATAAGGGAAATAGTTGTTAAGAGTGTATGTGTGGAGAGTAGAGGTGTGGATCAGGATTTCAAAATCTTGAGCCAAGTATGAGTTAGGAAGTGGAGACTTATATATATTTAAAATCCACTTCTATTTGTTTAGTATACTTCAAGTTTTCTCATTATATTGTGGATGCACACAGCCTTAGGCTCAACTTATGCAAACTAGATTCCCCTACTCTCTGCTATTGGGTTGCCATTGAACAATCCTATGTGATTTTAGCTATGTTTATCCTTGTGGGAGTATGCAGAGATGATTAAGGAAGAGATTAATATAGTTGCATTATTTTATATGTTATTTTATGAGGCGAGGCTCGATGTCCGAGTGCTAGTAACTCGATGAGTACCCCTTTGGTGGCCGTATAAGGACACATAGTGATTGTGATGTGTTATTTCTCTATACATATTTTATTTGTAAATTTGACTTTTCTTTTCTCTCCCTTCTTGAACCAACAAATTTTTCTATTTAATTTTTGGCTAAGTTGATGCAATTTTAGGTCTTTTCTTTGGTTTATGCACTAATATGTGAATTTTTGCACTAACTACGGGTAGTTAGCCATTTGTTTTGCTTTTATTGAAATTTTATTTTAAGTTAAATTTATTCCTTAAGTTTTATACTATTTTCCTCACTTGGCCAAAACAATTGAGTTTGATTTCATTTAACAGCTTTTTTTATTATTTTGGCATGTTGGTTCTAATGTTCTATAAGTTGTGCTAGGTACATGGGTTCATTAAGGACTAGTGCTACCTATGGGCCACTTCATTGTATGGGGGTACACCCGAAGGAGTTACAAATAACTAGTGGGTTTATTTTAATTGGGCACGCATTTCTTACATCTCTATCCAACCATGGTGTTGTGTCGCATCGAGGATGATGATCTTATAATGGGAGGGAAATGTAGTGCCCAATTAAAATAAATAAATAAAACAAAAAAAATAAAATATTTTTGTATTTCTACTATTGTTTTTGTGTGTGTAAAATGTGGGCATTACACTTTATGGGTGTATGTCACCATCCTAATCACAAAGGGTGAATTTTTTGAGTTTTAGGAAGAATTAAGGTCTACAAACTATACCATTAGTATTAGAATGGAGTTCTTATTCATATTCATATATAATTTGACCTCAAAAGTCCATATTGAGCCTCTAGGGTGAATATTTCATGCTTTCAAGCTATTTTAGGTAAGCCGGCCCAAAACCTGGCTTTCTAAATGAGGCAAGGCACACTTTGTTGCATATCTTGTACCTTTATCCCCAAGGGGAAAGAGAGGAAAAGATGCTCACACCATGACATCCTTTTACTTCTCCAACCTTCCATTACAAGTCAAGATAACATTGGTTGAGTCTATGTCGAGTTAGGGAGAAGTGTGAGTGTAAGCTAATTTTCCATTGTACCATGTGTCACCACATTGCTTCAATGAACAATTTAGCATCCCTTGTTTCTCCATTTCTAGAAGTATATAGACGAGACAAGAATGTGTTGGTCATGTTAATCCTTAGCCCCTTGAAACACATAAGACATCCACCAAGATCTACATGCTTTTTTTTCAAGCATTGTTCTTAACCACTTAGCCCCTCATGCTCAAAATTACTTCCAAGATTTTCATTTGATGCACTTATTCTTCCCTATTATCCTGACGACTATCTAGGGGGATAAGAGGGACATGATATTTTTCCTATTCCCAAGCCGTAACTCCTCGTCATTCATATGACCTCTCCCAGCTCTGCATTATCCTTACCTATCTCCTCCATCTCACTCACCCTCTATCTCATGCTTCCACTTGTCCTCATATTGCTTCAAGGAATACTTGGGATCCCATTTTTTCCCTAATGCAACATGAAAACTATATTTTAACTTAATATTAAACTCTCATTAACCTAGGGTCAAACCATGGTTAGCAAGACATCATAAAAGTGTTTTATAACTCATTTTAAAATTTATTTATTCACCACAGTTGACCATCCACATTTTTTGCTGCTACAAAACATTTTCAATTTTCAATTTTTACCATAAACTCTAGAAAAAAATTCCAAAACAGCCATAGCCTCTAGAACTGAGTATTTCTCATACCTCACTAACTAGGAATTTGATTATACTAAAAATTTGTCGATTGCTCTTATCTAAAACACCTTTGCGAAGATTACAATTTTTAACATGGTTAATCGAAAAAATCGCAAACTAGAAGTTTCAAAATAAGTAGGTTTCTTAAAATAGAAAATTTATAAAAAAATATAAAATCATCATCAGTGAGAGTAACCTAAGTGGATTAGGAGCTCCATAGAACAAGCATTGTGAAAAATCATCAAAATTTCTAAAAACAATAGCTCTTGACCTCACCGCCAAAAAATAAAAAGTTTTGAATTCTAGTGCGAATTATTGTCACGTTTTTTATTTTCACTCATCTTGTTTATTTTAGGATACATGAAACTCAAATTCTTATGTATGGAACCCATTTCAACAATGGCCACTTCTTATCCAAGTGTGCGTGATAGTGATGTCACTCACATGGACCTAGAAGAACTAAAAAATAGGATTTTTGGAGAAACCAAATAGCCTATTGAAGAGAATATTTTCACGAGCTAGTTGTTTGTGTAGCGAGAAGGCATCCTTTTTGGTACAAATTACGAGAATTATTTCAAGCATGTCCTCACCACTATGAACTGAATTTCATAATAACAAGGATGGGTGACAACTCCATCCTCGCAATGCTCACCCCTAATGGAATCTCACAAAGTATGAAGATTCTAACTAGAAACAACATGGTCATAATCTTGAAAGATTTTTCATATCACAAGTGGTTTAATACTAAATCTTACCTTTAGGTCCTCACGTACTAGTATCATGGTTTAAATATGAAAGGAAACCCTATTGTGTCTTTGAGAGTCTATTAGGAAGTGAGTTCCATGAGGGTTACTCGGATGCAATCATCTTGTTTAGTAGGGTAATGAGAAAAGAGACAACAAAGTACTTTTAGGACTGGATGGTCTAGTTCATCCTTGTTTCCACTTAAGGGAACCATGTTGTAGATTAGGAAAAATCATAAGTGATAACATCCACCATTAGTTTTTCCATTTACTTGTTACAAATAAATTTTTAATGACCTCGTACTTAGTGCATGCTCTCATGAGCATTAGATTTTTCAAAGGCTTAACTCTTGCTCAAAATTTTCTCAAAAATCACCAAATTATCAAAGGTGAAAATAATGATAAGAAGATTGTTCCAATCCACAAAGATCTTAGATGATAATAACACACCACATTAGATTTGTAAACAAAAATATAAAATATCATATATTTAAATTCATTATTACTTCATATTGAATTACATTACATTACATGAGGGTGAATTAGCTCAATAAGCATGATTTACATATAGGAGGAGGGAAGTGTAACTACTACCTAGATAAGTGGTGAATAACTCTCACTAACTAATACTAGTTGTTAAGTTAACTCCATACAACTTGTACACCTAAGAAATCTAACCCAACAAGTGTAGGGATAAACCAAGTGTAATAATTATCCTAATAAACAAAAAAAATTATAAATAATAATCTATACTAACACCCCTCATAAATATAGCTTAGGTGGGTAAAAATAAAGGTGAGCACCGACAACTAGGCTTGACGAGGTACCCATGTACAATAAATGAGAAAAAGAGACACCACAAGGTACCCAAAACCAGTAATAACAAAGTAGAGAGAGTAAAATATCTCTTATAGGCATCTGAGGACTATCGGCTCAAAAACTCATATAATTCGAAAAAATTTGGTGTACATTGTGGTCTGAATCCATTACTCGATCATAAACTCAAAAACAACTAACACTGGGCTTCACCAAAATAGCTCCATACAAGATAATGTCAATGGAGTGATGTCGAAAGTAAAAAACACACCAAACATAATTTGATCAACCATTACAACTAGGTGTACCACAATCCAAGAACAATAACCATGCAACAAGGAAATGACACAACATCCAAAAAATAGGAATGCCATGATCCAAGATAAGCCAAGGTAGCAAGGAAGGGACACAAGACCCGAAGAAGAAATATCAACTCGCTATAAATAGGTGTGTTATGATCCAATATTAATAACCAAGGCAATAAGTTAAGGACACAAAATCTAAAGAAATGGAAGTTCTATGATGCAAGAAAATCAAGGGTAACAAGGAAAGGACACAAAACCTAGAGAATCAGAATCAACACCGCACCCTCACATGTTGTTGAATGGGTAGATTGATGCTACAAATCTATATGACTTGTTGAAAAACTACTCAAACATTGAAAAACTAACATTGGGATTCACTAGAATAGCTCCCCACAAGATCAAATGTCAACATGCCTAAAAGTTTTCAAAATAAAGATCTAAAATATCTCAACAAAATGGATCGATTTAAATGTTGGAACCTTATAATTGAGTGCATGTTACAAACATGACATTCTTAATTTTTAGTTTGTTTCTCAAAATAAATAGTTTCCGTAACAAGAAGTTTTGAAAAAAATGGCACACAAATCCAAGTAACCGATCAAAAGATACAAGTTTGTCAAATTTTTGCTTTAATATTTATTTTTAAAAAAACAATTTTTCCTCTACTCTTCCTCAATTTATCTTTTATATAAAAAAACTTTCCAATTATAGATCTATAAAATGGAATTAAAAAAGCCATTACCTAACGTGAAAAACCCATAAATTATGATAAATTGTTTTTCTATATTTTACACATGGAATGGATTTATAGAATCCATAAAGGTATCAAAGATCTAAAAGATCCTTAAATCCTCAACACACGAAACCTTACAAAGTGGAAGAAAAAAACCCATTATTGAAAGCAAAAACTAAAAAAACCTAGAAAACGTTCTTAGATTTGTGCCTCCCAACCAGATTTCCCCATGACATGGATTTCAAATATTTCAACATATTCATCAAATAGGGACTCAATAAAACAAAAGAAAAAAACCTTTTCGTGAGCACAAAATACCCAAGAAAAACCTGAAATGATTTTTCTAGACTTTTTACTTCCCAAAGAAGATTTGTAAGATTGTCAAATCCTCATCAAACATGAACTCTGCAAAGTAGAAGAAAACAAACCCAATACCAAATGTAAAAAAAAAAAACCATTTTTGGAATTTTACTTCTCTAACTTAGATTTCTTCCCAAGCAAGATTTCTAATATTTCTAGACCTTCGCCAAACAGTAACTCTCAAAAGTCGAAGAAAAAAATTGTATGCGAAAACCACTGAAAAACCCAAAACCATTTTTCTATACTTTTACTTCCCTAACACAAATTTCTTTCCTAAAACGAATTTCCAAGTGGATCTGTATGTATCTGTGTCTAACTCTACAAAACTAAATCAAACTCAAAAAATAATCCATCTCCTTTAATGGCAAACTTTACATATGTTTCTCCGGTTATTTCACCTTTTGAATCCAATAGAGCCCTCGCTATACATTTAAATGGAGGCTGCAACATAGTGCTAACAAAATCCAAAATATATGAAAACAAGTAAACCCTTGCTTACAAAAAAAAACTTACAAATAGATATCTACATCGTCTACCACTGATACCATGAAAGAAACAATAAGAATATTGTTCCAATCCGCAAAGATATCGATGATAATAGCAGATTTACATTATATTTGTAAACAAAAAGCTTAAATGTCATATATGTAAATGCATTATAATCCATAATTACTTCACATTGAATTACATTACATGAGGGTGAATTAGCTCAATAAGCATGGCGTACATATAGGAGGAGGAGGGAAGTGCAACTACTACTTAGATCGGTGATGCAAAACTCCCACTAACCGATCTTGTGATTAAGTTAAGTTAACTCTATAAGATTAAAAAGATAAATCATCACAACTAGTAGACCTAAACAAGCTAACCAAATAAGTGTAGGGATAACCCAAGTGTAAGAATTATCTATTATGGAAAAATCACAACACCCCCTGAATGGCCTGAGTTTGAGTGGGGCATTTGGTGTGATTGCCAAACATTTAGCTATCCTAAGTGTGGGACGATGAAAAATGGGATAATTCTCTAGAGAAGGTCGATTCCTGCTCCTAAACCTACCTACCACAAACTACTCGTAATGCAATCATAACTTTTGACTAAACCTAATCTAATTCTTCCAAGTGGACAGAGAGAGAGGTGCATGAAAAGTAAAACCTACACAAAGAGCGGTCATACACCGGAGAGTGCTACCCACTTCCCTAACTCCGTAAAATGATAAAGAAGTGAACCATGGAGAGGGTAAACAGTGAGTACCACATACCGCAATGCAACATTCACCATTTCAAGTAAGCATGATACATCAAACCCCGCAAAAGACATGACAAAATACACAGGTCCTGCAATCACAATGAGAGGCAAGGAAATGTAATCAAAACAATCCATGGATTGACAAATGAATCACAAACACCATTTTATTACTTCATGAAATTTGCGTAGTACATTATTATAGCAAGAAGATGCATGAAGCCATTATAATGATTTGGAGGAAGGCTTGAAGCCCTAAAAAGATTGGAGTGCATGGGAAGAGAGAGTGACAAACCCTTTACACAATGCAACTCCTTTACATTTATAGGAAGACATATTGAATGAGAGGGAGGAGAAATTTGGATTTATTGCTTGAATCACTCACCAAAACCCATCATTACCTCTGCAAGAGTTACGGGAAAACTTGCAAAACCCATTCCTTCATTAATTTTTCCTTGTTGTGGAACAAAGAATGCCCATACTCTCTTTGATGGCTCTCACCTACCTCTTGGCGCTATATAATGTTTACAAATTTCAGAGGTTGAAAACATCTCAAATCCCAAAATTGATGATTTCATGATGTACATATTATATTCACAATTCCGATGACTAGATTTTTTTGCAAAACAGACATTCGAGGTGAAAGTTATACTATTTCAGGTTCTAGAGCCTTCAGAAATTATGGGGTTTTAAGAACCTCCAAAAATCCATTTTTCATGCTTCCATTACAAAGCTCTCGTTCTTGGCTTTTCATTCAATTTGATTTTCAGAAAACAGGTGACTCGAACTCAAGATATTGTCGTTTTTGTGAAAGGGCGTTTCGTGTTCATTTGGGGTCCGTGTACTTGTTGGCGTGCCAACTCAGTGAGCTCTGCCGTGAGTTATTTGTTGACTTCTTCATTTTGGGATTCTTGCCCCCTTCATTTCCCCTTTCGTGTCATGCTTTTTAACTATCCATTGTTTATTGCATGGTGAGTGAGTTATTCCTCTGTTACCGAGCTCTTGCATTATCATGTAGACCTTTTCGAACACTCTCGTCCTGTGATCCCTTGGAGGAGCATGTGCCTCATTGTCATGCCCATCATTGGTATCGCCTTGTTCTTGGTTCCTTTGAATTGTGTCTTCCATATTTACAAAGGCTCCCGCCCCCATGCTACCTCCTCAGAGAGCCCTAAATTTCCTTTGTAGACACTTATCCGTGCCCTGAGGTTGTATTGCTTCAGAGATCGCCACATACGAACTCTCCCTGGCTTATTCGCATGACACGTCCTAGCAAGTTAGACTCGTCTCCCCCTCATTGGCTCATCTCTCAACAGGCCATGACACCTTCCACCTACGCACGCGACCGCCAATGCATCTAACTTGGTGCTTCGGACATTAGCATTCATCAGGATTTTGAGCATTTGCATTTTGCAGGTCACGTACTATTCACCCGATGAGCTACCTCACAAGTCCCCAAAACACCGAAATCCCAAAGTCTTAAATTCAGACTTCGGGCTTCAAACATTGTAAACCATTTTCTGACCCAACTCGCCTATAACTCCGAAACGCGTAAGCTCCAAAATCTGAAATTCAGAGTTCAAAGTTTGGAACTCTCCCCCACTTCAAGGCACTCCTTACTTTCTTGTTGAGCAATTTTCCTCTAAATTTCCGAAGACATATCTCACAAAATTGATCAAATTTCACCTCTGAAGCAATTGATTTCCTACCGCATCCATGAGTTTTCTAGCATGGCCAACATGTCGTATATCTTCATTACATAAACTATCCTAAGTTATGGTGCCCTTCAAGATCATGTTTTCTCTCTCGCCACCCCCGAGTTACATGGTTCACCGCGCTTTGTCATGAGCTCATTCTTGGACTGAGCCCCTCAGCGCTTTCCTATTCTACACACCTCGATAAATCATCACGAGCGCTCACATCCACATGCTTAAGTCATCCCTTCATTCCTTGTAATTTACTTCACACATTCCTTACCAACCTCAACTTGGTCATTACTACGATGAGTCGTTATGGATTTGACCGCAAAGCTCTCCCCATATTCTAGTTGAGTTCATGGCTACCTCCTTGTTTGAGCCATTGTAACTTCATTCAACACCCATGAGCTTACTTTCATTGATCCCTTGTCGTAAATGGCCCGATCATTTACCTCTTCCGTTCAGCTCAATTTCTCATAGGCTCAATGCCAATGGTCTTCTCGATTGATCTTACATTCGATCCCAATCTCATTTTTCTTGAGTTGTGCATGAAGCCTTCATAAAAGTCGACCCCCATTGATGAGTAGCTCACAACATCCTTGTGAACCCATGCATCTAGTCATTGACATGTAAAAATATGTCGACTTGGCTCAGCCCTCCCGATTCCTTTACACATCCTAATTTCTCGAATTCATCACTTTGTGAGCCTAATATGCCTAGTCTATTTCATCCCTTCTTCACGTTATGAACCCCACTGATCTCTTCTTGTTGAGATGTATCAAATTCACTATGGTTCAAGCTTAACTTTTCTACCATTTACTCGACCCCCATTCACTATGGTTCGAGCTCTAAATTTTCTACCATTTACTCGACCCCACATGTCTCCCCAACCTACAATTCCACCTCATGTGTCATCTTAGTCTTAATTCTCCAATGATGTCTAGCTTGCTTTTCTACATGGAGGAGGATTTTGACCCTTTTCCACTCTTAGCCATGTATTAGCTTCACTTTTTGCAACTTTACATGACCAGGCCTCGCTCCATGAATTCCTTATGATGTGATCACTTTTGTAACTCGGCGAGAGCTCCTACCCTATATGCCCTTGACCTACAATTCCACCTCATGCGTCATCCTTCATGTTGTGCGTCACAGCTCATAAGATTAAGCTATATGTCCATTGCTTCATAACCGATTATGAGCCTTAATTTATACCCTCCAATTTTCCTCAAGTCACCCGTCAGTTGATCTTGGACTACATTTTAGTTCGAAAAGCTTGGTATTAAAAGCAAGTTTTGAACAGCTAGACTTTTTGGCCTCTACTTTGCCATGAATTCCGATATCTTGAGAATTTTCTATGGAGGAGGATTTTTGATAATGGGTAAGGTTCTTCAAAAAAGAATGATAAATTGGGGTAGGCATCTTCCTCTGCTATTTTCCATCCTTTCTTGTTTTGGATCGAGAAATATGGGCTCTGCGCAGATTTTCGAAGGACCAAAATTCATTATTTTCTCAAGATGGTCTTAAGGGTAGAAACCCAAATCTTCTAGAGGAAAAAAAATTCCACAACATGATTTTCACTTCTAAATTGGCCTGCGGATGAGCCTCCTAAAACCTAATAACTTTTATATAGCCTTTGGTTTCCTCTTGTGGGATCCTTCAAACTTCGAGGTGCTGATAGAAGATCCAGGTGCCTACTCGCCTAGTCTACCTATCTTACATGCATGGATCTCCAAACATTGATCCCACTCCTAGAAGGAAGGTTAGATCTTTACCCTTGTGCTAAGGGCATTTTTATCATTACTTTAGAAACTCGGACTGTCCCATTAGGTCCTCATTGATCCTTCACCCGTAAACCGATCTGATTTTAGCCCACCTTCCTCTGCACTGGGGATCAAAAGTTTCGATATCCATAGGATAACAATTGGGTGACTCCCACATCCGATTTTACATCTGCACAAGAATTCTTGTTGAGATTGATGTTTTGTTGAGCTAGTAGCATAATATCCTAGACTCAGCCTCTCCATTGGACATAGAATCAGGACATTTGGCTAAGCGATAGTAAAACAAAAAATGATAAGGCCAACTGGTGGAAAATGCCCTCCCAATAATTTATACCCCGATGCGAATGTGGAGGTTTCCCTTGAAGTCACATGGATGAAATTGCGTGAAAAACTTGAAACTAAAAGGACTACTCAACCAAACATGTCTTTACGCCTCTCAAAATTTAATAAGAAAAGCTTGGTATTAAAATTGTGAGGTTGGATCACTTTGTGGAAAAAGTCTTTTCGACCTAGATTTTTTTGTTCTCTCTCGATAACCATAATCTTTGGTTGAAGAACACATTGAAATAACTATTAATCCCTTTGGCTTTGTACAAGGGTATATCAAAAACTATTTGTATGTTTGTGAGAGTGGAAAATTGTCTTGACCTAGATTTTTCACCTGTTCCTCGATAACCCTAATCTTTCGAAATTTTTAAAGTTGGTATGCATTGACGCTAAAAATTTTAAATAAGACATTCTAGGAGTCAAGACATCATGGAACTCTATTAAATTTTATTTTTTCTCTTTCTCCGAAAGTTCTATTTGTGACATGTTCTTTGGAGGCTGATTTTTGATTTTGTAGGGACACCTAGAATTTCATCTTTCATTAAACTTGAAGAATGAAATCTTAGAAAACATGTCTGATTTTAGTTTCTCTGCATTTGTTTTCTCTTGAAATCTGCAACTATTTCCCACAAGTATGAACTTTTGAAACATTGCATTGTATGCGCGAGGCATGCTGAAATATCATGTACTATGCTAGAGAAAACACAACACAAAAAAACTATGTATAAAAATAGAAGATCATATATGCCTAAAAACATGTAGAGTGTGCCTACATACTTGTGATGCTGAAAACAACTCCTACTCCTACCCTACACTAACCAAAGCAAGAGGAGACACCAAAAAAATCTTGCAACTAGTGATGAGAAGTAGCTTCTTCTTCTTACAATAGACAACCATGTGGATGATTTGGCAATGAACATAGCTGTGCATATGAGTAAAATCATGACACAACAATAACTTTTCACCAGCACCATCAAGGTATCAACTAGAGACATAATAAATGCCTCCTAAGAATTATTTACATGAGGCTCCTGAATGTAATCTATCTAATCCTTAGTAATATAAATATCATCCTCATATTTAGAAATGAACATGACTAGTTGTGGAAACTTTGGTTTTAGCTCCAACGAAGCTAGATACCTAATAGGGAATGGTCTAAACTTTCGATTTTCTGATATTTTGAATTCCAATAAGAAAGCCTTCATGCGAGACTTTCTGAAAAGGTGACCGTCTTGTAAATTGATTTCCTTCTTCTTGGACATTTATAGACAACTGATGTCACCTTTTGGTGAATGGTGAGAGAGAGATGACCTCCTCGTGCTCTTTTCCCTCCTTGCTAATGTGGAACTCCTCCTTATCATACAGTTCCTCAAATTTTGTTGCAGCCTCCAATCAAATTATTGATGGATGAATGCAAGACATTGTGCTTTGCTGATCACATGAGAGTTTCTTCTCCTTTTCTAGTATGCTCTTTGAAAGATTCAATTCCTCCAATCCTAGCTCAAGAGGATTCTTATGGGAAACATGGTACTATTTCATGTGCTCCTCCTCGATAATAGGTTCTCGTGCTTTAGGAAGACAAATGACAGATGATAAAATGATGTGAACTCCATGGGATCCTCCTCATCAAATAAATCCTCCAAATCTAACATATAATCTACCTCATCATTTCCTTTTTGTGAGGGATTAACCTCCTCCATAATTTTCTCTAAATCTCCAACATTTTCATTATGGTTCCCTTCATCCTCGAACATGAAATTTGAGAGTTCAAACTTATTTTCAACATCACAACCTGGAGGAAATGGAGTGGGAGGAAGGTTTTTGTCTTTTACATAGCCCGTCTTATGTCTAAATCTTCTAAAACTTTATGATCTTTCTCCATGACTTGAGCATTCTCCTATTATTTTGGATTTGGAGTTGTTGTCCTTCCTCTTCTACTAATTTTACAGCTGATGGTTGACCAACAATTTTGAAGATAGAGTGTCATCCATCAAGCTACACTCTTAACATTCTTACTAGTAATCATCTTGTTCTTTCTTTGCTACTTTTGTTGCAACTCTCCCTTCACCACTTTTTATTCCACCTTGAACTCCTCTGAAGGCTTGACTAACAATGGAATCTTCTCTATCCAAAATCTTAGAGCCAAGCTCACCAAACTTTTCATCATTTATTCTTTATTTGGATCTTCTTTTTGTTTCTCCTCAAGACGTGTTTTTGAGTCTCTTTCAAACATGGATTAGGGACTACAAGAGGATTGGTGGGTGGGGTCTCTACTGATGTTTTATTTGTTGGTGTTAGAATATAAGGTTTTGTTTCTTATAGAGGGGACTTGTGTTTGGAAGGGAAAATGGAGGAAAATTCTGAATGAGATGGTAGAGTGGAAGACAAAGAAGTGGGTCTCGTAATGAGGGCAACATGTGGGAAACTTAGGAAATAGTTTTCAGGTTGAGATAGAAATGAATTTGAAATGGGTGGAGGGCTCTAGGATGACAATATAGGTTCCTCTCATTGACGGGATGAACCGGTATTGGATTCATAAGCTTCTATCTCCATTATCCATTGCTCAAGTCATGGTAGCATCTCAACAATGAAGCCAAATTTTTCCTATGGGCTGAGATCATATGGAAAGGGGCCTTCCCAAGGGCAAGGGGCCCTAAACCCAATCTTGGATGCCTTCATTTGAGCCAAAGCCCTAGATCGTACCATATCTTCCATCATCTTTATGATCTTCATTTGCAACCCAACATCTTCGGGTGAAGAATATCCTCCAAAATCCACATACCCCTACTCTACAATAGTTGGATAGTCTGGGAATATAACCAAACTGATTTTTTTCTTGTTTGTTGGGATATTTCCACTGCTGATTTCTACAATAATTTAGATCTAGAGATGGTTGATAACACCCTAGGGATGAACCTTGCAAATTTGGGTGTGAATTTTACCGATATGACTAATGCCTTAGATGTGAATTCCATGATGCGAATGAAGTCATGACTGCAAGACTTCATGAATGGAAGAAATGAAAGAGATGGAAGGGAGAAAAATGGATAGAAATGGGTAAAAAGAGAGAAATTTTAGTACTCAGAGAGATGGGTTTGTTATCCAGATGGAGTCGTCAATTTTTCTTTGCATGTGTGTCTCCGAAGAGTGTAATTCCATTAAGTGCACAACCAACTTGATGAAGTAAGATGGAATTCAAAATGCACACTTTAAAAGATTTAAAACTGGATAAGGGAGGGGTTACATTGATAGTGCTGCAACTAATCTCCGAAATCCTAAAATGCCATACTCTCGAAAATTTGAAGTAGAAAAAACTCTAAAATCAACAACCTCCAAAGTTCAAACTTTGTAAGGTCTGAATTCCAAAACTTGAAATTTCCAAAACATGAAATTTCCAAAATTGGACAACCTTTAAAATCCTGAAACCCAAAATTTGGAAAAGTCTAAAATTTCAAAAGTACCAAAATCCCAAAACTTGAAATTCACATAACTCTAAAATTTTGAAAATCAAAATCTTGAAAATATGAGAATACCCCTATAAATTTTAGCCCCGATCTATAATTTGTGAAATGAGCCCATTTTGCACATATTAAGCCCACCAAAAGTGATTTTACACTTTGACCTTGCGAAAAAAACCCTCCAAAATCTTAAAATTACAACCTTTGAATTCTAAATGTAAAGAAACCTCAAAAAATGTCTTCTTGTTTGAAATTGGCTTGAATGTAACAAGGTTTTGCGGTAAACAACTTATTAAAAAAATTAAAATTGAATTCTAGAGTTATCTCGGTGGACCTACCAAAATTTTTATGGCTAAATCACAACACCCCAAATGGCCTCGAGTTTGAGTGGGGCATTTTGTTTGATTGCAAAACATTGAGCTATCTTAAGTCTCGAGACAATGCAAAATGGGATAGCTCTCTAGAGAAGGCTAGTTCCTGCTCCTAAACCTACATGCCACAAACTACTCCTAATACAGTCAAAACTACCGACTAAACCTAATCTAATGCTTCCAAGTGGACATAAAGAGGCACATTAAAAGTAAAACCTACACTAAGAGCGGTGATACACCAAAAGAAGAAGTTCTAGCCACTTCCCCAAACTACAAAATGATGAAGAAGTGAACCATGGAGAGGGTAAAAACTAGTCTCATGGACCAAAAGGAAAAATTTACCATTCCAAGTAAGCATGATACATCAAACCCTACAATAGACATGAGAAAATACACAAGTCCCCGCAAGGAAAATGAGAGGCAAGGAAAATTAATGAAAATAATGCAAGGATAGAAGACTGAATCACAAACACCATTTTATTACTCCATGAAATTTGCACAGTACATTGTTATAGCAAGAAGAGGCATGAATCCATTATAAGGATTTAGAGGAAGGCTTGAAGCCCCTAGAAGAATGGGGTGTATAAGGAGAAGAGAGTGACAAACCTTTACACAATGCAACTCCTTTACATTTATAGGAAGAAATCTTGAGTGAGAGAGAGGAGAAATTCAGATTTATTGCTTGAGTCACTCACCAAAACCCATCATTACCTCTGTAAGAGTGATGGGAAAACTTGCAAAGCCCATTCCTTCATTAATTTTTCTTTGTTGTGGAAGAAAGAATGGCCATACTGTCATTGATGGCTCTCACCTACCCCTTAGAATCGTAGGCTGATCGTTTATGAATTTCAGAGGTCCAAAACCTCTGAAATCCCAAAATTGATGATTCCATGTTGTAAATATTCTCTTCACAATTCTGATGACTAGATTTTGAATAAAACAGAGACATTCGGGTTGAAATTTTGCTATTTTGAGTTCTAGGGCCTTCTACAATTTTAAGGCTTTAAGAACCTCCAAAAATCCATTTTTAATTATTCCATTATGAATCTATCATTATTGGCTTTACATTGACTATGATTTTTGAGAAAATGGGTGCCCTGTGCTCGAGATATTGTCATTTTTGTGAAGGGGAGTTTTGTATTCATTTGGCATCTATGTGCTTCTTGGCAAACCAACTTGCCAAGATGCTCTTTGTGAACTCTACCATGATTTATTTTTGACTTCTTCATTTTGGGATTCTTGCCCCCTTCATTTCCCCTTTCATGTCATGATTTTTAACTCTCCTTTTTTTATTGCATGGTGAGGGAGTTATTATGTAGACCTTTTCGAACACTCCCCTCCCCGTGAACACTTTGTTTACTCTCCCATTGAGTCATTTTCCTCTTAAATGTCGAAGGGATCTCTCCCGAAGTTGATCAAATTTGACCTCCAAATCCATTGACATCCTACCTCATCCACGAGTTTTCTAGCATGGCCAACCCATCATATATCTTCACTACATTGACTTTCCTTAATTGTGGTGCCCTTTGAGCTCATGATTTTTATCTCACTACCCATGAGATACATGTTTCCCATGCTTTGTCACAATCTCATTCATGGACCAAGGCCCTTGGCACTTTCTTATTCTAAGATCCTCGTTGAATCATCCAAAGTGCTTATAGCCACTTTCTCGAGTCATCCCTTTCATTCCTTGCAACTTACATTTCCTGTTCCTTACCCACCTTAACTCGGTCATTATAACGACGAGCCATTATGGCTTTGACCTCAAATCTTTCCCCATATTGCAGCAACTTTATGGCGAGCTCTTGGTTTGAGTTGTTATCACTTCACTCAACACCTGCGTGCTTGCTTTCATTTATTCCTCATCATGCATGGCCCGATCATATTTCTCTACCTCGAAGCTGAATTTCTCGTGGATTCAATGTCGATGGTATTTTCGTTGAGCTTTCTTTGATCCCAAGAAATTTTTCTTGAGTTACATGTGAATCCTTCATACAAGACAAACCCCCATTAATGGGTACCTCACCACATCCTTGTGAACCCATGCATCTAGTTATTTTCCCTTGTAAATATGTTGAGTTATCTCGACCCTCCCGATTACTTTACACATCCTAGTTTCTTGAATTCATCATTGTGAGCCTATTATGCCTAGACTGTTTCATCCCTTCTTCACATATCGGGCCCGAGTGATCTCTTCTTCTTGAGATGTATCGACCATGTATTTACTATGGGCCAAGCTTAATTTTTCTACCATTTACTTGACCCCATGTCTCCCCACCAATTGGATCAATCTAAATGATGTCTAGGTTTCTTTGATCCTTTTCTAGTGGGAGCCATGTATCACTTCGATGCGTTACGATGTGCCTACTTTTATAACTCACCTCATTGAGTAGCTCATCGAGTACTCAACAAGCTCCTTCATATGCCCATCATATATTGCCACCTCCTAAGGCCTCCTTCATGTTATCCAAGCTCAAGAGCTTGAAGTATACACTAACATGCATTGAGCCTTAAATCACCAAGCTCACTGTGCTACTCACCAAGCAGCTCGGTGGGATACATTTTAGCTTGGTGCCTTCAAAGGCATGTTTTGAAACTTTTTGGCATTGCTCCATGAATTCTGATATCTTAGGACTTTTCCCTGCATAAGGTTTTGTTAAATATGGGTAAGGTTCTTTCATTCATATCTTCCGATATTTACCATCCTTTCTTGTTTTTTTACTAGATATGGGGTAGTCGAGGCCCATAATTCATTATTTTCCAAGATGATCTTAAGGGTAGAAATTGAGAAGAGGAAAAAATACATTAACCAGATTTTTCATTTCTGAATTGACGAATGAGCCTCTTGAAACATCAAAACTTGCCTATAGAACAATTTAATCTTGTGGGGTCTCGATTAAGTACCTAGGTCCCATTATCTCCCTATTGTCCAATTTGGCTAGAGGGTGAAATTGGATAACATTATCCTAATAAATAAATAAAAGGATAAATAATAACCTACACTCAAAAATGTTCCTATCAACTTATTCTCAAAGAGAGTAATCACCATTTTTCTAGGGTGAATGATGCATCCACCATTTTTTTCATCTAATTGCTAGAAGGAAATTCAGATTTGAGGTTATCTTTTCAAGATGGAACATTGATCAACAAATATGGATGTTGCTTCACTCAATTCACCACCATTTCCTATATCATGGTTTCAAGATTTAATCTTCCTCCTCGTAAGCTCCTTGGATATATTAATAATAAAATAGTGATGTTCAAGTTGTATAGAAACATTTTCAATTCCAAAACAAGTGCGTGAATTGCAAGAAAAAAAAATGTGAACTTCCCTATTTCTATTGGAATTTTTTCATACAAGAGTGTTGTTGATGCCTCAAATCTCGAAGCTTCTTTTCCCCCAAGCCTCTATTAATACACATACGAGATCTTATTTTGACATCCGAATTAATCCTGAAACCTTCAATCTCCCGAGTTGCACCATATTCCCCATATTGAAGACTAAGTTATTAATGTATTTAAGACTCTACATGTTCATCTTTTATTATTCATGGTTACTCTATGTGAAAATTATTGTATGAATGTTTTTACACCTCAACTACGAGTATCCCTAACACCCCAACACACACAACATAGTGATTAACACTTAAACATTTTGTTGTATTTATAGTGGGTTTTTAAGGTTCCTAATTGGAAAAAACACCATGATCCTTTCCCATAATGATGAAAGGAATGATAAAAAGATCGTACAAGCCAAGAACACATATTTTAATCAAACACTATGATCAATAAGATGAAAGCAATTCACCAAAATAGATTTACATAAAACCTTTGCAAACAAATGAGCAAAGCAATATCATATATTATAATGGAACTCAATGCAATACATTGAGAATGGACCTTACTTAAATATGCAAGGAATAGCAATCTAAGAACCAATCAAGGTCATAGATCAAGCCATACAACAAGTAAATAACTAGTCATCAAAGAACTAGTCAAGACCATAGATTTAGGAGAGAACTAGGCATCAAGGATCTAGTCAATACCATAGATCAAGGAAAGAACTATACCTAAAAACTAGATAATATCTCCTAATATCTAAATAAGATAAAATAAATATCCACACACATAAGTGGGTGAGGATGAATTATGTTTGGTATTTTTTTTACACTTTCAACATCACTCCATTGATATTCTCCTTGTATGGAGCTATTCTCGTGAAAACTAGTGTCAGTTGTTTTTTAGTGTTGTGATCGAGCGGTGGATTCGGACCACGGTGCACACAAAACTTCTTCCTCATTGTTGTACAAGGTTTTGAATCAAGCTTCTTAGGATGCCTTGGAGTGGGTCTTTACTCTCTTTACTTTGTTGTTACTAGTTTTGGGTACCTTGCAAAGTGTCCCTTTTTCCGCTTATCATACATGATTACCTCATCAGCCTAATTGATGGAACTCATACTATGGACATGCCACTTCTATTTTGGCACCTAGCTTCACTTGAGGGGGTGTTAGAGTAAGTATTTACCTTAGCTCATGTTCACCTAGGTACTTTATTTACCTTTATTTTATTTATCGTCACCCACTTATGTGTGGATATTTCTTTTATCTTATTTAGATATTAGGAGATATTATCTAGTTGTTAGGTATAGTTCTTTCCTTGATCTATGGTATTGACTAGATCCTTGATGTCTAGTTCTCTCCTAAATATATGGTCTTGAATAGTTCTTTGATCACTAGTTATTTCCTTGTTTTATGGCTTGATCTATGACCTTGAATAGTTCTTAGATTATTATTCCTTGCATATTTAAGCAAGGCCCATTCTCAATGTATTGCATTGATTTTCGTTATAATATATGATATTGTTGCTCATTTGTTTGAAAAGCTATTCGTAAATTTCTTTCATCTTATAATCGTGGTGTTTGATTAGAATTTGTTTTCTTGGCTTGGTATGATTTGGTTATCGTAAGTCAAGTGCGCCACCCAGAGTAGTGTTGGGATGGGTGACCTCCAGGGAAATTCTCACTTGTCACTACCTCCTAATGTAGTTCGGCTAATTGGGTGTATACCTAGCTCCATCATGTGGGATGGTGTTAGCATAGTAGTTGTTTAACACGATGAGATCCCTCTCCACCATTAGTTTGAGCTTTTGGTGTGATGGCAAGTCGTGCAACTCGATACCTTATTTTTAAAAATACCAAAAATAATTCGATCAACTCTTTTGCAAATATGTGTGCCATGATCGAAGAATAAAAACCAAAGCAACAAGGAAAGGACACAAAAATCTAGAGTGCGGGGTTCATTTTAAGAGACCTCTTGAAATCGAGAGGTGGAGAATACCCGCTATCCCAGGCCGGTTTCGGGGAAGGCGATTTTTGGGGTTGTATGAAAAATTTCGCTTTGATTGTCAAGTGGCACACAGTAAGGCTGCAGACGCGTGAAGCGGGGAGATTTGCTTGTCAGTCAGCGGCGTCAAGAAAAATCAGTGACGTAGCGTCAATAGACCCGCGTGATGCGCGTCAATAGGCCTTAGTGGCGCGTGTCAACAACAACTTGTTGATGTGCGTCAACGGAGTGCATTGACACGCGCATCACGAGGGTCTTATCCCTTGTTGACGCTTGCTGTCACTAAGGTCTATTGACGCGTGTCACATTTTCTTGAATATGACAAAGAAAATCTCCTATCGTTCTAAAACCTCTGCTTTTCTCATCAAAAATCTCTTAATGAATGTCCTCTTTATCACGTGTCAACTTACACTTGTCTCACGTCAACAACACATTTCTTGTCGTCCACATCTGGAATATATTGTCGCGTCAACACCTCCCTTGTCCCCGTCAATACCTCTCATCGCAAGCGGCGTCACCACTACCCATGTCACATGTCACCACCGCCCATGTCACGCGTCACTTTTTGCCCATGTCGCGTGTCAACACCTCCTCATCACACGTCACCATTGCGCCCATTTCGCGTGTCACCATTGCCCATGTCACGCGTCACCACTGCCCATGTCGCGCGTCACACTTTGCCCATGTCGCGCATCACCACTCCCATGTTGCGTGTCACCACGCCCATGTCACACGTCAACACTTCCTCTCAGTAGCGCATCAACACTTCCTCTCAGCCGGCAAGTCACCACGCCAAAACACTTCCTCTGCACACGCGTCAACACTTCCTCTATCGATCGCACGTCAATGCTATTTATCACGCGTCACAACAATCACAGCTAAAAAATAAGGGTATAAAAAATTTCATGATATTGGTAATTTGTTAAGCACTTGAGGTATCTACCCTGCTGAATCAGCTAGGTTTTTATAGGAGATGTTTTCAAATGAAGGCGAAACCAACCCCCAGAAAAAAATATACTATATATTTTAGGTGAACAGGACACCAACCCACTCCGAATAATTCACCTTTTAAAATTTTCATAAAATGAAATTTTCGCCATAACTAATATTCGCCGCTAAAATTATCCTCGCTAGAGTGTCACGATCCAAGAAAAGCCAAGGTAACAAGGTAAGGACACAAAACCCAAAGAAGCGGAGGTCAGACCACACTCTCCCATACTCTTGTTGAATGGGTAGAGTGGCACTACAAATCTATATGAATTATCAAAACAACTACACAAACACTAAAAACTAACACTAAAATGCAACATAATAGATCCCCAAGAGATATTGTCAACATGTAAAAAGTGTCAAAAATACAAATACAAAATATCTCAACAAACAAGAGAGATACACTACACCTAATAAAGATAAATTCTCAAAACAAGAAGCATCACAATACAAAAGGTATAGAAAGTTGAGAAAGAGGCCAAATGGTGGAGGATCCATGCCTAGATAGTCCTCTCAATGAATTCCTATGTCGCAGCCACGAGTGATCGATATCCACCCCAAATCAACACGGATGGATAAAGAAAATGCTGCGTATGACTTGGTGCAAAATTCACAATGGTTGCATGAAAAGTAACATCAAAATGTGTGTCGGTTGATCATGTCTCGACAAATGAAATATCAGGTTTCTCAAGCTTGAGTGAAGATGTAGAACTCATGTGTTGCTCATGATCCTCAAAAAGAGTCGAACGAACAAACAAAGGAGTTGTGTCAATGTGTGATCCCAATGAAGTATCTACATAAAAACCAATGTCATAGTGAGAATTCCACTTAACATGTGGAACAGGGAAAAATTACCCAATGAGTGTCTACCAATACCTCTGCTGAGTGAAACCATTAAAATGGAGCATGCGAGAGCCAAGGTAGTGATATGCTTCTAAAAAGGCCATGCATTGTGGTATTGTAATAGGCACAAATGTGGAAGAGCATACATTAACAAGCTTCATAGGTGTATGAGCATCAAGAGCAATGACAAACTCAAAGATTGATAGTGGGTTCGGGAGCAATAACCGCTAAGTGGACTAGGAGCATGGATATGGCTGTCCATAATATGGTGGTGATGTTTTAGGCTTGCAAGTTTGTTCTCAGTAGGAATTTTATTATTTTATCCTTATCATGAATGAGTGATTGTAGAAGAGAATTTGACTTCTTGAGTGATCTATTTTCTTCCACAAATTTTACAATATTCTCTTGAATTCCACACACTTTAGAGAAAAGCATATCATTCTTATAATCCATGATAGATATAAAATGTAACTCCTAGAAGTTTGGGATGTCGGGCTCATCTGAAATTACGTACATAATCAATTATAACACTCTTCCATATTTTACACTTTATATTATTGTGCAAGTCTCAAAATAAATATTTCCAATGGAAAGAGCATGAAAAAAAAACACTTTTGCAAAAAATGGCACTCAAAACCAAGTTACCGATCAAAAGTTACAAGCTTTTTAATATTTTTCTCTGTTATTTATTTTAGTTGCCACTAAAACAAAATAAATTGTTGTTTCCTTCACCACACAAATAAAATTAAAGGGGCTATAGTTAAGCACCTACTAGTAGGAATCACAAGCTTTAAGCCTTCATATGACCAAGGGCTAAGGGTTAAGGGACCAAAATAATTATATACCAAAGGTATTTAATTCCACGATATCTAAGACAAGAGCAAGGTTTAATCATAGTGGGGAAAATAATACATATTTAAAAATCATCATTGTAAATTCTTACTTACCCACTCCCATAACACGGTTAAAAATTAAATTTGATACGCAATCAAAACATCCTAAAAACATTCCCATTATATAGGGAATTTCATCACCTTTCTCGGTGATATAAAGAAGTCCTCCTAACTCATATTTCCCAAGTTATGGACCGGTGGAACTTGGGGTGAAAATTTTCCCAAGAGCGGGCCTATGGGCCTAGGGAGGAAAATTTTCCCCAACTCAAGCCTGCGGACTTCGGAGAGAAAGTTCTCCTAGAGGAAGAAAGTGAATCAAGGAGCGGGAATAAAATTTTCCTGGACACAAGTGGCAAAGCAAGGAAAGGCATTTAGCACTTTTTCCCTTTTAGGACAAAGTGAATTTTACACCTGCACCTCCGCCGATGCCCAGGGAGGCCATGTGGTAGCTCCTTATTGGTTGCAGCTAGCGGGTGAGTGGTTAACATTTGGAAAATTTAACTATTCAAAAGGAAGGGCAATAAGGTCAAAAGGAACCCACGTCTCCGCCTATGCGAGAAGATGCCACATGTCAGCCAACAGCTTAGCTATGGTTTGGTGGGCTGGTGGGGATAATTTTGAAATTTCACAAAAAAATATTCTGAACCATTAAGGCTTAAAAAGATCCGCTCCTTCGTCAACGCCTCATGAAGCCACGTGGCGACTCTAATTACCTCGTGGGTCGGTGGGGCTGCGGGAAAACTTACTAATTGTTCCAAAAAAAATTTTTGAAAGCACTTAAGGTTAAAATCAATCCAAGCCTCCACCGATTCCCAATGAAGCCACTTTTCGATCAATGATTGGTTGTGGGGCGGCAGGGCCGCAGAGGAAAAATTACCAAATTAACTTTTTGGACTTAGATCATTTTTGGACAAAATGAATGCTTGCGGATTAGTGGAGTGGTGGGAAACTTCATGAATTTGAATCTTTTAGTAGAAAAGCCAAAAAAAAGGAAACTTTTAGCCCGTGGATCTGCCCAAGAATATTTTATTCATTTGAAATTTGACAATGATTATTTTGAGCCCGAAATAAAGAAAAAACTTCAGAAGGCCATAACTTTTGATTGGGAACTCAATTTTTGGAAAATGACGACTTTCTGGAAAGCTCTCAACATCATATTTTCACAACATCCTTAGTAATTTCATTTTGATAAATTTTAAAAGGTCAATTTTTAGAAAATGTCTTTCTATCACTTAGGAAGTGAATTGGTATTTTTAACTTATCAATTTTGTTCAAATTTGTCGTTAATTATTTTTTTGCTTGCCAAAATAGGAATGGAGGATTTTACTTGAAATAGTGTAGGATAGATTACAAGTTTGAGTTTTCTTGACTAATTTGAATTTGAAATTTATCAATTTTATACATCAAGAAGTCTGCAGTTTTGCTTTTGCCCGATTTGAAAGGTTCTATAAAATTTTCATAAGTATTTTGGTATGTTTGGGGTCATTTTGAACTTACAAATAAAATTTGATATTTCATTTTTTCTTTTTGATGTTGCAAGGTCATTCTATTCAATTTTTGATTAATAATTGCTAGTATGAAAGTTATCTAACAAAGCTCAAATTCAAATAGATTTATTTTCATTTGCCAACTTTAAACTATGAATTCATTCCAACCCAATCTAACATACTAAGTTGACTCAAGCAAAGTATTCAAATGCCATATTACAATTCTGATATCTAAAACATTTATTTAAAAAAACAAAGTATTATGACATTTCTCCATACGTATTCACTTTTTCATCCTTCTAACAGAATTTCAAAATACATTCAACAATTATATTTCAATACCCAATAATGCCATTTGAGTAAAGTAATACAATCCTTTATTAAATCAAATATATACCTTTACAATTTCTTCTTTCATTCCTCAATTACAATATACATAATATGATTTCTTTCACATTCTTTCAAAATCAAAAACAGAGTATATCTCTTTCACAATTCAATTTACAACTTTCATAGCCCATACAGATCATCTTTCCATCACATATTATATACAATATCATCCACTTCAAGTGGGAAAAGGTCATATTAAGAAATGATCTTAGCAAGGACTATCAAACTGTCTTTTTTCTCAGCTTCTAGATAAGCAATATGAATTTCCATCATTATCCAATTTGGTCACAACAAAATAGGGAAAGGAAACGCTCTCCACCCAACCAAGACATTCAATGAAAAGGGAGAATACATCCTTCTTCATTGGCCCCTGAGCCCCAACCATATTGTAATAAGAAAAAAAAAATTCAACTCATGGCAACAATAGGCTACCACAACACAAAGGAAGATTTCTCATTCAATACACAGTCCAAAATAAAACTGCAGTTTGTCACCGTAGAAAAAACAACAAATAACACTCAAGCGATCTTCATCATGCAAGCCAAAGGAGCAAGAAACTATGGGGATGTTGCTTATGCCTCTCACAGGGGAAATGGTTATCACCACCTGAGAACAAATTGCCAAAATATATATCATTTCAAATCCCCGACATGCCCTTATGCATCCCCTAAGTACCCTTTATTACTCACATTTTCTTATGCCTCCCCAACCTCTTATGGCACCCCATAACGAGTAAAGAAATGCAAGTTATTTCTTTGTAAGGTGGAACCCAAATACCAACTCCCTCCACACTTATACCTCCCCAAAACACTTATGCCTCCCACAAAATTCCCCATAGTCTTCTCCTACACCATCCCTAGGCCATCTACCCAACCAGCCAACAAATAAAACAACACATTCAAACATTCAACCATTCACATATGCATACAAATAAAAGGAGAGTATTTCCAAGAGCTAAGATCTTACCTCTCCATGATGGAGTTTGTTCCAAGTTCAAAACAACAAGCTCTCCAATGCAACAAAAACCAAGAGATCAACAATCAACAAGTATGCAACAATCTCCAAATTTCTCCCAATTTGCAAGATCTCCGAAACCCAAAGCAAGTCGCCAAAAATGAAGTGATAAAAGTGAAGCAAAAGAAACCACAAAACAAGACAAGGAACTCAAATATATAGAAGAAGAAATAGAAGAGGATGAGGTGGACTCATGTGAGATGCCACATCACACATCCTCAACTCCAACTCATAATTCAACTTCAATCTCCAAGGTACAATAAATAAGTAGGTGAGTAAATGACAGTTTTACTTACACACTTAAATCAAACCCACACCTCACAAGGACTGAAATTGAAAGCATGTAAGAAAGTGTAAAAAAGCATATAACTTGACGTACAAAAATTCATAATGAAGGCTAGATTTAAACCCTCCAACCATAGGTAAGGTTGGCATGCAAATTTAAGAGGTATGGGACAAGTTTTTCCAAAATCAGCCTCCAAGGACAAATTCGAATTTCAAAAGGAGGTGGAGTGTTTCATACTCCAAAATTAATTTACACATCACTTACACATTTCTTACAACACTTTAATTTTAGGCCAACAACTCTAATAATTACTTTCTTATGTCCCAATTTGATTAATTAATTTTAACAACATGTTTACTCACATTAATTTACCACAATTAATAAATAATGAAAGGGGTAAACACATCACTTAATAAACACATACAAACATCAATAAAAAGGAACCAAATAAATAAATACACATAACCCTTGGTCACATTTAAAGGTGATCCCCCATGGGAATCCCTAACAATCAAACACACACACACACACAAACAATACAAGTTGTCATGGTGACCTTGTTGAATTCATCTAGAATTCCAATGTGGTTGGTCTCCAATCCCCCAATGTTTGTTGTGATATTTTTAACCTACACAATACAAATACCCCTTCGGCCTCGTGGCCATATCAGAACATCCAAATGAATATAATATAATTTCAAAATCATCAATATATATATATATATATATATATATATATATATATGAATCACAACAACATCCAAACAATCAACAATATCACTTACAATTTCATCAGCAACTATATAATCATCAATTTTAAATTCAATTTTCTCGGTCTACTCAATATATCTAAATATCACATGTCCTAACAACATCCATAAATATATATATAACCATGTCCAACAACATGTCAACATCTATATAAAATGTCTCTAACAATCATCATGCATCATATATGAATCAGAGTCAACAATAATCCATGATCTGAAATCTAACACCATACTAAATCAAAACTATAATAATGTCCATAATATAGTCAGCAGTATCATGATCAATATCAAAAGTGTCGAAGGGAAGTGAGCACTACAAGTGTGCTTCTTCTGCAACAAGAAAAAAAAACCAACTACCTAAACAAATGGCTGAGTTTACAGTTGATCTTAGGGTTTTCACACCATCCATTTCATCCCTTCTATGCCTCGACCGTTTCATCCTTTCTTCATGTACCGAGCCTAACCGATCTCTTCTTCTTGAGATCTACTGACCGTGTATTCACTATGGGCCAAGCTTAATTTTTCTACCATTTACTCAAACCCCATGTCTACCCACAAATCAGCTCGGTCTGAATGATGTCTAGGTTTCTTTTACCCTTTTCCACTGGGATCCATATATCAGCTCAATGCATTGTAATGTGCCTACTTTTTAGCTCACCTCACCGAGTAGCTCATTGAGGTACTTGGAAAGCTCCTTCATATGCCCAACCTATATTGCCACCTCCTAAGGCCTCCTTCATGTTGTGTGAGCTCAAGAGCTCGAACTATACACTAAGATGCAAGTGAGCCTTAAATCACCAAGCTCACCAGCTACTCACCAAGCAACTCGACAAGCTTCATTTTAGCTTGGTGCCTTCAAAACACTCCATGAATTCTAATATCTTAGGAATTTTCAATGCATAAGGATTTGATGAATATGGGTAAGGTGACTTGGTTCATATCTTCCGCTATTTTCCATCCTTTATTGTTTTTGTACCCAATATGGGGTAGTTGAGGCCCATAATTCATTCTTTTCCAAGATGATCTTAAGGGTAGAAATCAAAAGAGGAAAAAAATTCATTAACCCAATTTTTCATTTCTGAATTGACTTGGATGAGCCTCCCAAACATCAAAACTTGCTTATAGCCTAGTTTAATATTTTGCACTCTACTTAAGTACCTAGGTCCCATTATCTCCTCGTTGTCCAATTTGGCCCAAGGGGCGAAATTGGATAACATTATCCTAATAAATAAATAAAAGGATAAATAATAACTTACACTAAAAATATTTACTATCAACTTATTCTCAAAGAAAGTAATCACCATTGTTCTAGGGTGAATGAAGCATTCACCATTTTTTTCATCTAATTGCTAGAAGGAAATTCAGATTTGAGGTTCTCTTTTCAAGATGCAACATTGATCAACAAATATGGATGTCGCTTCACTCAATTTGCCACCGCTTTCCTATATCACGGTTTCAGATTTGATTTTCCTCCTCGTAAGATCCTTAGATATATTAATAATAAAATAGTTATGTTCAAGTTGTGTAGGAAGCATTTTCAAGTCCACAACAGGTGCATGAACTGCAAGAAAAAATATGTGACCTTCCCTATTTCCGTTGGAATTTTTTCATACAAGAGTGGTGTCGATGCCGCAACTCTTAAAGCTTCTTTTCCCCCTTGAGCCTCTATTAATACACATACAGATCTTATTTTGACATCCAAATTAATCTTGAAACCTTCAATCTCCCAGAGTTACACCATATTCCTCATATTGAAGACTATGTTATTAATGTATTTGAGACTCTACATGTTCATCTTTTATTATTCATGGTTACTCTATGCAAAAATTATGGTATAAATGTTGTTTACACCTCAACACACATAACATAGTGATTAGCACTTAAACATTTTGTTGTATTTATAGTGGTTTCTTAAGGTTCCTAATTGGAAAAAACACACCATGATCCTTTCCCATAATGATGAAAGGAATGATAACCAGATCGTACCAAGCCAAGAACACAGATTCTAATCAAACACCATGATTAATAAGATGAAAGCAATTCACCATAATAGCTTTACATAAAACCTTTGCAAACAAATGAGCAACAATATCATATATTATAATGGAACTCAATGCAATACATTGAGAATGGGCCTTTTCTTAAATAGGAAAGGAATAACAATCTAATAACCAGTCAAGGTCGTAGATCAAGCCATAAAATAAGGAAATAACTAGTCATCAAAGAACTAGTCAAGACCATAGATTTAGGAGAGAACTAGACATCAAGGATCTAATCAATACCATAGATCAAGGAAAGAACTAGTCAATACCATAGATCAAGAAAAGAACTATACCTAACAACTAGATAATATCTCATAATATCTAAATAAGATAAAATAAATATCCACACACATAAGTGGGTGAAGATAAATATACAGGTAAAGAAAGTACCTAGTGAACATGAGCTTAGGTAAATACCTACAATAACAAAACGAAAGTTTTTATAAGAAAAATATCCTCTTGAGTTGGTTCATAGTGATTTAATGTTATTTCCCACTCATTCTTCTTCTAGAAATAAATTTGTATTCACTTTGATTGATTATGTTTTTCAAATGACATGGATGTACTTTCTCAAGTAGAAAAGTTACTTTCTGAGAAATTAATTGTGTTTTACTTGTTTATATTGGTTTATATAGGTATAGTTGATAACAAATGACCTATTAGAGATATCAAATTAAAAATTGAATCTCCCAAGGATCTAGAGAAAATTTCTAGTTTTAGACAAATTGTTTGGTAGTTTTTTCCATAAGAGATGTGCGCTTTTGCAATATTAGTTGCATTATAATTGTGATTGATGGATTTATTTAGATTGGTGTGGTAATTCTTGTGAGAACATGAGAAGTTCAATCAAGACTAAAATTCTAGCAATGAGGCTAATAATATAGCAATTAGGCTTATAATATGTGGTGGTACCAAGTTTGATGCATTTGTAGGATAATGTTCTCTCAAAGGAAAACTATTAAAGAGGAGGCATACAATAAAATTGTTTTAAGTCTGGTTAAATATCTAGATTCAAATGGAATGATTTATATTACATCAAAAATAAGGTGGATGATCCTTAATGACTTAGTATCACCACATAAGAGTACAATTTATGTATATTAATTTTTGCCTTTATGAAAAGTATCACTACAACATAAATAGTAGTTTCAGGGGCCATAAAATAATTTTCTTAAGCTCTGAGATCCTTTTTTCCTTGATAGTTATCTACGTTATTATATAGTCACCGATTAGAGTTTACTAGAATGGTTCTATAATATAAAAGAAACAAGGACCTATATAAGAAAGAATTGATACATACACGTAGTTGGTATTATTAGAAATTTCTTTTTGGTAGATCTCTTGTACTTAGGATCTATGCATGTTAAGATGATAATATTACTTTTTATTATATTTAGACATAATTCAAGTATTAAGATGCCTATGCACCTTGTGTAAAATATGTACTCTTATATTTTTTCAACATTAAAGGAGTTTAGTTGTACTAGTTTTATTTTTCTATAAGATGATCATTTAACCTAATGTAGCTTAGAGTTGTCATGCCCACTGAGCTTTAAATACCTAAAATGTAAAAAAAAATTTTTATTTTGAGACCAACAATGCAACAAATAAGAATTGTTGCACTAATAAAAAGACAAGTAACACCAAGACTTACCTTAAAAAATCCAACATACTAAAAATTTAGAACTATCGCATCTGTAAGAAATACATTTTAATACTTTAAAAAGTGTTTTAATACTGTTAAAGTCGTTATTACTCAAAATTTTACAATGCAGGCTAGTTACATCTCATTCTAGGATACATTCCACCGTAGAATTATATATTATTGCTCACTATATCTAATTGATACATGTCATCTTCCTTTCTTAAACACAAAAAGTCTAGGTCTAAGAGTGCACAACTTTGGAGAACCATAATGAACTCTAGCCATCACTTAGGAAGTGAGGTATGCATGAATAAGTTTCTTAACCCATAAAATGTCTTCCTAACCATCACTATTCTATTAATTATGGCTCGCATACAATCCAAAAAATGTAAAGGCACTACAAGAAAATGGGTACTTTATCCACAATTGTTTCACAATTTGTTTGTGGATATCTTATTCAAAATTGTGAATCGGAATTTGTGGACTCCACCCACAATTTTTTTGTGAAAGTATTAAATGTGACAAATATTGTGATTAAATCCACATAAAAACAAAAGTGAAAATGTCACAATTTTGATATTGTTAGAAAAATAATAATTTTAAAATTGCAACATGTACCATAATAATCAAAGGGTTGTTATTCCATTTTAAAAGATATTTCATTTCACGCCAAAATCAATGATATTTTGACTATTTCATATTTTTTAGTATTTAATTTAATTGTTTATTAATTGTTTTAAATTTTATAATAGTTTTTGATATATTTATATTTTCATGTGTTTATTTTTATATTCTATATTAAAATTTTAATATAATTTTAACGTATTAAAATAATATTTTTTTACTTTTTTAAATACTAATAATATACCAATAAGGAAATATTATATGTAATTAAAAATAGATATATCTCCATATTATAAAATTTAAAATTATCTTTTAATATTTAAATACAAATATTTTAAAATATCATTTTGTTAATAATTTTTTAAAAAGATTATCTATAAGAAAATATCTTACATGATAATATTCAAAATGATAATTAATTTCATCAAATATATAGGTCTTGAAGTTTAGAATTTACTATAATGTTAAAAACATTTGAATATATAGAAATATTAAATACTCAAGCTTTTAGGCATTCGGGATGAAATCAATAGTGCTCAACATAAAATTTGATAAATTATATTTTTCAATTTTAATCATACCTATCCACTATCCAATTTTGACCTCTACTGAAAGTACTCAAAAGCTACAAAGAATATCATTTTTAGAATAAGTCTATATGCAAAAGAAATATTGAACAAAAATATTTATAAAAATTAGTAATTTTCTTAATTCTCTAAAAGGATATGTAGATCCTTTTTTTAAAACCTTGATTTTGATTTATCTACGTTATTGAAGTATAGATCTTACCGAGATGTTGAAGACTAAATGGTGATACATTACTATTCAGACCCATGGTTCTGAGTAAGTATTCTCGAGAAGAAAGAATATTTGGATTATGTGGTTCCTATATGAAGGCCGTAATGAAACAATAGTGATAAGAATAAACAATGGATCAATTTACTCGTATGCTCCCATTAGAAATTTTACCACTCTATGTCCTTTGTAGATCTCAAGTTAAGGTTCACATTCAGCCTTCCACTTCCGCTTGGAAATGAACATCATAGTAAATTCATTCATATTTTATTTGTTCGAGATCTCTCATAATATTTCACTCACCAATTTAACATTATTTTCATATTTTTTTTTGTTAAAAATTTTAGGTTTTCATATTTCGCTCAAGTATTAAGTTTAGGTTTTCAAATTTTTATTGAGCACGGATTAATAGTTCAACTATCCATCTTATCAACGAGGCATTATGATGTTATTTTGTTTAATATTTTCTTAGTTATAAATATTTAATAAATATTGTTATTATAAAATAAAGCCAATGGTATAAAAAGAATAATAGTTCTAATGGCACAAAAGTTATATGCATGGATTAAAGTTTTCTTTGATATATAATCAGGTATGAAAAACATCGCTAGGTAAAATAATTTAAAGTGGAGTCTTTACATTATCATACTTTGACCATATAAGAGGATGAGATAATATTGTAGATTTTTCCAACATTTGTAATATATATAGATATTTTTAATACAATTTGAGTTTAGGATTTAAATTTTAGATATAAAACATTACTTACCTTTATTATTTTAAGATAATGTGGGCAATCTACACTTTTTAATTCGTGTAAGAAAATTAACATTAATATTAATTTTCCATAATTTGAATGATTTTGTGTTATGGATTATAAATATTTTATGTATTTAATTATTAATAAATATATATTGTAAATTATCCATGATTAAAGTTTATGATATTTAATTTTATAAATTATCAATGATTTCAGTTATTGTTGTATTATATTTCTCATAATATATACATTTTACCTTTTCTAGATAGTAGATTATTGTAGAATTTTATAAATTGTATTGGAACTTAGAATTGTCCACAATGAATATATTTTATATTTTCTCGGATAATGCAAAATGAATGTTTTAATGGTGTAGAATTTTTGGTGAGTTTTAGTTGTCGTTATTACTCAAAATTTGAAGTAAATTTAAATTATGGTACATTATTTTAGTTTGTTTAAAACATCCATAAATCTTCGTTAAATTTTTTTAACTACAACTCAAAATGTGAATTATCCAAAAATGTAAATTTACGATTTAAAATTTGTGGAATATTTATATAATATTTATTAAATCTATTTATTTTTTAATAATTTTCTACAACAATTAATTTTTGTGTATAATGTTATGGATAAATAAACCTACTTTTAATAATTTTTACTATTCAAATTAAAATTTAGGTGTTTATAATATCTACAAGTATAATTTAGTTTATGTTTCACAATTTGGAATTTGACTTTTATGAATTAGTGGAAATAGTTTTAAAATCGTGAGAAAACATGATTTTTCCACAATAAAATTTCAATAATGTAGATCTTTACAAAATTAAAATCTGACTTTTATCAAATTGTGCAAAATTTACATTTTATTTATAGAAGCTATTCATTTAATGTTGATAATTCACAAATTTTCTACATAACTATTTTTTTGTGGATAACAATGTGGATAAATTTGCTACTTCTAGTAGTGAGGGAGACAAGTTTAACTTGGAACACGAGCACTTCTTATCAAGTGTTTTATAGGTACAAATAGTAGGGTCAACGCCATTTTTCATTTTTATTTGGTAACATGGATATCTTTGTCTAACACATGAGTGTGACTAAGAAACGTCATAAATTCTCCTTTATCACTATGAATAAAATCCATTCTCTTTACAAGGTTTTATTTTAAATCAAAACTACAACTAGGAACAAAACATTCCATAGTATGAGGTACTCATTTAAGGTTAACCCATGAAAATATAAATGGATCTTTTAACATACAAGGTTAACCTTCTCCATTCCAAAGCAATTTACTTCCATGGAAAAAGCTAATCTTGGCCCAAATATTTATTCACACATATCTCTAATCCCTTTAATGACACAATAAGGAGATAAAATCTCGAGCATTAACATTTGAACATGATTTCATTTTCTTAATGGGTATAAATACACCATCCTCAAGATAATTATAGGAATCTTACTACATAAGCCATTAACATGGGTGAATAACTCCTTTCTTAATATCATGGAATTACTTTCCCTAATGTCCTATAGAGAAATTACCTCTAAGAAATTGTAACATTATACACTAAGTTGTTTGGTCCTTCACTAAAAATGCTTTGAGAAATGGGACTTCAAAGAAATTATATAATTTATAATGCGCTATACAAAACATTATCCATTCCTTCCTAGTCCTACATTCGGGTTTAATCTAGATCAAAAAAATGGATTTTTTGTTCAACATGGCGGAATGGTTCCACCCTACTTTAATTTGTTTCTAAGAAAAATCCACGATAGTGCCATTATAGCATATTACTAAAAAATTCCCCCATGAATAACATTAAATTATATCCCTTTTACTACACTTAAAATTTTTATTAAATTAGACCATTATCCCATGGTTATCTCATTAATTTAATTTAAAGTCCATGAAACACATACTATGGTAACTAACTAAGAGAGAGGATATGTTTTGTAAGATTACCACGACATATAATTGGATCTTTTAACAAAGAATACAATACTTACATGGTCTTCTTAGTTGGGTTTCTTTTGACTCATTGATTTCATCCTAAATTCTATTTCTTAAGGGGGTTCCATTTACTCATCTATATAAGAAACATTTCCCCCTAAGGTGATGCACGCTTCATAATTTGGAAGGTCTTATGTCACTATATTCATAACAGCTTTCTCAAATTTATTTCTAATTAAGGAAAAATTCATCACCACGTTTAGACATTATATACAAACATTTATAGATACACATTAACACATGAATTAACCATGATCAAGACAAAGCTTAGTTTTAAACTTAAATTTTTCTTTTATTTAAAGTTATATCAATGTTACACATATACTTAAAATCGTATAACATTATTCATTATCTACCATATAATCTCCATTTTCTTTCTATTACCCAAAATTAACATGTTATTATCTTATAATCATGTTGACACATCTTTTGAAGATGTCATATGTAACCTACCAAGCCCTTGAGTTGGTTTTCTAATGATCGTATTCGCGTCATCCATTGCTACATTCTCGATTTCTTCATAATGGTGACCTATTATGGAATGTAAAGTGGATATTTATCCTTACGCTAGATATTTTTTTATCATGGTTTTTAATTTGATTGAAGATAGGGATTAAAAATTTTCTATGCTATGAGAACATCATAATCATCTTCTCCTCATGAAATCACGATTTCCATCTTTCAACCCCACTACTAAAACCTATAATGTCAAGATTGTTTGGGTTCGATTACGTCACCTTCTAGTGTAATTTTGGGGGAGGAGAGAGGCTTGGTTTCCATTGGAAATGTCCGTGGGTAAATTTTTAGATATTGATACTAAAACTGAATTGTATACTCACACTACCTATGTTCATATTTTGGTGGATATGGATACATCGGTTAATCTACCAAATTTTATGGAACTTAAGGTTTTAGATCGGATTTTGTCCCAACCATTTGACTATGAAGGGTTACCCTTCAGATTTAGGAAATGCTTTGGCCTAGGTCACCTAGATTCAAATGTAAAAGTGTGAAACACAATGTGAATGGACAAGTTTCTGATAAAGCAGGAGACAATGAATTATTTATTCAATGTATTCAATTTAATGTATCAAACAAAAGAGCAGAGCCCCAAATATAAAGGTTGTGGGAGGAAGGAGGACAGTTATAATTGTCCATCAAATACATAACAACAATGTATTAAAACTAAACTAATGCTAACATTCCCCCTTAATACATTGTTTCTACATATGTACCCCCTAAACAAATCAAACTTCACCTTGCCGAGAGGCTTGGTGAGAATATTCGCAACCTAAAAATTAATAGGGTAGTACTGAGCTGAATTTGGTGGTTCAAGACCTGTTCATGAATGTAGTGACATTCGACCTCAATATGCTTTGTTCGTTCATGAAAAACAGGATTCTTCACAAGCTTCAACACACCTTGATTGTCACAATGAATGATGGGAGGTTTCTCTCTAGGAATTCCTATATTTGTAAGAATGTGATGTAACCAAATCACTTCGCACATAGATCCTTGTGTGGCGCGGTATTCAGCCTCAGTGGATGAGAGAGAAACAATTTTTTTCTTGCTAATCCATGAGATAGGTCCAGATCCGAGATGAAAAAATACCCTGAAGTGGATTTCTTGTCATCAACGGATCCTGCGCATAGTCCGAGTCTTGTAAGAATAACTGAGTGTTCTTCTCGATACTCCAAACCAAAGTCAACTATACCTAAGACATATCTCAACACATGCTTTGTTTATCCAATGACATTTCTTCGGCTCCCCGCATAAATCTAACAAGATAACTCACTATAAAGCAAAGATCCGGCCTAGTATAAGTCAAGTAAATGATACTCCCCACAAGCTACTGTAGTGAGTGCCATCTACCTATGGTGAATCCTGGAATCTTGATAATTGCAAACCTTTTTCCATAGGTGTGGACATTGGTTTATAATCTGACATTCCATACTTCTCTAGGAGAGTCTTGGCATATTTCATCTGGGAGATGAAAATATGATTCTTATTTTGCCATATCTCTAAGCCAAGACAGTAGTGAAGTAGCCCCAAATCAGTCATGTCAAAGGATTTCTTCAGATCATTCTTTACATCATCCACAAGATTGTCAAAACTTCCTGTGATCACAAGATCATCTACGTACAAAACTAGAATAACAATCTTTGTTCCTACCTTCTTGATATACAAATTTGTATCTGAGGGGCTATGAGTGAATCCATGCTATAATAGGTGATCATCAATTTTTATATACCATGCCCTAGGTGCTTGTTTGAGTCCATAAAGTGACTTTATCAGATGACATACCTTGTGTGGTTGATGCTCGTCTACAAACCCTTCAGGTTGGGCCATGTATACTTCTTCTTTGAGATCACCATTCAGAAAAGCACTCTTGACATCCATCTACTGAAGTTTCCATCCATTTTGTGCTGCCAATGCACAGACAACTCTGATGGTTTTGATCTTCAGATGGGTGCAAAGGTCTCATCATAGTCAATTCCTTCTTGTTGAGCATAACCCTTTGCAACAAGTCATGCTTTGTGTTTGTCGATTGAACCATCTACCTTATATTTTGTTTTGAAAATCCATTTGCAGCCAATGGATTTCTTACCTGAGGCAAATCAACAAGTTCCCACGTCCGATTCTGAAGTAGGGAATCATATTCAACATTCATAGCCTATTTCCACTGTGGTTGGTCTAATGCCTCACGAACAGTGTTAGGTTCGGTGCTATCAACAAATGAACTCATGAGTGTAAAATTTACCTCATGTCTAGCTTGACTTTGTGTTCTGACTCCCATAGAAGTACTTGGAAGTGAGTTTAGGTGTGCATCCCCAATAGTATTCTGGACCCATTTCGGACATTGGTGCTACTGATGTGAAGATGTGTTTTCCAGTGTGCCTAGATCAACGAATAAGTCTCCACTCAGCTCTTCTTCTCTCTGAGAAGAATCATCTTGCCCATCATCTAGATGTGTGAGCAATCTATGTGACGAGGTCGGTACTGGATCTCCATTGTGTGGCAGGGAGTCAAAGGATGACTCATCACACACCACATCTCGACTCTCGTATATTTTCTTCGTCTCAGGATCCATGAGATGATATGCCTTTGAGGTAGTACTATACCCCAAGAAAAGACATGGTAGTGTCTTTGGATCGATCTTCTTCCTTTTCTTATCTAGAACATGCATATATGCAGTACAACCAAAAACTCTCAAATGATAGATAGAAGGTTTATGACTAGTCCATACCTCTTCCGGTGTCCTATTCTGCAAGATCTTCATGGGTGCCCGGTTGAGTAGATACACTATTGTTTAGACTACTTCTGCCCAAAACTGATCCTCCAACTTGGTGGTGGAGAGCATACAACGAGCCATCTCCATGATAGTCCTATTGTGTCGCTTGGAAAATCCCATTCTATTGGGGCATGTAGGGTGCAGTCAGATGTTGTTAAATGCCATGCTTTGCTTTAGGTATGCTAAGAACTTCTTCGATACAAATTCCCCCTCGATCTGAGTAGAGGAGAAGGAGAGGCTTCCCAGACTGCCTGGTGGCTTGCTGGTAAAAGGTTTGGAAATTGGCAAATGCCTCACTCTTCTTCTGGAGAAAATATACCCACATTTTTTGTGAGTAATCATCAATGATGAGCTGGAAGTATTCAAAACCTTGGAAGCTAGCTGTCGGGGTCCACATAGATCGGTGTGTACAACCTGAAGATGCTCCGTAGAATGATAAGAGCTCTATTTGAATGGACCTCTGTGTTGTTTTCCCACAAGACATCTTGAGCAAACAGGTAAGGAATGGGAGAGTGGAGGAAGCCCTCTTACCATTTCCTTGCACTGAGATGATGTAGAGCCCCGATAGAAAGATGACCATATCAAAAGTGCCATAGTGCAGTGGACTCTGCCGTTGAAGCAGAGAGAGAAATGTTAGATGAAGTGACCGCATCCAGTTAAATAGACAGCCCTTCATAAATGCTCGAGCAATAACTAAGTCTCCCTAGGAAATGATGCAGGACTTGACCCCTTTCTAAACAAATAATTCGACCCGCATTCGATGATTAAGAAGCTGACTCACAGACAAGAGATTTGAGGTCAAACCTGGAACATATAGCACCTTCGTGAGTGTACATCTTCATGTCCCAAGAGGAATGATGACATCACCAATCCCCACCACAATATACTCCTGATTATCTGTGATGGTGATCCGATCTCCAGTGGGCTGGTCACTCAGGGTATGGAACAACTTCTTATTGCCAGTCATGTGTTTACTGGCACCCGAATCAATCAACCAGACACTTTCTGATGGCTGCAAAGTCTTCAGACTAGGACAATGTCTGGATGAGTTGTATCTGGAACCTCTTCATCGGAGGAGGCATCCTACTAAGCAGCAATATGACCCTTCTACCTCTGATTACGAGCATGCCATTAGGATTTCTTGGAATATCCTTGGCTAGAAGTGCTCTCTTCACTAGATTTTCCATGCTTGCGACCGTTGTAATAACAGTTCACAGTCGTGTGCATATTCATGGAGCAAATGTGGCACCATCGATCCACCTTATTGTTCTTCTACTTTTGGGGTGGCCACTGGGTGGCCACTGAGAAGGTTGTTGTTGTGGATGCTGCTTCTGATTCTAGGGGGCTGACTACCCTTTCCAAGGCTTGTTGCTATGATTTTTCCTCATGATGAGAGCCTTGTCTTTGAAGGCTTCTTGAACATTCTAAATGGCTTCTTCCTGCTAGAGATAATTCACCAGTTTGACAAAACTCACCTCCTGTTGAGTGATGGTCAATGTGGTGATCGTGTCCAAAACCGGAAGGAAGAGCTCGTAAGGTGAGTAGGACTAGCAACTTGTCATCCACCGGTTCACCGAGAGCATAAAGTTCTACGCGTAACTTGGCCACACGCCGCTGCAAGAAGGCTTCGACTAATTCACCATCATGCATACTCATCATGTGAAGCTTTGTTTGAAGATGCAACATCATCATCAGATTCTTGGCTTCATAGATGGTACACAATGCGGCCCATGCCATAGAGGAAGTGGTTGCTTCCTGAATGTGAGGTTGAACCTCATCAGAAAGGCTCAGAGTGATAAGCATTAATGCTTTTACATCGGCCTTTTCATACTTAGCCAACAGATCAGCGTCTGTGGGAGGGGCGTCCATGCCAGAAACGATCCCCCAAAGATCTTCAAACTAAAGAATCGTCCACATCTTGGTTTTCCATGCGGTGAAATTTGGCCCTTTTAGCAACTGGGCATTCGACAAAAAATGTGAGGTGCAGACATTTCCAAAACCCAAAATTGTATTTTATTTATTGATTGTTCAAAAATGGTTACAAATGCTTACTGAAGGAACCTATCATGAAGATGGGCTCTATAAGCTCATGCAGTGAGATGTAGACACTCCTGTGGGTGTTCTACTTCATGTTCATCATCTACATCATAGCCGCACTCCAATTCTTCATAGATTTGGCACACTTAACAACACATGTCGAACCAAAATAGTCAAACAATCCTTGACGCACCAATTCATCAAATAATACGTTGCGGTATTCAACAATTCATTGAGCAAGGCAAAATAGATGCCGGTGGTGTCCTCTTGGGTTCTTAGAGGTGACCCAGTGGAAGGGTTTCTCGTAACACTCTCGGCATCATAAATGTGCAATATGTATGTTCCACCTAGGTCACACAAGCTCCTTGCTAACATGGCTCCATGCAGGTCACCACTCCTCTCCTTTGGTGGCTTGCTTCCAAACGGCTCACCTCCTCCACACACAACAGACACATAGGGAGCATCAATGTCAAATCTTCCTATGCAGGTTTGTAGATTTACTTTGCTTTAGAAAATAATAACACCACGAAATTGAAAGTTTATTATCTCGAGAAGGAAATTTTTCTTTTACACACCAAAACAAGTAAATTCAAGCCAACAAGAATAATTATTCACGCGGTTGCTAATTCCCAGTTCCATGCACAAGTAGGACTGGACGCCAATGAGGACACCAAAGCAAAATCAAAACGCCAATGAAGACTACCTTTTCACTTTTCAATTTTCAAGCAAATTCCATAGAAAGACTTTCTGCGCCAAACACCATGCTTATAGTCTACACGCCAAAAAAATCAATGAAGACTTGTTGCACATCCAGGTTTCCAAATCCTTTTCAAACGCAAATGCTGGATCTTTTAACAGGTCTTCATGCAAGCCAAGGAAGAGTGCCCCAAAACTGCCACACCTAAGGTCGCTTCCACACGCCCGATCTTGTGATACTCCAAAATTCCACGCCGAGGGCGAGGAGCTCGATACCAATGATAACAGGAGATAATGAATTATTTATTAAATGTATTCAATTCAATGTGTCAAATAAAAGAGTAGATCCCCAAATATAAAGGCTGTGGGAGGAAGGAGGATAGTTATAATTGTCCATCAGATACATAACAACAATGTATTTAAACTAAACTAATGCTAAAAGTTTCTTAGTGGAAGGATTCTCATCCTAGTATGTTGGTTATGGGAAGTGACCATAATTTTGATTCAGAGAATTCGAGAGACCGAAGAGGGAGAGAATTAGCTACTAGTTAGGACCCTTTATCCCCATCCCGTTGGGGAGTAGAAGGGTTAGGAGTTTATGTAGAATATAGTAGACAAAACATTCCCTTCAAGAGGACCCACAGCTTCATTGAAAAATGAATCTTGAAGAAGAGATCTTGGATTTTATACTTCATATCCTTCCATATGAAAACATGAATCCTAATAAGAGTGATTGTTGGATAATTGTGAAAGAAGAAAGAAAGAAAACAATCTAACTCGCTCCCCTTAAGATGAACTTAAGATCCCATGGACGGGAGCCTCATAGGTAACCCACCTTTTATTTTGGTTAGGTACATTCAATAGGGGTTTAGAGTGTTACTTGAAGGATGGCCAAGTGAGTTTTAACCGCCTCCCGAAATGTACGTTATCATGTTTTATCTTTCCTAACCCTTGTGTTTGGTTGGTTTTGTTTTTGGTTTTGTTTTTGGTCTTAGATCATGCTTCATTTTCTTCCTATAGTGCTTGAATGGCTGTCTTTTTATTGTATAAGATTATTGATCCCTTTAAAATCATTCTTATTTCAGTTTGTATGCCCTTAATCCTGGATTCTTTTTCTATACATGACTTTTTTGATCTCTTCAAAACCAAATATTTCTTACCCTTATCTAAAAAAGGGACACTTTGGCATGTCTTTCCCTACTACTAACATTTTCACATTTATTTAAATTTTTAATTATAATAAATTTAAACACTTTTTTGATTATTTGAGGTAAGAACACAAATGCACTTTTATTTCACTTTCAAGCTAGAGTGAGATAAAGAGAAAAGAGAGACAAACACCAAATTTCTCACAAGAAATAAATACAAAACAAGTTTCATCGAGGAGATCTATAGAGTCATGTGATAGTGTTTAAAGGTTTTCCATAATTTATTTGGCTAGGAGAAGGTCAGCACGTAAATTTTCTCATTATTGTTGCAAAGATTATAAAATGACCTATTTAGCAAAAGTGGCCCCGAAATTGAGTTTCAAACCCATTTTTAGAGATTCGATCAAACCATGTGTAATTTTCTACTAACTCTCCTATCCATAGGGAACCTCTTAAAGTTTATAGAAATTAAATTTGGTGGCTAGGGTTCAAATGATGACTTCCTTTTATGAGCTAGTAATTGAAATTTCACCAATTCGACCTTCTCACCCAACGATCGAATGTCTACTAAACCCCCTTGAAAACCCAACTTATAAGATGATTTTCATAAAATTTATGATTTATTATATTTTCCTAAAGAAATACTAGAGGTATAAAGTGATGAAATTTCATTTCTCGATACAAGGGCCCAAACCATGGGCCCAAACCAAACTTAAATTTCAAATTTTATCAATTATCAAATCTTTGTAAAATAGTCAATTGTGCTCCTAGATGTGTTCCTAAAAATGGCCAAACAAACATCTACAAACGTTTTAGAGATTGATATGGAATCCTACGTGACTAGGGAACACAGTCAAATCATTACTTTTCCGCTACAAGGTCGGAAGGTGTGTTTTACACATCATTGAAAAATGTGTTTCATTAAATTTTTTAAAGAGTAGAATGACAAGTAACCACTAAATTTCAAGCTCAAACTACTTATTTGAGAGGACTTCCATAGATCTATTATCATGTGTTAGTTAATTAGCATTTGAATGTGTTTCCCCAATTGGATTTAATGTTTGTTGTCCGTAACAATCAAAAAGTGGATGGTGCAGTGTAGATTGGATAGACGTGACTTCATAGTCAAAATTTCTCACCAACATATTCGCATGGTGGTTATAGATATTTTCCAAAGTACCAATGTTTTTATTGTGTTTTCTTTTGAAGAATTCACCCTTCACCCATGCATCCATTAGCGTTAATGGTCTTAGTGTTTTGGAATGAAATTCTAATAGAAAATTAGAAAGGACGTAGAAAAGAAAGCAACGATACAACAACATAGCTATTACTATTAATTATTCTTTTAATAGATCATTTTAGGTAGTCATAAAATCTCCCGTTCATATACATGTATATTGGGATAAGAATATTAATTTTGATTAACTTCAAACATAATTCATATATTAATATGCTTATGCATGTTGTGTGAATTAGGTAATGTTGGATTTGTTTAAAGGAGTTTAATTTTATTAAACTATGAGAGAAGAATTTAGCAAGAGTAAAACATTTACTATATTATTTTAATATAGTAACCTAGAAAAGGTAAACTATAAAACGAGTATCTAAATAGGGAGATAGGCGACTCCTTCAATGATATATCCAATCCAAATAATGAACAAAGGAAAGAGCCGCATATAATTAAAGAATGTATATTTCCTGGTAGCAAAATTGAATGACATTAATCAGTGGGTTCCCTCGTGGCAGTCTTATTTGACTCGGGAGAGAATGAAAGAATAAAAGAATTGTACCAAGTGTTAAGAGCGAGCAAATGGATGAAAGAATGAATCCTTGTAAAGCAACGAGAGATGAATATGTTGGTCACAACACAATGCGGCAGTTCCTTCTGATTTCACCCTGGGATCCAGTGGACACCTGTATGCTCCCCATCCTGACCATGGCTTTTCCAAACTTGTTGCGCCATATTGATGGGCTCTTAATATTAGTATTCACCATAGTGCGAGTGGAGGGATTTGTGAGTAAGGTTTGATCCGATGTCAATAATCCGCGGTTTCTGTGAAGCTGTGAATAATATCTGTTGTCCAGCTTGGTCGGGGTGATGGGCTCCAAAGCCACGGTTGGGTCAGGAGTATCAGCAGGTGGGCATGTAAGCCTCAGTCGCCGAGCCAGTTGAGCGTCGAGAGGGATCCTGAAGACCGGTATTGTTGAAGTTGTAAAGCCTATCACGGAATGACGAACAATGCGACACACCAATTGAATGTGCACCTGTTCATTTCTCAATGTCAATATCGATATTAATTTCCCCTGCTGCAACATAGCCTTAATAATTCTAGTATAACTTACCTGATAGAGTTACCATGTCTTCCTGTGAGAGGCCTTTTTGCGCAAACAAATCGGTTAATTGCTGAACGTTGAAAAATGGAGGTGGTAAACTCCCTATGATCTCCTCTTCCCTAGAAATCCTTCCGTCTCTGCGACCGGCTGGGACCTGCCAATTAATTTTACCAGCCTGCAAAAACAATATTACGGGATAAAAGCTTAGTTAGATATATCTTAATTATATGTGTAATTTAATTAGGATTTATGAATACGGAATGCTTGTGGTTGCAATGAGATCAAGTGAATGACCAACCTTATACGCACTATCTCTTGCAGCAAATGCAATTATGTCTGCACATGACACGACTTGAGGGCACGTTGATTCTATATCCCGCTTAGCTTCATCTATAACCTCAAACCCTCGAAGGCTAGGGAAATTTGCAGGCGACTCTTTCTCTGCTCTATTTCCAGGCGTGGAGTCTATAAGAAATGATCCATCGCAACCCTGCACAGATAATCATATGATTATATTCTTCTACCAGATCATACTTCTACTCATGGCGGAAATGGATTAATGTAGACTTACTCTCACAAAACAATCGTGGAAATGCATCCTGATAAGAGGAGCCGCTAGTGTAGGATCTGCTTCTAAAGCTTTGGAGACTGTTTTCTTCACAATGGATTCGGCTTGAGGACATGTATGGCGGTAATAACCCACCTTCAGCCCACTTGCCTGCCCATTAGCTGTCAATAATGAGTACGTTAACCACAGGAATCCTAGAACCGAGAACTGTATTGAACTCTTCATGTTTGAGCTATGAACGAGAACCACTTCCTTTGGACGTCAATTATTAATCTCTCGAAAAACTATATTTCTCTTTTCTGCTTAGAAATAAATTGGCACAAGTTGCTTTGATGAAAGCAACTGGTGTTGCAAGGATGAGGTTGATTGAATTCATGGTATAATGACCTATTTATACCAGGGATACATAAGAAGCTAAACACGCGGATAAAGAATCAGTCGCATATGTGTATCTACATTATTATATATTTGTTTTGACTCTGTAACATTCTACAACCGCCGTAGATGGTCTATGTATGACAGCCGAGATTTTGAGAGGCAAGTTTAAACGCTTTTGAAATAGTCTTTAAACGTTTTTTTAATCAGTTTACAAGTTTATTCTCTTTCTTTAATAAGACTCCAAGAAATACCAAGAGGGTTAGTCCCCCGTCCCATGTGCACATTTAGATTCAATAGTACGATTTTTATGTGGGGGCACTTAACATCGGGTGTGATGATTAAAATGGAAAGTGTGAATGTGAATTAGGGCAGATTATTTCACTGAAATAAAAGGCAGTAAGGTGATTCGCGCATGAGCAATAAGTTTTAAAAATAATTTGGTAAAGGTGAGGTCCCAGCCTTTATTCATAAGTTTGTGATTTCAAATAGCCACGTAGGTGGTTATGTGGGAATGTTAAAATTAATTCATTTAAAAGTTTAGAAATATTTAATTTATGTTTAAAAGTTTAGAAAGTGGAAGGTTGTATGGGGGATGTCACAGCATATGGAAATGTGGAGAATGAGTCTAGGATTCTACCACATTGTGTGATCATGGGTGCTCACAATCTCAAAATAGAATCTTGTGGAATCAATGAAAGTTGGAATCCTAGAAATTTGTAGAATGGCTCCAACCAAGATTATCCCACATGGTGTGATCCTAGATGCTTGGAATCGTGGAATAGAATAAGAGAATCCCCTGGATTTCATGAAAGTGAGAACTCCATGAATCAAGCACTTGACTAGAGAGGGTGACATGGGGCCAAATGAGAAGATTTCAATTTTACTATAATACAATTGTAAAAATAAGCAAAAATTATAATTTTATTTGTGTGTAGAAGGGAGTATTCATTACCTATTTTTCTAATATCTCTAATACGTTGGTTTTTCCCAGGTGTTGGTAAGTGATAATGTATTTGAGCAAACATTTTTATTGAAATAATTTGTTCTATTGTCATTTAAATTTTTAAAATAACCCCATTTGGAAGACAAGGGAAGAAGATCGAGACACATGCTATACTAGGTTTTTATACATCACGTGATTTTTGCATGTGTTGGTTGTGTAAGGTGTCCTCTTGGTTATGTTTCTAGTTGAAGAATAGTTTACACTAGTGATTTAGTGATTTACATTTTTGTATTTCATGAATTTCATGTAATTTTCTAAAATGTGCACATTGTAATTGTAGTTTATTATTTTTAATAAATTAGAATTGGTCAATATTAGTTTTGTTATTATTTTCTTCAAATATGTCTATTAAATTCATGTTAAGAAGGGTTTTTCTCACATAGAGATTTTCTCTTGTTGGAGGATAATTTTAGATACTTCAAAAGGTATTTCTTCAAGATAATATTTGTAGATATTTGTTTCTTTCCCAAATGTTGTAAAATAATTTTTTAAACACTTTTTGGGCATTTTCAAAATCTGAATTTCTTGAGACTTGGAGTAACTTTTGGATTGACTTTCATTATCCAAAATTTTATATAAGAGCTCGTTTGAGAATAAAAGAGTTTATGAAAATTTTTATTCATTATCATAAAGAAAGAAAATGATTATTTTCTAAACTTTTGGTCATGTTATCTGTGGTGGTAGAAAAAAATTTGTACGTTATATGTTTACCTTTCTTTATTTTTTCATACTTGTATGATTAGAATGAGAAGTGTTTATTATATTAAATCATCACCCTAAAAATAGAATAGGATCTAAATATAATTATTTGATGACACAACATGGACAATGCATAAAATTTGAATGAATCATACAAGGCAAAACAAACTAATTTATATAAGGAAAAAGTGTTCAAGAAGCAGGATCAGTATCATGGAATAATGCCATGAAGGCATAGAATAACTAACTAGGTGGTCGGTCGGTTAAACATGTATTATTTTTCTAGTATCCCCACCTTAATAAACTATTTTTAAACATCATGTTTCCATATAATGGACCTCCCCCTTAATTTCAAACATGGTAAAAAAATTACACTCTCTGTGTAGCTTGCTCACCTTTGAGGTGGCATGCCATCTTTGTGACTTCATGGTATTAGTGACACCTTCGTTTTTCCATGTAGGATTACCACAAACATGGAAGTGACATGAGTACCTATTTTAGCTAACACCTTTAGCAGCTTCTCGGATTGTCGCGAACCCATATCGTTATATGTTGACCATGAACCTAGAGGCTAGAGGTGACAGGAGGTCTCAACTATACACCTCAATGGTTTCTAAAATTTCCACAAACCCTTTTCTAAGAACCAAGGGCTACTTTAATGTTTTTCTCCTTGTAATGTTCTTCATTTAGGGTGCAAAATCGAAAACAATGCTCAACATTTTATTCAAAAATGCACTACAACATAATATATTACGTGCAACATAAAAACACACTAACAAAACTATCACCATATGAATGATGTTGAACTCAAGGTCTTAGGATATTTATGAGTTACAAGTAGTTTGTAATCATTCACCCAAGTTCCATTCCCGTTGAGTTGATTGGATGCTTTCAATAAGTGGTCATGGGAACACCTTGAGGTAGTGGTCGAAACTTTTCATATGGACCAAGCGAGAACATGGTGAGGTGCTTTGAATGCGAGATCTATCGGTGGATATTAATTTCCTAAGCCCGCCCCCATAGAGCATGCATTGATATGTAGATTCAACGTCTTATGGCCCAGCCTTCCAGATCTACATGAATGGATCTCCAAATACTAGATCCCACTACATTCAAGAAGGTTAGATCTTTATCCTGGTGCTAAAGGGGTATTTATTATTGATTTTTCTTCAAAAATGGATAAAGATATCATAGTAGGAAAACTATGGGTCTGTAAATTACATTACCTTGTTATAAAACGATGGCTCCCGTTTTTTAACCGTCTCACAAAATCATTCTGTCACAAACCTATTTGGATTAGGATGCATCATTTACCACTACAATTTTGGAGCCGAGAATGTTTGATTTATATTAGCAATGTATTGGGGAACACTCTCTTCATTGACTTTGAAACCATTGATTTTACACATACAACATATGACATGATCCTTGTTGAACTGGATACTTCTACAAACCTTCCTACAAAAATTGAGCTAAAAGTGCAAAATAGAACATCGTCTGAGCCATTGGACTATGAAGCTTTAACTTTCAGGTGTATAAAGTGCTTCTCTTTAGGGCATAATGTTGCTAAATGTGGAATGGAGAAGCATAAAAATGAGAAAATAATTGGTGGAAAAATTCCCTCCCTGAACTTTTGGTTTTTTATGTCAAGGAAGATTTGGATTCAAATGAATATTTGGACAATGAGGGCGAATCAGTTGCGGAAATGCCTCTTACAAAAATTCTAATTGAAGGAAAACACAAAGAATACAAAAGATGAATCACTTGCGTGTATAGCAGATAAGGAACATATACCTCTTGTTTTTCCTACAGAAAAAAATACATATCTGCCGATTCAAACTTTTGAGGTTATTCTTTCAGTCGAGGAGGTTTCTGACAGATAAAAAATGGTGCACAACAAGAAAAATGCTCCTTCAAGAATACCTTTTCTCCAACCTTGTTGTAGCTGCTTGGGAAACTATTTTTTTGCATATTCACAACTGCAATGTTGTTGTTTTTTGGTTGTGTTTTGTTTCATTGTGGCAGGTTGTCCATGCCTTTGTTTTTATTGTTCTATCTTTTTAGGTTGTGGTCCCCATGGGTCAAAAAACCACTGTTGAGCTCTTGTTTTATCGAGATTTTCATCCCTTTTGTACCACGAGGTATGGTCCCCTTTAAAACTATAGCAATGAAGCGAACCTATCATAGGTGACTGGTGGGAGGATGCCAATTGACCTCCAACCTTCGTGTATCTTCCAACATCGAGTAAGTTGCTACTTAGTTAGTAGATATAGCTTTGAGGCTCATTTGAAAATGATTCAAAACACTTCTACATCTCTTATGTACATTCACTGATGAATATATTTGCAAGGCATAAGCTTCAGCATCATGCATAACTATCTAATGGGTATCCTCGTCAATTTTAAGAAACTTTATAGGAGAGTTATCTACCCAGTTTTTCTTCTCCTCAAGGGTTAGACTCTCCATCATATTCTCATCGATGTGAATATCAAGCTTATACATGAAGGTAACTGTTGCAGCAGGTGATCACTCAGCATGGTCATTACCGATACCTTTTCTTTCAATGGCATGAAGCTTTAACTCTCGACCACACCTGAGATTCACAATAATTATACCCCTTTTTCGGTTGGGTCAAAATCATTAACACATTTAGAGGTGCGCTGGAAGGATATAACTAGATATGATGTTGATGGTGGTGACGTAGAGGATGTGATCGCCATCGTATTTGGCATGTAGTTGGAATTCGACAGAGCATTATTCACACTCAGTGTTTCTCTTCGCAAAAGTGCAATTTTGATATAAAAACACCCCTTTATGGCGCCTGTCTTGCAAAATCCTCTTTACAGTGCAATTATGTGAGAGATGTTGAAAGCAATGGCCGCTGCAGTATTTTCATTGTATTGGCACCCGGGAGGATGTGATTGAGTGGATCATAACCACGTGTAATTGATATGAAGAGGTGAATGGAGATCTCCATGCAATAGGAAAAGTGACGGGTGTCGGTATTCTCACAAGTCTCCACGCTTATTCTTCAAACAAGGATCTAAATCTGAATAGCAACATTCAAAAGAGAAGGTTAGACAAAACTGTTGTTAGTCTATGCCTACTATCTGCCCAAACACGAGAACATGATAGTGCTCTCCCTGATACCAATGATAGAACAGGGACAATGCAGAAAAGTTGAATGAAACAGACTAATTTATACGAGGAGAAACAGTTCAAGGAGGAGTAACCATCTCACACGAGGATGCCACGACGGCATAGTATAACCAATTAGGTAGTCGTTCGATTAAACATGTATTAATTTTCTGACATTTGAAATGTAATTTTTCCACTCTTCTCATTCTCTATTTTATTTCTTTTTATTTCTTACACTTTCGATTTTCTATTCCTTTCATTGGGAATAAATGCCATCCTCTCAAATTAGATGATGTAGATATTGTACACTTTATGTCCTTTTTGGTATTGAACAATAAGAAATGGTGCCTCTCCTAACAATATAGGAGAGTATTCATCCCCCACATTGTTTTCAAAGTATCATATTTTTCCTACAAAATAAATTTTCCCAATAATTTGTTAAGACTCTGATGTGGAATTTTAATACCTTGCAATATCCTTATAAATAATATTTAGAACACAAACATTCGTAGTTATTGCCAAGTTAAACAATCTTGATGAAGAAGTTGTGTATTTACTCATAGTAGAAAATCACTTTTTTTCAATAACAATGGTAGAGACAAAAATAAATTCTAAGCTTCATTATTCATACAATGTGCCTCTGTAGTCACAAAATCATGCACTTTATGCTATTATTTATCCTAGTCTCATACTACTATTTAGAAGGTTCTCAAAGAAATAAAGTACTCATTAACTCCCATCCTTTTGGTCATTTCTATTATTTTATTTCATATTTTGTGACCAATTGCATCTATCTATCCATCCATTTCCAAATATCTCAAGCAGAATCCCTAACTAGGTCGCCCATATTTCGTATTGAGGGTCCATGGGCACCATAGTCCCTTTTGAACTTTCCCACCTTTTCTTGTTTTGTTTCTAGCCTTTTTTCATCCTTATCTCTTAGGAGGTCGGTATTTTTGGGGTTAATTACGAAATTGGACCAAGAGAAACCTAAAAATATAAAGCTATGAGACCATAATGAGGGACCTTGTGACAGCTGAGGAACAATTCAACCACTTCATATGGATTTTTATGTTTAGGGTTTGATGCATGTTTTGGGGTCTTGCATGTCATTTATCCATCTTGGCATATTTAGAATACTCAGTGCAACACACAGAATTTAGTGTGATAGATAGGTAGAGTTCTATACTATCTTTCGGCACTAGAAAAACCAAATTCATATATTTTACATAGACCAAGGAGCCCAAATAGCAGACCAAAGTGCTCTGTGATGCCCCAATATAGTTCTAGTTTCCCCATTCTAGTCACATCATCAAGATCTATCATTTTCAGCACTACGGAATAATCATTCTTGTTTGTTGATTTTTGTGCAGACCTTCGACACTCTAGTCTAGTCTCTTGACATCAACTAAGTCATTTGTTCTTCTTTATTACATACTAGGGTTTTAGTTTCACCTATTTTAATCACTCATTCTATTTTATATATTATTTTATTACATTTCTTCACTACATTATATTGTCCTCCTAGATTAGATTAACTACTTTGCACTATTGTATATTTACTCACTTTTAGTTAATCATTTTGGTGAACCCGACGATTTCAACATTCTCCCCTCGTGCCATGGCTCAATATTCTTATCCCACCTTCACACCAACTAAGGTAATAATAATAGTTACCACTGTTGCTAATGTCATGGGGATACATACTCAACATCCCCCTCACTTTGTTATACCTAAGGTTGACTCATCCATTAATGTCGTTACTACTCGTCATACTTGTCACAATCCACCTACAGCTCCACATGTGTCTATACCTCCACCCATTAATGTTTTACCTCCTCCTACTACTTCTAAGGGCTACGACATCGTTGAGAAACTTTAGAATACACCCACTAAGATATCCCTTTATGATTTATTATGTAATGCACCAAATTATCACAATACATTAGAAGCTTCCCTTTGTGCCATCCAAATTGAAATTGATAATTCCACATAAGCTTTTGTAAATATCATACAGTCCCTTCACGACCTACTACGTGTCATATCTTTCACCGATGACAATGCCTCATCTTTCACTAAAAATAACCCAAGTGCCCATTTACTCATTACTGTCATTGTTAGTACAACTTGTATCAAGTGAGTTCTGATTGAAAACAACTAAGCTGATAATTTATGCGCACATTCCCTTTTTTAAAAATTAGGCGTTACCAAAAATTCATTACTAAAAATTCTATTGTCATTCGAGGTTATGATTCTACCACTCATACCTTCCTAAGAACTATCTCTCTACATATCCATGTTGGACCTAAAACCATTCTCACTATATCATATGTTATAAATGGCTCTTTTTAGTTTAGTTAGACCTTGGATTCACACAATGCACTCAATACCCTCTACTATCCACCAATGTGTCAAGTTTTTACATGATGGCTATGAACACACCATTACTATTGACCTAGAACCCTTCAAATAATGTCGCATAGACCCCATTACCTCTATGCCCATACCACCTCCACAATGCATTCCATAGAGTAGCATTAATAAATTTCATATTGGTCATCAAGTGCTCAATTCCTCCCCTACCACTTTTAGTACCCCAGTGATTTCTACTCACACAACCGATATTATTACACCTACATTAGCCACCCTTATTTTTTCCCTCTGCCTATCATGACCCCTACTACTTTACCACCTACATATTTTTCCTCCTAATGTATCTCTTTCACCAGTTCTGATAACCCCTACTACTCCACCTATGGTATCCCCTAGCAATATCCTTGATAATGCCATATCACATAATAATGTTTGCATGGATGACTCTGAGGGTGTTGATGATGAAGTTGATGCTATGGAACTTACTGATGAAACATTAAGCAAACTTGACTTTACCCCTTTAGGTATAGATGATTCCTACTTTGAAGAAACCTTTGTGGTCGATGGCCTAGGTGAATACAAGTTTAAATACCCTCCATCTACTAGTGTTATGGTATTATATATGGGATCTATCCACATTGTTGATGTTGTATCCTCCTCTTCCTCATGAATACACGTTCACTTACCTCCTTATACATGTACGTTATTCATCAATCAGACCTTTTACCAACATATCCCAGTGGACCGCACATGTTTCGAAACTATTTATACCCATGATAGTTTTTCCAAGTTTGGCATAACACTTAATGAAATTTTACCACCTCCTCACTCACCACATCTCTATCATCGTTCTTTTCATACTACATCATCATACACATTACATGTTTTTCACTTGACAGTTTTGTTTGCATGCTCCTCAGTAGCTCTCCCCACACACTTGGATAATCATGTCATGATTATATTGGTGGCACAATAGATGCTCATAACTTCTTGCTCACATTTCCCATGACCTTTGGAAACATCTCTATTCCTAGTGATTCTGATTTTGTTTACGATTCAAATATATCTTGTTGGTAAGCTCATGGTTGCCCACCGATTACCTTTACCATCAAGAATATGTAATGAATGTTTATACACTCTGTTGGTGCTCAATTTAATTTCACCCTATTTTTTCAAAATGTCTCAATCCACATGGTTTGAATTTTTCTTTGTCTCCCTGTATTGATGCGTGAAGGATTTTTCCTTCATTTCTTTGCCATGGTCAATCCTTTGCTTTGGTCGAGGATTACATTGAGTCCAGATATTGTTTTTCGTTTCTCTGTCCATAAGAAAGAATTTGTAATTTGGCCATGAATTCAGGGTTTCCCCTTCCTTCTATTTTTCCACAGTCATGTTTTCCCTATCAATTTTTGTCCCAACATCCGTGGAAACATGGTCCTTTTTGATTGGATGCGCCCAATGGTCTTTTTGCTAAAACTTGTCACTTTTGTCACATTTGTAAAAAATACCAAATTGGCCCCGCAGCCCCGATAGTATCTAATTGGTTATTCAATAAACATGAAGTGGAAGGGAAAATTCTTACTTTGAACCCAAAGATGGACATGTGGCTGTTTTTCAAGACAAAGATGGAAAGGTGGATCGTTGGAACATTTTGAAGTTTTTCACCTTTTTGTGAAAAAGGATCAAAGTTATAAATTGATCCGCAACCCCACAGGGGACAGAGTGATGTCACATGTTTGATTTAGCATTTGAAAATTCAAAGTGGGGAAGTGAGTTGGTGGAGCATTTTGAAGTTTTTGGCCCGTTTCAACTCAAATATTTTCCACGTGGAGCATCTGCGCTCATTTGAGAATTCACCTCTCGGTTTTACCTTTGGAGTTGTGCCAAGGAGACATGTGGAGGCTTCCGCAGGCTCCTCTCTATACTTAGACTTCTCAAGCAACTTCCTAAGGCCTAGGACATGTGGAGGGCTACACTTGTTTGGGGGCCTATCCCTGAACTTTACTTTTGAAAGAGCGTTGAAAGGACACGTGGAGGTTTCCACTGGATCTTCCCATACTTATAATTTTCAACATCTGAGAACATTTTCTCAGACCTTAGGCACGTGGCACCTTTCGTTGGTCCTTAGATTCTTTTAACAACTTTGTCAGGCTGAGACACGTGGTGAGCCCGCGCTTGTTGGGGGTCTCCACTTTTGGGCTCCATATCAAAAATGCACTGAAGAGACACGTGGAGGCTTCCGCTGGCTCCTTTTTATATTGATACTTGTTCAATGGCCAAGGTAATTTTCTTGGGCCCAGGGCACGTGGAGAGCCTGCACTCGTTTGAGGTCCTACCTCTAAACTTCATCTTTGAATTTGTGCCAAACAAACACGTGGAAGCTTCTGTTGGGCCTTCCCATACTCTGACTTTTCAGCAACCGATGCAATTCTCTAGGGTCCTGAACATGTGGAAGGCCCGCGCTTGTTTGGGAACTTGCCTCTGGACTTCACCTTTGCAGTTGCGCCAAGGAAACACGTGGAGGCTTCTGCTGACTCCTCTTTGCACTTGGACAACTCAAACTCGCAACACACGAATGTAGGCATCCATGTGAGGGCACTCATTTCTCAAGGTGTATTCTTGAGGGTGAAAAGGATTGCTTGTCAGATCCAGCCATATGGAGCCACCTAAAAATGATCAAAAAGGGGATTTCTGGCACGAAAGAATGATTAAGAATACTATCAAAAATTATGATATGGCATCCTAGTCACAATTGAGGGTCCGAGAAACATGATTAGTTCATGATTTATCCACCTTCTAGCTTTGGGTGTAAATTTATTACACATCACTTTTTTGGGACAAACTTGTAACAAGAAAAGGATTCCTCGAATATTCTTCTTTTTGGGGGGAAAATTTGGGATGAGTGAGCAATTGAAATGTATAAATGAAATGAGAATACTCTTGCAAATGGTCGAGTTTAATGTTTTTGAGAAAGTTTGAGAGAAACCATTTTCCCAAGAGGTCATCTGAGAGACCATATTTTCCCTGTGTTTTTTGATTTAATCACATCGAGGTGGTTGCAAGTGTAAAGCCATTGACATCTTTTGAGATTGTTTAAGAAAATTTCCCCTACTAATGAATTTGATGAAATTTGAATGACTTTGTGTTGATCATGTGCCTTATTGTGTCTACTTTTATTTCAGAATAGTTTCAAATAGTTTTACTTGTTCCTATTGCAATCTTATGTTAATATCTATCTGAGTCACACAAGATCTTGTTAGTGTGTCAGTATTATGGCATTTGCAATTTCATTATGAGAAAATCATTCATCTGGTAATGAAATAAACAATTTAAAATCACTTTACTCTCACCATGTTGATAAAGATTGTTTGTAAGCCTATGAGTGTATCTTAGGCATGACGAACTAGGGATTCCTAGCATTTAATTGAGTCTTTAGCATGAGCCTTTGTGTTGAATTCTTGAAGAGTGTGTGAAACCGTGCGTCTCTGGGCTTCCATTTATGCACACCTTCTATTTGAAGGAATATCTTGGCTATTCTAAAGCATTCTTCCTGTGTGTTTTCCAATTTTTGTAAAGGCTCTCAAAGATTTGGTATAATCCATTCTATCTTGCTTAACTTCCAACCAATAAATTTCTCAAACAACGAGTCCTACATGAACTACCCATGTTTTTACTGTGTATCCACAAATGAATAAATTCCATTGCCAAAGTATGTAGGGATAATCAAGATTCATTTATTTTCTTCAGTAACCTTTGAACCTTTGTCCAGGAAATATCTCCACTCTCTAGTGTGACAACTTGTGAGAGTTAGAATGTGTTTTATTGATCATATTTCCTACATGTTCTCATTAAGATTGTTCAAAGAAGGATCTATTGATGTCCTTTTCCAAAATGAGTTACAGATTGGGTCCTCTCACCTTGGTTGAAGGCACAACCTAAAGTATTGGGGGTAGATCAAGCCCCCAGTGAGGTGCTTGATGGCAGAGACAAATGATTTTATTCAATGCGTGTTACAAAGAAAATAACTAGCGAAATATATAGGCTATGTGAGGAGAGTGACAATTATAACTATCCATTAACAATGTATTAAACTCTAACATTCTTAAATTAATGCTAACATTCCCCCCCTTAATACATTTCTCTTACAAATGTACCCCCTAAACAAATCAAACTTCACTTTGCCGAGAGGCTTGGTGAGAATATCTGTAACCTGAAAATCAGTAGGGCACTACTGGAGCTGAATTTGGTGGTTCAAGACCTATTCACAAATGTAGTGACATTCGACCTCAATATGCTTTGTTTGTTCATGAAAAATAGGATTCTTTACAAGATTCAACACACCTTGATTGTCACAGTGAATGATGGGATGTTTCTCTTCAGGAATCCCTATATCTGCAAGAATGTGACATAACCAAATTACTTCGCACACAGCTCCTTGTGTGGTGTGGTATTCAATCTCAATGGATGAGAGAGAAAAAATATTTTGCTTCTTGCTAATCCACGAGATAGGTCTAGATCTGAGATGAAAAACATATCCTAAAGTGGATTTCTTATCATCAATGGATCCTGCATAATCTGAGTCTGTATATCCCTATAAGAAGAACTGAGTGTTCTTCTGATACTCTAGACCAAATTCAACGGTACCTTGGATGTATCTCAACACATGCTTTACTGCTATCCAATGACATTTCTTCGGCTCTTGCATAAATCTGGTGAGATAGCTCACTACAAAGCAAAGATCTGGCCTAGTATAAGTCAAGTAAATGAGACTCCCCACAAGCTTCCTGTAGTGAGTGCCATCTACCTATGGTGAATCCTGTAATCTAGATAATTACAAACCTTTTTCCATAGGTGTGGACATTAGTTTACACAAGCTGCCTATCTTGAGTGCCATCTACCTACGGTGAATCTTGCAATCTACATAATTGTAAACCTTTTTCATAGGCGTGGACATTGGTTTACAATCGACATTCCATACTTCTCCGAGTGTCTTAGTAAATTTCACCTGGAGACAAAGATATGATTTTTTTTTCTGCCATATCTCTAAGCCAAGATAGTAGTGAGGTAGCCCGAAATCAGTCATGTCGAAGGATTTCTTCAGATCATTCTTTACATCATCCACAAGATTGTCAGAACTTCCTGTGATCACAAGATCATCTACATACAAAACTAGAATAACAATCAATGTTCCTAACTTCTTGATAAACAAATTTTTATCTGAGGGGCTACGAGTGAATCCATGCTATAATAGGTGATCATCAATTTTTATATACCATGCCCTAGGTGCTTGTTTGAGTCCATAAAGTGACTTTATCAGATGACATACCTTATGTGGTTGATGCTCATATACAAACCCTTCAGGTTGGGCCATGTCTACTTCTTCTTTGAGACCACCATTCAGAAAAGCACTCTTGACATCCATCTGCTGAAGTTTCTATCCATTTTTTGCTGCCAGTGCATAGACAACTCTGATGGTTTTGATCTTTACAGTGGGTGAAAATATATCGTCATAGTCAATTCCTTCTTGCTGAGCATAACCCTTTGCAACAAGTCATGATTTGTGTTTGTCGATTGAACCATTTGCCTTATATTTTGTTTTGAAAATCCATTTGCAGCTAATGGATTTCTTACCTGGAGGTAGATCGACAAGTTCCCACGTCTGATTTTGAAGTAGGGAATCATATTCATCATTCATAGCTTGTTTCCAATGTGGTTGGTCTAATTCCTCATGAATAGTGTCAGGTTTTGTGCTATCAACAATTGAACTCATGAGTGCAAAATTTACCACATGTCTAGCTTGACTTCATGTTCTAACTCCCGTCTAAGTACCTAGAAGTGAGTTCAAGTGTGCATCCCTAATAGTATTCTATACCCATTTCAGATGTTGATGTTTCTGCTGCTGATGTGAAGATGTGTTTTCCAGTGTGCCTAGATAAACGAATAAGTCTCCACTCAGCTCTTCTTCTCTCTAAGAAGAATCATCTTTCCCATCATCTAGATGTGTGAGCAATCTATGTGACGAGGTCGGTACTGGATCTCCATTGCGTGGCAGGGAGTCAAAGGATGACTCATCACACACCACATCTCAACTCTCGTAGATATTCTTCATCTTAGGATCCATGAGACAATATGCCTTTGAGGTAGTACTATACCCCAAGAAAATACATGGCAGTCTCTTTGGATCGATCTTCTTCCTTTTCTTATCTTGAACATGCATATATGCAGTACAACCAAAACCTCTCAAATGACAGATAGAAGGTTTACGACCAGTCCATAACTCTTCTAGTGTCCTATTTTGCAAGATCTTCATGGGTGCTCAGATGAGTAGATACACTCTTGCCCATGCTAGATTCTACCCCCAAAACTAATCCTCCAACTTAGCGGTGGAGAGCATACAATGAGCCATCTCCATGATAGTTCTATTGTGTCGCTTGGAAATCCCATTCTATTAGGGAGTGTAGGGTGCAATCAGATATTATTGAATGCCATGTTGCTTTAGGTATGCTAAGAACTTCTTTGATATAAATTCCCCCTCGATCTGAGCGGTGGAGAAGGAGAGGCTTCTCAGACTACCTGGTAGCGTGCTGGTAAAAGGTTTGGAAATTGGAAAATGCCTCACTCTTATTCTGGAGAAAATATACCCACATTTTTTGTGAGTAATCATCAATGATGAGCTGGAAGTATTCAAAACCTTGGAAGCTAGCTGGCAGGGGTCCACACAGATCGGTGTGTACAACCTGAAGATGCTCCGTAGAATGATAAGAGCTCTGTTTGAACGGACCTCTATGTTGTTTTCCCACAAGACATCTTGAGCAAACAGGTAAGGAATGGGATAGTGGAGGAAGCCCTCTTACCATTTCCTTAGCACTGAGCTGATGTAGAGCCCGGGTAGAAAGATGACCATATCGAAAGTGTCATAGTGCGGTGGACTCTTCCATTGAAGCAGAGAGAAATGTTAGAGGAAGTGACAAGCATCCATTGTAAATTTGATGGCCCTTCATAAATGCTTGAGTAATAACTGAGTCTCCTTGGGAAATGATGCAGGACTTGACCCCTTTCTCAACAAAGAATTCAACCTACATTCGATGATTAAGAAGTGACTCACAGACAAGAGATTTGAGGTCAAACCTAGAACATATAGCACCTTCGTGAGTGTACATCTTCGTGTCCCAAGAGGAATGATGACATCACCAATCCCCACCGCAATATACTCTTGATTATCTGTGATGGTGATTCGATCTCCAATGGGCCGGTCACTCAGGGTATGGAACAACTTCTTATTCCCAGTCATGTGTTTTATGCTAGCACCCGAATCAATCAACTAGACACTTTCTGACGGTTGCAAAGTCTACGAGACTAGGACAATGTCCGGATGAGTTGTGTCTGGAACCTCTTCATCGGAGGAGGCATCCTGCTGAGCAGCAATATGACCCTTCTGCCTCTGATTACGAGCATGCCATTGGGATTTCTTGGAATATCCTTGGCCAAAAGTGCTCTCTTCACTAGAGTTGTTATGCTTGTAACCATTGTAATAATAGTTCGCAGTCATTGTGTGCGTATTCGTGGAGCAAATGTGGCACCATCTATCCGCCTTGTTGTTGTGTTTCCTCCGGGGTGGTCGTTGTGGTGGATAAGAGGTTGCTTCTCGTTCTCAGGATGTTGCTTCTCATTTACGGCTTTTTCCTTGTGATGAGAGCCTTGTCTTCAAGGCTTCTTGAACATAACCTTTAATGGCTTCTTTCTGAGGATAATTCATACTCATCTGTGAGTGATGGTCTTGGTGATCGATTCTCCATGAAGGATCACAAGGTGAGTGGGACAACATTGTCATCAAAGCTTTGTATTCTTGGCTTCATAGATGGTACACAATGCGGCCCATGCCATAGAGGAAGTGGTTGCTTCCCAAATGTGAGGTTGAACCTCATCAAAAAGGCTCAAAGTGATAAGCATTAATGCTTTTGCATCGGCCTTTTCATACTTAGCCAACAGATCAACGTCTGTGGGAGGGTGTCCATGCCAGAAACAATCCCCTAAAGATCTTCAAACTGAAGAATCGTCCACATCTTGGTTTTCCATGCGGTGAAATTTGGCCCTTTTAGCAACTGGGCATCCGACAACAAAATGTGAGGTGCAGACATTTTCAAAAACTCAAAATTGTATTTTATTTATTTATTGATTGTTCAAAAATGGTTACAAATGCTTATTGAAGGAACCTATCATGAAGATGGGCTCTATAAGCTTGTGCAGTGAGACGCGGATGCTCCTGTGGGTGTTCTACTTCACGTTCATCATCTTCATCATATCCGCACTCTAATTCTTTACGGATTCAGTACGCTTGACAACACATGTCGAACCGTAAATAGTCGAACAATCCTTGACACACCAATTCATCAAATAAGAAGTTGATGGTATTTAGTAATTCATTGAGCAAGGAAAAATAGATGCCGGTGGTGTCCTCTTAGGCTCTCAGAGCAACCTAGTAGAAGGGTTTCTCGTAACACTCTCAGCATCAAAAATGTGTAACATGTACGTGGCGAGGTTATCTAGATTAGCCTCTCTCACCAAGCTCTTCATGCTTCATGTTTCACACAGTCTCCAACCTCCTCATTGCTTCCATGTAATGTTGGTTTTGCAGTTGTTTTTTCCCTTGCTTCATAATAGGTGTGCAGGCTTAGAGGTTTCCACGCATGCTTCTTCATCACTTCTTATTCAACGCAGCCTCCTTATTATTTACTAGTCGATGTAATTTCAATGCAGAGTTTGCAAATCACTGTAACGTCTCCTTTCAGGAAAGAAATAAAGGAAACTTCCAAATGACTCTACAAGGCTAGGAAAATTCCACGCTACCACACTCTGCCAAAGAAAGACAGCAAATGCCAAAAGTTACGAAGATCTTCAAGTTTTCTGCACCAATTTCCAGAATAGGTCTCAGATTGCTATTTCAAAATGCCAAAGAAAAACTCTGCAGGTTTCCATGCACAAGGTCCACATGTCCTGATGAAAGAAAACATAGTTCTTCAATCAAGTTTCAATGCTAAGGAAAGTCTCTCCACACAGGCCGCTTCCTCTTGCTTCTCAATCACCACTCTCACTCCACGGCAGATCGCTCGCTAGGGCTTTACAGGTGTTGGGTGCTAATGTCTTCCAAACTTCAAACCACGCAAAGACCAGTCTGTGCCAATCCTTCGTCCACCATGATTACAATGGAGACAACATTGGGAAGGTGTTTGCTCTGATACCAATGATGGCACAGACAAATGATTTTATTCAATGCGTGTTACAAACAAAAGAGCAAGCCAAATATATAGGCTACGTGAGGAGGGTGACAGTTATAACTAACCATTAACAATGTATTAAAATCTAACGTTCTAAAATTTATGCTAACGATGCTATCCATTTCCTTAACACACGAGTGAAAAAGAGTCGACGAATCCCATCCCCGGCTACAAAACAATTCATATCATGGTTCTTACGTCCCTAAGCATCATGTTAGTCTCGTGATGTTGATCAACCTTGGAGGAGAGATCAATTTGGATACCAACACACTCTACCACGATGGATCCCTCTATGAACCTCCTCATTCAATCACTTATGAAGTTTCGGATGGTACATCGGTAATATTTGATCATGACAACAATTATCTACTTGATAACGGGCCTTAGCCACACACTCATTCTAACATATTTTTACATCACGATATTTGCATTCTCAGTATACTTTACATTAGCGTAATCTCATTTTCTATACTTTCACATCCTATCTTATTTTTACTTTGTAGTATTATTACCCGATGACACACTCTTGTGCTTCGGTTCACACTAGACTATTTAGGATTAATTATGCATTGATCCCCACACACTGCACTATAGGAACTACACATTTACATTTTATCACACACATCACACATCATACACAGTCCATCCTAAACTTACTCTACATTATACATTATAATACATCCTCACACATCACATACACCATTAGGTTATTTTGTAGAGTGTATTTATACATCACCTATATTATACACACTACACTAGGTTACATTACATATCAGTCTAGCTTTACATTTCCTCACTACATTTTACATTACGAGTTTATTTACACCTATTACATTACATCTTACACAATACATATTATACATCCTACACATTTAGCATCACCTTTAACATACCGCACATCTACAAATCGTATTCATCAATAGGTCCTCTATACTACATTGTCTTCTATGTGTTGCACTCGCTACCTGATGACACACTTTAGTTCATCGGTCCATACTCAATTGCCGAGGGTTTATAAATCAAATGGAATTTACATTTATTACACATTTCTTATTTTCATATGACATTTCCAGTGTTAGTGACATACACCTTAGGTTAAATCATCACCTACACTACCATCTTGTATTGGTATACACCATATGTTACATAACCATTCCCTTACTGTTCATCTCATCGTGACATATGCCTTAGGATAAATCATCACCTATTCCATCATTTTCTAGTAGTATGTAGCTTAGGTTACATCACCACATCATCCTTTCATCTTATAGTGATATACGCTTAGTGATAAATCATCACTTAACCAGTCATCTCATAGTGACATACACTTAGGGATAAATCATCACTCTACGATTCATCTCACTGTGATATACACTTAGGCTATAAGTTCCACACACATTTCTTCTACACGTTGCATACCATCACCACTACTACATATACGCATTCACCATAACACGTTAGACACAACATACACTACTCGACCATTTCCTGATGACGTACTTTCATTTACATTTCATTATTTACTTTTGAGGGGGTAAATAGAGTAAACCTCACTACATACATCTCCATCCACTCAGGGTCACATAGCTCTTATCATTCCATCTTGCATTCCATTCCATCCATCCACAATATATTGCATTGTCTTGGGGGCATTTATTCTTTTTTGCTAGTGTTTTACATGTTCACTTTATTACACATGTTAGATTGATTTCTTATATCTAATTATCTATACCATCCAAATATACGTGTTCATGCCTTTGTTTAGTGTGATCACAAATACCGGATTCCTACACGTAGCATGGATGTTCACCTTTTACCCTTCCTATACTAGTCATTGGGGACATCCAAAATTGTCTAAAGTAGGTGTTATTGTTTCATTTTTTACTTAGCATCTTACATTACTTTATTATACACGCTTTGAAATATTTTTTATTACTTTAACATGTTAAAGGGTGCTCTATGTGCAGGACTTGTTTTGCAAGATTACATGTTTCAATGACTACTTGTTTGCTTGTCTTCCATTGTCTACCATTGTTTCTATTGTTTGTGGAACTTGGCCTATGTTTGGTGTGCACACTTGTCTATTGTTTGCAGGCTATGATGGATTTTCATTTATTACGACATAATGATTGATGTCCCATGTTTTTAACTAACTTTTTGCAAGCATATTTTTCTTCTTGCATGTTCAAATTACCTTGCTTGGTAGCTTATACACTACTTGCACATCTTGCACATTGTTTTCTTTATATGTGCATGTTTATAATTCTCTTTCACTAGCTTTCTTATTTGTGTGCACCTTGGTTTTTACCAAGCACTTTCCATGGTTTCAGCATATATTCGATTGGCCCTCTTTTGGGGCCACATGTCTCCTATCAATGACATCACATGCTCACCCAAAGAGGGGGACATAATTTGAGGAGTTATACATACTAACATAAAGATTATACAATTGTTCAGTTCAATTATATTTAGGGAGTGGGTTTAGACTACTCTACGAACTCCATACACAATGGATTGTACAAGACGTCATGTCCTTAGCATTTCTGGGAAGCAGTTAGAGGTTAGAGGACACAGAGCATTTCCTCCCTACACTTCTTTGAGAAGTGGCATTGGATCACCTAAAAAACCAGACAAAAGCAGAGATCTCTTTACACACATTTCAACAGAAGTGGTTAGAGCTTGGAGGACACAAAGCATTTCTTCCCTACACTTCTTTAGCAAGTGTGGTGTGAGATCTCCAAAAAAACTCACAATACAAGATATCCTTCTACACTCTTCCTTGACATGGATCAAGTACACATGTTCCTTTTATATTTCCATTTACATTTAAACTCTATATATTTTAATCTTACATGTGTATTTTACATAGCATTTTCACACTTACATACATACATATCTGACTACTTGGGCATTTTCTCCTTGAAGGTCTAACCGTATGAGAAACAAGCAATCAAATGTGGCAAACAACAACAACATTCTGCAATAGTATACAAGCTTTACTAACCATGCCGATACACATTGTGGAAACTACACATATGTGTTATGCCCTAGGTTCACTCTCATCACTTTTGTTTGAGCATTTTTCATCTATAGTTTCCACACTCCATGTTTTTTATCATTTCACTCTTTGTCTAGTCCTTCAAAGACACCTTCTTCATCACTCTATAGTGGCGTCAAGTACACATTTCTATCTACTTTATGTTATCGATATTTCCGCTCAACAACATAAAGTAGGGGCCAAATATAGTCACAAAATCATGCAATTTACGCAATTATTTATCACAATCTCATACTAATATTTTAAAAGTTCTCAAAGAAATAAATTAATAATTAACCCCCATCTTTTTGGTCATTTATATTATTTTATTTCATATTTTGCGAACAATCGCATCTACCTATCCATCTCATTTCTAAAGATCTCACATTATCTTAGTCCTAACTGGGCACCCATATTTTGTACTGAGGGAGCTCATGGGCATCCTGGTCCTATTTCGGGGTGCCCTAGCCCCTTTTGCCCTTTCTCACATTTTCTTGGATCTTTTCTAGCCATTTTTCATCCTTATCTCGTAGAAGGTCAGTCTTTTCGGGGTTAATTATGAAATTGGACCAAGAGAACCCTATAAATATAAAGCTATGATACCATAATGAGCAACCTAACATTGTTATCTACTATCATTCCATCTAGATTTCCATCCATCTATTGCATTGGCATCTATATAGCTCCATCATCATCAACACACAAGCTATGAGATCTACATCAACACACACTTCATAGGGGGAGGGATTCTATTCTATTCCATACACACATTTTATTACATTTTCTATAGATAGTTATTACTCATTACTTCAAAATTGCGGCCGACACAAGAGAAACCTAGGACATATTCACACACACTTGCACATAAAACTACACTAGGTCCGAGATGTAGTGCATCACTCGATTAGTAAGTCCACCCTTGTGGAAACTAAGGACAAGATGACCCCTTAATATTATTTTTATTTTTTAGGGTTTGATGTTTGTTATGTGGTCTTACAGGTGATTTATCCATCTTGGCATATTTGTAGTATTTGGTGGAACACACAAAATTTAGTGCGACAGATAGACAGACATGCATTTCCAAAATATCTTCCGGCCTTGTAAAACCATATTTAAAGCTTTTACATAGACCAGGGCACCCAGATAGTAGACCTGAGAACTCATGGGTTCCCCAATCAAGTCACATCATCTAGGTCTATCATTTTTAGCACTACGACATAGTCGTACCCGAGCTTCCTAATTTTCTGTGTGCAGACCTATGACACTCTACCCCGAGTCTTTGGATATTAGTTAAGTCATTTCTTCTTCTTTATTACACACTAGGATTTTAGTTTCATCTAGTTTAATCGCTCATTCTATTTTACGTATTACTTTAGTACAATTTTTTTTGTATGTTATATTTTCCTCCTAGATTAGATTAACTACTTTGCACTATTCTATATTTAGTCACTTTTAGTTATTCAGCCTCCTCTTTGTACTTATAGTAATCATTTAGATGTTTTTATTGTAATTAATACTACTAGTATACCTATACGTAGTACTACTACATTCATTATAATAAAATCATTTACAATGTTCCAAATGTAAATGCATTATGTTTTCACACTCATAATACATATTGCTCAACATCCTTTTTCACATTTTTCACATTATCAATGGATTTTTTTATAGTAAACTAATATGAAATTGCTTAAATATTTATGATATATAGAGATAAAACTTACAATAAACTTCTTGATATACTCATATATTTATTAGACATGTTACTGTTATCACCAAATCACAACACTGTATGGTTTGCACAAGTGTGTGTGCTTGAGCTCAAAGTTTGATTGGATAACATGGGTAATATCTCCAAGTTGTCGGACTTTATACTTGAGGTAGACTCTCAGAGAAAGTTGGTTCTTGCTCCTAAACTACCTGCCACAATCTACTCTAATGCAGGAAAAACTATCTTGATCCTAATCTAACTTTCCAAGGGACCAGGGAGAGAGAGTGCATGAAAAAAGCCTACACTAAAGTGGTGATACACCAAAAAGAGAGAGTGAGAATAGTGTTCCAATGTGTGAAAATTAGAAGAAAAATGCATACTAGAAGGGGTGATAATAGTTCTCCACATTTAGCAAATGCATTCATAACAACATTTCATACATACACAATGATAATGAATCCTGCAGAGTATAAGGTAGACACAATATATATGCAATGAGATTGAAGGGGAAAGAGGAATGCAAACAAACATAGTAGGGGAAGAGAAATCCATAAACTTGTATCTATTACTTTCATTAATATGTACAATTCAATCTATTAAAGAATAAGGGCCTCAATCACCTTGCAGATCATCATGCAAGGAGTCCACTACAAGGGTCTACAACACATTGGCTTCACAAAACAAATTTTATAGAGTTTTTTTCAACTCCAAAACTATCTCCTCTTTTATAATGAGCCCAACACTCTAATTTATAGCATTCTAAAAGGAGAGAGAGAGAGAGACAAAAAATAAAAATCCCAAAATCTATCCTTCAACCACTTGAAAAAGGTAGTAAATGGAGTGAAATGATGTTATGTTTCTTGTAAAAGTCTCCCCATACTATCCCATAACTTGCAGCAGTGAGAAATGTCATCCCATGCTTCATTGAATGCATCCCAACTACCAAATAAAACAACTATTCTGAAATAGGCACGTTTTCTACAAAATCTCCATCGATTCTTTATAAAATTCCATATTTCTTTATTTTTTCATTGTTCTTGAGCCATGATTCTAATGGTACCAATTTTGTGAATTTTTCGTTGAGAAATGCAAAATTTATGGCCTTCTGAGTGCGGGCAACTATTTTGGGTTTGCTAAGCATTTATGTTATTTAATGGGACCTGACATTAATTTTATCAAAGTTAGAGATTTTTCCTTTATTTCCATATACCTAGCCCATTTTTTGACATAGAGGACATTTTTCTCATTCCAGAAAGTCAAATTTCATGAAAATCGAGCTCGGGGTCAAAAGTTATGGCCATTTGAAGTTCGGGATCTGATTTGCACTGTTTTCCTTTGCATGCAGCCATTTTGGTAAAATCACGTCTTGGTGTCTTGGATGTCCCTTGTGTGACTTGGGATGAAAACCTCTACTTCATCTACATCACACTTGACCCACTTTGGAAATCAGGAAAATCAGTTTTTGTGTCTCGTTTGTCCCTAAGTTGACCGGGCCATGATGGCCGTTGACCTCCGCATTCACCTCATCTCCTTTGTAGTTGGCTATTTCGACCTTTTGGGGCCCACACACCTAGTGCCCCAACTATCCCATGTGTGAATTAGGAAATTTTGACCCAACTTCACCGATTTTCTCTTGGTGCGGTGATTTTGGATTTTCGATGAACTTGTGTCCCGACGTCCCACGGACCATCAAAGCCAAAAATACCCAATTTTTCCGAATCCAACTTTCTGCGGCTCTTTCGGCGATGTGGGTCCCGGACATCCTTTGTGAACCTATGTGGCTTGGGACAAAAAAACTGGATTTAACCGATTCCTTTACAAATTGGCCATTTTGTCTTTGCGGGTTCCGACTGTCCCAATGTCCCGCGGACCATCCGGGATAAAACTACTTGATTTTACCAATTTGCACTACAATAGGCCAATTTTTTTGGATTTTCACAATTTTTCTAAATTTTTGGATTTTTTCCTTAGACTGGGAAGTTAGAGAGAAACCAAAGGGGCCCCCAAAACCTCATTTTTGGTCCTTGGACCATTTCTACTTGCTCGAGCCTAAATAAATGATGCAGGTTATCAAAATTACCTTGAGGGGTGAATTTTGGATAACAATTTGTCGACTCACCAGGTTTCTCTACTGTTAGATGAAGTATGACCAGCTTTCTGCAGCAATCCATTAGGCATGGAGTCCACTTGATGATCTAAAATCTGATTTGAAACTTGAAGACCTGCATCCTTGAGTCACTAAAACATCATTGCTTCTGCTATTTGCACTCTCAACTTGACGAGAGAATCTTGAAAATAAGATTTGTGAGAGTAGATAATTACATGAGAACCAAGTCTCCCCCATTCCTGCAACTATGATCCATGGGTTGAATGATAAGTATCTATGAATGTTTCCCCAACATCTAATTTTGGCTACTCTACATTTGTTTGAATGTGAAATTTACAACTATTTCATGCAACCATGAGCTATCTACTGCAATAGTCCCCCCTTCCTGAAGCATGATGAATTGTAAATGAGGCATTTACTAGAAGCAATAGAGCACGTGCACTAGCACTTAGGGAAATGAAACCTATTCTAAAAATAACAACAATGTGCACAAGCACTTGGAGGAATTAGAAATCTTAGACTAAAATATACAAGGGTGAGAAATTCTCCTTCTAGTAGCAATGTTTGAGATCGATTCCATTGACTGGAATCTTCAATTCTTCACCATCCAACTTAGCTAACTAGAAGGAATTGCTACCTTTGTATTCGGTGATCATGTATGGGCCACTCCATATGACATCGAACTTGGAATGCCTACCTAGTTTTGTATGATCAACATCACACTTCGCATACAAGTCTTCGACTTGAAATATTTTGGCTTTAGCTTTCTTTCTAAAGCTCTTCTATATTAATGCTTGATCCTTCTCCATGGCTTTCATTGTATGCTCCCTTGCTTCTTCTAATTCCATCAGCTGCATACCTGATTTCCATAGTTTCAAATTCAGCTAGTTCTATATACTTCATGAGTGCTAATGTTGATAACTCAAGAGATATAGGTAGAACCACATCTTTTCTGTATAGCATTTTGAATGCAAAGCTTCCTGTATACCTCTTAGGTGTTATCTTATCCACCCATAGAGCTGATTTGAGCTTTGTGTGACAAGTTATCTGATTCTCATCAAGAGTCCTTCCGATGATTCTTAATATGTTCTTGTTTGTTGACTCTGTTTGGCCATTACCTTGGGGTAATAGTTGATGAAGTGCTAAGGTATACACCATTTTTAACATCCCATTCAATGATTTTGGTTCCAGGGAATCCCAAAACATTATCTTATATGATAGTAATGGGGACACCAAACCTTGTGACTATCCCTTTATAGAAATCCAAGATGCTTGGATTCATTTTCCTCCTTAAGTGCCACTACTTCAATCCACTTGGTGAAATAGTCAGTTGCCGTAAGCATCCATTTGTGGCCTTGACTTGAATTTGGGTTGATCACTCTAATGAAGTCCAATCCCCATTGTATGAATGGCTGATCTACTAAAATTGGATGAAGGAGCAAGACTGCTAACCTTTCTTTCCCGGTGAAGAATGCACATTTCTTACATTTCTTCATCCATGAGTAGTAATCATTAAACACCATAGGCCAATAGTAACCAGCCTTCATGATTTTGAGAGTTGTTACTCATTGATCAAAGTGGCCTCTTGCTTCACCATCATGTAAATAATGTAATATCTTCCCAACTTGACATGTTCCAATGCATCTCAATAGAACATCATTGATGTCCCTTTTGAACAAGACATCGTCAATAAGCACATACGGAATTTTCTCACGTAATCTACATGTACCTTCTCTTTTCTTTTCTCATTTATGGAGGGCACAAACCTATCTAGAGATAATGCACCAAGTCTTGAGTCCAAAATGGAATGGGTACATCATTAGATAGTTATTCATGATCATTTTGTAGTAACAAGACAACCTCTTCTTCTCCTTTTGACTCATGATGTTTTTTAGAAGTGAGCTACTCACACAAACTTTTGCCATGAACCAGCTTGGTCACCTTGATTTCAATATCATACTCCATTACACGAGTGATCCAACCTACTCTCTTCTCATTAAAATCCTTGTTCAGAAGAAATTCCTTGACACCAGCATGAGATACTAACACTTGGATCTTATTGTTTGAGACCAAGTGTTTGAACATCTTCAGATTCCTAATGACAGCAAAGACATGCTTTTCAATAAAAGAATACCTTACTTCCTAATCTTCCGGGCCCTAATTGAAGAAGGATATGGGCTGTTCTGATCCTTCTCTATTCATTAATACCAAGATAGCTGAGATCATGTTTGATCCTCCAAAAGCATACATCATAAATCCCTTTGAAAATTCTGGGTTGATAAGATTTGGAGCTTATGATATTGCATGCTTAATGGCCTAAAAACTTTTTTTTCCTTCTGTTGTCCCTTTTAATGCAACACTCTTCTTAAACATCATTGTTAAAGGCTTCAAAAGAGTGGTGAAATCAAGTACAAATTTGCGAACAAATTTTATGCTTCCCAAGAAGCTTTGGAGAGATTTCTTGCAGTGTGGCAATGGAAGTGTTCGGATGGCTTCATCTATTTCAGGATCAATTCTCAACCCTTCTTTTAAGATGATGTGGCCAAAAAAATTTCCCCTGTGTGCCAAGAATACACACTTTTTGGATTCAATGACACTCCAAACCTTCTACACCTTTGAAATACTTTCCTGAGGTGAAAGAGGTGGTCTATAACATTATTTGAGAAGATTGTGATATCATCTAGATATACCAGCACTACCTTTTTCATTAAGCCTTTGAATGTCATACCCATAGCTCGCTTGAAATGTTGCTCAGGAATTTGACAGTACAAATGACATCTTCTTATAAGCATATGTGCCCAATTTCATGTGAAGGTTGTCTTGACCTGATCTTCTTCTTTCACCATTATTTGGTTATAGCCTGAGTAGCCAGCTAGCAATGAAAACCTTTCAAAACCAGCTACAACCTGCAAGATTTTTCCATTGATGGAAGTGGATAATGATCCTTGAGTGATGCTTTATTTAGATCATGAAGTCTACATACAATGTGATTTCTCCATTTCTCTTTCTAACCGGTACCAAGTTTGCAACCCAACTTGAATGCTTGATAGGTAAGATGATGTTAGCTTCAATTAGTTTATTCAACTCCCTCCTCATGAGAGGTTCAATGTGAGGATTCACCGGCCTTTTCTTCTATCTGATAGGCTTGGATTCTAGATCCAGATCAATAGTATGTTGTGCTAACTTTGGGTTGAAACCTCTTAAATCCTTATAAGTCTAAGAAAAGACATCTAGGAATTCTTGACAAAGTTGAAAAAATCATATTTCTCTTGTGGGGTACTTACTTTTCCAATTTGCAATGTCTTGCCTTCATCTACTTGAAATGGGCTTTGAATCTTCACCCTTTACCTGAATGTTTTCCTTCTCCTTTCGGAACTAATCATTTGGGTTGAAGATTGACTCCAAAGTTATAAGACCTTTTGGTAACTGTTAGTTCTCAGCTACACCACTTGGTCACCATACTTGATGTTCCAATTTGTCTTGGTTCCTAGCAGAGAACTCCGCTTCTTCTTGTAGAAAATTGACAATTTTTGATCATTCTCAAAGACTTGCCAACTTGTGTTGTTATCTAGAACAACTATTCTTACAACCACTTTGATATGAGGTTGAGATTTTTCACTTTTGATACTTTCTACAACATCAAATGTTACCCCGATCACTGCCAGTCTATCTCTGTTGCTTCATTCTTCTTTCTTGGGATGGAATTGATGCTAAAAGCTTTGAAATCTTCAATGAGATCCCATACCGATTCTTGTAGTTCTTCAACATATCATTCTTGGCAGCATTTTGTCCTCTAACTTGGTTCACAATCAACTCGCTATCACCAAATACTTGCAAATTTTTATGCTTCTCTTTCTTTCCCAATGCAATCCATGAACTAAGGCTTCATACTCAGCTATGTTGTTTAAGCAAGCAAACTAGAAACGGAAATCTGAGTAATATTGTGTACCTTGTGGTGAAATGAGCAAAGCTCTTCCTCCGGAACCTTGTCTACTCCTTGAGCCATCAAAGAATAGTTTCCATACTTCCATATATCATCCTTGTGGTCTGTCTTGGTGATGCTAGGAGAGGATGATTCTCTTCATGCAAATAATAGACTCCTAATTCAGATTCTTACTTTTCTTTATAAGGGTCAAAAGCATGCCTCTTGTTTTCCCATTCATAAGGAGTTAACTCTAGGATGCATCTGACCTTAGTATCTACCTCATAGGTGCTTGGAATATCCTCTTGATCAAATGTTGAACAATTCACATTGATTGGACTTGGTGTGTGAGGCTCAATATGAAATTTTTCAATAGGCTCATATCTGATTGTAGCATTAGCTCCATACCTTGTTCTAAATATCATGTGTGACCAATCGGTAGACAAATAGCCTAAAATTTTAGTAGTGAATTCCCTTGAAAAACACAATGCAAAGAGTGGTGGCAATTCTATGACTGACACATCTTGCAAGACATTCACATTGGGACATACATTCAATGTGAGGCTTAAATCTTTGATTACTCCAACTATTGTTACTAATGTCCCATCTAATTGCACCACACCTTTGTAGATGAATTCATATTGAAGGCCCAATTGATCAACTATTTGTTTTGGCATGACTGAACTACTTGCTCCCAAATCAATCATGCAATTATGTACCAACTTATATCCTATGATCAATGAGATGTAGAATGGTGGGGGCTTTAAAATTTTACCTTGATGGCTTCCTTTATTTTCTCCTTATTGATCTGCATTAGTAAGCACCTTTTCTTGTTGATTAGGTGGTTGATTTGATGCTGACCAATCAACCATAGTAGCTTGCAATAGGTCTCTTTGTCCTGGGATAGCAAATGATTCCCACATTGAGATGTTTACATTCATTTTCTTCATATGCTCAATGATGTTGAATGGAGGTGAGTTATCTCTCTGTTGCCCCTTGCCTTGCACATTCTTCTCTTACACATGGGATGTTAGCAACCGACACTTGAGCTGGTCTAGAAGGTGGCTTGGGCTGACTTTGCACATTAAGAGCTACACTTTGATTGCTAGCACCTTGTGGAGTAATAGAGGGTTGTGGGTCATTTGAATTTGATGATTTTCCTTCTCCAATATTCTTTTTCTTAGACCATGTATTCGCTGCTACACTTTGAGAAGGGTTTTGATTCATACCATAGAAATATTCAACCTACCAATTAAAAAGTGTGGTCTCATTTACCTGTTGAGCTACTTCCTAATGTTGATTTCCTTCTAGGCCTAGTTATTGGGACACACCAATGGTTTTTACCATTAGATCTTGGTTTAGTGCACCATTGAAACACATTGACTGGTTATGAGGTTGATTGGATGGGAAACACCAGCTGTATTCTTGAGCCATGTTATTTTGCACTAGTACCAAGGCTCTAGATGTGGATGTAACATTGGGATTGTAAGGCTGGAATGGTCTATTTGCAGGAGGCCTAACTTGATTCTAATTTGCAGCTTGAATAGGTACCCTATTATGCTGATATGGAGGCCTATTGGGTTGAGTTTGAGGCTGATATGATCTGAAATTTTTAGCTTGCTACCTTTTGAGTGTCACTACCTCTTCTATATACACCTTTCTTGGTTCTTCACATAATTTAGACATATAAACATGATAAATAAATATTTTAGATACAAATAGGAAGAGGATTTATATTTATAACAAAAATTATTTGAATTAATGTTGATATGTTTAGTTTTATTAAGTAGGATTGGAAAGTAGAGATCTAGAGGAAAAATAATTTATCTATAGTTCGCATCATCACTAATCTCCCTTAGTTCATACTCTACATCAAATGATAAAAGGATATATACTTTTGGTTCTTCTAACCATTTAATTTTTTTCATAATCTTCTATCTTATCTTTCTTATTGTAGAACTTCTCATATTATATGTGAAAATTCCTCTTGAGTGGATGTTTTAAAATCCAACACTATGCAAGCACAATATGGGTGCATCAATGATGTTATTTTAGTATAAACATTTTCCTCTAATTTACATTCTACAGAGATCACATTTATAATTCTATTACTATAAAGATTGTGAATGTTTCTCCACCTATTGCTATAATAAGAGAATTGTAGGATTTGCATGATGTAGTTCCAATAGAGGTGATTGACTATCATTCATGTCTCTAGGTTATTAATATATTTGAGACCTCTACATGTTTATTCACTATTAATCTATGCAAAAATTGTGGTATGAATGCTTTGAACACCTCAACAAAAGTATCCCGAACAACCCAACACACACAACATAGTGATTAACACTTATACATTTTCTTGTATTTGTAGTGGTTTACTAAGATTCCTGATTAAAAAAAAAACACCATAATCCTTTCCCTCAATGAAAGGTTTAATATGAAAAATATCCTCTCGAGTTGGTTCATCGTGATCAAATGTTATTTCCCACTCGTTCTTCTTCTAGAAATAAATATTGATTCACTTTTATTGATTATGTTTTTCAAATGACATGGATGTACTTTCTTAAGTACATAAGTTAATTCATGAGAAATTAATTGTGTTTTACTTGTTTATATAGTCTTATATATGTATAGTTTTCCATTAACGGTCACATATAAGAAACGTAATGACCCATAAAATATATCAAATTAAAAAATTGAATTTTCCAAGGATTTGGAGAAAATTGCTATTTTTAGAAGAAAAAAAATGTTTCGCAATTTTTTCCATGACAGATGTGAAATTTTACAACTTTTTGTGCAAGATAATTGTGGTTAGTGGATTTATTTAGATTTGTGGGATTTTATTTTAGAATATGGACAATGCAATCAAGACTGAAATTCAAGCAATGGGACTAAGAATATAGCAATTAGAATTATAATATATGGTGGTACCAAGTTTGATTCATTTATAGGATAAATTTCTCTCAAATGAAAAATATTAGTGAGGAGGCATATTAGAAAATTATTGCATGTTTGATTAAATATTGAGATGCAAATGGAAAAATTACATCTTGAAGGAGGTGAATGATCCTTATAATGACTAAGTATCACCGCATAAGTTTAGCATTTTATGTATATAAAGCTTTGGTTTTATGAGAAGTATCAACACAACATAAATGGTAGTTTTAAAGGCCATAAAATAATTTTCTTAATCTCCTATACCATTTTTTTCTTGATAGTTATCTGTTTTATTATATAGTCACCAATTAGAGTTTTCTAGAATGGTTTAACAATATAAAAGAAAAGAGGACATATATAAGAAACCACTCATACATACATGTTGTTGGTATTATTAGAAAATATTCTTTGAGTAGATCTCTTATACTTAGGACCTATGCATGTTGACATAATAATATTAGTTTTGATTAGATTTAAACATAAATCAAGTATTAATATGCATATGCATGTTTTGGAAAATATGTATGGTTATATTTTTTCAACATTATAAAAGTGTAGTTGTAATAGTTCTCATTGGCTATAAGATGATAATTTAACCTACTATAGCTCAGAGTTGTCATGCCCACTATTTTACCACACAAAATGTAACCGAAAACGTGTAATTTTTTTTTTGATATCATGTGACGCAACAAAAAAGAACCATTGAACTAATAAAAAGACACTTAACACCAACACTTACATTATAAAAATATAACATACCAAATATTTACAATTGTCACGTGTGCAAGCATTACATTTTATTACTTAAATAAATGTTACCTTTACAGAAGTATGGTTAAAGTTGTTATGCCTCAAAATGTTACAATTCAGGTTAGTTATGTCTCATTCTAGGATGCATTCCACTATTAGAATTATATATTTTCTCTCGCACTACCTATATCTAAACATGCATATCATCTTCATTTCTTAAACACAAAAAGGTTAGGTCCAAGAGTGTTTATTTTTGGCAACAACCAAAACTAACTCTAGAAATCACTCAGGAAGTGAGGTATGCATGAATAAGTTTCTTAACCCAACAAAAGTTATTCCTAACCATCAATATTCTACAAATTATGGCTCATATGCAATGCAAACAATGCAAAGAGATACGAGTTTAACTCGTAACAAATTTCACGAGGCCCAAGAACTTCTTACGAGAGTGTTTAGTAGGTACAAATAGTTGGGTAGACACCATTTGTCCTCTTAATTTGGTAACATGGAGATGTTTGGCTTGTTAGCAAAATTAAATAATACATTGTTATAAGCCAATCAAACTAACTTGGTCAGTTATGCCTTCATGGCATCTAAGTGAACAACGATTCCGCTATAACCATCATTGTCTACTTGTATATATTTTTGGTTTTCCTTGGTTTGCAATGAATAAAATCTAATATTTCTCCCAAAATTTGTATCATAGCTCTTCCTTTGTCTCGTGTGTAGGGATGGCATAAAACAAAAGCATCAATGTATCATGAAGTGACCATCTAGTATGTGTAGATGTTGAGTGGGATGTGTGCAAACAAATTTTGTCTCTTTTTTCATAAGACATTTGGTGAATGGATCCTCTGTTTGCATGACCTGCTTTGCCCATGCTCGATGTTGTTGATTTATTTTGACTTGTTTCATCTACAGCAACACAATTTATTTTGAATGTTTACGTGGAGGAATTCATGTATCCTGTGTGGAAAAATGAGACACCAAACTTGGATTCAGCCTTCAAGACATATACTTTATTGTTTTGATTTGAAGGGATTATTTGTTCAAAATGCTTGGCGATGTGGGGAAAACCTACATAAGTGGGAGAAGTGAAAACCAGGGTGAATCTAAGACACATTTTAGCCTTACATTGTTAGGAAATACTAATAGTGCTTCACATTGGGCTAGTAATTACTATGTGTAAATGTAATAATTATAATATTACATTAGTGTGAAGATGTAAATGAGTTGTTATATAAAACTAATATATTGGAATAGCATAACAATATGATTAGCGTATTTTATTATAATAGGCTTGGAGATATCGTTGAGGATATTATGGTTCAAATTAATATCGTAGAATATAGAATACATTCTCCTATATATATTTAATATATATATATATATATATTATTTTGTATTATGAGGAATCATTACATTTTACATTTTTAAGCTCAGTCTCCTAGCCTCGGTAAAATTTAGCCTAGTATGAGGAAGGGACCACCAAGTACACAATTTTCATGCTACCTTTGTACAGCTAGAGCATGGTTTCATACCACCTTTGTAAAACTTGCACACACTCATGGACATTGGTCGGACTACTTTTGCAAAGCATTGTGACTCCGGTTAGATTACTCTTCACACTCATCCCTACCTATGGGGTTTGAACCTTGAAATTCTCTTAGTAAATGCCCAGCCTTTACTTATCAGCCAAGACTCCATTAAAAAAAATTATACGATAAACGATGTTAGTATACCATAGCTATGAATTGGAGTAGTGGAGGAGCGCTTTCTCTAAGTGGGACATGTGGGTGGGCTTGGGTCCTTAATTTCACCAAGTGATCCACATTTGGAGCACCCCGATATGTTCTACTTTTTCCGTATGGAGAAGTTCTACCCCTACTTCAAGGTGTCCCCATGGGTCTATATATATATAATATGTCGATATAGACAATCATATATAATGAAGATTATTTTGTTGTGATTAATTATTATTGTTATTATGTGTATTAGACTTGTGTAGTAATTTCATGTGGTATCAGAGTGACGCCATTTCCTATATATGAGATGAAGGATTAGAATAATAAGGGGCATCCATTTTGATTTCTCACTATCCTAACTTATGTAACTTCTCTCGTGATAAGATTTTTCTCTATTTAGGGGTCTATGAAAAAGGTATAAAATTCATATCATAGTTTTTGAAAATCTATACAAAAGCATCTATTGTGTTTGTAAACATTACACTTATTCCATACAAACCATCTCATTTCCCTATTAGTTACCAGTTCTCATTATTATTCATACAAAGTGAGCTGAATATTTCTCAACGTTCCACTGTCAAATACCTTTCTCAATCACATTCCACCTATGATCTCTAAACACCAGACAATTTCATATGTTTTGAATACATTGCATCCATTGATCTCTATAAGAAGTTTAAATATATGGTGAATTACTCGGCTCAAACATAAAATCAATGATTTCAAAGGATATCACTCTAGGCTCTCAATTTGATCAACCTTGCATTGGTCTATCTACATTAGACATGCTTTTCATTGCTACTTTTGTTTTACTTGGTGAATTCTTACATTGTCATTTGTTCAAACACATTATATTCTCCACCAAGTCACATTCTTCTTCATGCCTTAGCAACCAATGAGATTTTACATCCATGTTCCTAAAAATTTTGTTACATGTGCATCTACTCAACATCAGTCACTAAGAATCTTGTGCATATTCTGTAGGCTAAACATTTTTGTGAACAAAATAACCCACCGAGTTCCTTGAATGGCCACGTCACATCTATCTGTCAATATTTGTAAGGTTTGATTTCTTTTTTTTAATTATATTTAGTTTGTAGGTAATGTAGTTAGCCATATGGGTGTTAAGTTTATTATTATTATTATTTTTTCACCACTATTTTTAAGTAACTATTAGATTCAAGTCATTTTGTATTATATAAGTGCCATTTTATAATCACAAAGGTTATTTTTAAAATATAGTGTCTATTTCATGTCATATTGTCAAAAGAATCTTTACAAAAATTATTCACATGTTAAAAGAGTCTATTGTGTTGTTATAATGGTTCATTTAATTTTGAGGTTTTATAAAGAGTATCTTTTAAATGGTGTAGTCATTTGAGTCAAAGTAGATTGTTAAGTCTTTATAGTCAAGTTCGTAAAAGAGTCAAGTATTGTGATATTATATTTAAAAGACATAAGTTTGAAAAATATTATCATTAATGTCAAATTCCATTATCAATTTCTTTTCAAGTCTTTTTAGGTCCATTGCCAAAAATTCAAAGAGTTCAAATATTATAAAAACAAAAAAAAATTCTTACGATGCATTTTTCGGTTTTACCCAATGTCCTGGAAACCATTGATCCTCAAAAGCCAAACTTTATAAGTTAACAACTTCAAACTAGAGGACGAAGGAAGGAGGTCAATCAGCGACTCTCGCTAGTCACCAACGAAGAGGCCACATATCAACTGTGGTGACATGTTTGTGGTGTGATTATTTTCTTTCAATTTTTACATTATGCTTTCCGTTGTGTTTTCATATTTCCAATTTTAATGTGCTTCATATTTCATTGATCCTATTGTTCATGTGTGGTGTGAATAAGTGGAAATTTCACATTGAGGGGGGGACATTATCCTTTCATCCCTTAATCTTAAGAGACATAGGGGACATAAAAATGCACCCCACTCCTTGAATACATTTTTTAATTGCTTTAAAACCAATACTTAGCATTATTTCCCTCAATTTCCATTCCTCACAGGTTCCAACCTGCCATAACTCTATGTATTCTTGTCCAGACACCCAGTCCACCATTACTGCTTTGAACCAGCTCCACCATGGCCACAAAATCCTTCACTTCATGAAAATACATAGATTTCAGAGGAAGGATTGATGAAAAGAGTGAAATAAACGAAGAATGAAGAAATTCATCTAAAAACCCCATTGTCATGAGATGAAGAATTTCATATATCTTGCAAACTAGTGGATGAATGGATGAACCATTTTTTTGCATTATTAATTTTCAGAGGCCAAAAAAATCACAACAATAGATCTTCCTTCTGTGGCATATATTTTTCATGGCAAATAAATCTCCCTCTTTGAACAAAGAAGAAAAAAAGAACATTCTGAGAGTTGAACATTCAAATTGTAGTTGCAGTTGGAGTTCAGGGAAGAATTTTCACACTTTCTAAAAATAGTAATTTGTCCTTCCCAGGGATAGTAAGTGTCAATAAATGGTGGGATTAAATTTTATAGAATGGGCATTGTCATTGAATATTTCCTTCACCAAGATTCATTTCCCATATCCTCAATGTACTATCTTTTCCAATGGGTCATAACATTTTTAGAAGAAGCATTTTTGGCATCTCTCATGGATCTTTTAGAACTCATCTCGAGAGACCTTGGCAGTGAATTTTGACACTCACTACATGGTTTGGGTCACTATTATATCATACACAGGGTGGAAGTTATGGTCACCAGCAAAAACATTCAACAACATTTTAAAACACTCAATCTAAGGCATCTGTGAGCCAATTTGAAGAATCTTTTTATTGTGCAAAGAGTTTAAAGATTTAGAGTTTCACTAAATTTGGATATTTTCATCGAAAAGGTCTAATGGAATTCATCACGAGTGACATCTCCTCTTCTTCTTCTCTCTTCTCTTCTCTCCCCCCAACTTTCTCTCTCTCCTCAAGTTCTAATTTTGCGTTGGGGTTACACTTTTTCGTATTTCTTAATGTTCCTAATGTAATAAGTCACCTTTATGTTATAAAAATGGAGTTAACGTGAAGGTGAAGATCCTTAGTTCATGTCAAGACATACGAAGAGTCATTGGGGGGTATATGAAGAATCACCGGATATATGAAGACTTTTTCTTCTTCTATAAATTGCAATGCACTCCTCATTTGAGGGTCTTCTTAGTTGTTTTTTTGAATTCATGAGAGAGAGATCCTTGTGAAAAGAGAAAAGAGATAGAAAATTCTTCCATTCTCCCCTATTCTCAAATGTCTTCCATTCTCATACTATGTACAATTTATTCTTGAGCATCAATACAAGAAGAAGGAGTTTCTAACCTTTTTGACTAAGGGATTTATTGATACTTTGTGTTCATTAAATTCTAATTGGTCTTATTGTTATTTGCATAGTTGTTTCTTCTTAATTTTAGTGCATGTGATGAAACTTCTAACTAATGTATGCAAGAATTTGATTTTCTACTTGCAACATTAGTTCTCTTATCTAAAATTCTCACTCCCTTTCCCACTCTCCTGGAGAATTCCTCCCTAGCAAACCATTATTAGCTTTGTCGTGGGGTCAGTGGAGTGTCCCTGTTGGATCCCCAACCATAGGGCCAACCCAGAAAAAAATCACCATTAATCATGCATGCATATACAGAAGTTGCACCATTCAAGTAGAGGGACTTTGATTCCAAGAGTGTTGGCAAAAAAACCCACTAATTTGTCCCCCAAAATTTTTTCTTGCTAACGATTTTAACATCCACTATGGGGTAGATTTAGTATCATCTTTCCATTTGAAGAGGAAGACTCTTTCCATGATGCATAAATTAAATCAAGGAGTTTTGAGGCCCTTGAATTCGAGATTCCCAATAAAGTAATGGGATGCAGTCCCAAAACGAAGAAGTAACCCCTCCTAATGTTTTCCTTGAACTTTAAGATGAGGGTGCTTTCAAATGAATGCAAAGAGCAACCGTTGGAAATTTCAAAAGAGGACTCTGTATAAGAAATCTTGGATGTGGCAGAAAACACGGAAGATCTTGAACTATGTCTTGACCTCCTATCTCATGTCATGGCCATATAAAATAGGTATTAGGTTAATTCTGGTCCTCTAGATAGTATACAAACACCTCATAGTGAAATTGAGAAAAAGGAAAAATCCAAGGTTTCTCATGGAAAATATGTCAATGAGCATAGACCTAGGAAAGAAAATAACTCATAATATTCAAGAAATTTGAACGAAAATCAGCCTTGGGGCAGAAATGAGATGCTCAATGAAGAATCAACTATGTGGATAAACATGGAATGCAACTAGCACTATGAAACCTATTTCAAAGGGAGTGAAGGAAATGGAATTTCTAAGTGAAGGCATGAGCATCAAAATCTCACATGGACTCACTCTTACCAACAACATAGACAATCATAAAAGCACCCAAGTTTCATAAATGGTTAAGGAGAGGAGGCTACTTTCTAGAACCATTCAATGGATTCACATAACAACATCACTCAATGTTTCCCACTCAGGGGTAACTTTTGAGAAATGAAAAGTGCCTCAGTGAAAGTGGGTTTTCCCCAGCCTTTTCCCATAGGTGATTGTTAGGTGTGTTTTTCATTTCTATTGTGTCTATTCTTTCCTTTCCGTGTGTGTTGTGTGTTTTATTTTTGTCATTTTTGGTGTGTGTGTGTGTGTGTTTTCTTCTTGGCTATCTCTCTCTTGTAAGTTGTACATGACTCCGTAAGGCCCAATGGATAAGGCACTGATCATTATATTGTAAAGTTGAGATTCTAGGATCCCTCATGCCATGTATTTGTTGTGTTATAGCCATGTCATGTCCCCAAGAAAGATCCATTTGTTGTCATGCAAATGTGCAACAGGAAAATTTATAATTTTGAGCATGACAAAAATAGCCCTATGTCAAAATTTTCAAGTTTTACCTTTCCAAGACACCTCAGGTCTACCCATTTTTAGCACCGACCTTCCACAGTCATCTAATTACCTGCATTGGATGTTAACTCATTCTCCTAGGTGAATTAGGAAATTCAAGTTAACTCCACTAGGTGATTTTAGGAGTTCTTAAAGAATGCAAATTTTGGGCAGTTGTGGTAAGGGCTACCAATGGCCTTCTCGGACCGGTGGAACCCCCTAGAGCAGAAAGAGAATAAAATTTCAACATAAAGATGAAATACAATTCTAAAAAATATAGATTAATATATTTTGGAATATTTAGGAAACATTTGGAGGATTTGGGGTAGATTCATCATAGACAGGGTTCTCGTGGGCTAGCAAAGCACAAGGCCAAAAAAGCTCCTGAACTTCGAGAAGTGATTCTAGGAGAGATGGATGGAGTTAGTAGATAAATGATACATCATAAAAATGGAATTTAGATATCTACAAGACAGTGAAATCATATTTTTCACAACAATTTTTTGAAATAGGTTTGTATCAATTCTTTTCCATGCTCAGCCAAGGTGCCCAGACAAAAATATGTTTTTTTAGTGCTTAAATAGAGGAATAAAGATCTTATATTCCCACCATTGGATTCATAAGGAAATTTTCAGTCAAATTTATATAAAAATTTGCAAAAAAATTCCATCGAGACCTCAAGCTATCATCGTTTCGAGTTGTCCTCAAAGTAAGCTTCCAGCAGTTCGTAAATTTTTGAAGAGGACACGTGTCAGCTCTAGTAGACTCACACTTTTTTATGTCCCTTAAGAAAAGGTACATAAGGGACAATAAAATATGACCAGCCATATTTTCCCTCTTGGTCACCCATGGGTCCTTCTGCATCGCTAGTTTAGTCCCTAGGTGCTTCTCGAGCCTATCCCCTCAGTCATTTAGATCGTGACAAGTGGCGCAACCTGGCGCGATGTGCAAACTAATGAAAAAAATTTCCATTTGGGAAAGGGACATGAGGGACATGAAAATTATCCCATCTCCTTGTGGCCCTTATCTCATCAATGTGACCCTCTATAGTGTAAGTTTCAAGCCCGTAAGAACTAGTCAGAGCCAAATGCACAATCATCGGATGCCCGCCAAGTGTCGCGTGGAGGCGCAATTTGTAAATTGATGGCCTTTTGATCCCTTAAGATTAAGAGACATGGGGGACATGAAAATTTTCACCACTCTTGGTATGCATTTTTAAATTTCTTTACACCCAACACTTAGAATTTTTCCCTCCATTTCCATTCCTCACAACTTCCAACTCGCATAGCTTTATTCATGCTTGTACAGATACCTAGTCCACCATTGCTACTCTAAACCAGCTCCGCCATGGACACAAAATTATCAACTACATGAAAATACATATATTTTAGATGAAGTAATGATCAAAATATTCAAATAAATGAAGAAATGCATCTCAAAACCCTCGTTGCCATGAGATGAAGAATTTGATATATCTTGCAAACTAGTGCATGAATCGATGAACCATTTTTTACTGGATTATTCGTTTCTAAATGCCACAAAAACATTAGAAATATATCTTCCTTCCCCAACATATATTATTCACAGCAAATAAATCTCCCTCTTAGCACAAAGAAGACAAACATCATATTTCCAGTCAAACCAGCAATCGGTTTAAAGAGAAAATTCACCATTCGAACAAGAAACAAAAACCCATATTAAAAATATAATTTTAATCACAATCAAGGAGAAAACCATGGCTAAAATTTTAAATCTCATTTAATGGCTACCATGTCTGTAGTTTCTGCAAGGTGAAAAAAATTAAATTTTAAAATCTCATAAACTATTTATCGAGAAAGCCTAAAATTTCAGAGGGTCGATATTGGACAAAATCCCATTTTAGAAAAGTTTTTTCTATTGTAATCCGACAACCAAATCATACTTACTGAAAAATAGCATGCCTACTCAATGAGATAAATTTCTCCTCCTCTACCACTCCAGTTCATATCTCTGGTATAATAAAAGTGTTTATTATTAAAAGATTTTATTATAGATAACATAATGGCTATTGTGAACTCTTATTGTTTCTACTTGCTTCGAACCTTATATCCTCCCTACGATGGCTCCCATGGCCAGTGGCAAATTTATTAGTGCATGACACCTTGTTTCAATGCTCAAGAAGGGCCAATCATAGTTCTTTGTACAAAAATGGCGGTCAAGTGCTTCCTCTTAACACCTACATCTAAAGCTCTTAGAGACTGGTGGTTCTATTAAGGTTTTGACTCCTAAGGCTGGTGTGGTCAGCTTTGTTTCATCCCCTAGTGGCTCTTCTTCATATACTGGTAGTGGTAAGTCAATATCCCCTGTTCTGAGCGGTATCTCCTCAAAACAGGTTGTGGGAATTGACTCATTTGCTGATGGGGGACAAAAAAATGGCTCTTCTTCATTCAAAGACATTCTATAGGGTAGGATTTCAATGGCCCCTGTAGCTATTACCACCTGCATCACCTTTAGAGAGACAATTCTTGAAAATGAGTTCTATTACCCAGAGCATTCATTGATCTATAGATTCAATGTCTTATGGCCCAGCCTTCTAGATCTACATGAATGGATCTCCAAATACTAGATCCCACTACATTCGAGAAGGTTAGATCTTTATCCCAGTGCTAAAGGGATATTTATTATGGATTTTTCTTCAACAACGGATAAAGATATCATAGCGAGAAAATTATGGGTCTTTAAATTACATTACCTTGTTATAAAACCATGGCTCCCTTTTTTTAACCATCTCACAAAATCATTCTCTCAAAAACCTATTTGGATTAGGATGCATCATTTACCCCTGCAATTTTGGAGCTGAGAATTTCTAATTTCCATTAGCAATGTATTGGGGAACACTATCTTCATTGACTCTGAAACCACTTATTTTTCCCATACAACATATGACAGGATCCTTGTTGAACTGGATACTTCTACAAACCTTCCTATAAACATTGAGCTAAAAGTGTAAAATAGAATATGGTCTGAGCCATTGGACTATGAAGGTTTAACTTTTAGGTGTAAAAAGTGCTTCTCTTTAGGGTATAATGTTGCTGAATGTGGAATGGAGAAGCATAAAAATGAGAAAATAATTGGTGGAAAAATTCCCTCCCTAACTTTTGGTTTTTCATGTCAAGGAAGATTTGGATTCAAATGAATATTTGGATGGTGAGGGCGAATCCATTCTAGAAATGCCACTTACATGAATTCTAATTGAAGGTAACACAAAGAATACAGAAGATGAATCACTTACGTGTATAGTACTGATAAGGAAAATATACCTCCTCTTTTTCCTAGAGAAAAAAGTACGTGTGTGCCGATTCAAAATTTTGACGTTATTCTGTCAGTTGAGGAGGTTTCTGATGGATAAAATATGTTACACAATAAGAAAAATGATCCTTCAAGAATAACTTTTCTCCAACCTTGTTGTAGTTATTGGGAAACTATTATTTGCGTATGTATAACTGTAGTGTTTTTCTTTTCTGGTTGTGTTTTGCTTTATGCTGGTAGGTTGTCCATGCCTTTTTTTACTATTCTATCTTTATAGTGTGTGGTCCCCATGGGTCAAAAACCACTTTGAGATCTTGTTTTATCAGTATTTTCATCCCTTTTGTACCACGGGGTATGGTCCCCTTTAAAATAATAAAGCAATGAAGGGACCTTATCATAGGTGACTGACGGGAGGACACCAATTGACCTCCAACCTCCATGTATCCTCTAGCATCCAGTAACTTGCTACTTAGTTAGCAGATATGGCTTTGAAGCTCATTTGACAAATGATTCAAAACACTTCTACATCTCTTATGTACATTCACCGGTGAATATATTTACAATTAAAGATTCAAAGATCATACATAACCAGCTAATGGGTATCCTTGTCAATTTTAAGAAACTTTATAGGAGAGTTATCTACCCAATTTTTCTTCTCCTCAAGGGTTAATAGACTCTCCATTGTAGTCTCATTAATGTGAATATCGAGATTATACAAGAAGGTAATCATATTGCAGATGGTGACCAATCGAATGGTCATTACTTATAACTTTTCTTTCTATGGCATGAAGCTTTACCTCTCAACAACACCCGAGATTCACAATAATTATACCCCTTTTTTGGTTGGTTCAAAATCATTAACACATTTATAGGTAGCGCGAGAGGTGACATTGACTAGAAGGATATAACTAGATATGATGTTGATGCTTTGGTGACGTAGAGGATGTGATCACCATCGTATTTGGAATGTACTTGGAATTTGACAGAGCATTATTCACACTCAGCATTTTTGTTGCAAGGATCGAAGTCACAGGAGAAGTGCAATTTTGATATAAAAATACCCCTTTCTGGTGCTTTTCTTTCATTGATTACGATGCCTCACATTTCACTAAAAATAACCCATGTTCCCATTTACTCATTACTTTCATTGTTAGTATAACTTGTATCAAGTGAGTTCTCATTGAAAATGGCTAAGCTATTTATTTATGTGCACATTCCCTTTTAAACCAATTAGGTGTTAGCAAAAAATTCATTACAAAAAATGCTACCGTCATTTGAGGTTATGATTCTACCTCTGGTACCTACCTAAGAACTATCTCTCGATATATCCGGGTTGGACTTGAAACTGTTCTCACCGAATTATATGTTATCAATGGCTCTTTTAAGTTTAGTTAGACCTTGGATTCAAACAATGCATGCAGTACCCTCTACTATCCACTAGTGTGTCAAGTTTTTACATGATGGCTACGAACACACCATTACTACTGACCTATAACCCTTCAAATATTGTGGCATATACCCCATTACCTCTATGCCCATACCACCTCCACAATGCATTCCATACAATAGCATTGATACATATTATATTAGTCAATCAATTGCTCTACTTCCTCCCCTACCACTTTCATTACCCCTACTATTTCCACTCACACAAATGATATTATTACACCCACAATAGCCGCCTATTTATGTCCCTCCACCTATTACGACACCTACTACTTTACCACCTACAAATTTTGTTCCTCTTAAATTATCTCATTAACCAGTTCTGATAACCCCTAGCAATATTCTTGATAATGTCATATCACATAATAACATTCACATGAATGACTTTGAGGATTTTGATGACGAAGTTGACTTTCTTGAACTTACCAATGAAACATTAAGGCAACTTGACTTTAACCCTTTAGGTGTAGATGATTCTGACTTCAAATAAACCTTTGTAGACAATGGCCCAGGTGAACATAGGTTTTAAAACCTTCTTCTACTAGTGATATGGTATTATATAAGGGATCTATCCACATTGTTGAGGTTTTATCCTCCTCTTCCTCATGAATACCCTTTCACTTACCTCCTTATACATGTACGTTATTCCAAATAATCAAAATCCGATCACATTATGCCAAATGATCACCAAAAAGGTGAATTTCAAATTATACACTACCAAGCATGCAACGACCAACACATATATACATGTGTGTATATATCAAAAGGTGGTGGCATGTGTTATGTCTATTAATCAAGATGGTCGACCCTTTTATATTGCTAATTCCACTAAGGTGGCCAAACCAAGTAGATTGAAGGTGGTCCCCACTTCAAGGAGGTTAAGTAGAGCTGCGAAATGTTATCCATGTGATCACTAGTAAACAAAATGAGTGTCGGCATCGAGAGGAAAAGGTGGTCCCAACCAGATTGATATGTGGATGAATAATTTTACAAATATTGCTAAGTATTGTAATTATTTTCTCAATACAGAAGTTATTTTTGCATGCCTTCACAACATGACAGAATAGAGAAGAAGACAGAGTTGCATGCTCAAAGGAGGGAAACTTTCCTAGCAAGAAATTTTATTATTAGCAAATTATTCACCCATTCTTTTCTTAAAAATAGAATAGTCAATTTCAGTTTGACTGTATTGTATTTAAGGCCATTAATGCCTATTTTTAAACTACATGCTCTAGTTTTTATTATTTTATCCTTTTATTCATTATTAAATAAAGGATAAAATTAGGATGCATGGGCAAGTACAAGCCTTAGTCTATTTTTAGGAAGGGTGGGAAATTTATTTTTGCTATATATTGTATGCCTTTGTAAAGCACAAGGATTCTTCCTAGAGGACTTTTTGATATAGGAGTACTGAAGCAAATTTTGCTAGTTTTTCCCTCCAAATGTGAAGTGTTTTATACCTTTTCAAGTTACTTTGCAGTCTTGTGTATGTTAAATTAATCTTGTGAATGCAAATTCCCTAATCAACCACCTTACCCTGCTACAAAATCCAATCCTTTCTACTTAAATTTTAATGTGCATGTTAACTTATTAGTACTGTTGTGATCCTCCCTTAGTACAATCAAGTGTTTTTCCCTTAAATATTCTACAAAAAAACTATTGGTTTGTGCGTCAAGAATCCTTCACAGATCAGTTGTGCATATACTCATTCAAATCCCTCATACAAATTTGGTGTATCACCTTAGTTTTAATCATTTTTTTAGTTATCTTTTACCCTCGAACTCCCATAAAGTAGTTTAGTATACACCAACAAGGAACCGGCCTTGATACCGGAGACTCACCTCAAAATAGGTATACCAACAGACCTGAGGTGTTTCCATTGTGTCTACGAGAGAGAGAGAGAGAGAGAGAGAGAGAGAGAGAGATCATTTGTGCAAGCTTAGAAAACCTACAGCCATCTCTCTACAGGGTGCACTTTCGAGAGATAACAGTAAACAACTTCCATTTATATAGATCAAATACAAATTTACAATTACAACTCTTTCTCTTTACATTCCTTTTTACAAATAGAATACAAGTATATCTCTTTCACATTCAAAATAGATTTCATTTCCAAAACATAGTAACTCTTTAGCACAAAATGTATATTACATTGTCATCCATATCAAGTGGGGAAATGGTTTACAAAAGTAGTTTCGCAAGGGACTATCAAACTCGTCTCCTTTATCAATTACAATATACAGAATACAAATTCTTCCACATTTATTCAAAAACAAAAACAGAGTTTATCTCTTTCACATTTTGAATTACAACTTTCATAGTCAATAGAAAACATATTTCCATCACAATAATTTACAATGTCATCTACTTCAAGTGGGAAAAGGTTACAATAAGGAATAATCTCAATGATGACTATCAAATCTATCTTTTTCCTTTGCTCTAGAACAAAAACATGAATATCATCCATTTTCTTTATTTCAATTTGATCACAATAGAACAGGGTGAAAGGAAACACTATCCACCTAACCAAGACATCCAATGACAAGGGGAAGCCACTCTCTTTATTGGCCCCTAAGCCCCAACCACAATGCAATAGGAAATGTGTTTCAACTCATGGAAACAACAGGCTTCCACAAACACACATGCAAATTTCACATTTAAAAACATATTCCAAAGCAGAACTATACAGTTTGTAACCATAGAATAAAGACAACAAACAACACTCAGGCTTCATCATGCAAGCCAAAGGAGAAAGAAACTATGGGGGATGTTTCTTATGCCTCCCAAGCGGAAATGGGTACCACCACCTGGGAACAAACTGCCAAAATATATATCATTTCAAATCCCTGACATGCCCTTATGGCTCCCCAAGTACCCCTTATTCTTCTTCACATTTTCTTATGCCTCCCCAATCTCTTATGGCACCCCATAACAAGGAAAGAAATGCAAGCTATTTTTTTTTACAAGGTGGAACCCAAATCCCAACTCCCTCCACACTTATACCTCCCCAAAGCACTTATGCCTCCCACAAGAATACCCCATAGTCTTCTCCCACACCATCCCTAGGAAGTCTACCCAACCAGCCAACAAGAAATAACAACATACAACCATTCACATATTCATAAAAAGGAAAGAAGAGCATTTTCAAGAGCCAAGCTCTTACCTCTCCATGATGGAGTTTGTTCCAAGGTTCAAACACAACAAGCTTTCCAATGCAAAACAATCCAAGATCAACAATCTACAAGCATGCAAAAATCTCCAACTTTCTCCCAATTTGCAAGAGCTCCAAAACCCAAAGCAAGTCACCAAAAATGAAGTGATAAAAGTGAAGCAACCCAAAAAGAAGCCAAGGAATTTGAATATATAGAAGAGGGAAGAGAAGAGGATGAGGTGGATCCATGTAGGATGCCACTTCACACATCCTCAACTCCAACACCCAAGGTCAACTTCATTCTCTAATGCATAATAAATAGGTGGGTGAATAATATGACAGCTTACTTACACACTCCAAAACAAGCCCACACCCCAAGGGACTAAAATTAAAAACATGTAAGAAAGTGCAATTAAAGCATACAACTTGACTTACAAAAATGCATAATGAAGGCTAGATTTAAACTCTCCAACCATAGGTAAGGTTGGTATGTAATTTTAAGAGGTATGGGACAAGTTTAACTTGTCCCACAAGCCTCCAAAATCAGCCTCCAAAGACAAATTCGAATTTCAAAGAAGGTGGAGTGTTTCACACTCCAAAATTAACTTACACATCTCTTACACATCACTTACACATTTCTTACACTTATCTTACAACATTTAATACAAGATCCAACAACTCCAATAATTACTTTCTTATGTCCCAATTTGATTAATTAATTTTTACCAATATGATTACTCATATTACTTTACCACAATTTATTTAAATAAAAGGGAAACACATCACTTATAAAACACATACATCCTAAACAAGGGAACCAAATAAATAAATACACATAACCCTTGGTCATATTTAAAGGTGATCCCCCATGGGAATCCCTAACCAACAATCAAACACACACACATGAACAATACAAGTTGCCATGGTGACCTTGTTGAATTCATCTAGAATTCCAATGTGGTTGGTCTCCAATCCCCAATGTTTTTTGTGATAATTTAACCTGCAAAACACAAATACCTCCTTCGGCCTCGTGGCCATATCAGAACATCCAAATGAATATAAATATAATATAAAAATCATCAATATATATATGAATCACAACAACATCCAGAAAATCAACAATATCACTTACAATTTCATCAACAACTATATCATCATCAATTTTCTCAGCTACTCAATATATCCAAATATCACATATCCTAACAACATCCATAAATATATATAACCATGTCCAACAGCATGTCAACATCTATATAAAGTGTCTCTAACAACATTCATGCATCATATGTGAAACAGAGTCAACAATAATCCATGATCTGACATCTAACACCATACTAAATCAAAACTATAATAATGTCCATAATATAGTCAGCAGTATCACAATCAATATTAAAAGTGTCGAAGGAAAGTGGGCACTACATACCAATTGCATACTTCCACACTTAAAATATATGTTGGTTTCAAGGATTTAAGTTTGTTTTATATTAGAAAAAGAATGCGTTCAATAAACTACATTCTAGTGATTAAATATAGAGTGTCATAATATTATCAACACACAACACCTTCTAGAAGTGACTATGTAACTAACTAGAAGAGGATGAAACCTAAATAATTTTAGGCATTTAGCTGAAAATTTTACATATCAAGTACATGATTCCACACTTATCATACATATCTACAAAGTTTATGTAAATTTTTTAATAGAATGACTAAAACAAATATGGTCTCATGGACTGCAATAATAGTAAGATATGCATGAAATGTTTTTCTTAAGTCCTTATAAAATTTCAAGAAAATGTAACTAGTCGATGTAAATCTTGAGTCTATAACCATTTCCAACATCCTCCTAGCCTCTATTAATATGGGATCTTTAGAGAAAGGTGTGGGCATCCTTTGAATCATAGTGGATGTAATTTATTTCTATATGTAGTTGCAAGTGTCCTAATTTTACACATGTATGAAATTGTTTTGAAGCGCATACAATGCGGATCAACTATTTTATAAAATTCCTTTGGTCTTGGTGAATGTCATGATTACAACATATGCAAAAGATAGATTTTTATGGATCATATCAAAATGTTAGAATTAATGAAGTAATCTTTGAAGAGTATGGAGTTTTGATTATTTATAACAACTCGTCTCTTTTTGTTGTATCATCTATATACAGGCCGAATTAAGGTTTTAAAGTGCCCTAGTAGTACTACTCGGAGCATGCACCCTCCCCCACCCAGACCAACGACCCACCTATATTTGAATGTTTTTTAAACAATTATAGACTTAGTATAACTCTTGACACATTTTATTAAAGCTATAAAGGTTTTTTTCTTGCCTTTACCATAGCAAAACTATCAATGACATCATCATAATTTATTGTTTGTATAAAGGCTATTCAATGTAGTTTCACCCATTGTTGACCTTAAATTGTTTTTTACTCTCGTTAAAGTGGAAAATGCTCTCTCGAACTATAATTTCCAACAGAATGCAAAGAAACATTCGTATTGCAACATCTAGATTTGGGCGATGGGTTGAACAATAGTATTTTCATTGTTCTCTTGTTGTGTGTTCTCCTTCTCTTGTGTGTTTTCATCTCCTATTGACTTTGATTGTGTATTTTTGTCACTAACCGAAGAATAATTCTCATTTTCATTAAAAACTACATTTGACTTTAAATTTTCATTTGATGCACTTAAAAATATATTTATTTTAGGTATCTTTTTCATAAGGTTTTTTTCCTCCTCAATTTTTTGTTTAGCTTTTTTTCGAAATTGAGCACCACTTAATTTTTTAGTTTTATCCATTTGAACGAAACAATTATATTATTATCAAGTTACAATAATTTCCGATCTACCCGAATACTTGTTGATAATGTATTAATGATGCTATAAATTATAATCAATGACAATACTATTCCAGAATGAAATAATATAAATACAATCAATAACTGATAATATAAATACTGAATACAATCAATAACTGATAATATAATTTATAAATACTGAATACAATCAATAAGTATAAGTAATAACTGATAACAATTACATAATAAGAATAATTAAAAATTTAAATCAAAATGTAAAAGTTAAAAGTTGAGCCTGCATACCCGTAACCCAATGAGGCGATGACTATTATAATTTATTGACTGGTCAGTGGTCACTGCACTCTGCACAATTGTCAACACATTATATATATGATATATCTGAATGAGAATCTTTGATTCTGAAACTTAAGACAAAGCCACGGCCCGCGCGTGAAGGAAGCACTAAGCGATGTACTAGCCGTAGGTAAACCATAAGTTGTAATAGTTAACTACTAACAACTAATGTTGAACAGTTTCAAAGGAAGCAAAGCTCCTCCGCCGGTGCCACGGATCAAGTTAATAAGTCCTACACTCCACGTACTACAGTCTCCACTTGTAGTCTTGCTCGATTGCTCGAGCCTCGGATCTGTTTTACTCGTGAATGCACGTCTGAGTAGGTACATTTATACACAGCCTACAGGAATTTATTTAGGTCACGATTCACAAATGTACTGTGTACACTTTTATATCGATTCAAATTGTTTTTTTTTTTTCAAATTTTAAGCCGACTCAGATCCCAACCAACTTTCACTTGTCACTTGGAAATTTGGAAAAAAATTAAAAAAATGACGCCCCCATTTTGTGCGCCTAGGCATGCCTTTGCTTAAAGACACGCCCTGTCATATATTGAACTTATGTTATTCTTTCAAACATATTTTCATAAGTGCAAACTTGGAGTGATGTTTAAACTACAAGGAGATTATCAAAAAGAGGATTTAAAATAAATCTATATATAGTTGGATTAATTACCACAAAATGTTGCATGATTTTATTTTTTTAAGAAAACCAAGCCCACAAACATAGGAAATTTATGGAAAGTTGGATAAACCATCTTAGGATTTGAGGAAATAGAATATTTGCAGATTCAAAAAGATGTATTAGGTGATCTGGATAAAAAGGAAAGAGAAAGGTTGTTCTGTCACCATAGTAAGAATTTTTAAACTTGTTTGAAATATCTAATCTTGATAGATAAGTTCCAACTTTATGAAATTCAACTTTATTTAAAATATATTCACATTTATTGTGAATATTAACTCCTCAAAAATAACAAAATATACTATATAGAATATCTAAACATACACTGGGAATATCTAGAAAATATATGGGCAATATCTTACGAATATCTAGGAAATATCCAAAATATATGGAATATCTAATATAAAATATTATGAGATATTTCCTTAGCTATAATGTTTGAAAACTTCTATGAATAAGAGGTTTAGCTTTGTAATTCAAAAAGAAAGACAAAGGCACCAAGTGCTTTGGAGTATTTTCAATAGAAAGTTTGTTTGTATGTTTCTCTTGTGATTCTATGTGTGTTCATAATATTGTTCTTATTTTCATTACCTTAACACACCCTCTAGGTTTGGAGTTAGACATAATTCCTACAAATTGGTATCGAGCTAGGTTGATCTTACATCATTATTATTTTCATTATGTGGTTTCAAGAAATAGAAAACATCAATTTATTTCCTCCACCAAGTCTAACTATTGGTAGAAATTATGATTTTTTTCTATCATAAGGAGTCCTTTTCTACGCTAAGAAGAGATTTGGGAATTTTTTGAATATGGCTTTCCTGAACCAATAGATCAGGAAACCTACAATGCATTGTCACTAGATGAAAAATTTGTCTTGAAACATAATAGAAAAGAGGATGTAAAAGCATTGTCTCTAATTCAACAAACTATGGATGCAGCAATTTTTACTATGGTTGCAATAAAAACAAGGTCGAAGGAAGCATGGGAGAATTTTAAGAAGGCATGTCAAGTCCAAATTTTTTATCCAACAAGAAGTAAATTTTATATGGAAGTATCCATGAAGAAAGAGAGAGATGGTTATGAATTTGAGGATGAGATCTTCACTTGTCGGAAATATGATGAATTTGGAAGAAAAAAAAGTAGTCGACTATAGAAGATGTAAAGGAAGCTATGAAAGTCTCAGTTTTAGAAGAAAAATATCAAGGTTTAGAAAATTTTGTAGAAGGACATATGATTTTTCAATTCAAGCATTCACCACAACAAGCATTCCAAATACATTGATCACTACAATTTTGAGTTCCAAGCTTTTGTCAAAATTAATTATTGGTCATGCTTTCACTAAAGCAAGTATTCCCAAGTATCAAAGCAATGGAGTGCCTTATTCATGTATGGTGTAGTCAGCCAAGGCCATGGTTGAAAATAAGAGTGGTTGTTATATAAAGGTGTTAAGATCAGATAGAGAAGAAGAGTATGTTTCAAATGAGTTTCTAAATTTTTATAGATTTAATGCTATTAAGAAGCAATTTACGACAAGGTATACACCTCAATAGAATAGTTTGGTAGGAAGAACAAATAGAAAAATTATAGAAATGGCTATAATTATGTTGAAATCTAAACATTTACTAAATGGATACTAGAATGTAGCAGTAGCTTGCATGGTTTACATATTGAATTGATGTCCCACACAAATTGTGAAGGAAAATGTTCCTCAAGAAGTATGGAGTGGAAAAAGACACGGTAGTGTCTCTCATTTAATATTTTTGGATGTGTAGCTTATTAATCATATATGAAATGAGAGGAGGAATAATATAAATGATAAAGGACAAAAATGTATTTTTGTAGGTTACGATGAGAAATCAAAAGTCTATAAATTGTATATTCCCATTATAAAGAATTCTATTATTAGCAAAGATGTTGAGTTCATTCCAAAAAGAATGGGATGCACATATTGATAAGTTAGTAACTATCACTATAGGAATAATCATCATGAGAATGATTTTGATGAAAAGAGCACACAAAATGTTCATCTAGCACCTCAAGGGATCAACACAAGACATCTTCTTCAAATAACACTCTAGTTTCAAAAGAATCACTAGAGAAATATGAACTGGATTTTCACCCGCTCCAAAAAATTTACATCCTATTGAAGCATCGATCATGGAGGCAATTCTTTACATTCAAGATCTTCATATCAAATCCAAAGATGAACATATCACTTGAACACATCAAGAATCTTAAGGATATTTATCAATTATAATATTTTATATTCTGAGATATTTCTCATGATGATCCTAGCTAAAATTAAAAATGGTTATGGAAAAAAATTCTAAATAAATAAGTAGCCTTCAAAGGAAAGGATTTTTAACTTCCATAGAAACCAGTCATAAGAAAATGGAATTTTTATATTTCACAAAATATTCCAATGATATTTTGAAAAGATTCCATATGATTGATTGAAAACATGTATCAACACCAAAGTTGCCACAATATTGAAGCTAAGAAAAGATGATAAAGAATGGGATATATATCCAACTATGTACAAAAAGACTTGTTAGTAGTTTCATGTAATGAAACTATGATATCATGTATGGTATAAGTCTAATTTCTAGGTTTATGGAATCGCTAAAGGATTCTTATTGGAAAGATGGAAAAATAATTTTAACATATGTTATTGGAACTCTTTTTCTTTGCATATACATTTTGAATTTTCAAGTTAGTTGGTTACACATATAGTGATTGTGCATAAGCATATGATATGGAATTTTGTTATAGTGTATATCTTTAAGAATCAAACATATCTCTCTTCGGTAGAAGAATAATACATCAGCTTCCATGTCAAGCAATATAGATAACACTAAAACAAGAACAAGAACAAGCAACAAAGCTATTTTTAGATAACTCAACTATTGCATTTTCAAAGAATCATGTTTTTCACAAAAGGGGCAACATATGGATATTAGGTATCATTTTATTAGAGAGCTAGTCAACAATGGAAAAATATTTTTGGATTTTTGTAGGTTCCTATCCTATCTTCATATTACCAAAGGACACGGTGAGAATATGAGAGATTGCTTAGGTGTCCATATTGCTCCAAAAATATATGAAGAATCATTATGAGGGAGTGTTGGAAAATCTAATCTTGATAGATAAGTTCCAACTTTTATGAAATTCAACTTTATCTTCATATTCACATTTATTGTGAATATTATCTCCTCAAAATATCAAAATATATTATTATATAGAATATCTAGAAATATTTGGGAGTACCTAGAAAATTTATGGGAAATATCTTAGGAATGTATACGAAATATCCAAAACATCTGGAATATCTATTATAATATTTTATGAGATATTTCTATAGCTAAAAGGTTGGAAAACTTCTATAAATAAGTACCTTCAATTTTTTAACTTCCATACTTCTGCTGTGATTTCTACATCCAATATTGTTGTAATAAAAAGTGTTGTAATGAAACTAAGTATTTCGACAATTACAATGTGTTGTTGACTTCATAAAAGAAACATATAATATGGAATGTGTATATCTCGAACATATCCTAAACATCCTGTCATCACTAGTGGTCACACAAGAGATCTCTAACATACTTGATAGAGGATGTGGGAGGTTCCTTCCTTATATAATTTGCATGTCCTTATGCATATATGTTGGTAACCGAGAATCTTCATTTCAAGGAGATCATCACAAAATCGAGCGTTGCCTTGTGACCACGAGGAAAATTCTTGACAAGTTTTACTCTACAACATTTACAAGGTCCTCCACATATGAAGGAGCATTGATGACCACACTCAAACTTGATAGAACAGGGTTCATAGTACAGAGAATCATTAAGGAGATCGGAAAGCACGACTATATGATGCCCACATGAAGGGTGAATCCTAGATACTAGCGCATTACATGGAGAACATTCCTCGGGAAAATGACATATCTTTGTACACTGATTACCGCATGAATCCTCAAATTTTTGGGGGAAATATTTGGAGAAAGTTATATTATCATAACCAAAGGGATGACACCGAATTGGGCAAGCCTAACCACAATTTAACTTAGATTCACAAGGCCTGGTGCATTCGCCATTCAACACCCGTCTATAATCTTTGGTTGTCAAAACTTTGAGAAACACGATGCTCCTTTCGATCCTACTACCTCTACCACTTTGTTACTCTTTACAAGAGATAATATATTAGTTTTTCATTCCTCTCCTTGAAATTTAACCACAAAACATACTCTAGGAGTCTTTAATGCTTCAGCATCAATCCTTTCTTTTGAGTTCTGCTAAGATTACGGTTCTTGAGTATTTAATGAATTTCACTCATCTGACCTTTGTACATTGTCAAAATGGTTATATCATTGTTGTCATATCCTTTCTGGTACGGTAGAGGAAAATTTCTACAATTAACCTTGATTCCTTAATATTAGTTTTGTTGTTGGCATTCGTTGTCATGCTCTTGATTCTTGGAACTTGTGATCTAAGAAAAACACTTGTTTTAATTCCTTTGTTATCTTCAAAATTCATAACACTGTCATGTACCTGCAAGATTAAAGGATACAAATATGATATCAGAGCAGATATGGAAGGCCTCATTTTTCTCGACATTGAATAGTTACGTGCTCTACCCCACAATTTATTAATCTTTCAAAGAAGGATATTTTCGGGATGTGTTTGGTAGCCGATTCACACTCAACAACTGAAGGACGTAGTTGCAAGTGATCTCTTAATTAAATAAGATGCTCATTGAAAGATCTAATGCATGGAATAATTTTCACCTCCAAAACTTTAACAGCGTCTTCTATCACCAGTATTTTTGCTCTTAAGTGCCTGGAGAATGTCATAATGTTTAGCATACTTTTTGAGGCGCTCGTCGCCATACAAACTACTTTTGGCTGCTTGAGAATATCATCATCCAACTTATTATTATTATGATCAATCTCATCGCATACAAATTTATACGTCTCTAACAAGCGCTCCAATTTCTTCTCTACAGTTTGTTGGATTCTATCCAACCAATATAAATGAAGCCTCTTCCTTGTATTTTTTTTTATAAAAGCCATAAATATTAAGTGATGTTATTGTTTCAATTAGGTTTGAACATAATTCAGGGATTAATATGCCTATACATGTTGTGAGAAATAAGTAATGAAATAGGTAATGTTAGATTCGTTTAACATTAAAGGAGTTTAGTTTTATTACTTGTCTTTATCTATAAGAGAAGAATTTAACAAGGGTAAAACATTTACAATATTAAAATAATATAGTAAACGTAGAAAAGGTAAACTTTAAAACGAGTATCTAAATAGGGAGATAGGCGACTCCTTCAACGCTATATCCAATCCATATAATGAACAAAGGAAAGAACCCCATATAATTAAAGAATGTATATTTAGGGGTAGCAAAATTGAATGGCATTAATCTCTGGGTTCCCTCGTGGGAGTCTTATTTGACTCGGGAGAGAATGAAAGAATAAAAGAATTGTACCAAGTGTTAAGAGCGAGCAAATGGATGAAAGAATGAATCCTTGTAAAGCAACGAGAGATGAATATGTTGGTCACAACACAATGCGGCAGTTCCTTCTGATTTCACCCTGGGATCCAGTGGACACCTGTATGCTCCCCATCCTGACCATGGCTTCTCCAAACTTGTTGCGCCATATTGATGGGCTCTTAATATTAGTATTCACCATAGTGCGAGTGGAGGGATTTGTGAGTAAGGTTTGATCCGATGTCAATAATCCGCGGTTTCTGTGAAGCTGTGAATAATATCTGTTGTCCAGCTTGGTCGGGGTGATGGGCTCCAAAGCCACGGTTGGGTCAGGAGTATCAGCAGGTGGGCATGTAAGCCTCAGTCGCCGAGCCAGTTGAGCGTCGAGAGTGGGATCCTGAAGACCGGTATTGTTGAAGTTGTAAAGCCTATCACGGAATGACGAACAATGCGACACACCAATTGAATGTGCACCTGTTCATTTCTCAATGTCAATATCGATATTAATTTCCCCTGCTGCAACACAGCCTTAATAATTCTAGTATAACTTACCTGATAGAGTTACCATGTCTTCCTGTGAGAGGCCTTTTTGCGCAAACAAATCGGTTAATTGCTGAACGTTGAAAAATGGAGGTGGTAAATTCCCTATGATCTCCTCTTCCTTAGAAATCCTTCCGTCTCTGCGACCGGCTGGGACCTGCCAATTAATTTTACCAGCCTGCAAAAACAATGTTACGGGATAAAAGGTTAGTTAGATATATCTTAATTATATGTGTAATTTAATTAGGATTTATGAATACGGGAATGCTTGTGGTTGCAATGAGATCAAGTGAATGACCAACCTTATACGCACTATCTCTTGCAGCAAATGCAATTATGTCTGCACATGACACGACTTGAGGGCACGTTGATTCTATATCCCGCTTAGCTTCATCTATAACCTCAAACCCTCGAAGGCTAGGGAAATTTGCAGGCGACTCTTTCTCTGCTCTATTTCCAGGCGTGGAGTCTATAAGAATTGATCCATCGCAACCCTGCACAGATAATCATATGATTATATTCTTCTACCAGATCATACTTCTACTCATGGCGGAAATGGATTAATGTAGACTTACTCTCACAAAACAGTCGTGGAAATGCATCCTGATAAGAGGAGCCGCTAATGTAGGATCTGCTTCTAAAGCTTTGGAGACTGTTTTCTTCACTATGTATTCGGCTTGAGGACATGTATGGCGGTAATAACCCACCTTCAGCCCACTCGCCTGCCCATTAGCTGTCAATAATGAGTACGTTAACCACAGGAATCCTAGAACCGAGAAATGTATTGAACTCTTCATTTTTGAGCTATGAACCAGAACCACTGCCTTTGGCCGTCAATTATTAATCTCCCGAAAAACTATATTTCTCTTTTCTGCTTAGAAGTAAATTGGCACAAGTTGTTTTGATGAAAGCAACTGGTGTTGCAAGGGATGAGGTTGATTGAATTCATGGTATAATGACCTATTTATACCAGGGATACATAAGAAGGAAAACACGCGGATAAAGAATCAGTCGCATATGTTTATCTACATTATTAGGTATATGTTTTGACTCTGAAACATTCTACAACCGCCGTAGATGGTTTATGTATGACAGCCAAGATTTTGAGAGGCAAGTTTAAACGCTTTTTGAAATAGTCTTTAAACGTTTTTTTTTAATCAGTTTACAAGTTTATTCTCTTAATTTAATAAGACTCCAAGAAATGCCAAGAGGGTTAGTCCCCTGCAGGCTTAGATTTTGCAAGGTGTTTTGACGTTTTTAGTCATTTTAGATGTGAAAATACAGTCGTTTTTAATATATGACTGTCATGCTTGACAGGTAAAATTATCATATATATATATATATATAAGTTACTAAATTACTTATTATATTATATATATTTTGAAATTTATCAAAAATCTAATATAAATAAAAATCAAAATTTATAAATATTTAGAAAAAAAAAAGAAGGAATCTTGTTATCTTTTTTCATGAGTATGAAATAGAAACTATGAAACAAAATTAGAAATTGTAGATTATAAATTACTAACTTAGTAACTATCCATGACCATCTATGAATATGATCCACGGTTACATAATACATTGCTTTTTGTCACCATAAAATTGTAAATACAAAAAGCCAACCGGTGTTGCGGTAATTTCAAACAAAAAATTAGAATATGGATTTTTTTAATTTAGTTTTCCCTGATCTCCGGCCTCCGTGATTCCTCTAACTCAATTGTTTCCTCTGTAAAGCTTTCCTATAAGCATGCATGCAAAGCCATTCTATTACCTTCTACTACAGTGAAAAGATTGGACGAATACTGGTCTTGACACCTATATTATGCATTCCTTGCTTTACAAGTTTATACATATATCTGCAAGAAAAATATTCTAGATTAGTGACAAGTAATGGGTTTTGGAGGAAAAAATTCCATAACATGGTCCTTAGTTCTACGAGGGGAAAGAATATCCTGATGTGAAAATAAATACATAGCTCTACAGACGTGATTTGAGGATAAATAGGACTCCTAAGTCTAAAGTTCTGAACTTGGAAGATGGAATGGGATAAAACCTTAGACTGTTGCAATTGCAAAGCTTGGCGGAGTTGTAGTGAAACACACAAATGGCTAAAAGAAAGGGCATAGCATGTTGCATGCAGCGTACCATTCAAGTTCAACACAAAGATATTGTTGGCAGCGGTAAATTGGCACTTCTTTAGATCCGTTCGTACTCCTAAAATTGTTTTTACTATGGTAAGATCTTCCCGAGTCTGAGTCTCTATTAACTACATAATTAATCTCTCTAGTTTTATAATTTTTTAAAGTCTTTTCTATAGTAGATTACATACCAATACCACGAAACTGGATTTGGCAATGTGATCCTTGTAGCTGTCTCACACCTGTAAACAAGCTTCATGCTGCCAGAATTTGGAAATCACTATCAAACCTATGCATAGGCTTCATGCTATGGGAAGTTGGGAACTACTTTACACTGCTAGTAAACTTCTTATCTATTATGAGTCCAAAGATTTATTTGTTATAGTTATGAAAATTTCATTAAAATTGTGTTGAAATTCTCTCTTTTTGTAATTGTTTTAAAAATTAAAGTTATTAAATTTCCAACAATTAAATATTACTTTTCCGTGGGCCCTTCTCACTTTTTTGTTCATTCATTTTTATCAAGATTTACATTAGAATGATTTTCATTTTTAGATACAAAATTTGTGGTGCATTATTATAAAGAAATTAACATTTAAATTGATTTTGCAGGTTTTGTAAAATGTCGAAAGAAAGAAGAAACAAAGGACAATCAACCAAATGTTTAAATGGTCAATTCCATCTCAAGATCTTCAACGTGAAGGTATTTCTGAATTTCGACCTAATATTGATTTGAATGAAGATCTTAATGAAGATATAGAAATTATGGGAGGTGAGGTCGAAACAAACAATATTGTTGGCAAAGAGGTAAAACATAAATTGAAGAGAGTTTATAGAGTAGAGTGGGAAAATAAGTATACATGGTTAAAAAAAACTATCCATGAGGATAAAACTTCTATGAAGTGTGAATGGTGTGAAACATATGGAGCACCAGGTCCATGGGGAATAGGAGATGGTTGTACCAAAGATGCGAGAAAAGATGCAAGTGTAACCCATGAGAAATCTAATGTTCACAAACTATCACAGGTAAAATGGGTATGTGATAAGCAGAAAAAGGTGATATCTATTCCAGAACATATAACACATATTGATGATTCTAACAAGCATAGAATTATCAAAACCATGAAGTTGGCATATTTGGTTACAAAAAAAGATTTATCTTTGTCTACATGTTACTCTCTTTGTTCACTTGTCATGTCATTAGATACATCATGTATGCCCAAGAATAAAGACTATGCATCATATACAAACCGAAAGGCAGTCAATCAATTTATTTTTTCTATATCTAAATATCTTGAAGAGATACAGATCTTGAAGATGAATGAGAGTCCTTATATCTCTTTCATGTTAGATGAAAGCACTAATCGTAGCCTAGATAAACATCTTGTTGTTTATGCAACATTTCTAGATTCACAAGGATTGGGATCACCAGTTCTCTAATTCATGAAACTTATTAGTCTTGGTGATGGAAAAGGAAGAACAATATATGATGCACTAAGAGGTTTAAGAAATGAATAGAATATTTTGAACAAAAAATTGATAGTTGTTTCTACGGATGGTGCTTCTTCTATGGTGGGAAATGAAAATAGATTTATGACCTTGTTAAAAAAATATGTGCCAAATTTAATAGTTGTTCATTGTGTTGCTCATCGTGAGGCATTAGCTGCATCAGATGCTTCTAAAATGATACCAGAGTTAGTGTTTGTTGAGAAAGTGGCAAATAAATTTTATTCATGGGTTCAAAATTCAACAAAAAGAATTAATGAACTGATTGCATTACAAGAACTTATGAAACTAGAAACTCTCCAGTGCCTTCAAATTTATGGATTCAGATGCTTATCTAGGGACAAGTTATTGAAAGGCTAGTGGCATTGATGCATGCTATAATGACTTCGTGGAAAAGTGAGAAGAAAGAACCATGGTATGATAAGGCAAGAATATTTTTTTTTCGATATTGTTTGCACATGCTTGATGTTATGTGTGAACTTAACAAGTTAAACAAAGAATTTCAAGTGGAGCACATTGATGTCAAGTTTCTCTTGGAGCTAATATTGATGCCACTATTAATACTCTAAGGAGAATATTTCTAAATAATAATTCATTTCCAAATGGTGCTTGTTACTTATCAAAAAAATTGGAGGCATCTCAGTTTGGTTATCTACAAATAACTGATAAAGAGGGAGTAGTTCACAAACATGAATTACTTTACACATCTATTCCCAATGCACATGGTGATATTCTTAATACACAAAAGCAACGATTCAATCCTTGTATTGATGGCACATTACAAAGTTGCATACAACTTACAAAAGATTATGTTCAAAGACTAATAGATTGTCTAAATGCAAGGTTTCCTGATCTTTCTATTTTCAATGCAATCAAGTTGTTTAGTCCCTCAAACTATTCACATGATGTTTTGGTTAGAGAAAATAATTCAATGCGTTGGCTTGAAAAACTTTTCCAACATTTATAATAGATTGTTTGTAATGAAGGGATGGACATTCCATCATTTGACATCGAGGCTTGTAAAAAAGAGTTGCATCAATTTATTGATACACTCCACTCAGGATGTGAGGGATTTTCTATTAGAGAAGCATGGAGGATTTTTGTATTTCTAAAAGTTGGCAAACCAACTTTCCAAACATGTTAAAACTATGGCAGAGTATACTTGTGATTCCGGCAAGTACAACAACATGTGAACGAGGGTTTTCAAAGCAAAACCTAATTAAAGATATATGAAGATCAAAGCTAGAAATCATAAAATTGGATGCACTCATGCGATTATCACTAAATGGACCCAATCCTTCTATAATCGACTTGGAGAAAGTGTATGACATTTGGAGAGGGGAAAAGCAAAGAAGGTCACAAAATATTTTGTGAAAGCATGGTTGATCAATGTAAGTTTTAGCTCTTTGATAAACTCATTTTATTTAAATAAAATTTGTAGTGATGTTTTATTTCACATGATGTTTATATTCTACTAAATATCTAGAAATATTATGCATTTAATTTTATATTATTTATTTCAATTTCATTTTAGAAATTTATTTAAAGTTATTTTTTCAATCTTGTAGATGTAAAATTTTACTCAATTTTTTGTTTTTTGTAATAGTTATTATAAAAATAAATTTGACGTGCATATTATATTTTGAATGTCAAATGACATCCATATAATTTTTTAGACCGTCAAATAAGATTATTGTGACATGTAACATTGAACGTCAAAATCCAAAGACCGATCCTCCCTCACATAAGACTTGCAGTTTGAAGGCACGATGAAGAGTTTTGTATATAGAATGTACATAGTGTGAATATCTTGAATAACATCAAAATACGAATGAACAATCATATTCACATTATTGGCATCATCCATCAGCTCGAAGCTACAAAATGTTTCTAAAAGTCTTCTTTGTATTGACGCACCATGTTTCATGTGAATGCATTCTTATGCACTGTCAAAATAGCCCAAGTTCCTCTCTATTTTATTAAGGCCATCTATGTCTGGCCCACACTAAGCTCCAAACCATGTGAGCCAAATTATACCACAATAGAAAAAATAATACCATTTATGAATATAAACTAAAAAAACAAATCCCCAAAATTGATTTGATTCTAATTGCTTACACAGTTACAATAGTTCGAGTAATATCAGTTGATTATGCAGCATGGATCTTCCTAGTTCCCAAATTATCATTGGCAGCAGAAAACCCTGGCCCAAATATTAAAATAATAATGTGCAGCGAAACCAAAAGTAAATGCTAATAACACGTAAGATTATGATCATTCTGTGACATTGGAACTGCAGATATGTATAAATACTTATAAAATTGAATGATTATAGAGAACTGCATTTAACTCATCGATATTAAAAACATTTTCCTTCTATTATTTAGCTTATTATTCCTGCAAACATCTTGGAGAAAACCATTTCGTCTTTTGAAATGAAGAGCTTCTGCATCGCACCTATGTAATGCTGCACCAAATCTATGAGAAGGTAAGAAGGAAGACTTGAAACATGCAAAATAATTTGTAGTGAATGGCTTTCTCTAATTGCGTATTGTAAGTAAATCATTGGAAAATAAAAATCCCTAAATAAATGCTTCATGATTTCCGCGATTTAGGAGTGCCCCAATTTTTTTAGGAATATCATTACAAAGCAAATCACAACAAACAATCTTTATTACATTGTAACTTAGTCCCCGTAACCTAAGATGCCTAAGAATCACATGTGGTGTCGAAATAAAAATAATTGAATGGACGAATTTCTCAAAAACATGGATCATCTACAATTTATTCTTTAAAACTACATGGTAATATTTTAATCTTTAAACACTATTTTTTTATTTTTTTTTTATTATCATTTATCAACTCCTATAAAATTGTAGAAAACATGTTAAAATAGATGTTATTCAAACCTATAACATTGTCCTATAAATCATGTAATTAGAGAGCTAACATAGATATTTTTAGTTTAATATTAATAAAATAAAAATATTTATTTGTTAATTATATATGTTAATATTAATATCATAATAATTAATAAATAGAATAAAATTTATTATAAATATTTTCAAGTTAAATTAAAAACATATTTAACAAATATATATTTAAAAGAATATATACTTTATGTAATATATGTATGAATTTATAAGAAAAATATAATAAACACATATATTAGGTAATGTGGTGTGTATATATTGTTGGAACTCATTATATTTAAATAATAAAAAACTTAAAACATTTAGAGATGTGGATTTGGTATAAAAATTTATAACTATAAATAAATTGTGTATGTTTAATATACACATTATTATATATTTTTTATTTTTAAATGTATTAAAAGTTTAAATATAGAGTTGCGTATAAATCCATAAATGTTATTCAAACATTATTTATTGTGGCATCTCTAGTTAGTGTTATTATAATTTATATTAGTTTTTTTAATTTTCTTCTAAAATCAATATAAATATGGTAGATATATTGAAATTAGATTTCTAAAAGATTAAAAAAATTGGAATTTCCATAATGAATGTTTATGAATATGAATTTTCTACAAATTTTTATAAGTACATTAAAATTGTGGAACACCTACAAACCGAAAAAATAAATTATTAAATCACTATAGAAATACTACAAATTTTCTACAATTCTCCTAATTTATTTAAAGTTTGTAGAATAATTATGGTGATGTGACACTTCAAATATTTTTATAAAGTATAGATATATATTTTTGTACTTTGAATTTACTAATGTAATATTTTTCATCTTAAAATGTACTAAAAATCTAAAGAATTAGTTATGTGGCATTTCCACAAAACAATTATATAGCATTCAAGCACTATTTAATGTGGCATCTCCGCAATGCTATTATAATTTATATTAGTTTTTTTAATTATTCCAAAAGTAATATAAATGTAGTAGAAATTATTTAAATTATATATCTAAAAAAAAATGTGGATTTTCTATGATAAATATTTCGAAGTGTTGATTTTCTACAAGTTTTTTTAAGTATATTTAACACAACCCACAAAATAAATTATGAAATTATTATAGACATGCCACGAATTTTCTACAATTCTCTTAAATTGTTGAAATTTTGTAGAATAATTGTGGTAAAAAGATCTTGTTTGTTGTCTTGAGTTCTTTACTTAGTTACTGTGATATGGCTTTGAGGCTCATTTGAAAAATGATTCAAAACACTTCTACATCTCTTATGTACATTCACTGGTGAATATATTTGCAAGGCATAAGCTTCAGAATCATGCATAACCAACCTAATGGGTATCCTCGTCAATTTTAAGGAACATTATAGGAGAGTTATCTACCCAATTTTTCTTCTCCTCAAGGGTTAGACTCTCCATCATATACTCATTGATGTTAATATCATGCTTATACATGAAGGTAACTATTGCAGCAGGTGACCACTCAACATGGTCATTACTGATACCTTTTCTTTCTATGGCATGAAGCTTTAACTCTCAACCACGCGTCAGATTCAAAATAATTATACCCCTTTTTCAGTTGGGTGAAAATCATTAACACATTTAGAGGCAGCGCAGAAGGAGACATTGACTAGAAGGATATAACAAGATACGATGTCGATGCTGGTACCCACACTGAGAAAAGAAGTGCTCTGATACCAATGATAGAACAAGGACAATGCATAAAATCTGAATGAAACAGACTAATTTATACAAGATGAAACAATTCAAGGAGTAACCATCTCACAAGAGGATGCCACGAAGGCACCGTATAACCAATTAAGTGGTCGTTCGATTAAACATGTATTAATTTTCTAACATTTGAAAGGTAATTTTTCCACTCCTGTCATTCTCTCTATTTTATTTCTTCATTTATTTCATATCACTTTCGATTTTCTATTCCTTTCATTGGGAATAAAATACCACCCTCTCAAATTAGATGATTTAGATATTGTACACATTATTTCCTTTTTGGTATTGAACAATAAGAAATGGTGCCTCTCCTAACAATATAGGAGAGTATTCATCCCCCATTGTTCTCAAAGTAGCATATTTTTCCTACAAAATAAATTTTCCCAATAATTTGTGAAGACTATGACAAGGAATTGTAATACCTTGCATTACCCTTATAAATAATATTTGGAACATAAACATTCATAGCTATTGCCAAGTTAAACAATCTTGATGAAGAAGAAGTGTATTTACTCATAGTGGAAAAGCACTTTTTTTTCAATAATAATGGTAGAGACAAAAATAAATTCTAAGCTTCATTATTCATACAATGTGCCTTTGTAGTCACAAAATTGTGCACTTTATGCAATTATTTATCTCATCCACATAGTACTATTTAAAAGGTTCTCAAGGAAATAAAGTACTCATTAACTTCCATCCTTCTGATCATTTCTATTATTTTATTTCGTATTTTGTGACCAATTGCATCTATCAATCCATCCATTTCCAAAGATCTCACGTCATCTTAGCCCTAACTAGGACACCCATATTTCGTAGTGAGCTATCCATGGGCACCATAGTCCCTTTTGAACTTTCCCACCTTTTCTTTTTTTGTTTCTAGCCATTTTTCATCCTTATCTCTTAGGAGGTCATTATTTTTGGGGTTAATTAAAGAAATTGGACCAAGAGAAACCTAAAAATATAAAGCTATGAGACCATAATGAGGGACCTTGTGACAACTGGGGACAGTTCAACCACTTCATATGGATTTTTCATTTTTAGGGTTTGATGCATGTTTTGGGGTCTTGCAGGTCATTTATCCATCTTGGCATATTCGAAGTATTCAGCACAACACACATAATTTAGTGTGATAGATAGGTAGAGTTCTATACTATCTTCCGGCACTAAAAAACCAAATTCGATATTTTACATAGACCAAAGTGCCCGTCGATGCCCTAGTATAGTTCCAGCTTTCCCCATTCCACTCATATCATCAAAATCTATCATTTTCAGCACTACGGAATAGTCATTCTTGTTTGTTGATTTTTTGTGCAGAGCTTCGACACTCTAGTCTAGTCTCTTGATATCAACTAAGTCATTTCTTCTTCTTTATTACATACTAGGGTTTGAGTTTCACCTAGTTTAATCACTCATTCTATTTTATATATTATTGTATTACATTTCTTCACTGCATTATATTTTCCTCCTAGATTAGATTAACTACTTTTCACTATTGTATATTTACTCACTTTTAGTTAATAATTTTGGTGAACTTGACGATTTCAACGTTCTCCCCTCGTGTCACGGCTCAATATTCTTATCCCACCTTCACGCCAACTAAGGTAATAATAATAGTTACTACTATTCCTAATTTCATGGGGATACATACTCAACATCCCCCTCACTTTGTTATACCTAAGATTGACTCATCCATTAATGTTGTTACTACTCGTCGTACTTGTCACAATCCACCTACAGCTCCACATGCATCTATTACACCACCCATTAATTTTTACCTCCTCCTACTACTTCTAAGGGCTACGACATCGTTGAGAAACTTAAGAATACACCCACTAAGATATCCCTTTATGATTTGTTGTGTAATGCACCAGATTATCACATTACATTAAAAGCTTCCCTTTGTGCCATCCAGATTTAAACTAATAATTCCACGGAAGCTTTTATAAATCTCATACAGTCCCTTCGCCACCTACTACGTGTCATATCTTTCACCGATGACGATGCCTCACCTTTCACTAAAAATAACCCAAGTGCCCATTTACTCATTACTGTCATTGTTAGTACAACTTGTATCAAGCAAGTTCTGATTGAAAATGACTAAGCTGATAATTTATGTGCACATTCCCTTTTAAAAAATTTAGGTGTTACCAAAAAATTCGTTACTAAAAATTATACCGTCATTCGAGGTTATGATTCTACCACTCATACCTTCCTAAGAACTATCTCTCTACATATACAGGTTGGACCTAAAACCGTTCTCACTAAATCATATGTTATCAATGGCTCTTTTTAGTTTAGTTATACCTTGGATTCACACAATGCACTCAGTACCCTCTACTATCCACTAGTGTTTCAAGTTTTTACATGATGGCTATGAACACACCATTACTATTGACCTAGAACCCTTCAAATAATGTCGCATATACCCCATTACCTCTATGCCCATACCACCTCCACAATGCATTCCATAGAGTAGCATTGATAAATTTCATATTGGTTGATCAAGTGCTCCGACTTCCTCCCCTACCACTTTAAGTACCCCAGCAATTTCCACTCACACAACCAATATTATTACACCTACATTAGCCACCCCTATTTTTGTCCCTTTTCCTATCGCAACCCCTACGACTTTACCACCTACATAGTTTTTTCCTCCTAATGTATCTCCTTCACCAGTTCTGATAACCCCTACTATTCCACCTATGGTATCCCCTAGCAATATCCTTGATAATGCCATATCACATAATAATGTTCACATGGACGAATCTAAGGATGTTGATGACGAAGTTGATGCTATTGAACTTACCGATGAAACATTAAGGCAACTTGACTTTACCCCTTTAGGTGTAGATGATTCCTACTTCAAAGAAACCTTTGTGGTCAATGGCCCAGGTGAATACATGTTTAAATACCCTCTATCTACTAGTGTTATGGTATTATATAAGAGATCTATCCACATTTTTGATGTTGTATCCTCCTCTTCCTCGTGAATACATGTTCACTTACCTCCTTATGCATGTACGTTATTCATCAATCAGACCTTTTAGCAACGATATCCTAGTGGACCGCACATGTTTCAAAACTATTTATACATGTGATAGTTTGTCCAGGTTTGGCATAACACTTAATGAAATTTTACCACCTCCTCACTCACCACATCTCTATCATCGTTCTTTTCATACTACATCATCATACACATTACAAGGTTTTTCACTTGATAGTTTTTGTTTGCATGCTCCCCTTGTAGCTCTCCCCACACACTTGGATAATCATGCCATGATTATATTGGTGGCACAATAGATGCCCATCACTCCTTGCTCACATTTCCCATGACCTTTGGAAACATCTCTATTTCTAGTGATTCTTATTTTGTTTACGACTCAAATATATCTTGCTGGTAAGCTCATGGTTGCCCACCGATTACCTTTACTGATGAAGAATATGTAATGAATTTTTATACACTCTGTTGGTGCTCAATTTAATTTCACCCTATTTGTTCAAAATGTCTCAATCCGCATTGTTTGAATTTTTCTTTGTCTCCCTGTATTGATGCGTGAAGGATTTTTCCTTCATTTGTTTTCCATGGTCAGTCCTTTGCTTTGGTCGAGGATCACATTGAGTCCAAATATTGTTTTCCATTTCTCTATCCATGAGAAAGAATTTGTAATTTGGGCGTGAATTCATGGTTTCCCCTTCCTTCTATTTTTCCACAGTCATGTTTTCCTTATCAATTTTTGTCCCAACATCCATGGAAACATGGTCCTTTCTTATTAGATGTGGCCCAGCGGGTCTTTTTCCTAAAACTTGTCACTTTGTCACATTGGTAAAAAATGCCAAATTGGCCCCGCAGCCCCAATAGTATCTAATTGGTTATTCAATAAACATGAAGCGAAGGGAAAATTATTACTTTGACCCCAAAGATGGACACGTGGCCTTTTTTCAAGAAAAAGGTAGAAAGGCGGATCATCGGAACATTTTGAAGTATTTTGCCTTTTTGTGAAAAAGGAACAAAGTTATAAATTGATCTGCAACCCCGCAGGGGATAGAGTGATGTCACATGTTTGAGTCAGCATTTGAAAATTCAAAGTGGGGAAGTGGGTCGGGGAAGCATTTTGAAAATTTTGGCCCATTTCAACTCAAATATTTTCCACGTGGAGCATCTCGCACCGATTTGAGAATTCACCTCTCGGTTTAACCTTTGGAGTTGTGCCAAGGAGACATGTGGAGGCTTCCGCTAGCTCCTCTCTATACTTAGACTTCTCAAGCAACTTCTTAAGGCTTGGGACATGTGGAGGGCCTTCACCTATTTGGGGGCATGCCCCTGAAATTTACTTTTGAAAGAGTGCTGAAAGGACACGTGGAGCTTTCCACTGGATCTTCCCATACTTAGAATTTTCAACGGCCGAGAAGGTTTTCTCAGACACTAGGCACATGGAACCTTTCGCTGGTCCTTAGATTCTTTTAACAACTTTGTCGCTGAGACACGTGGTGAGCCCGTGCTTGTTTGGGGTCTCCACTTTTGGGCTCCATATCAAAAATGTGCTGAAGAGACACGTGGAGGATTCTATTGGCTCCTTTTTACACTGAGACTTATTCAATGGCTAACGTAACTTTCTTGGGCACAGGACACGTGGAGAGCTTGCGTTCGTTTGAGGTTTCACCTCTAAACTTCATCTTTGAAGTTGTGTCGAACAAACACATGGAAGCTTCCACTGGGCCTTCCCGTACTCTCGACTTTTCAAAGAACCGATGTAATTATCTAGATTCCCGAACATGTGGAAGGCCCAGGCTTGTTTGGGAACCTACCTCTTGACTTCACCTTTGCTAGTTACGCCAAGGAAACATGGAGGCTTCTGTTGACTCCTCTTTGCACTTGGACGACTCAGACTCACAATGCATGAATGTAGGCATCCATGTGAGGGCACTCATTTCTCAAGGTGTATTTTCGAGGGTGAAAGGATTGCTTGTCAGATCCAGCCATATGGAGCCACCTAAAAATGATCAAAAAGGGGATTTCAGGCATGAAAGAATGAATAAGAATACTATCAAAAATTATGATATGGCATCCCAGTCACAATTGAGGGTCTGAGAAATGTGATCAGTTCATGATTTATCCACCTAGCAGCTTTGGGTGTAAATTTTATTAAACATCACTTTTTGGGACAAAATTGTAACAAGCAAAGGATTCCTCGAATATTCTTATTTTTGGGGGAAATTTGGGATGAGTGAGCAAGTGAAATGTATAAATGCAATGAGAATACTCTTGCAAATGGTCGGAGGTTAATTTTTCGAGAAAGTTTGAGAGAAGCCATTTTCCCAAGAGGGTGTCTGAGAGACCATATTTTTCTTGTGTTTTTAGATTTAATCACGTCAAGGTGGTTGCAAGTGTACAACCATTGACAGCCTCTGAGATTGTTTAAGAAAATTTCCCCTACTGATGAATCTGATGAACTTTTAATGACTCTGTGTTGATCATGTGCATTATTGTGTCTACTTTTATTTCAGAATAGTTTTAAATATTTTTACTTGTTCCTATTGCAATATTATGTTAAAATATATCTGAGTCACACAAGATCTCGTCAATGTGTCAGTATTATGGCATTTGTAATTTCATTATTAGAAAAGCCTTCATCTGGTAATGAAATAAACAATTTAAAATCACTTTACTCTCACCATGTTGATAAATATTGTTTGTAATCCTATGAGTGTATGTTAGGCGTGACGAACCGGGGATTCCTAGCATTTAATTGAGTCTTTAGCATGAGCCTTTGTGTTGAATTATCAAAGAGTGTGTGAAACCGTGCATCTCTGGGCTTCCACTGATGCACACCTTCTGGTTGAAGGAATATCTTGGCTATTCTGAAGCATTTTACTTGTGAGTTTTCCAATTTCTATAAAGGCTCTCAAAGATCTAGTATAATCTGTTCTATCTTGCTTAACTTCCCACCAATAAATTTCTCAAACGATTCCTACACAAACTACCCCTATTTCTACTTTGTGTATCCACAAATGAATAAATTCCATTTCCAAAGTATGTAGGGATAATCAGGATTCATTTATTGTCTTTAGTAACCCAAACCTTTGTCCAGGAAACATCTCCACTCTCTAGTGTGACAACTTGTGAGAGTTAGATTGTGTTGTATTGATCATATTTCCTACATGTTATCATTAATATTGTGCAAAGAAGGATCTCTTGATGTCCTTCACCAACATGAGTTCTGATTGGTTCCTCTCACCCTGGTTAAAGGCACAACCTAAAGTAGTGGGGGTAGATCAAGCCCCAAAGGTGAGGTTCTATCCATTTCTCTAACACCCGAGTGAAAAAGAGTCAAACGAATCCCATCCCCACTACAAAACTACTCATATCACGGTTTGTTTGTCCCTAAGCATCATGTTAGTCCCATGATGTTGCTCGACCCCGAGAGGAGAATCAATTTGGATACCAACACACTCTACCGCAATGGATCCCTCTACGAACCTCCTCATTCGATCACTTCGAGGTTTCGATGCTACACCGTAAGATTTGATCATGGCAACAATTATCTACTTGATAATGTGCCTTAGCCACACACTCATTCTAACATATTTTCTACATCACAATATCTCGCATTCTTGTATACTTTACTTTAGCATAGTCTCATTTTCTATACTTTCACATCCTATCTTATTTTTACTTTAATATTGTTACCCGATAACACACTCTTGTGCTTCGGTTCACACTAGACTATTAAGGGATTAATTATACATTGATCCACACACTTTGCACTATATGAACTACACATTTACATTTTATCAAACACATCACACATCATACACAATCCATCCTACACTTACTCTACATTATACATTATAATACATCCTCACATATCACATACACCATTAGGTTATTTTGTAGAGTGTATTTATACATCACCTATATTATACACACTACACTAGGTTACATTACATATCAGTCTAGGTTTACATTTCCTCACTACATTTTACATTACTAGTTTATTTACACCTATTACATTGCATCTTACACATTACATATTATACATCCTACACATTTAGCATCACCTTTAACATACCGCACATCTACAAATCATATTCATCAATTTGTTCTCTATACTACATTGTCTTCTATGTGTTGCACTCACTACCTAATGAAGCACTTTAGTTCATCAGTCCATACTCAACTGCCAAGGGTTTATAAATCAAATGGACTTTACATTTATTACACATTTCTTATTTTCATATGACATTTCTAGTGTTAGTGACATACACCTTAGGTTAAATCATCACCTACACTACCATCTTGTAGTGGTATACACCATATGTTACATAACCACTCCCTTATTCTTCATCTCATCGTGAAATATGCCTTAGGATAAATCATCACCTATTCCATCATTTTCTAGTAGTATACAGCTTAGGTTACATCACCACATCATCCTTTCATCTTATAGTGATATACGCTTAGTGATAAATCATCACTTACCCATTCATCTCATAGTGATATACGCTTAGGGCTAAATCATCACTCTACGATTCATCTCATAGTGGTATACACTTAGGTTATAAGTTCCACACACATTTCTTCTACATGTTGCATACCATCACCACTACTACATATACGCATTCACCATAACATGTTAGACACAACATACACTACTCAACTATTTCCCGATGACGCACTTTAATTTACAGTTCATTATTTAGTGTTGAGGGGGAAAATAGAATAAACCTCACTACATACATCTCCATCCACTCAAGGTCACATAGCTCTTATCATTCCATCTTGCATTCCATTCCATCCATCCACGGTATGTTGCATTGTCTTGGGGCATTTATTCTTTTTTCTAGTGTTTTACATGTTCACTTTATTACGCATGTTAGATTGATTTCTTATATCTCATTATTTATACCATATGAACATACGCGTTCATTCTTTTGTTTAGTGTGATCACAGATACGATTCCTACATGTAGCATGGATGTTCACCTTTTACCCTTCATATATTGAGTGTCGTTGGGGCATCCAAAATTTTCTAAAGTAGGTGTTATTGTTTCATTTTTATTTAGCATCTTACATTACTTGATTATACACTCTTTGAAATATTTTTATTACTCTAACATGTTAAAGGGTGTTCCATGTGCAACACTTGTTTCGTAGGATTATGTGTTTGCATGACTACTTGTTTGCTTGTCTTCCATTGTCTACCATTGTTTTCTATTGTTTGTGGAACTTGGCCTATGATTGGTGTGCACACTTGTCTATTATTGTGGCTATGATGGATTTGCATTTATTACGACATAATGATTGATGTCCCATGTTTTTAACTAACTTTTTACAACATATTTTTCTTCTTGCATGTTCGCATTACCTTGCTTGTAGCTTATACACTATTTGCACATCTTGCACATTGGTTTCTTTATATGTGCATATTTATAATTATCTTTCGCTAGCTTTCTTGTTTGTGCACCTTAGTTTTTACCAAGAACTTTCCATGGTTTCAGCAAATATTCGGTTGGCCCTCTTTTGGGGCCACATGTCTCCTATCAACGACATCACATGTGCCCCCAAAGAGGGGGAAGAATTTGGGGAGTTATACATACTATAATAAATATTCTACAATGGTTCGGTTCAATTATATTTAGGGAGTGGGTTTAGACTACTCTACGAACTCCATACACAACAGATTTTACAAGACGTAGTGTCCTTTGCATTTCTAGGAAGCAGTTAGAGGTTAGAGGACACAGAGAATTTCCTCCCTACACTTCTTTGAGAAGTGGCATTGGATCACCTAAAAACCAAGACAATGCAGAGATCTCTTTACACACATGTCAACGTAAGTGGTTATATCTTGGAGGACACAGAGCATTTATTCCCTACACTTCTTTAACAAGTGTTGCGTAAGATCTCCCAAAAACTCACAATACAGATATCCTTCTAGACTCTTCCTTCACATGGATCAGTGTACACATGTTCCTTTTATATTTCCATTTACATTTAAACTCTATATATTTTAATCTTACATGTGTATTTTACATAGCATTTTCACCTTACATACATACATACATATCTCGACTACTTGGGTATTTTCTCCTTGAAGGTCCGACCATAGTATGAGAAACAAGCAATCAAATGTGGAAACAACAAAAACATTCTGCAATAACATACGAGCTTTACTAACCATGTCGGTACACATTATGGCAACTACACATATGTGTTCTACCCTAGGTTCACTCTCATCACTTTTTCTTTGAGCATTTTTCATCTATAGTTTCCACACTCATGTTTTTATCATTTCACTCTCTCTAGTCCTTCAAAGACACCTTCTTCATCACTCTATAGTGGCATCAGTACACATCTCTATCTCACTTTATGTTACCTGAGATTTCCACTCAACAACATAAAGTATGGGCCAAATATAGTCATAAAATCATGTAATTTACGTAATTATTTATCGCGGTCTCATACTAATATTTTAAAAAGTTCTCAAAGAAAGAAAGTAATAATTAACCACTTTGTCTTTTTGGTCATTTATATTATTTTATTTCATATTTTGCGAATAACTACATCTACCTATCCAACTCATTTCTAAAGATATCGTGTCATCTTAGTCCTAACTTGGAGCACCCATATTTTGTACTAGGGAGCATGTGGGCATCCTGGTCTTATTTCAGGTGCCCTAGTCCCTTTTGCACTTTCTCACATTTTCTTAGATCTTTTCTAGCCATTTTTCATCCTTATCTCGTAGAAGGTCAATCTTTTCGGGGTTAATTATGAAATTGGACCAAGAGAACTCTATAAATATAAAGCTATGATATCATAATGAGTGACCTAACATCACTATCTACTATCATTCCATCTATATTTCCATCCATCTATTGCATTGGCATCTATATAGCTCCATCATCATCAACACACAAGCTACGAGATCTACATCAACACACACTTCGTAGGGGGGATTCTATTCTATTCCATACACACATTTTATTACATTTTCTACAGATATTTATTACTCATTACTTCACAAAGTGTGACTGGAACAAGAGAAACCTAGGACATATTCACACACACTTGCACACAAAACTACACTTGGTCTGAGATATAGTGCAATGCTCAGCTAGTAAGTCAACCCTTGTGGAAAATAAGGAAAATATGACCCCTTCATATTAATTTTCCTTTTTTAGGGTTTGATGTTTTTTATGTGGTCTTACGATGATTTATCCATCTTGGCATATTTGTAGTATTCAAAGTGGAACACAAAAAATTTAGTGCGACAAATAGATAGACGAGTTCCAAAATATCTTACGCCCCCTATAAAAACAAGATTTGAAGCTTTTACATAGACCAAGGCACACGAGATAGTAGACCAGAACACTCATGGGTGCCCCAATCAAGTCACATCATCCAGATCTATCATTTTTAGCACTACGACATAGTGCGTTCCTCAGCTTCCTAATTTTTTGTGTAGACTGCAACACTCTATCCCGATCTTTGGATATTAGTTAAGTCATTTCTTCTTCTTTATTACACACTAGGATTTTAGTTTCATCTAGTTTAATCACTCATTCTATTTTATGTATTGCTTTAGTACATTTTTTCTACGTTATACTCTCCTCCTAGATTAGATTAACTACTTTAAACTATTCTATATTTAGTCACTTTTAGGTATTCATCCTCCTCTTCCTTCTTATAGTAATCATTTAGATGTTTTTATTATAATTAATACTACTAGTATACCTATACGTAGTACTACTACATTCATTGATAGTAAAATCATTTATAATGTTCCAATTGTAAATGCACTATGTTTTCACACTCATAATACATATTTCTCAACATCTTTTCACATTTTTCATATTATCAATGGATTTTTTTACAATAAACTAATATTAAATTGCTTAAATATTTATGATATATAGAGAAAAACTTACAATAAACTTCTTGATATACTCATATATTTATTAGACATGTTATTGTTATCACCAAATCACAACACCATATGGTTTGCACAAGTGTGTGTGCTTGAGCTCAAAGTTTGATTGGATAACATGGGTAACATCTCCAAGTTGTGGGACTTTCTACTTAAGATAGACCTCCAGAGAAAGTTGGTTCTTTCTCTTAAACTACCTGCCACAATCTACTCTAATGCAGGAAAAACTATCTATCCTAATCTAACTTTCCAAGGGATCAAGGAGAGAGAGTGCATGAAAAAAAGCCTAAACTAAAGCAGTGATACACCGAAAAAGAGAGTGTGAGAATAGTCTTCCAATGTGTGAAAAGTAGAAGAAAAATTCATACTAGAAGGGGTGATAACAGTTCTCCATAGTTAGCAAATGCATTCATAACAACATTTCATACATACACAATGATAATGAATCCTGCAGAGTATAAGGTAGACACAATATATATGCAATGAGATTGAAGGGGCAAGAGGAATTCAAACAAACACAACAGGGGAAGAGAAATCCACAAACTTGTATCTATTGCTTTCATTAATATGCATAGTTCAATCTATTAAAGATAAGGGCCTCAATCACCTTGCAGGATCATCAATGAAGGAGTCCACTACAAGGGTATGCAGCACATTGGCTTCACAAAACAAATTTTACGGAGGGGTAAGTGCACGAAGTTGATGGACAAATATAGGGTCATCCGTGGACATCATATTGCAAATAACAACATAATATCAACTTGTAGGGATTATTAGCAATACATAAACTCAAAATTAGACAAAATTATATCAAGATGAATCGTATAATCCGAATCTAGTTTCTAAAATATTAATTTTTGTAAAAATGGACAAGATTAGCTATATTAAACATTCAAATTTCAATGACTTGGTATTTTTTTTTTTAAAACTCCGATAAGATTATAGTCCGTTTGCCCACAATTTGGATGACCAAAAATTGATATATATTTTTTTCCTTTGGTGAGAAGTTATATGCCACTATCTATCTTGGGATGGATTTTATTTTGTATTTTTTTAGTAATATTTTATTTTTATGATTTTTTCCGTGAAAGTGGTATGAAAACATAAAGAAAACAAAGCACTTTCCGTTTGCTTAGCCATAACTTCATCAAAAATATTGAAATCAAATAATTTTTTTTTGAACATGTATATAATTTCACCATGGTTGGGATGGTATATGTTTTATCACATTCGATAAGTGAAACAAATTTTGCGAGTCTTAAACGTAGACATAAACATTCACGGGAAAAAGTGTCTTAAAGACCTACTATTAGTAAAAACTATAAAATGATATTTATTCTCTTCTATTCACTTTAAAATCAGTATTTCTACAAAGCTAATAGTCTCCCCTATGCAATGGTACCATTTTTATGACATAGTTTTTACTTTTCGGCATGGTTCAAGTCTGCGGAAGACTAAATTTGATGTTTTCCTGTTTTAATGTAAAATTCAGATTTGATGTCCACTTAATTGTCCCCCAACTTGGTGCACTTACCCAGAGTTTTTTTCAACTCCAAAACTATCTCCTCTTTTTATAATGAGCCCAACACTCTAATTTATAGCATTACGAAAGGAGAGAGAAAGAGAGGGGGGGAATAAAAATCCCAAAATATATCCTTCAACCACTTGCAAAAGGTAGTAAATGGAGTGAAATAATGTTATGTTTCTTGCAAAAGTCTCCCATATTGTCCCATAACTTGCAGCAGTGAGAAATGTCAGCCCATGCTTCATTGAATGCATCCTAACTACCAAATAAAACCACTATTCTGAACTAGGCACGTTTTCTACAAAATCTCCATCTATTCTTCATAAAATTCCATATTTCTTGATTTTTCATTGGTCTTGGAGCCATGATTATAATGGTACCAATTTTGTGCATTTTTCATTTATAAATGCAAAAGTTATGGCCTTCGAGTGTGTGGGCACTATTTTGGGTTTGCCAAGCAATTATGTCATTTAACGGGACCTGACATTACTTTTATCAGAGTTGGATATTTTTCTTTTATTTGCATATACCTACCCTTTTTGGCATAGAGGATGTTATTCTCATTCTAGAAAGTCAAATTTCATGAAAATCGAGCTTGGGGTCAAAAGTTATGGCCGTTTGAAGTTCGGGATCTGATTTGCAATGTTGTAGATAAACCTCTACTTTATCTACATCACACTTGACATGCTTTGTAAATTAGGCAAATCAGCTTTTTTGTCTTGCTTGTCCCTATGTTGACCGGGCCGTGAGGGCCATTGACCTCCACATTTGCCGCATCTCCTTTGTAGTCGGCTATTTCGACCTTTTGGGGCCTGCACGTCCCAGTGTCCCAACTATCCCATGTGTGACTTAGGAAATTTTGACCTAACTTCGCTGATTTTCTCTTGGTGCAGCGATTTCAAATTTTCGGTGAACTCGTGTCTGATGTCCCGTGGACCATCTAGGCCAAAAATACCTAATTTTTCCGATTCCAAGCTGCTCATGGCTCTTTCGGTGATGTGGGTCCCGGATGTCCTCGTGAACCTATGTGGCTTGGAACAGAAAAACCCAATTTAACCAATTCCTTTGCAAATTGGCCATTTTGTTTTTGCGGGTCCCTGTCCCGATGTCCCATGGACCGTCCAGATAAAACTACCTGATTTTGCCAATTTACACTACAATAAGCCATTTTTTTGGATTTTCACAATTTTTTCTAACTTATTGGATTTTTTTCCTTGGGCCGAGAAGTCGAGAGAAACCAAAGGGACCCCAAAACTCATTTTTGGGCCTTAGATCATTTCTACTTGCTCGAGCCTCGAAGAAATGATGCGAGTTATCAAAATTACCTTGATAGGTGAATTTTGGATAATAATTTGTGACTCATCGGGGTTCTCTTCTGTCGGATGAAGTATGACTAGCTTCCTGTAGCAATCCATTAGGCATGGAGTCCACTTGATGATCTAAAATCTAATTTGAAACCTTACGACCTACATCCTTAATTCATTGAAACATCATTGCTTCCGCTATTTACACTCACAACTTGACAAGAGAATCTTGAAAATAATATTTGTGAGAGTAGAAAATTGCATGAAAACCAAGTCTCCCCATTCCTTAACTGTGATCCATGGGCTGAATGATTAGTATCTATGAATGCTGCCCCAACATCTGATTTTGGCTACTCTACATTTGTTTGAATATGAAATTTACAACTATTACATGCAACCTTGAGCTCTCTACTGCAACAGTCCCCCTTCCTAAAGCATGATGAACTGTAAATGAGGCATTTACTAGAAGCAATAGAGCACGTGCACCAACACTTAGGGAAATGAAACCTATTCTAATAACAGCAACAATGTGCACAAGCACTTGGAGGAATTAGAAATCTTAGACTAATATGTACAAGGGTGAGAAATTCTCCTTCTAGTAGCAATGTTTGAGATAAATTCCATTGACTAGAATCTACAATTCTTCACCATCTAACTTAGCTAGCTGGAAGGCATTGCTACCTTTGTATTTTGTGATCATGTATGGGCCACTTTGCATATGGCATCGAACTTGGAATGCTTACCTAGTTTTGCATGATCAACATCACACTTCAAGATACCAAGTCATCCACTTGAAATGTTCTAGCTTTAGCTTTCTTTCCAAAGCTCTTTTATATCAATGCATGATCATTCTCCATGGTTTTCATTATATTCTCCCTTGCTTTTTGTGATTCCATCAGCTCTACATACCTGATTTCCATAGTTTCAAATTCAGCTAGTTCTAACTACTTCATGAGTGCTAATGTTGGCAACTCAAGAGATATAGGTAGAACTACTTCTTTTTGTATACCATTTTGAATGGAGAGCTTCTGTAGAACTCTTAGGTGTTATCTTATCCACCCATAGAGCTGATTTGAGCTTTGTGTGCCAAGTTATCTGATTCTCATCAAGAGTCCTTCTGATGATTCTTAATAGGTTCTTGTTTGTTAACTCTGTTTGCACATTACCTTGGGGGTAATAGTTTGATGAAGTGCTAAGGTATACACCATTCTTGATAGCCCATTCAGTGATTTTGGTGCCAAGGAATTCCAAAGCATTATCTGATATGATAGTAGCGGGGACACCAAACCTTGTGACTATCCCTTCATAGAAATCCAAGATGTTGGATTCATTTGCCTCCTTAAGTGTCACTTTGCTTGACCACTTGGTGAAATAGTCTGTTTTCGTAAGCATCCATTTGTGGCCTTGACTTGAACTTGGGTTGATCACTCTAATGAAGTCCAATCCCCATTTCATGAATGGATGATCTAATAAAATTGGATGAAGGGGAAGTGCTGCTAACCTTTCTTTACTAGTGAAGAATGCACATTTCTTGCATTTATTGATCCATGAGTAGTAATCATTAAACACTATATGCCAATAGTAACCAGGGCTTCATGATTTTGAGACTTGTTACTCATTGAGAAAATTGGCCTCTTGCTTCACCGTCATGGAACTCATGTAATATCTTCCCACCTTGACATGTTCCAATGCATCTCAACAGAACACCACTGATGTCCCTTTTGAACAAGACATTGTCAATAAGCACATACGGAATGGTCTATAATCTAAATTACCTTCTCTTTGCTTTTCTCATTTCTAGAGGGCACAAACCTATCTAGAGATAATGCACCAAGCCTTGAGTCCAACATGGAATGGGAGAATCATTAGCTAGTTATTCATTATCATTTTGTAGTAACAAGACAACCTCTTCTTCTCCTTTTGACTCATCATGTGTTTTAGAAGCGAGCTACCCACACAAAAATTTTCCACGAACCATCTTGGTCACCTTGATTTCAATATCATGCTCCATTACACGAGTGATCGAACCTACTCTCTTCTCATTCAAATCCTTGTTCAGAAGAAAGTCCTTGACACCAGCATGAGATACTAAAAATTGGATCTTATTGTTTGAGACCAAGTGTCGAACTTCTTCATATTCCTAATGACAACAAGGACATTCTTTTTAATAAAAGAATACCTTACTTCGTAACCTTCTAGGACCCTAATTGAAGAAGGATATGGGCTGTTCTAATCCATATCTATTCAGTTATACCAAGATAGCCGAGATCGTGTCTCGATCCTCCAAAATCATACAAAGATAAATCCCTTTGAAAATTCTCGGTTGATAAGATTTGAAGCTTATGATATTGCATGCTTAATGGCCTAAAAACTCTCTTTTCCTTCTGTTGTCCATTTGAATGCAACACTCTTCTTAAACATCATTGTTAAAGGCTTCAAAAGAGTGGTGAAATCAAGTAAAAATTTGCAAACAAATTTTATCCTTCCCAAGAAGCTTTGGAGATATTTCTTGTGGTGTGGCAATGGAAGTGTTTGGATGGCTTCATCTCTTTCAGGATCAATTGTCAACCCTTCTTTTGAGACGATGTGACCCAAAAAATTTCCCTCGTGTGCCAAGAATACACACTTTTTGGATTCAATGACACTTCAAACCTTCTACACCTTTGAAATACTTTCCTGAGGTGAAAGAGGTGGTCTGTTTCATTCTTTGAAAATATTTTGATATCATCTAGATATACCAAAGCACTACCTTTTTCATTAATCCTTTGAATGTCATACCCATAGCTTGTTGAAATGTTGCTCAAGAATTCGATAGTCCAAATGGCATCTTATTATAAGCATATGTGCCCCATTTCATGGTGAAGGTTGTCTTGAACTGATATTCTTCTTTCACCATTATTTGATTATAGCTTGAGTAGCCATCTAGCAATGAAAACCTTTCGAACCAGCTACAACTGCAAGATTTGTTCCATTGATGGAAGTGGATAATGATCCTTGAGTGATGCTTTATTCAGATCATGGAAGTCTACACAATCTGATTTCTCCATTTCTCTTTCTCATCTGGAACCAAGTTTGCAACCCAACTTGAATGCTTGATAGGGAAGATGATGTTAGCTTCAATCACTTTGTTCAACTCTCTTCTCATGAGAGGTTCAATGTGAGGATTCACCGCCTTTTCTTCTGTCTAATAGGCTTGGATTCCGGATCCAACTCAATAGTATGTTGTGCTAACTTTGGGTTGAAACATCTTAAATCCTTATAATTCTAAGAAAAGACATCTAGGAATTCTTGACAAAGTTGAACAAATTCATATTTCTCTTGTGGGGTACTTACTTTTCCAATTTGCAATGTCTTGCCTTCATCTATTGAAATGGGATCTGAATCTTCACCCTTTACCTAAATGTTTTCCTTCTCCTTTCGAACTAATCATTTGGGTTGAAGATTGACTCCAAAGTTATAAGACCTTTTGGTGATCTATTATTTCTCACCGCACCACTTAGTCACCATATTGATGTTCCAATTTGTCTTGGTTCCTAGCAGAGAACTCCACTTCTTCTTATAGAAAATTGACAATTTGTTGATCATTCTCAAAGACTTTCGACTTGTCTTGTTATCTAGAATAGCTAGTCTTAGAACCACTTTGATATGAGGTTGAGATTATTCACTTTTGATACTTTCTATGACATCAAATGCTTCCCTGATCACTGCCAGACTGTCTGCTACTTCATTCTTCTTTCTTGGGATGGAATTGATGCTAAAAGCTTTGAAATCTTCAATGAGATCCCATACCCAATTCTTGTAGTTCTTCAACAGATCATTCTTGGCAGCATTTTGTCCTCTGACTTGGTTCACAATCAGCTCACTATCACTAAATACTTGCAAATTTTTTATGCTTCTCTTTCTTGCCCAATGCAATCCATGAATTAAGGCTTCATACTCAATTGTGTTGTTTGAGCAAGCAAACTAGAAATGGAAAGCTGAGTAATATTTTGTACCTTGTGGTGAAATGAGCATAGCTCCTCCTCCGGCACCTTGTCTACTCCTTGAGCCATCAAAGAATAGTTTCCATACTTCGTTATCATCCTTGTGGTCTGGCTTGGTGATGCTAGGGAGAGGATGATTCTCTTCATGCAAAAAATAGACTCCTAATTCAGATTCTTACATTTCTTTGTAAGGGTAAAAATCATGCCTCTTGTTTTCCCATTCATAAGGAGTTAAATGCGGATGCATCCAACCTTAGTATCTACCTCATAGGTGCTTGGAAGATCCTCTTGATCAAATGTTGAACAATTCACATTGATTGGACTTGGTGTGTGAGGCTCAATATGAAATTTTCAATAGGCTCAGATATGATTGTAGCCTTAGCTCCATACCTTGTTCTAAATAGCATGTGTGACCAATCAGTAGACAAATAGCCTCCAATTTTAGCAGTGAATTCCCTTGAAAAACACAATGCAAAGAGTGGTGGCAAGTATATGACTAACACATCTTACAAGACAATCACGTTGGGACATGCATGCAATGTGAGGCTCAAATCTTTGATTACTCCAACCATTTTTACTGATGTCCCATCCAATTGCACCACACCTTTGGAGATGAATTCATATTGAAGGCCCAATTGATCAGCTATCTATTTTGGCATGACTGAGCTACTTGCTCCCGAATCAATCATGCAATTATGTACCAACTTATCTCCTATGATCAATGAGATGTAGAATGGTGGGGGCTTCAAAATTTTACCTTGATGGCTTCCTTGATTTTCTCCTTGTTGAGCTGTATTAGTAAGAACCTTTTCTTATTGATTGGGTGGTTGATTTGATGCTGACCAATTAGCCATAGCAACTTGCAATAGGTCTCTTTGTCCCGGGATAGCCAATGATTCCCACATTGAGATGTTTACATTCATTTTCTTCATCTGCTCAATGATGTTAAATGGAGATGAGTTATCTCTTTGTTTCCCCTTTCCTTGCACATTCTTCTCTTACACATGGGCTGTTACAACCGGCACTTGAGCTGGTCTAGAAGGTGGCTTGGGCTGACTTTGCACATTAAGAGCTACACTTTGATTGCTAACACCTTGTGGAGTAATAGAGGGTTGTGGGTCATTTGAATTTGATGATTGTCCTTCTCCAATATTCCTTTTCTTGGACCATGTATTGGCTACTACACTTTGAGAAGGTGTTTGATTCATACCACAGAAATCTTCAACCTACCAATTAACAAGTGTGGTCTCATTTGGAGGTGCCTCTTGTTGAGTTACTTCCTAATGTTGATTTCCTTCTAGGCCTAGTTCTTGGGACACACCAATGGTTTTTACCATTAGATCAAGGTTTAGTGCACCATTGAAACACATTGATTGGTTATGAGGTTGATTGCATGGGAAACACCAGTCATACTCTTGAGCCATGTTATTTTGCACTAGTACCAAGGCTCTAGATGTGGATGCAACATTGGGATTGTAAGGCTAGAATGGTCTATTTTCAGGAGGCCTAACTTTATTCTAATTTATAGCTTGAATAGGTACCCTATTAGGCTGATATCGAGGCCTATTGGCTTGAGTTTGAGGATGATATGATCTGAAATTTTTAGCTTGCTGCATTTTTAGTGTCACTAGCTCTTCTATATACACCTTTCTTGGTTCTTCACAGAATTTAGACATATAAACATGATAAATAAAAAATTTAGATACAAATAGGAAGAGGATTTATATTTGTATCAAAAATTATTTGAATTAATGTTGATATTTTTAGTTTTATTAAGTAGGATTGGAAAGTAGAGATCTAGAGAAAACTAATTTATCTATAGTTTGCATCATCACTTATCTCCCTTAGTTCATACTCTACATCAAATGATAAAAGGATATATAGTTTTGGTGCTTCTAACCATTTAATTTTTTCATAATCTTCTATCTTATCTTTCTGATTGTATAACTTCTCATATTGTATGTGAAAATTCCTCTCGAGTGGATGTTTTAAAATCCAACACTATGCAAGCGCAATATGGGTGCATCAAATGATGTTATTTTAGTATAAATGTTTTCCTCTAATTTACATTCTAAAGAGATCACATTTATAATTCTATTACTATAAAGATTGTGAATGTTTCTCCACCTATTGCTATAATAAGAGAATTGTAGGATTTGCATGATGTAGTTCCAATAGAGGTGGTTGACTACCATTCATGTCTCTAAGTTATTAATATATTTGAGACCTCTACATGTTTATTTTGTATAGTTCACTATTAATCTATGCAAAAATTGTGGTATGAATGCTTTGAACACCTCAACAAAAAGTATGCCTAACAGCCCAACACACACAACATAGTGATTAACAAGTATACATTTTCTTGTATTTGTAGTGGTTTACTAAGATTGTTGATTAGAAAAAAAAACACCATGATCCTTTCCCTCAATGAAAGGTTTAATATGAAAAATATCATCTCGAGTTGGTTCATCGTGATCAAATTTTATTTCCCACTCATTCTTCTTCTAGAAATAAATATTGATTCACTTTTATTGATTATGTTTTTCAAATGACATGGATGTACTTTCTCAAGTACATAAGTTAATTCGTGAGAAATTAAGTGTGTTTTACTTGTTTATATAGGCTTATATATGTATAGTTTCCAATTAACGGTCACATATAAGAAAACGTAATGACCCATAAAATATATCAAATTAAAAATTGAATTTTCCAAGGATTTGGAGAAAATTGCTATTTTTAGAAGAAGAAAAAATGTTTCACAATTTTTTCCGCGACGAATGTGCAGTTTTACAACTTTTTGTGCAAGATAATTGTGGTTGGTGGATTTATTTAGATTGGTGTGGGATTTTATTTTAGAATATGGACAATGCAATCAAGACTGAAATTCAAGCAATGGGACTAAGAATATAGCAATTAGACTTATAATATATGGTGGTACCAAGTTTGATTCATTTGTAGGATAAATTTCTCTCAAATGAAAGTTATTAGTGAGGAGGCATATTAGAAAAATATTCCATGTTTGATTAAATATCTAGATGCAAATGGAAAAATTAAATCTCAAATGAGGTGAATGATCCTTATAATGACTAAGTATCACCACATAAGATTAGAAATTTATGTATATAAAGTTTTGGTTTTATGAGAAGTATCAACACAACATAAATGGTAGTTTCAAAGGCCCTAAAATAATTTTCTTAATCTCCTATACCATTTTTTTCTTGATATTTATTTGTTTTATTATATAGTCACCAATTATAATTTTCTAGAATGGTTTTACAATACCAAATAAAAGAGGACCTATACAAGAAAGCATTCATACATACACGTTGTTGGTATTATTAGAAATTCTTCTTTGAGTAGATCTCTTATACTTAGGACTCATGCATGTTGACATAATAATATTAGTTTTGATTAGATTTAAACATAAATCAAGTATTAATATGCATATGCATGTTTTGGAAAATATGTATGGTTATATTTTTTCAACATTATAAAAGTGTAGTTGTAATAGTTCTCATTGGCTATAAGATGATAATTTAACCTACTATAGCTCAGATTTTCATGCCCACTATTTTACCACACAAAATGTAACCGAAAACATGTAATTTGTTTTTGGATATCATATGACACAACACAAATGAACCATTGAACTAATAAAAAGACACTTAACACCAACACTTACATCATAAAAATATAACATACCAAATATTTACAATTGTCACATGTGCAAGCATTACATTTTATTTCTTAAAGAAATGTTACCTTTACAAAAGTATGGTTAAAGTTGTTATGCCTCAAAATGTTATAATTCAGGTTAGTTATGTCTCATTCTAGGATGCATTCCACTATTAGAATTATATATTTTCTCTCACACTACCTATATCTAAACATACATCTCATCTTCCATTCTTAAACACAAAAATGTTAGGTCCAAGAGTGCATATTTTTGGCAACACCCAAAACCAACTCTAGCAATCACTCAGGAAGTGAGGTATGCATGAATAAGTTTCTTAACCCAACAAAATTTCTTCCTAACCATCAATATTCTACCAATTATGGCTCATATGCAATGAAAAAAATGCAAAGATATACGAGTTTAACTCGTAACAAATTTCACGAGGCTCAAGAACTTCTTACGAGAGTGTTTAGTAGGTAAAAATAGTAGGGTAGACACCATTTGTCCTCTTAATTTGGTAACATGGAGATGTTTGGCTTGTTAGCAAAATTAAATAATACATTGTTATAAGCCAATTGTAAACCAACTTGGTTAGTTATGCCTTCATGGCATCTAACCGGCCAACGATTCCCCTATAACCATCGTTGTCTACTTCTATATATTTTTGGTTTTCCTTGGTTTATGAATGAATAAAATATAATCTTTCTCCCAAAATTTGTATCATAGCTCTTCCTTTGTCGGTGTGTAGAGATGGAAGAAAACAACACCATCAACGTATCATGAAGTGACCTTCTAGTTTGTTTGTATGTTGAGTGTGATGTGCGCAAACAAATTTTGTCTCTTTTTTCATAAGACATTTGGTGAATGGATCCTCTATTTGCATGGCCTGCTCTGCCCATGCTCGGTGTTATTGATTTATTTTGACTTGTTTCATCTACAAGAACGTGATTTATTTTCAATGTCTACGTGGAGGAATTCATGTATCTTGTGTGGAAAAAGGAGATGCCAAACTTGGATTCGCCTTCGAGACATATACTTTATATTGTTGTGCTTTGAAGGAATTATATGTTCAAAATGTTTAGTAGATGTGGAGGAAAACCTACATAAGTGGGAGAAGTGAAAACTAGGGTGAATCTAAGACACATGTTTAGCCTTATAGTGTTAGTAAATACTAATAGTGCTTCACATTGGGCTAGTAATTACTATGTGTAAATGTAATATTTATAATATTACATTAGTGTGAAGATGTAAATGAGTTGTTACAAAAAAACAAATATATTGGAATAGCATAACAATATGATTAACGTATTGTTATTATAATAGGCTTGGAGATATCTTTGAGGATATTATGGTTGAGCTAATATCGTAGAATATAGAAGACATTCTCCTATATATATATATATTTTTTTTTATTATGAGGAATCATTACTTTTACATTTTTAAGCTCGGTCTCCGAGCCTCAATAAAATTTAGCCTAGTATGAGAAAGGGACCACCAAGTACACAATTTTCATGCTACCTTCATACAAATAGAGCCTAGTTTCATACCACCTTTGTAAAACTTGCACATCCTCATTGAAATTAGTCGACTACCTTTGCAGAAAGCATGATGTGACTCCGTTCAGATTACTCCTCACGCTCAGGCCTACCTATGGGGTTTGAACCTTAGAAATCCTCTTAGTAAATGCCTAACCTTTACTTATCATCCAAGAACCCATTGAAAAACATTGTACGGTAAACGATGTTAGTATACCATAGCTATGAACTAGAGTGGTGGAGGAGCACTTTCTCTAAGTGGGACATGTGGGTGGGCTTGGGTCCTTAATTTTACTGAGTGATCTACATTCGAAGCACCCCGATATGTTAACTTTATCCATATGGAGAAGTTATACCCCTACCTCAAGGTGTCTCATGTACGATGGAAAAGTGACATGCGAGCATGGGAATCTACAAGTGACTCTTCCTTGCACCCAACCTCCTAGGTCGTGCCGAGACAGCCGGTCGGGGGGATGGAATACAGGTGGGATGCGAGATAAGCTAGTTAGGTAATCTTATGTCTTCAACACGCAATAATGGGATCTATGAATCTAAGGCAAAGAAGGCCCTCCTAACCTAAGTCGGTGTGATAGATCATTCAGTGAGGATAGCTTCTTGAAGGCTCCAATCAATATCAAGCTCTACCATGATCCGATCTATGGGTTATGGGATACGTGGAAGATAACTTGTGGGTGCTTCGTATATATCTCTCGACAAGGTCATAAAATGGAATGGCCAAAATGTGTCATGGATCTTTTGGTGCTTTATGGAAAATTCTCTGGTCTAGTCCAGAAATCTTTAGCTTGATTAGCTGTTATGTTTAATAATGATAATTTTGTGATAATGTTTGGTGGGAGTGGAGAGGACCTAAATACTAATGTTTGCAAACCAGCATCAACGTTGGTTTGACTTATAGGCCCATTGGGTTGTGGGACCTGTGGATCATAACCATAAGTTCATGGTTGTTGTGGACTTCTTGTGGTCATATGGATATCTATCAAGGCAGTCTATAATCTGGCTGATCTGACCATAACATGTGTGTTTTTGGAGTCTTCTATGTTTAATCCTCTTAGTTGTGTGCTAATTTCTTGTAGGTCTGTTGTTGTTCGGAAGACCTGAATTTTGAGATTTTGGTCTATGTCAGCTAATGCTGCAACGAGATTTGGTTGAGGCACGATTGGCTCAAAAACATATTCCTGGGCTCCCTAGGTCCTGTGATTGTCATGCAAGATCAATATAAACCTAAATGAAATGAAATAAACTAATTATGTAAGACATATTTACAACATATATATATATATATATATATATTCCTCTATTTTTTTTATTTTTCATAGAATTTTAACAGAATCGAAAGAGAAACTAATCTAATAACAAAATTAAAACAAACAAGGTAGCCCGGTGTAGCTACTTGCCTATGCAGTTGTGAGTTTTATCCTAAATAACTAGATAGTTGATTAACTTAATTGAAAGATTCTTGATCTTGCCTCAGAAGTGAGGAATGAATCATAGTTTCTCAGAAACTATCAATCCCCACAGCTTCCCTGGCAATATCAAGAATGAAACTTAACTGAAATGAAATATTTCACTACTCTATTTGATATGTTTTAACTAGAACTTTGACAAATAAAACTTGAAATTTACGTAATATTGGCGAATCCAAAGTAGTGTATGATTTTGTCCCCTCGTAACGATCTCCTCATTCCTTTGTGTTCACGTGAGTCCGAAGAGTGTTTATATGCTAAGCATCAACAAAAGAAGGTATTTTGAACAATTACAACTTTGGATATAGACCGAATAAAATGCGGGTAGGAGAGGGACAGCGCAAGTGATAGAGCTTGGCATATGAAATTCCTAGCGGGATTTATTATGGGAATACAACACAATTGTACCAAGAGATTCTAGAATCTACCTTCTATGAAGAACACAACTTGTAACTCTAATGGATTCAATCTACAAATGACACTACTTTGCTCTAAACTAATTTGCACAAACAACAATGAACAAGACTGAAGCAAGAAGATCGAATGGCCTCTAACAACAAAGGAAAAACTAGCATGGATGCAAAAATGAAAATAGAATGAGCTCTAAACAAGAAATTGACAGACTAAACAATGGAAATGAGAAGTTGAGGGGCCATTTGCTTGAAAACAAGCTAGATATTTATAGATTTCACATTCACCCAAAGGTAATTCCCATTAGAACTCTTTTACCATTAAACAATGAAGAAACACTATTCCAGGGGACATAAAACATTAATACGAGCTAAGGCGGTTGAGAAAAGCTAGTGAAAGTTGAAAATTTACGCAAGTCGCGATCAAAGGAGCATGCTTGGAAAATGCGTGAAGGACCGCCACCCTGAGCAGGGTGGCGGTTTCGTCACTAAAGGGACAAAAGGCGTTAAAAAGGGGGGTGAGGGATAAAACAAAGCATAAGGAACTTGGACAAAGCATTTGGGATGCTAACATATACTTCATGTGAGCTTCTCGGATCTGAACACCTTGTGAGGTGACTGTATCATCATTGGGGCATGTGTAACATCATTCTGGTGGTACAATACCCTACAATTTTGGGTACGTACATATTGCCCCCTCGGAGAAGTGTTTAGCCATGAAGAGGCATAAAACAGTGGGTCTGAGTATGGCGGTCCCAAAATGGGAAGCTTTAGAAATTATACCTGACACGCCCGTGTGTTGAAATGTCACCATCCAAGTTCCCGCTACCTACAAAATGGAAAGAAGACTCAAGTGCAGATAGACAAAACAAATCGAAAAATAAATACTAAATTAGTATGAAATGAGGACTTACCATTTGTGCGGGGATGAGAACTTACCTCCGTTGGTGCTCTAAACCTACGAAAGGGGCATTCAAAATGAGTCAAAACACTATATATATATAAAACGGGCCCACTTTCTTATTCATTTGTACGTGTCGATTTGATAGTTTTTGAGCTCTAGGACCCACGGTGATGGTTTTCGACGAGTATAGTCGAAACGTTCATAGTGAGATAGCGATCATGCCTCCGCGAGTGCGAACATCGACCTGCGAGATCTCAGGTTAGTTCTTCTTGTTTTAATGTTTTTGCACTAAAAATGTTAAAATGTCGAAATCTTTGTCTTGGGGGGGTCATTTTTAGAAATGTCAATTTTAAATGTGTCTCTTAGGGGGCGCCTAATGGGTAGGCTTTTGTTTTAGCTAAAATGGTCAATTTTTATATTTTTAAGCATTTTAGGGCATGCGACCCATTTTTAAATGCGGGATAAGACCGCCACCCTGAGTAGGGTGGCGATTCACAGAGAACTCCACCTTTTAAGGCGGCGGTTGCGGAACCGCCACCCCTACTCAGGGCGGTGGTTTTCTTCAGAATGTTAAAACAACACTGATTTGAGTTTATTTTTGCATTTTTAGTGTCCTTACTTGCTTTAATGATTTTTCTAATGCAATCTTGATGCTAACTTGCTTCTTTTTACGTGTTTTTGTGTGTTTTGTAGAAGAAAGAAGAGTACATTAGATGGAGCCGAGAGAGGGAGAGTGATTCTAGTCTCGGAGGGAGTTACTTTCTCATGACCTAGGTGGAGAGGATGAGTCCATGGCAGGACGCCATGTTGTCCTGTTTCTTACATAAGAGGGGGACACCGGTCGGTCGGTGGCATCCGTGGCGGCGTGGATCCTAGAGATCCTTCTTGGAGGCCCAAAGATCTGAGTGAGTTGTCACTCTTCTTTTGATGTTTATTTTAGCTAGAATTGCCTTAGTTGCTACCTCTCCTTTTGTTCATTCTTGGTTTCACCTTTTGATTGTTTTCTAATTTGTTTTTCTCCTTTTCTTGCAGAGACCATTGATGAGTGGTGAGACTTGATTCGCTGGGTATGTACTGATACCTTGATGATCCCCATGGAGAAGACTCAATGCGAGCTATCCGCAGAGATGCGGGGAGCCTTCGGCCAGTCGGTAGGCATACCGATGTTTTTGTTCCCATCTGGCATGTGGCCAAGATGGTGACTTCCCTCCATGCCGAGGTAGCCGGGTATAGGGCTACAGAGCGCTTGATGAGGAGGAGCCACTCTCATAGCGAGGCTACAACTACTATTCAGGATCACGAGCCCTCAGTGCACTTAGAGCACTAGCATAGCCAGAGTCCTAGACATGATCATGCGCCTTCTGAGGGATCCCATAGGGATTGAGAGGCCACTTGGCTCTTTTTGTAGTGACTCTTGCTAGATTGTTTATACGACCATTCTATATATTTTCTGGGCTCATTGAGCGTTTTGACCATGCCTAGTGTATGATGGCATTGTACATAAACCCGATCATATATATATATATATATATATATATATATATATATATATATATACACACACACACACATTTTTTGAATCCAAATCTCTTTGTATCTAGAGTTTTGCGATTCATTTTCACATGTATACTAGATGTTTATAAAAAAAAATTATTTTTATATGCTTTTCAGAATGTATGCTTTATGGAGAACAAATATCACAAATGTTTTATTTTTGTATTTCATGATGTTGATATATGATGATGTGGACACTATGTGATCTTGAACTTTAGTTTCTATATGCAATTTTCTGGTACTTCATATTGTTTTGACAAAATATGATGATGAGCTGGTATGATGAGCACATGAATTTGCCCCACTCCTAACTCCATACAACCAATAAGATGCGAGGGCTCACCACCGAGAGCTAGAAAGGGCACAAGCTATGAGGTGTATTGAAATGGTAATGATGGGAATTAGACAAAGAGTTAGTGGAACCAAATTAGGATGCTACAAACCTATCTTACTCAAGTGACTCCATAGTTTAGAATGCAACTTGCTTTGCAGTTTATCTAGACTTAGATCCGTAGATGGCCACTTGGTTGACAAAATCTGGTTTTTAAGGTTTTGAACTCTCTTGGAATTTTGGACATCTGATTCATTTTTTTGACTCAATATTTCAAAGGTTTGTTTGAACTATTTTCTTATGACTTTTAACGTTTTCTATTAAGCGGACCCCTACACCTTGCCCCATGCTACTAGTAGGAAGCATGGGCTTATCACCATGGACAAGGCACAGGTGAGTAAAGGCATTCCCATCCTTTCCCAACCCTACGTCACTAGTAAGAGACGTAAGCTCAACACCGAAGGTTGGTAGGGCAAGGAAATGTGTAAAAGTAAAATTTTCTGTTTGATCTATATTTGACTTACTTACTTGAGCAAAATGTCAGGATGTTCTTATTTCCAAAGATATATATACGCAAGATAGATGTGACACCATGAAGCTTCTAGAACAGACCATAAGCAAGACACCTATCCTAGGAAGAAACCAAAAGTGAGAACAAGCATGCAGGCCTTGGTATGGCTACCATTAGTACTTTGTCATATCAAGCTTTAATTGATGAAATGATTTTGAAACAGTTGATGATGTTATGAAGATGAAGAAGTATGATTTGAATGCTCCTATCAATACTATTAGAATTTTGTAATGAATTGCTTAAGAATAAGTCCCTTGATCACCAAATTTTATGAAACGAGTGAACAAAATGAACCTATCTAAATGAATATGTAATGTAGATATAATTATACAAATAGTGCCGATGCTTCATGCGTAAAACCGTTTAAGATGCAAGGAATTGACTGATTCATTGAACTCCTCACCCTCTAGTGTGCACAAGAGATAGGCACCATTCTCGTAGTCTTTCATGACTTGATATGGGCCCAACCATTTGGCCCAAAACTTTCTCCCTTCATCGGTTTTCTTATGGATCCAGCTTCTTAGTCTTAGCACTAGATCTCCTTCATATATTTCTTGCACGTAGACCTTTTTATTATACTATCGGCACATCCGGTCAACATAAGCTCTATGCCGCTATTCAGAATTTAACTGGCCTCATCTAGACTTTCTAGTTGAGAGAGGCGTGCCTTCTGTAAGCTTCTTCATCCAAAATCCCTTGTATTGAGATGCGGAGACGGGTATTTCAACCTCAAGCGGGAGAACTACTTACGCCTGAATACCAGTGAGAAAGGAGTTACTCCTATTGGTGTTCTTATTGAGGTTCGATGGGCCCACAAGGTTGGATATAATTTTAAATGCCAATCTCATTTGTTTTCTTTTACCATTTTGAGGAGAATAGCTTTCAACATTTTGTTTGTCGCTTCAGCCTGCCTGTTGGCTTGAGGGTAGTAAAGAGAGGTCATGTGATGGTTTATTTTGAACTTGCTACATAGCTCACGAACTTCATCATTCTTAAAATATGTTCCATTATCTGAGATAATGACTTGTGGGACACCATACTTGCAGATAATTTGGTTTAAAATGAATTTGGCAATCACCGAACCTGGTATAGTGGTGAGAGGCATGGCCTCCACCCATTTGGTAAAATATTTCATGGCTATGATTATAAAATTATGGCCATCGGTTGATGAGGGAGAGAATTTCCCTATCAAGTCTAGACCCCACATGGAGAAGGGCCACGAGTCACTATTGGTTATAGGGATTGTGTTGGCATGTGAATCTCGTGAGAGAATTCTTGACATTTGTGGCATTTGTGTATAAATTCCACTGCATCATGCTTGAGAGTGGGCCAAAAATAGCCCATCCGATGTATTTTGCAAGTGGTGGCATGACCACCGAAGTGGCCCCCACATATCCCACTATGGGATTCATGAAGAATCCTCTTGGATAGTTCTATGTCGATGCATATTAGAAGCATGTCGTTGAAGGCTCTACGATAGAGTACTTGGTCTAAAACAACATATTTAGCTATGATAATGCGTAACCACCTTCTTTGTTGTGGCATGGCACCTTCTGGATACATATGGTCCATGATAAAATTGATAATATCAGTATATCAGGGACATGTAGAGATGGGGGGTCTGGTTTCGACAAAGTATACACATTCATCGGGAAAGTCTAGATCTACCAACTCGCCTCCATCTAGTGGATTGTTAGCCAACTAGTCTGTAATGATTTTTCCTTTAACGAATTTTTGGTTTACGAATGTTAACTAAAATTCTCCCATTAGGGTTATGAAACGGCCAACATTTTTAGATAAAGATCCTTGTGTGAGAAATGTTTATAAATGGTCTATCTTCACGATGACCCTTGTTTCTTGATTTAACATGTAATGTCTTAAATGTTTTGTGGCGAAGACTATGGCAAGGCTTTCTCTTTCCGCCTGTGTATAACGCGTTTCATAATCGAGTAATGTTCGGCTAATGAAATAGATCACGTTTTCTCATTCGACATTGTCTTCTTGAGCTAGCATGCAGGCCAATGAGACATGAGTAGCTCGAGAGTATAGAATTAAAGGGTGGTCTGGCTTAGGAGGCATTAGTGTGGGTGGTGACAACAAGAAATGCTTAACTACTTCGAAGGCCTCATTGCAGTCTTCAGTCCAGTTGATACTATAATCTTTCTTGAGTAAATTATTGATTGGATGAATGGCAAAGCTTAAATCTGGGATGAACCTTTGGATTGCACCGAGTTTCCCGAGAAATGACCTGATTCTAGACTCATCCAAAGGTGGAATCATTTCAAGAACAGCCCGTATTTTGGCTAGATCAACATCAATCCCTCATGAAGATATAATGTATCCTAGAATTTTGCCTCCTGTTACACCGAAAATGCACTTCTTTGGGTTTAATGTGACACCATACTCAATTAGTCATGAGAGGATGATACGGAGTACCTCTAGGTGATCACAATGATGTCTTGGCCTTGGCCAACAAGTCATCCACATATGATTCCACAATTTTATGGATAAGATCATGGAATATATACGTCATTGCCCGCTGATATGTAGCATCGGCGTTCTTAAGACCAAATGGCATGACAACATAACAATAAGTTCCCCAGGGAGTTATAAACGTGGTTTTGGCTTGGTCTTGTTCGAGATATTTTGATTTGATTATATCCCAAGAACCCATCCATGAGAGACAAAAGCTCAAATCCAGTTGTTGTGTCAATGATGACATCAATGGATGGTAATGGGAAATCATCCTTGGGACAAGCTTTGTTAATATCCCGAAAATCTATACAAATGTGTATCTTCCCATTCTTTTTTAGAACGGGACAATATTAGATACCCATTGTGAATAATTGACTAGTTTGATGAATCCTACTTGGAGAAGTTTTATTACTTCCTCTTTTACCATGAGAGCCACTTTTGGCTTCATTGGTCTTGACTTCTATTTAATTGGCTTTACATCTGGTTTAGTGACAAGATTATGTGGTGTGATTATGATACCTATCATTTCTTTATAACTAAATGTAAAATCCTTTTGATGTTCTTTGAGAATTTGAGTGTGTATTTCTATTTATTTTGGAGTTAGAAAAGATCCTAGTTTCAAAATTCTTGGTTCTTCCTCCATCCCGATGTTTATGTCAATTGTTCCTTCGATTAAAGAAGTGTTACCTTCTTCAAATTCAGGTGGGGTTGGAGGTAGTTCCAAGCTTTTTCCATTTTCTATCTCATAGATGTTGAGATTCTTCTATGGAGGAGACTCTACCGTGGGATTTCCAAAGTAGGAAGAGGAGTGTGGTATTAGGGAAAGATCAACTATAGGGTGAGAAAGGTGTAGCTCTATATAGGCATTTAGATATTTGAGAGTGATTTATCACTATCAACATGATGTAAGATAGGAGATTCATTCTCAGTTGTATGTGTTAGCAGAGGGTTTGTTGACATTTTCTTCACCAATGGTTCAGTATGAAGTGATACTTTGAAACTTGTATCTTCTAACTCATTACTTGGGGTGAAACGTGAAGTTGAGGTTGCTATTGAATCTATGAGAAGGTTCTATTCTCATGGGATTACCTCAATGGATATGAAGTTGAATCCTTTGCTTAGATCTAATACCGTTGTTTTATAGAGTCAGTAAGTGCTCAGCTCTAGTCTCATATACTTCAGAGACTTGGTTTGCAACTAATTGTGAGTCTCCTAACACTCTGACATCATTAATACTGATCCTTTTGGCTATGATGAGGCCAAGGAGGAGGGCTTCATACTCAGTGTCATTGTTTGTACATTCAAATTTTAACTTAAAATCAAAAGGTAGGATCTTTCCCTCAGGGGAAGTGAAGATCACACACCTTTGCCCACTCCATAATGACACCTAGCCCCATCAAAATGGAGAGTCCAATATTTACTAGGGAAAATGGATGTTGGGACACTATTTGCATCTGCTTTCTTCTGTTTTGGTTACTTCTACCATGTAAAGTTCCTATGTTGGAAGTGAACCAACTCTAGGGTACGTCCCATACCTATGGAATTAAATGGTAGAAAAATTGGTAGATCTTGTTCCAAAGAACTCAAAAAAATTTGCGGTTGTTCCTAATGACATTGTTTCTATAACGTTAGCTTCATCCTTGAGGGCTAGGATTCCCTTAGCTAGGTTCGTAATTTCTAGTTCTGTTGTAGGTATTAATTTTTCTCCTGGTTTTGAGTCGATTGGTTTGTTAAGCTAGTTTTTGGGAGTTCAAACTAAGAGTGAACGCCTGGTCTTTTCTTCAGGTCTACTAGGTGTATGTCAAATGGTTTTAGGTCACCTTTTGCTACGAATATCTTTCCTAGGTGTAAGAATCTTATTTCCTAGAATAACGTAGGAGGGATTGTTTTCATGTGATGTATCCATGGTCGAACGAGGATCATATTATAGTTGGTTTCCCGATCTATGATATAAAACTCAGTGAGGATTGTCTTGGGTCCTAAGGTGACTGGTAATATTATAGTCCCAATTGAAGTAGCTTTAAGGCTATCATAACCTCTTAGCGTATTTCTTGTTGTGGAATAGTTTGTTTCTCCATATCCTAGCTTTTGAAGGAAAGAGAAGGGGACAATGTTAACTACTACCCCATCATCCACCATTATGTGTTTAACGTAATTATTGTAAACCCACACCTATAAATGCAAGGCCGGATTGCCTCTATATGTAATTTCAGCATCTGTTGGCATTTTGTTTATGTCGAATATAAACTTGGTATCCCGAATCGGCTGTCTGGAGGGTGGATATCGAAGTCTATATGGTTTACTTGTGTTTCGGGAGGTGGAGTGATGTTAATTAAATGACCTAGACCTAGTGCTTCTAAAAGAGCAGCCCTATGGGTAGGAGAGTTCTTCAACAAGTCCAAAAAGGAGATGTGAGAGAAGGTCTTTGTTAAGTCACTAATTAAATCATAAGCACCCATGGGTTTTACCAATGTTTGTTGAATGTTATTTGGTTCTAGTGGATAGATTGGATTTGGTTGAGAATAATATTCTCATGTTCTTGTTATGGCTTCTACATGCAGCTTAGTATCTAACTCCACTAGACCAACTATCTTGGTTTGTGGTTGATTTCCTAATTGCGGTGCGACAGGTGGATTTAGTGAAGTTGAGGCTTCATGATCATTATTTCCTATCATTACACCTTTGTTTGTCCCATTCAGATTTAATTTATTATTGTGATTTGGGAGTGGATCATTAAAGATCTTGAGAGGTGTGTTTTGAGGGGAAATTGCCCCTGTGAAAGTATTTGGCATAGGTGTCACAAAATCTATTAAGAACATATCTATGAAGAGTTGTCTTTATTATTTTGGCAAAACGTTGCATGAACTTATTGTAATCGTGGCAAGTCCTAGTTTCATGGCCTTGAATTTTGTGGAAACCACAATACGAGTTAGGATTATAACTCCTAGGTTGTTGGTTTGGCACGTGTTGTGGTCCAAAACTTTGATTAAACTGTTGACTATTAGGATTAAAGTTTTGCATTTGTTGTCTTTGGTTTTGGTTTTGATATCCAGTTGAGTTTTGACTTGGACCCTGTGTCTGGATCTGCCATTGTTGTTGTTGTTGTGGATGATTAAAAGCCATCGCGTTGATTGTTGGGGTGAAATTATTTTTTGTTGGTTGTTAACTAGTGGTGGAACATTCACAACGTTTTCTTTTTTAGTTTGGTCAATCACTCCATCTATTGTCACTCCACGGTTTTTGTTAAGGATTTTAGGTCCTTGATTGGAATTTGTGGTAGTAAGATAAGTCGTAGTGTTTTGGTTGGGGATGATTAACCTCCCTTTTATTCCATATGTCTTACCACCACTATCTATTGCAACTTGATCTATTCGGAGAGTGCTCTCGAGCACTTCATCATAAGTTCTTAGTGGGAATTTCTGGACTTCTTCCTTTATCTCTCTACTGAGAGAATGAAGGAATAAATCACATAGTTCCATTTGATCCATGTTTAGAGCACTTGCTGAAGAATAGAGGACTGTACGCCATCTTTGGATGAAATGAGCAACAGATTCATTGTGTTCTTACTTAATATGCAAGAATTCCCTGATCCTATTCTCAACAACTTGTTCATGTCGAACACCTTAATGAACTCTGAAACAAGTTGTTTAAATGAATGTATTGAGGCTTCAGGTATTCTGTAATACCAATCAAGGGCAATACCCTCTAAAGTTTTGGGGAATATTTTAGCAACAACTCCATCCCAAGGGAGTAGTTCTCGAATGGTTGTGGCATAGGCCTTAATATGTGCATTTGGGTCTCCCTCCCCTTTGTACTTGGGTAGATCGGGAGAGGTCTTGGAAGCATGACGCTTCGTATAGTGAAGTCTAAAGGTTCTTTCAAATATTTTGAATAAGTTCCTATTGCATAGGTTTCGACCATTGATGGTGTTTGTTGAGGGGGTGGAGGTGGAATGGGTTATTGATATGGTGTAGCATATGCATTCACGGGGCATAAGGGAATCCCTGTGGTTGAGCGAACATGCTGGGAGAAGAGAACATATCTCCCTATGGTGATTTGGAATACATGTTTAAGTATGGAGGAGCATTGCTCAGGAATGGATTGTTTTGTGCTAAGCCGGGAGGTATCATATTCTCAACTGGAGCGGCGTTAGAAAACATGGTTCTAGTTGGCATTTGTTGTAAATACTGAGGAGGCATGCCCAATGTGCCTATTCCTGTGAGGAGGTCTACTTGGCTGGAATGATGTGGAGGATTGGAAGTTCTGCTTTGCATGAATGGTGTGAATTTTGATTTGTTTGAGCAAGTTCTAACCCCCTAACCTTCTCCACTAAGGCTGAGATGACCTCGTTTGGTGAAGACATAGTATTTTTCCTTAGTGGTGTTTTTGTATATCTTGAGGTTGTATAGGCATATGGTACCCTGCTATGAATTGATCGGTGCCCTGCCAAGTTTCATCGAGGGCATTTGCTATAGGTGGAGGGATGGGGGTGTTTTCCTGGAATGAGACCTCGGGTTGTGTTTGTAAACCTCCTATAGATGGGTACATATTTTGAGAGCATTATTCACTTCTAGCATAACGTGCTAAGTATTTGTTATCTAACAACAGATATAGATATGAATGTCTACTAATTTGTGGTCTAAGCAACACCTGAGGAGATGAACCAGATTCTCCAGTGAGCATCATATTGTTTGAGCTTGAAGGCTCTGGTTGTTGTGTTTAAGTGAGCTGATCCAACTCCTCTATTTGGAAAGAAGAACTATATTTAGTCCATTGAGGTGGAGTTTGTGTTGAAAACCGGTTAGTTGAATAGTTGTCACCCCATGTTGAGAGCGAGGGTGATGGTTGTCTATTTAGTTGATCGTAGTATGCTTCAAGACCTAGGAGAGGTCTGCCATATGCATCATATCTCGACATATTCGGGGGTATATGAATACCCATGAGAATAATAGGAAAGAGTGAAGGTGGAAAAAACTAAAAGAAGAGTGTGAAAGTGAGGCAATTGTTCGATTCACGTCTAGTTCACCAATTTTGTTGGTGAAGTTGATGTGAAGGCTAATGAGGTAGAGAAGATGAAACAATTGTTTGTTCACGTCAGGTTCACCAATTTTGTTGGTGAAGCTGATGTGAAGGCTAATGAGGTAGAGAAGATGAAATAGTTGTTTGTTCACATTGGGTTCACCAATTTTGTACGATGGAAAAGTGACATGCGAGCATGGGAATCTACAAGTGACTCTTCCTCGCACCCGACCTCCCAAGGTCGTGCTAAGACAGCCGATGGGGATGGAATACATGCGGGATGTAGATAAGCTAGTTAGGTAATCTTACATCTTCAACACGCAATAATGGGATCTATGAATCTAAGGAAAAGAAGGCCCTCCTAACCTAAATCGGTGTGATAGATCGTTCGGCGAGGATGGCTACTCAAAAGCTCTAATCAATATCAGCTCTACCATGATCCAATCTATGGGTTATGGGATACGTGGAAGATAACATGTGGGTGCTTCCTATATATCTTCTGAAAAGGTCATAAAATGGAATGGCCAAAATGTGTCGTGGATCTTTTGGTGCTTTATGGATGATTCTCTGGTCTATTCCAAAAATCTTTAGCTTGATTAGCTGCTATGTTTAATAATGATAATTGTGTCATAATGTCTGGTGGGAGTGGAGAGGACCTAAATACTAATGTTCGCAAACTAGCATCAACGTTGGTTTGACTTGTAGGCCCATTGGGTTGTGGGACCTGTGGATCACAAACATAAATTTGTGGTTGTTGTGGACCTCCTATGGTCATATGGATATCTATCAAGCGTAGTCTATAATCTAGCTAATCTGAAAAAACGTGTGTGTTTTGTCATCTTCTATGTTTAGTCCTCTTAGTTGTGTGCTAATTTCTTGTAGGTCTATTGTTGTTGGAAGACCTAAATTCTGAGATTTTGGTCTATGTCAGCTAATGCTGCAATGAGATTTGGTTGAGGCATGATTGGCTCAAAAACTTATTCCCTGGGCTCCCTAGGTCTCATTACTGTCATGCAAGATCAATATAAACCTAATCGAAATGAAATAAACTAATTATGTAAGACATATTTACAAAGAAATATATATTCCTCTTATTTTGATAGAATTTTAACATAATCAAAAGAGCAACTAATCTAATATATTCAAAAATGACAACTAATCTAATAACAAAATTAAAACAAACAAGGTAGCCCAGGTGTAGCTACTTGCCTGTGTAGTTGTGAGTTTTATCCTAAATAACTAGATAGCTGATTAACTTAATTGAAAGATTCTCGATCCTGCCTCAAAAGTGAGGAATGAATCATAGTTTCTCAAAACTATCAATCCCCACAACTTCCCTGGCAATATCGAAAATGAAACTTAACTTGAAATGAAATATTTCACTACTCTATTTGATATGTTTTAACTAGAAATTTGACAGATAAAACCTGGAATTTGTAGAACAGTGGCGAATCCAGTAGTGTATGATTTTGTCCCCTTAGAATGATCTCCTCATTCCTTCATGTTCACGTGAATCCAAAAGAGCATGTATATGCTAGCATCAACAGAAGAAGGTATTTTGAACAATGGCAGATTTGGATATAGACCAAATAAAATGCGGGTAGGAGAGGGACAGTGCAAGTGACAGAGCTTGGCATATGCAATTCCTAGCGGGATTTATTGCAGGAATACAACACAAGTGTACCGAGAGATTCTAGAATCTACCTTCTGTGAAGAACACAACCTACAACTCTAATGGATTCAATCTACAAATGACACTACTTTGCTCTAAACTAATTTACACGAACAACAATGAACAAGACTGAAGCAAGAAGATCGAATGGCCTCTAACAACAAAGGAAAAACTAGCATGGATGCAAAAATGAAAACAGAATGAGCTCTAAACAAGAAATTGATAGACTAAACAATGGAAATGAGAAGTTGAGGGGCCATTTGCTTGAAAACAAGCTGGCTATTTATAGATTTCACATTCACCCAAAGGTCATTCCCATTAGAACTCTTTTACCATTAAACAATGAAAAAACACTATTCCAGGGGACATAAAACATTAATACGAGCTAAGGAAGTTGAGAAAAGGTGATGAAATTTGAAAATTTACGCAAGTTGTGATCAAAGGAGCACGTTGGAAAATACGTGAAGGACCACCGCCCTTAGCGGGCGGAGGTTACAGGACCAATGAGATTTTACATCCATGTTCCTAAACTTTTTGCTACATGTGCATCTACTCAACGTCAATCACTAAGCATCTCGTACGTATTCTCGTCACCTAAATGTTTTTGTGAACAAAATAACCCACCAAGTTCCTTGAATGGCCACGTCACATCTATCTCACAATATTTGTAAGGTTTGATTTATTTTTTTAATTATATTTAGTTTGTAGGTAATGTTTATAGTCGGTGATATGGGTGTTAAGATTATTATTATTATTATTATTATTTCACCACTATTTTTAAGTAACTATTACAGTCAAGTCATTTTGTATTATATAAGTGCCATTTTATAATCGAGAAAGGTTATTTGTAAAATATAGTGTCTATTTCATGTCATATTGTCAAAAGAGTCTTTACAAAAATTATGCACTTGTTAAAGGAGTCTATTGTGTTCTTATAATGGGTCATTTAATTTTGAGGTTTTATAAAGAGTATTTTAAATGGTGTAGTCATTTGAGTCAAAGTAAATTGTCGAGTCTTAATAGTCAAGTTTGTAAAAGAGTCAAGTATTGTGATATTATATTTAAAAGACATAAGTTTCAAAATATCATCATTAATGTCAAATTCCATTATCAATTTCTTTTCAAATCTTTTTGGGTCCATTGCCAAAAATTCAAAGAGTTCAAATATTATAAAAACAAAAAAATTCCTTACAGATGCATTTTCGGTTTTACTCAACGTCATGGAAACCATTGATCCTCAAAAGCCAAACTTGATAAGTTAGCAACTTCAAACTAGAGGACGGAGGGATCGGAGGAAGGAGGTCAATCAACGACTCTTGTTAGTCACCAACGAGCAAGCCACATATAAACTATGGTGACATTTTTGTGGTGTGATTATTTTCTTTCAATTTTTATAGTATGCTTTTATGTTGTGTTTTCATATTTCCAATTTTAATGTGCTTCATATTTCAATGATCCTATTATTCATGTGTGGTGTGAATAAGTGGAAATTTCGCATTGAGGGGGAACATTATCCTTTCATCCCTTAATCTTAAGAGACATAGGGGACATAAAAATGTGCCCCACTCCTTGAATACATTTTTTAATTGATTTAAACCCAATACTTAGCATTCTTTCCCTCAATTTTCATTCCTCACAGTTCCAACCTACCATAACTCTATTCATGCTTACACCCAGTCCACCATTACTTGCTTTGAACCAGCTCTGCCATGGCCACAAAATCCTTCACTTCATGAAAATACATAGATTTCAGAGGAAGGATTGATCAAAATAGTGAAATAAATGAAGAATGAAGAAATTCATCTAAAAACCCCCACTGCATGAGACGAAGAATTTGATATATCTTGCAAACTAGTGCACAAATGGACGAACCATTTTTTGTTGCATTATTAATTTTCAGAGGCCACAAAAATCTCAGCAATAGATCTTCCTTTTGCGGCATAGATTTTTCATAGCAAATAAATCTCCCTCTTTGAACAAAGAAGAAAAAGGAACATTCTGAGAGTTGAACATTCAAATTGGGAGTTGCAGTTGGAGTTTGGGGAAGAATTTTCACACTTACTAAAAATAGTAAGTTGTCCTTCCCATGGATATTAAGTGTCAAGAAATGGCAGGATTCAAGTTTATAGAATGGGCATTGTCACTGAATATTTCCTTCACCAAGATTCATTTCCCATCTCCTCAATGTACTATCTTTTCCAATGGGTCGTAAAATTTTTACAAGAAGCACCTTTGGCGTCTCTCGTGGATCTTTTAGAACTCATCTCGAGAGACCTTGGCAATGACTTTCAACACTCACTACATGGTTTGGGTCACTATTATATCATACACAAGGTGGAAGTTGTGGTCACCGGCAGAAACATTCAACAACATTTTTAAACACTCAATCCAAAGTGTCTGTGAGCTAATTTGAAGAATTTTTTCAGTGATCAAAGAGTTTGAAGATTTAGAGTTTCACTACATTTGGATCTTTTCATCGACAAGGGCTAGTGGAATTCATCAGGAGTGACATCTCCTCTTCTTCTTCTCTCTTCTCTTCTCTCCCCCAACTTTCTCTCTCTCCTCAAGTTCTAATTTTGCATTGGGGTTGCACTTTTTCATATGTCTTAATGTTCCTAATGTAATAAGCCACCTTTATGTTATAAAAATGGAGCTAATGTTTTCCTAAGAAGGTGAAGATCCTTAGTTCATGTCAAGACATACGAAGAGTCATTGGGGGTATATGAAGAATCATCGGATATATGAAGATTTTTTTCTTCTTCTATAAATTGCAATGCACTCCTCATTTGAGGGTCTTCTTAGTTGTCTTTTTAATTCATGAGAGAGAGATCCTTGTGAAAAGAGAAAAGAGATAGAAAATTCTTCCATTCTCATACTATCTACAATTTATGCTTGAGCATCAATACAAGATGAAGGAGTTTCTAACCTTTTTTGACTAAGGGATTCATTGATACTTTCTATTCATTAAATTCTAATTGGTCTTATTTTTATTTACATAATTGTTTCTTCTTAATTTTAGTGCATGTGATAAAAATTCTAACTGATGTATGCAAGAATCTGATTTTCTACTTACAGCATTAGTTCTCTTATCTAACATTATCACTCCCTTTCCCACTCTCCTAGCAATTCCTCCCTAACAAACCATTATTAGCTTTGTCGCGGATCGCTGGAGTGTCCCCGTTGGATCCCCAATCGCAGGCCAACCCGATAAAAATCACCATTAATTTTGCATGCATATACAAAAGTTGCACCGTTCAAGTAGAGGGACTTTGATTCCTAGAGCATTGGAAAAAAAAACCCAATAATTTGTCCCAAAAAATTTTCTACTATCAGCTTTTAAGCACCCACTTGTGGGGTATATTTAGTAAGCATCTTTCCATTTGAATAGGAATACTCTTTCCATGATGCATAAATTAAATCAAGGAGTTTTGAGGCCCTTGAAGTCAAGATTGCCATTGATAAAGGAGTAATGGGATGCAATAAGTCCCAAAACGAAGAAGTAACCCCTCCTAATGTTTTCCTTGAACTTCAAGATGAGGGTGCTTCAAATGAATGGAAAGAGAAATCGTTGGAAATTTCAAAAGAGGACTCCATACAAGAAATCTTAGATGTGGCAGAAAATGTGGAAGATCTTGAACTATGTCTTGACCTCCTAGCTCATGCCATGGCCATACAAAATAGGTATTAGGTTACTTTTGGTCCTCTAGACATGAAGTATTCAAACACCTCATAGTGAAATTGAGAAAAAGGACAAATCCAAGGTTTCTCATGGAAAATATGTCAATGAGCATAGACCTAGGAAAGAAAATAACTCAAAATATTCAAGAAATTTGAACGAAAATCAGCCTTGGGGCAGCGATGAGATGCTCAATGAAGAATCAACTATGTGGATAAACATGGAATGCAACTAGCACTATGAAACCGATTTCAAAGGGAATGAAGGAAATGGAATTTCTAAGCGAAGGCCTGAGCATCAAAAAGCTCATGTGGACTCACTCTTACCAACAACATAGACAATCATGAAAGCACCCGGTTTCATAAACAGTTAAGGAGAGGAGGCTACTTTCTAGAACCATTCAATGGATTCAGATAATAGCATCACTCAGTGTTTCCCACTTAGTGGTAACTTTTGAGAAATGAAAAGTGCCTCAGTGAAAGTGGGTTTTCCCAACCTTTTCCCATAGGTGATTGTTAGGTGTGTTTTTCGTTTCTATTGTGTCTTTTCTTTCCTTTCTATGTGTGTTGTGTGTTTTATTTTCATCATTTTTGGCGTGTGTGTGTGTGTGTGTTCTTCTTGGCTATCTCTCTCTTGTAAGTTGTACATGACTCCGCAAAGCCCAATGGATAAGGAACTAGTCATTATATTGTAAAGTTAATATTCTAGGATCCCTCATGCCATGTATTTTTGTGCTATATCCATGTCATGTCCCCAAGAAAGATCTAGTTATTGTCATGCAAATGTGCAACAGGAAAATTTACAATTTTGAGCATGACAATGATAGCCCCGTGTCAAAATTTTCAAGTTTTACCTTTCCAAGACACCCCAGGTCTACCCATTCTTAGCACCGACCTTCCATAGTCAGTCCAATGACCTCACATTGGATGTTAACTCATTCTCTTAGGTGAATTAGGAAATTCAAGTTAACTCCCCTAGGTAATTTTAGGAGTTCTTGAAGAATGCAAATTTTGGGCAGCTATGGTAAGGGCTACCAATGCCCTTCCCAGGATCGGGGAACCCCTAGAGTAGAAAGAGGATAAAATTTCAACATGAAGATGCAATAGAGTTCTAAAATATCAATTAATATATTTTGGAATATTTAGGAAACATTTGGAGGAGTTAGGGCAGATTCATCGAGACGGGGTTCTCGTGCCTGGTAAAGGCATGGGGCCAAAAAGCTATTGAACTTCAAGAAGTGATTCTAGGATATATGGATGGAGTTAGGAGCTAAATGATACATCATAAAAATGGAATTTAGATATCTACAAGACATTGAAATCATATTTTTCACAATAATTTTTCGAAATAGGTTTGTATCAATTCTTTTCCATGCTCAACTAAGGTGCCCAAACAAAAATATGTTTTTTTATTGCTTAAATGGAAGAATAAAGATATGATATTCATAAGGAAATTTTTTCAGTCAAATTTATATAAAAAATTGTAAAAAAATTCCATCGGGACATCAAGTTATTGTCATTTCAAGTTGTCTCAAAGTAAGCTTCCAGCAGTTCAGAATTTTGAAGAGGACACATGTCACTCCAAAGAGCCTCGTGATTTTTATGTCCCTTAGAAAAGGTACATAGGGGACAATAAAATACACCCAGCCCTATTTTTCCCTCTGGTCACCCATGGAACCTTCTGCATCACCAGTTCAGCCCCTAGGTGCTTGTCGGAGCCTATCCCCTCAATCGCTCAGATCGTGACAAGTGGCGTTTTAGGCACAGGTGCGATGTGCAACCGATGAACATTTTTTCCATTTGGGAAAGGGACATGAGGGACATGAAAGTTCTCCCATCTCCTTGTGGCCCTCATCTCATCAATGTGACCCTCTATAGTGTAAGTTTCAAGCCCGTATAAGCTAGTCGGATCCAAATGCGTAATCATCGATGCCCACCAAGTGTCGCGTGGAGGCGCGATTTTTAAATTGATGACCTTTTCATCCCTTAAGATTAAGGGACATGGGGGACATGAAAATTTTCACCACTCCTAGTATGCATTTTTAAATTTCTTTACACCCAACACTTATCATTGTTTCCTCCATTTTTGTTCCTCACAACTTCCAACTCCGCATAGCTTTATTCATGTTTTCCCAGATACACAATCCACCATTGCTTTCTCTGAACCAGCTCTGCCATGGACACCAAATTCTCCACTACATGAAAATAAATATATTTCGAGGAATTACTCGATCAAAATATTTAAAGAAATGAAGAAATTCATCTCAAAACCCTCATTGCCGTGAGATGAAGAATTTGATATATCTTATAAACCAGTGCACGAATCGATGAACCATTTTTTACTGCATTATTCATTTTTAAATTCCACAAAAACCTTAGAAAAGATCTTCCTTCCCCAACATATATTATTCACAAAGAAATAAATCTCCTCTTAGCACAAAGAAGACAAACATCATATTTCCAAATCAACCAAAGAATTGGTTTGAAGAGAAAATTCACCAATGGAACGAGAAACAAAAACCATATTAAAAATATAATTTTACTCACAATCGAGGAGAAAACCATACCTACAATTTTAAATCTCGGTTAATGGCTACCGTGTTCGTAGCTTCCACAAGGTGAAAATTTTGAAATTTTAAAATCTCATAAACTATTTATCGAAAGCTTGAATTTTCGTGAGGGTCGATATTGGAAATAATCCCATCTCGTAAAATTTTGTTCTACTTGTAATCCAACCATAAAAATCATACTTACTTAAAAATAGCATGCCTACTCAATTAGAGAAATTTCTCCTCCTCTACCACTCCAGCTTCATATCTCTCGGTATAATAAAAGTGTTTACCATCCAAATATTTTATAGATAACATAATGGCTATTATGAACCCTAGTCATTCCTCCTTGCTTTGAACCTTAAATCCTCCCCGTGATGGCTCCCTAGGCATTGGCAGATTTATTTGTGCATGACACCTAGTTTTAGTGCTCAAGAAGGGCCAATCATAGTTCTCTATACCAAAAATGGCAATCAGTGCTTCCTCTTAACACCTACATCTGAAGATCTTAGAGACTGGTGGTTCTGTTAAGGTGTTGACTCCTAAGGCTATCAGTGGTCACTTTGTTTCATCCCCTAGAAACTCTTCTTCATATACTTGGTAGTGGTAATTCAATATCCCCTGCTTCGAGTGGTATCTCCTCAAAACAAGTTGTGGGAATTGACTCATCTCGCTGATGGGGGACAAAAATGGCTCTTCTTCATTCAAAAACATTCTACAAGGCAGGTTTTCCATGGCCCCAGTGGCTACTACCACCCGCATCACCTTCGGAGAGATAATTCTTGGACAAAGTTGATTGTTATTACCAAGAGCATGCATTGATCTATAGATTTAATGTCTTATGGCCCAACCTTCTAGATCTACATGAATGGATCTCCAAATACTAGATCCCACTACATTCGAGAAGGTTAGATCTTTATCCCAATACTAAAGGGATATTTATTATGGATTTTTCTTCAACAACGGATAAAGATATCATAGCGGGAAAACTATGGGTCTTTAAATTACATTACCTTGTTATAAAACCATGGCTCCCTTTTTTAATTGTCTCACAAAATCATTCTCTCACAAACCTATTTGGATTAGGGTGCATCATTTACCCTCGCAATTTGGAGCCGAGAATTTCTAATTTCCATTAGCAATGAATTGGGAACACTCTCTTCATTGACTCAAAACCAATGATTTTACCCATATAACATATGACAGGATCCTTGTTGAACTAGATACTTCTACAAACCTTCCTACAAACATTGAGCTAAAAGTGTAAAATAGAACATGGTTTCATCCATTGGACTATGAAGGTTTACCTTTCAGGTTTAGAAAGTGCTTCTCTTTAGGGCATAATGTTGCTAAATGTGGAATGGAGAAGCATAAAAATGAGAAAATAATTGGTGGAAAAATTCCCTCCCTGAACTTTTGGTTTTTCATATTGAGGAAGATTTGGATTCAAATGAATATTTGACGGTGAGGGTGAATCCATTCTGGAAATGCCCTTACAGAATTCTAATTGAAGGAAACACAAATAATATAGAAGATGAATCACTTATGTGTATATCGATAAGGAAAATATTCCTCCTCTTTTTCCTAGAGAAAAAGTACATATCTCGCCAATTTAAAATTTTGAGGTTATTCTATCACTGAGGAGGTTTCGACGGATAAAAAATGGTGCACAACAAGAAAAATGCTCCTTCAAGAATACCTTTTCTCAACCTTGTTGTAGTTTTTTGGGAAACTATTATTTGTGTATGTATAACTGTGAGTTGTTGTTTTTTCTCGTTGTGTTTTGCTTCATGTTGGCAAAGTTGTCCATGCCTTTTTTTTTTTTTTTTCTATTCTATCTTTCTAGTGTGTGGTCCCCATGGGTCAAAAAACCACTATTGAGCTCTTGTTTTATCGTGATTTTCATCCCTTTTGTACCACGGGTATAGTCCCCTTTAAAAATATAGCAATGAAGGGACCTTATCATAGGTGACTGACGGGAGGATGCCAATTGACCTCCAACCTCCGTATCCTCCAAAGATCTAGTAAGTTGCTACTTAGTTAGCAGCTTATGGCTTTGAGGCTCATTTGAAAAATGATTAAAAACACTTCTACATCTCTTATGTACATTCACCGGTGAATATATTTACAATTCATAAGATTCAAAGATCATGCATAACCGCTTAATGGGTCTCCTTGTCAATTTTAAGAAACTTTATAGGACAGGTTTATCTTACCAATTTTTAATCTCCTCAAGGGTTAGACTCTCCATTATAGTTTCATTGATGAGAATATCAAGATTATACATGAATGTAACTATTTTAGTAGGTGACCAATCGTAATGGTCATTACTTACAACTTTTCTTTCTATGGCATGAAGCTTTACCTCTCAACGACACCTAGGATTCACAATAATTATTCCCCTTTTTTGGTTGGTTCAAAATCATTAACACATTTATAGGTAACGCGGAGGTGACATTGATCGAAGGATATAACTAGATATGATGTTGATGCTAGTGATATAGAGGATGTGATTGTCATCGTATTTGGCATGTAGTTGGAATTTGACAGAGCATTATTCACACTCAAAGATTTCGCTTGCAAGGATTGAAGTTGCAGGGAGAAGTGCAATTTTGATATAAAAATACCCTTTCTCGCGCTTGTCTTTCACTGATTACGATGCCTCACATTTTGCTAAAAATAACCCATGTTCCCATTTACTCATTACTTTCATTGTTAGTACAACTTGTATCAAGCGATTTCTCATTGAAAATGGCTCAGCTGTTAATTTATGTGCACATTCCCTTTTAAAACAATTAGGCGTTAGCAAAAAATCATTATAAAAATGCTACCATCATTCGCGGTTATGATTCTACCTATTGTACCTACTTAAGAACTATCTCTCTATATATCTGAGTTAGACTTAAAACCGTTCTCACCGAATTATATGTTATCAATGGCTCTTTTTAGTTTAGTTAGACCTTGGATTCAAACAATGCATGCAGTACCCTCTACTATCCACTAGTGTGTCAAGTTCTTACATGATGGCTAGTGAACACACCATTACTACTCACCTAGAATCCTTCAAATATTGTCGCATAGACTCCATTACCTCTATGCCCATACCACCTCCACAATGCATTCCATATAATAGCATTGATACATATTATATTGGTCGATCAATTGCTTTGACTTCCTCCCCTACCACTTTCATTACCCCTACTATTTCCACTCACACAACCGATATTATTACACCCACAAGAGCCACCCTATTTATGTCCCTCCACCTTTCGTGACACCTACTACTTTACCACCAACAAAGTTTGTTCCTCTTAGAGTATCTCCTTCACTAGTTTTGATAACCCCTACTACTCCACCTATGGTATCCCCTAGCAATATTCTTGATAATGTCATATCACATAATAACATTCACACCAATGACTTTGAGGATTCTGATGACGAATTTGACTCTACTAAACTTACCGATGAAACATTAAGGCAACTTGACTTTAACCCTTTAGGTGTAGATGATTCCTACTTCAAATAAACCTTTGTGGACAATGGCCCGGGTGAGCACATGTTTTAAAACCTCCATCTACTAGTGTTATGGTATCATATAAGGGATCTTTCCACATTGTTGAGGTTTTATCCTCCTCTTCCTCATGAATACCCTTTCACTTACCTCCTTATACATGTATGCTATTTAGCAATTAGACCTTTGGAAACATATCCAAATAAACTGCACATGTTTGTAAACTATTTTTACCTCCGATAGGTTGTCTAGATTCGGCATAAAACTTAATAATATTTTAACATTTACTCACTCACCACATCTCTATCATCACTATTTTCATACTACGACATCATACGCATTACGTGTTTTTCACTTGACATTTTTGTTGCATGCTCCCCTCGTAATCTCCCCCACACTTGGATAATCATGGCATGATTATATTGATGGCATAATAGATGCTTATCACTCCTTACTCATATTTCCCATGACCTTTTACAATCATCCGTATTCCTAGTGAATCTTCTCTTGCTTACGATCCAAATATATCTCATTGGTAAGCTCATGGTTGCCCACCGATTACCTTTACTGATGAAGAATATGTAATGATTTTTTATACAGTCTACCACAATGGATCCCTCTCTGAACCTCCTCATTTGATCACTTATCAAGTTTTTGATGCTACTTCAGTAGGATTTTATCATGACAATGATTATCTACTTGATAATGGGCCTTAGCCACACACTCATTCTAGCATATTTTCTACATCACAATCCTTGCATTCTTGTATACTTTACATTAGCGTAATCTCATTTTCTATACTTTCACATCCTCATTTTTTTTACTTTAGCATTTTTACTCAATGACACACTCTTGTGCTTTGGTTCACGCTAGACTATTGAGGGATTACTTCTACACTAAACCCCACACACTACAATATAGGAATTGTTGACCAATTTCTCCCCTTAGGAAAAATTAATCAAACACGACCCTACACAAGAGAAAATCGAAGGGTCGGTTCAGTCCTACGAACTCATATTCAATCCCAAATCAAAGGGGCATATGGACTTGAAAATGGAGGAGAAACGTCATAAAACAAAGCCAAACAATGTTAAAGGGGATCAAAATCTCATCAGAAAAAAATGGAGAAAGAAAATATTCACTCAAAGCCCGAATCGGCTAAGTATAACGGAGTGAGCGAAAGTGTCCATGTGCCTCATCGGTGTAACTTCAAATGCACAACCCAAAGCGGAGACTCAAACAAGCGCTAGCCCTCCATGTGGTTAGAGCCCAAAAAGGTGGAACCGACCATTGAAAATTCGAGGTAAAGCAACGGACTCGTGGAAGGCACTACATGTTAGCTCAATGCATTTCCAAGAGTGAGAGGGAACAATGAAACTCAAAACCCCATGGGACTTCCACGTGGAGTCAACAATGAGGGACTCGCCAAGGAAGTGCATATAATTTTTTCACTCGAGGCCTGAATTGGCTAAGTATAAAAAGGGCCAGCGGAAGCCTCCACGTGTCTCAATGGCGCAACATCAAAGGTGCGACAGAGGAGGATTCCCCAAATGTGTGCAAAGCTAGCCACATGGATAGAGTCTCGAAAAGGTGACACCGGATGTTGAAAATTCCAAAATCCCGAGGAGGCCTCAAAGTGTCTCATCAAGACACCCTCAAGGGTCAAATCCAAAGGCGGTCCCAAAATGAGCACTAGCCCGCCACGTAGTAAAAGGACTCGTTATCACCGAATCATAGCACCCTTATGTTTATACAAGTGTATATACTTGAACTCATGTGTGATTGGATAACATGGGTACTATCTCCAAGTCAGGGGACTTGGACTTGCTTGAGATAGACCTCCAGAGAAAGCTGGTTCTTGCTCCTAAACTACCTGCCACAATCTACTCTAATGCAGGGGAAACTAACTATCCTAATCTAAATTTCCAAGGGACCAGGGAGAGAGAGTGCATAAAATGAAAGCCTACACTAAAGTGGTGATACACCAGAAAAGGAGGGTGTGAGAGTAGTCTCCAAATGTGTGAAATACAGAAGCAAAGTACACACTAGAAGAGGTGATGAAAGTTCTCCATAATCTAGCAAAATGCATTCACAACAATATTCCAAGCATACACAATGATAATGGATCCCTGCAAGAACATAATAATAGACACAATATTCTTGTAGAAAGATTAAAGGGGCAAGAAGAATGCAAGAAAACACAGCAGGGGAAGATACATCCACAAACTGATATTTTATTGCTTCATGATATGCACAGTTCAATCTATTACAAGATAAGGGCCTGGATCACCATGCAAGGAGTCCACTACAAGGGCTTGCAGCACATTGGCTTCACAAAGAAATTTTGACAGAGCTTTTCTATCTGAAAACTCTCCCTTTACAATGAGCCCAACACTCCAATTTATAGAAAAATGAGAAGGGAAAGAGAAGGGAAAATGGAAATCCTGAAATCTATCCTTCAACCACCTGTAAGAGGCATTAAATGGAGTAAAATGATTATATATTACTTACAAAAGGCTCCCCATACTGTCCCATGTGTCTCAGCAGAGAGAAAGAATGATGACCATGCCTCTTAATTGCACTCCCAACCACCAAATGAAACAATGTTGTGAACCCAGCCACGTTTTCTAAAAAATCTCAACCAATTTCTAATCAAATCTAGAATCTCTTGATTTTTGTGCATCGGGCTCGGAGCCATGATTCCAATGGTACCAATTTTGTGTGATTTCATTGAGAAATGAAAGTTATGGCCTTATGAGTTCGGGCACTATTTTGGGTCCGGCAGGCGTTTTCTATCATTTGACGGGAATGAGCATTAATCGATCGAGCCGAATATGTTTCTCTTATTTAAATATATCTACCCTCATTAAAAATAAGAAATCCATTTTTTGTGGTGTAGAGGACGTCGTGCTCATTCTAGAAATTCTAATTTTATGAAAATCGAGCTCGAGTCAAAAGTTATGGCCGTTTGAAGTTTCACGGTCAAACGTTGACTTTTCTTCTTTACCTTCGGGCCGATTCACACTTTTCGTGTCCCTCGCATCCCATGCGTACCTTTTTCTTGGCTGTCTCGATGAAAAACTCTTGCTTCATCCGATTTAGGCTTCCTTGTTCCTCACAGCCATGCGGTGAAGACACGTGGCGAGATTCCATTCGCTCTCGGCTCTTTCGGCTTTTCGCGTCCTCCACGTACTTTTGTCCCAACCTGTCTCGGGATGCCTGGGAAATATCTCCGCACCACCCCCAAAATGGAATTTTTTGTCTTTTCGGCTAGTTGGCGTCCCACGCGTACCTTCAACCCAGATGTCCCAAATTGCGCGATAACAAAACTTGGCGATTTTTTCCACTTTCGGCCGGTTCGGCCTTTCGCGTCCTACACGCGTCCCGATGTCCCAACTGTCCCACAGACCGCCTGGACTAGGACTTAGCCGATTTTCTTCATTTTTTGGCCCCAAGCTTGGTTTTTGCAATTTTTTCACATTTTTAAAACTTGTTGGGTTTTCTTAGACAGGAGAGTTAGAAAGAACCCGAGGGGACCCTAGAAACATGATTTTTGCCTTGAATCAATATACTTTCTTGGAACTAAAGAATTTGATGCATGTTATCAAAATTACCTTGAGGGGTGAATTTTGGATAACAGGACCAAAAAAAGGAGTAGGTCCTAATCGGCTAAGTACAAAAAGCTCAACAAATCCTCCACGTGCCTCATCGGCACAATTTTAAAGGCGCGCCCAAATAGAGACCCTAAACTAGCAACATCCCTCCATGTGTCCCAGGTCCGAAAAGGGGACATCAGCCATTGAAAAGTCCAAAATCCTATGGAGGCCTCCACGTGCCTCATCCATGCAACTTCAAAGGTAGAATCAAAAGGGCAGGTCCCAAATGAGAGGAAGCCTCCACATGGTCTAAGCCCCAAAAGTTGAACCGGTTGCTGAAAAATTATAAGAGTTAGGAAATATTCCACATGTCGACTTGGCATAACTTCAAAAATAAAATCCGGGCAGGCATCCCTCAAATGAGCGTAGGCTCGTCATGTGTCCATATCTTGAAAAGGAAGAACCGGTCATCAAATTGGCTAAGGAAAGGAGAACCAATGGTAAGCCCCACATGTCCCTTCGGTGATCTTTCAGGGGGTGAATCCAAAAGTGGGTTCCAAATGTGCACTGAGCCTCCACATGTCTCAAGTCAGGCATAATGTCTCCACCAAATGGGGGAGTTAGCCAAAACACAAAGAAACAGAGCAAGCCCATGGGCGAGACCAAGTGTCCAACCGTCACAACTTCAGGGAGTAAAAAAAGGACGCAAAAATCTTAAGAATGTGTGGGCTCCACAAAGATCTCAGTATGGGTAAAATCCAAACCCAAAGCAGTTTGGAAAATATTTGGTGAATCATGTAGCCCGCCAAGATTTTTAAATGCTTGGATCTTGAAAAGATTGTGAGATCCTATGTTGAGCACCCAACCCTGACCTTCAGATGACCTCGACTACGACTGGAGTAAATACAGCCACCATTCTTGAGGTTGTCATGCTTCTCACCCATCGCGTAATGAGGTATTTATTTCCCAACAAGAAATGGTAATAGAGGTGTGGGTTGTGTCATGAGACCCATTAATTTCACAGGTGGATTTAATGCATCTCTGGGGTGGTTGAACAAGAGTCCTGCTCTTCTTCTAACTTCTTCTCTCATCCTTCCTATATATTGTAAGGAGGTGAATTTTTCAAAAGTTTGGACATTTCTGCTCTACACCCTCCCTTCTTCTCTTACCTCATAAGTGTATTTGTGGAGTCCAAGCCTCCCATTCAAATTGTAATGCAAGTTTATGCCTCTTGGCCATCAGTAATGCATCAGTATCAAATTTTGGAGCGATAATGCATGTCTGTGGATAATTTTCAACCCTCTCTTACATTCATTGTCTCCTTTCTATCTCTCATTGCAGTCTTGGTTATTTGTGCATGGTGATTGTATTGTATTTTTGTGGTTTGTGTTTATTGCAAAGAAGGTGTTTCAGCATTCCTTTGGTGGATCACCTTTGTTAGTTTAGGTTTTATATCTTGCATCTTCTTAACCTTGTCTCCTTGGAAATTTAGAGTAGGTTTTAGAGTAGATCCTCTACAATATGAACGTGTGCACCTGAATAGAGGAATAGGAATTGGCCTTCATCCAGAGAGCTCTCTCGATTCGTAAAGTCCCACACTTTGAGAGATGCTCCATGTTGTGCAATCAAACTAAGAGTCTCTACCCATCGAGTTGTAGACTCCAGGGGTGTTTTGATTTCACATCAATAGTTTTGGCATGCCCGATGGGACCATACCAAGAGATTTACATCTTCATCTCAGCAGTTTGATGTGTTATTGTTGAGATCCAGCCTCTGGAGGCATGTTTCAACACATCTGGTGACTCCATCTGGTCAAACAACCCATCCTCTGAGTTGCAGACCTTCTCCCCATCCATTTTCATCCATTCTTCTTCCACCTCTCTCATCCTCTTCCATTCTATGAAGTTGTGCAATCATGGCTTCATTCCCATGGTGGAACTCACATTTGCAGCAGCTACCATACAATCCATACTCTCCTCCAAACATACAAAATTCATTCTCAGGTTATTATCAACCTCCTCCAGACCCATGTTATAAAGAAAATCAAAATGGGCATACTCACAAGAGCAATATGCAAATCAATGTGGACATGCTCTAGACTATGTAGTTATGGAAGAATAAGAGTATGTCAACTATGGGGGATATCTTACACCCAAGAATGCAGAGCTACAGCTGAAGATAGAAAAATTGGAGGTAGGTATGATGCAGGCCCGGGCTACGAATCAAGAGAAAGCATTCAAGATTGGATTTAGGGTCCCTTGTCCATGGGAAGGCCCTGGTCCAAGCTATTTTATCCCACAAGAGAAACTCAGTTACATCATTGAGATGCTGCCCCAACTTGAAGAATGGGTTAAGGATGTTGAATATTTTGCAGGTCAATGGGAAAATTCAGCATTGCCACCCCACAATCCTCTTCCCATTCCCCAAGCAGCACCATCTTGTTCTGAGTTTCAATTTTCAAGTCTCTCACCTGCTGCCCCCATTGTGGATTTCACTCCTCCAAGTTCTAGTCTTCCATCTCATCTCAATTCTTTTTCCCTTTTCCCTTCCAAATGGTCATTCCCTCCAAAAAACATGAAGTTTCATCTCTCCCACCACCACAAATAATTACAACATCGATTGTCCCCAACCCAGCCCTCCTCTTACCTTCTTGCCAAGTTCAACTTGGGAAGAAAATAGTAAAAAAACCAGCCAAGGAGGACAACAACAAGAGCTCAATCGACAAAAAATAATAGAGGACTTGAAGAGATGGTCTCTTAAGTTTGATATTGAAAAAATTCCCTTAATGGTGAATCCAAGAGAGGAGGCAAGAGTTAAAGAGAAACTTGTGGTCGAGGCTGATTTTGGAGCCAATGTTGCAGTAATGTGAGAGAATAAAGAAGAGAAAGAACAACTAAATCTAAGTTTAGTTGAGAAGGAGCACATGGAGGTGAACAAGATGAATTCAGAGGCACCAAATCATGAGCAGGTTGTACAAGAAGTTGCAGATTTCTCTCCCACTCAATCTCTCCAAAAATATGATTTTTTGGAAGAATTTGAACTCACTAGCTTAATGTTTGAAGATGGAGCTACACATGGTGAAAATAATGTAGATTCAAGGGTGCCATGCAAGAGGGAGAAATATTGCTGCAACAGGATAACGAAGAGTTTGATTTCCTGTCAGAGTTGGAGGAATGTTTTGATGAGGAGGAGCCCATAGAAATTACAACTTTCACTACCCCATCATTCATTCTTCAACCACAAGAACCTACCGCCATGGAGGAGGATGTGTAAGCACAACCTGCAGTCTATAGCATGCCTCTTGAATCAAAGTTGGAAGAGTTTGATCTTCCAAGTGCCATACAGTTGAAGCAGAGGAAGGAAAAGAACAGGACGTTGCCATCCCTTTCGTACCACTCACCAAGGTGACACATCAATTGTCTGTAGATGTGAAAGAGGAAGAAAATATAATTGTAGGCGATATACCTCTTCTAGGAAGGCTTGTAAGAAGACTTCATTTTTAAGTTTGAATTTAGAGTATTAGGCACATTCAAAGAACCAGACAATGCCCCATAAGGTACTTGGCTTCACTAGAACCAAGAGGGAGACAACACCATTCATGCTTGCTCCTAAGCATGGGGATGAGTTCTAGAGAACCAAGGATTATTGCGCAATGCCTCTTCAATCCAGGATGCGAGTAACTAAAAGAGATATTTGTTTTGTTTCTAGTTTATAACTTGATGATTTGGGTGGAGGATTGTCCTATTGTCATTTTCACTCATACCAAATGCTAGATTCAAAGTCAAATCATCTTCATGGCTACAAATTGTAAGAAAGGGCATCTAATTTGCATTGTGATGTATCGTTTTTGTTTGAAATTGCTCAACTCTTTTGTTAGTGTAGGGTAGCAGTAGGTTTTAATTCCTCTAAGTGGGTATGCACATTGTCTTGTTGTAGTTTAGGTTTTAATTTCCCTAAGTTCCTTTGGCATAGCTTTTTTTTGCTCCCATGTTGTATTGTTATGTGGTTCGGTGCCTCCAGTCCATTTCTAGAGCAGGTGAAAGCCCCAAGTCAATACAATTTTCTACTCTCAAAACCTCATTTTCAATATTTTCTTATGAAAATTGAGAGTGCGGATAGTGGGGCAAGCTCAGGGTCATAGGTCGCCAAGTAGTGAGCTCGAGGTTTCGAGAACAGAGTAGTACTAGGCTATCAATTCATGACTCCATGCCCAATGGATACTTTAAGACTACTGGTCTCTTCATCTATCAAGTGGATGTCCCCATGAGTTGCCAAATTGTTGACCAATTTTTCCCTTAGGTAGAATTAATCAAACACGACCCTACACAGGAGAAAATTGAAGGGTCGGTTTAGTCCTACGAGATCATATTCGATCCCAAATTAAAGGGGCATGTGGACTCGAAAATGGAGGAGAAAGGTTGGAAAATGAGGCCAAACAACGTTAAAGGGGATCAAAAGCTCATCAGAAAAAATGGAGAAAGACAACATTCACTCGAAGCCCGAATCGGCTAAGTATAAAGGAGTGAGTAGAAGCCTCCACGTGCCTCATCGGCGCAACTTCAAAGGCACAACCCAAAGTGAAGACTCAAACAAGCGCTGGCCCTCCACATGGTTAGAGCCCAAAAAGGTGGAACCAGGATTGAAAAGTTGAGGCAAAGAAATGGACTCGCGGAAGGCACTACGTGTCATCTCGGCGTATTTCCAACAATGAGAGGGAACAAGTGAAACCCAAAACCTACAGACTTCCACATGGAGTCAACAATGAGGGACCCACCAAGGAAGTGCATATAATTTGTTCACTCAAGGCCCGAATCGGTTAAGTATAAAAGCTCTAGCGGAAGCCTCCACATGTCCGAACAAAGGCAACATCAAAGGTGCGATGAAGGAGAAGTCCCCAAACGAGTGCAGGCTCACCACATGGCTAGAGTTTGAAAAGGTGACACCAACCATTGAAAAGTCCAAAATCTTTTGGAGGCCTCCATGTGTCTCATCAGCGTACCCTCGAGGGTTGAATCCAAGGGCGGTCCCAAACGAGCACCGGTCCCTGCCACGTAGTCGTGACCAAGAAAGGGAGTAGGCCCAAATCAGAAAATTACAAAAAGGTCATAGAATCATCCATGTCCCTCATCGACGCAATTTCAAAGGTGCGGCCCAAAGAGAGACAAGAACTAGCACCATCCCTCCATGTTTCCCAAGTCCAAAAAAAAGGGACACTAGCCTTTGAAAATTCCAAAAGCTGCGGAGGTCTCCACGTGCCTCGTCTCGCACAACTTCAAGGGTAGAATCAAAAGGAAAAGACCAAAATGAGCGCGAAGCCTCCACGTGGTCTAAGCCCCAAAATTTTAACTAGATGTTGAAAAAGTCTAAGAGTCAGCGAAATCCTCCATGTTTTAGCTCAAGCACAAATTCAAAAAGAAAATCCAGGCACCAAACAAGCACAGGCTTGCCACGTTTCCAAATCTCGAAAAGGCAAAACCAACCATTAAATCAACTAAGGAAAGGAGAACTAGTGATAAGACCCATGTGTCTCTTCAGCGCTCTTTCAAGGGGTGAATCTAAAAGTGGATTCCCAAATGTGTGTTGAGTCTCCACGTGTCTCGGGTCAAGCATAATGTCTCCACCAGTCAAGGGGGGTACTTAGCCAAAACAAAAGAAACAGAGCAGGCCCGTGGGCGAGACCAAGTGTCCAACCGTCGCAACTTTAGGATTAAAAAAAAAAGGGGAAGAAAATCTTAAGAACACGTGAGGCTCCACAAAGATCTCGCATGGGTAAACTCCAAACCCAAAGTAGTTTGGAAAATATTTGGTGAATCATGTAGCCCGCCAAGATTTTTAAATGCTTAGATCTTGAAAATATTATGAGATCCCGCATTGAGTGACCCCGACCTTCATGACCTTGACTACGACTCGAGTAAATACAGCCACCATTCTTGAGGTTGTCATGCTTCTCACCCACCATCATAATGAGGTATTTCTTTCCCAACAAGAAATGGAAATGGAGGTGTGGGTTGTGTCATGAGACCCATTAATTTCATAGGTGGATTCAATGCATCTCTGGGGTGGTTGAACAGAGTCCAAATTTCTTCTACTTCTTTCTCTCATTCTTCCTATATATTGTAAGGAGGTGCATTTTTCAAAAGGTTGGACATTTCTACTCTGTACCCTCCCTTCTTCTCTTTCCCGTAAGTGGATTTGTGGAGTCCAAGCCTCCCATTCAAATTGTAATGCAAGTTTGTGCCTCTTGGCCATTGTAATGCACTATATCAAAATTTTGAGAGATAATGCATGTCTGTGGATAATTTTCAACCCTCTCTTGTGTTCATTGTCTCCTTTTGATCTCTTAATATACTCCTAGTTATTTGTGCATGGTGATTGTATTGTATTTTTTATGGTTTTTGTTTATTGCAAAGCAGGTGTGTTCAACATTCCTTTGTCCATCACCCTTGTTATTTTTGGTTTTATTTCTCGCATCTTCTTAACCCTGTCTCCTTGGCAAGTTAGAGTAAGTTTTAGAGTAGATCCTCTGCAATATGAACGTGTGCACTTGAATAAAGGAATAGGAACCGCCTTCATCCAAAGAGCTCCCTCGATTTGCAAAGTCCCACACTTTGAGAGATGCTCCATGTTATGCAATCACATTGTGAGTCTCAACCCATCGAGTTGCGGGCTCTAGGGGTGTTGTGATTTCGCATCAAAAAGAACTACACATTTACATTTTATCACACACATCACACAACATACACCTTCCATCATACACGTACTCTACATTTTACATTATAATACATCCTCACATATCACATACACCATTAGGTTATTTTACACTAGGCATACATACATCACCTATATTCTACACACTTCACTAGGTTACATTACATATCAATCTAGATTTACATTTCCTCACTACATTTTACATTACTAGTTTATCTACACCTATTACATTGTATCTTACACATTACATATTATACATCCTACACATTTATCATCACCTTTAACATACCACACATCTACAAACCCTATTCATCACTTGGTCCTCTATACTACATTGTCTTCTTTGTGGCCGCACTCACTACTTGATGACGCACTTTAGTTCATCGATCCATACTCAATTGCCGAAAGTTTATAAATCAAATGGAATTTACATTTATTGCACATTTCTTATTTTCATATGACATTTCCAGTGTTAGTGACATACACCTTAGGTTAAATCATCACCTACACTACCATCTTGTAGTGTTATACACCATATGTTACATAACCACTCCCTTATTTTTCATCTCGTTGTGACATATGCCTTAGGCTAAATCGTCACCTATTCCATCATTTTCTAGTAGTATACAGCTTACATTACATCACCACATTCTCCTTATATCTTATAGTGATATATTCTTAGTGATAAATCATCACTTACCCATTAATCTCATAGTGATATACGCTTAGAGATAAATCACCACTCTATGATTCATCTCATAGTGGTATACACTTAGGATATAAGGTCCACACACACTTCTTCTACACATTGCATACCATCACCACTACTACATCTACACATTCACCATAGCACGTTAGACACAACATACACTACCTAACCATTTCTTGATGATGCACTTTCATTTACAGTTCATTATTGACTGCAGAGGGGGAAAACAAAATAAACCTCACTACAAACATCTCCATCCACTCAGGGTCAAAGAGCTCTTATCATTCCATCTTGCATTCTATTCCATCCATCCATAATATATTGCATTGTCTTGGGGGCATTTATTCTTGTTTTCTAGTGTTTTACATGTTCACTTGATTACCCATGTGAGATTGATTTCTTATATGCCATTATCTATACCATCCACACATGCGCGTTCACGCCTTTTTTTAGTGTGATCATAGATACCGGATTCCTACATGTAACATGGATTTTCACCTTCTACCCTTCCTATACTGGTCATTGGGGGCATCCACATTTGTCTCAACTAGGTGTTATTCTTTCATTTTGTACTTAGCATCTTACATTAATTGATTATACATGCTTTGACATATTGGTTATTACTCTAACATGCTAATGGGTGTTCCATGTGCAACACTTTTTTTGTAGGATTACAAGTTTCCATGACTACTTTTTTACTTCTCTTCCATTGTCTACCATTGTTTTCTATTGTTTTTGGGCTTTGCCCTATGTTTGCGTGCACATTTTTCTATTATTTGCAGCTATGATGGCCTTGTGTTTCTTGCGGCAAATTATTGATGTCACATGTTTGTAACCCACTTTGTGTGGCATATTTTTCTTCTTGCGTGTTTACATTACCTTACTTGGTTGCTTATACACTTTTTGCACATTTTTTTCTTTATACGTGCATGTTTATACTTGTTTTGGGCTAGACTTCTTGTTTGTGCGTGCCTTGGTTTTTACTAAGAACTTTTCATGGTTTCAACATATATTCAATTGGCCCTCTTTTGGGGCCACATGTCTCCTATCAATGATGTCACATGCACCCCTAAAGAGGGGGAATCATTTAGGGGTTTCTACATACTAACAAAGAGATTCTACACCGGTTTGGTTCAGTTATATTCAAGGAGTGGGTTCGAGAGCAATCTACACCCCATACACAACATATTTTACAAGACAGGTGTCCTTAGCATTTCTAGGAAGAAGTTAGAGCTTAGAGAACATGAAACATTTCCTCCCTACACTTCTTGGAGTAGTGGCACTTTGGATCGCCTAAAAACTAATATAGTATGGACATATCTTTACACACATTTCAACAGAAGCGGTTAGAACTTGGAGGACATAGAGCATGTCTTCCCTACACTTCTTCGATTAGGGTGGCATGAGATCGCCAAAAAAACTGCAATATAGAATATATTTCTACACTCTTCCTCGACATGGATCAGGTACACATGTTCCTTTTATATTTCCATTTACATTTACACTCTACATATTTTACACTTCCATGTGTATTTTACATAACTTTTTCACACTTATATAGATATATATTTGACTACTTGAGTGTTTTCTCCTTAAAGGTCTGACCGTATGAGAAACAAGCAAACAAATGGGGGCAACAACAACAACATTTTGCAATAGTATACAGTGCTTTACTAACCATATAGGTATACATTGTTGAAGCTACACATATGCGTTTTGCCCTAGGTTCACTCTCATCACTTTTTCTTTGATCATTTTTCATCTATAGTTTCCACACTCCATATTTTTATCATTTCACACTTTTTATATTCCTTCATCACACCATCTTCGTCATTCTATAGCAGCGTCAGATACGCATCTCTATCTACTTTATGTTACCAAGCTTTCCACTCAACAACATAAAGTGGGGGAAAAATGTAGTCACAAAATCATGCACTATTTTAGAAGGTTCTCAAAGAAAGAAAGTAATAATCAACCCTCATATTTTTGGTCATTTCTATTATTTTATTTTTATTTTGTGAACAATCGCATCAATCTATCCATCCCATTTATGAAGATCCCGCATCATCTTATTCCTAACTGGGCAACCATATTTTGTAATAGGGTGTTTGTGGGCGCCCTAGTCCCATTTCGGGGTGCCCTTGTCCCTTTTTCACTTTCACGCCTTTTCTTTGATATTTACTATCTCTGCTTTTCATCCTTATCTCTTAGGAGGTCTGTCTTTTCAAGGTTAATTATGAAATTGGACCAAGAGAACCCTATAAATATAAAGCTATGAGACCATAATGAGGGACCTAACATCACTATATACTATCATGCCATCTAGAGTTCCATCCATCTATTGCATTGACATCTATATAGATCCATCATCATCAAGGCACAAGTTAGGAGATCTGCATCAACACACACTTCATAGGGGGAGGGATTCTATTCTATTCCATACACACATTTTATTACATTTTCTACACATAGTTATTACTCATTACTTCACAAAGTGTCACTGACACAAGAGCAACCTAGGAAATATTCACACACACTTGTACACAGAACTACATTGGGTCTGAGATGTAGTGCAATGCTTAGTTAGTAAGTCCACCCTTTTGGCAGTTGAGGACAGTTTGACCCCTTCATATGCATTTTTCTTTTTTAGGGTTTGATGCTTGTTTTGGGGTCTTCTAGGTCATTTATCCATCTTGGCATATTCGTACTATTCAGTGGAACAAAAAGAATTTTGTGTGACGACATAAAGAGTTCTATACTATCTTTTGTCCCTATAAAAACTAGATTCTGAGATTTTACATAGACTAGGGTGCCTAGATAGTAGACCATAGCACTCAATGGTGCCCTAGTCAAGTCACATCATCCAGATCTATCCTTTTTAGCACTACGGCACAGTCCTTCCCGGTTCCTCGTTTTATCTCGTAGACTTACAACACTCTACACCATCTCTGGATATTAGTTAAGTCATTTCTTCTTCTTTATTACACTCTAGGGTTTTAGTTTCATCTAGTTTAATTGCTCATTATAGTTTATGGAATGCTTTAGTACATTTTTTTCTACATTATATTTTCCTCCTAGATTAGATTAACTACTTTGCATTATTCTATATTTTTTCACTTTTAGTTATTCAGCTTCCTCTTCCTACTCATAGTCATCATTTAGATGTTTTTATTGAAAATAATACTACTAGTATACCTATACATAGTACTACTACGTTCATTAATAATAAAATCATTAATAATGTTCCAAATGTAAATGCACTATGTTTTCACACTCATAATACATATTGTTGAACATCCTTTTCACACTGTTCACATTATCACTGGATTTTTTCACAATAAATTAATATGAAAATGCTTAAATATTTATGATATAAAGAGTTAAACTTACAATAAACTTCTTGATATACTCATATATTTATTAGACATGTTACATTATCCCTTCAAGTGCTATTAGCTCTTCTATATACACCTTTCTTGGTTCTTCATAAAATTTAGACATATAAACATGATAAATAAATATTTTAGATATAAATAGGAAGAGGAATTATATTTGTAACAAAATGAGTTGAATTAATGTTGATATGTTTATTTTTATTAAGTAGGATTAGAAAGTAGGGATCTAGTGGAAAACTAATTTATCTATAGTTCACATCATCACTTGTCTCCCTTACTTCATACTCTACATCAAATTATACAAGGATATATAATTTTGATTTTTCTAACCATTTAATTTTTTTGTAATATTCTATATTATCTTTCTCGATTGTAGAACTTCTCATATTGTATGTGAAAATTCCACTCAGTGGATGTTTTAGGATCCAACACTATGCAAGCGCAATATGGGTGCATCAATGATATTATTTTACTATAAAAATTTTCCTCTAATTTACATTCTAAAGAGATCAAATTTATAATTCTATTACTGTGAAGATTGTGAATGTTTATCCACCTATTGCTATAATAAAAGAATTGCATGATTTGTACGATGTAGCTGCAATAGAGGTGGTTGACTATCATTCATGTCTCTAAGTTATTAATATATTTGAGACCTATACATGTTTAGATTTTGTAGTTCATAGTTAATATATGAAATAATTGTGGTATGAATGCTTTGAAAACCTCAACTAAAAGTATCCGTAACAACCCAACACACACAACATAGTGATTAACACTTAAAAATTTTCTTGTATTTGTAGTCGTTTACTAAGATTCTTGATTGGAAAAAATACACCATGATCCTTTCCCTCAACGAAAGGTTTAATATGAAAAATATCCTCTCAAGTTGGTTCATCATGACCAAATGTTATTTCCCACTCATTCTTCTTCTAGAAATAAATATTGATTATGTTTTTCAAATGACATTGATGTACTTTCTCAAGTACAAAAGTTAATTCGTGAGAAATTAAGTGTGTTTTACTTGTTTATATAGGCTTATATAGGTATAGTTTCCCATTAAGGCTCACATATAAAAAAACATAATGACACATAAAATATATCAAATTAAAAATTGAATTTTCCAAGGATTTGGTGAAAATTGCTATTTTTAGAAAAAAAATGTTTCACAATTTTTTCCATGACGAATGTGCATTTTTTTAAAAAATTGCATGATAATTGTGGATGGTGGATTGATTTATATTGGTGTGGGATTTTATTTTATAATATGGACTATACAATTAAGACCTGAAATTCTAGCAATGGGACTAAGAATATAGCAATTAGGCTTATAATATGTGGTGGTACCAAGTTTGATACATTTGTAGGATAAATTTCTCTCAAAATGAAAGTTATTAGTGAGGAGGAATATTAGAAAAATATTCCATGTTTGGTTAAATATATAGATGCAAATGGAAAAATTACATCTCAAATGAGGTGAATGATCCTTATAATGAATAAGTATCACCACATAAGATTAGAAATTTATGTATATAAAGTTTTGGTTTTATGAGAAGTATCAACACAACATAAATGGTAGTTTCAAAGGCCCTAAAATAATTTTCTTAATCTCCTATACCATTTTTTCTTGATATTTATTTGTTTTATTATATAGTCACCAATTATAATTTTCTAGAATGGTTTTACAATACAAAATAAAAGAGGACCTATATAAGAAAGCATTCATGCATACACGTTGTTGGTATTATTAGAAATTCTTCTTTGAGTAGATCTCTTATACTTAGGACTCATGCATGTTGACATAATAATATTAGTTTTGATTAGATTTAAACATAAATCAAGTATTAATATGCATATGCATGTTGTGGAAAATATGTATTGTTATATTTTTTAACATTAAAAATTTTAGTTGTATTAGTTCTCTTTAGCTATAAGATGATAATTTAACCTATTATAGCTCAGAGTTGTCATGCCCACTATTCTACCACACAAAATGTAACCGAAAAATGCGCAATTTATTTTTGGAGATCATATGATGCAACACAACAGAACCGTTGCACTAATAAAAAGGCACTTAACACTAACACTTACATTATAAAAATCTAACATACCAAATATTTACAAGCTGTCACATGTGCAATCATTACATTTAATTACTTAAATAAGTGTTACCTTTACACAAGTATGGTTAAAGTTGTTATGCCTCAAAATGTTACAATTTAGGTTAGTTATGTCTCATTCTAGGATATATTTTCTCTCGCACTACCTATATCTAAACATACATATCATCTTCATTTCTTAAACACAAAAAGGTTAGGTCCAAGCGTGCATGTTTTTACAACAACCACAACCAACTCTAGAAATCCCTCAAGAAGTGAGGTATGCATGAATAAGTTTCTTAACTATAAAAAGGTCTTCCTAACCATCAATATTCTACCAATTATGGCTCATACACAATAAAAACAATGCAAAGAGATACGAGTTTAACACGTAACAAATTTCATGATGCCTAAGAACTTCATACGAGATTTTTAATATGTACAAATAGTAGGGTTGACACTATTTTTCCTCTTAATTTGCTAACATGGAGATGCTCAGCTTGTTAGGAAAATTAAATAATACATTGTTATAAACCAATTGTAAACCATCTTGGTTAGTTATGCCTTCGTGGCATCTAACTGGCCGACGGTTCCTCTACAACCGTCGTTGTCTTCCTGTATATATTTGTTTTTTCCTTATTTTACGAATGAATAAAATCTAATATTTCTCCCAAAATTTGTATCGGAGCTTTTCCTTTGTCGACGTGTAGGGATGGCAGACAACAACACCATCAATGTATCATGAAGTGACCATATGGTTAATATGAATGTTGAATGTGATGTGCGCAAACAAATTTTGTCTCTTTTGTCATAAGACATTTGGTGAATGGATCCTCTGTTTGTGTGGCCTGCTCTACCCATGCTCAGTGTTGTTGATTTATTTTGACTTGTTTCATCTACAGCAACCGGATTTATTTTGAATGTCTACGTGGAGGAATTCATGTATCATGTGTGGAAAAAGGAAACGCCAAACTTGGATTTAGCCTTCGAGACATATACTTTATTGTTGTGCTTTGAAGGGTTATTTTTTCATAATGTTTGGCACATGTAAAGGAAAACCTACAGAAGTGGGAGAAGTGAAAACCAGGTGAATCTAAGACACGTGTTTAGGTTCAAATTGTTAGGAAATACTATTAGTGCTTCACATTGGGCTAGTAATTACTATGTGTAAATGTAATATTTATAGTATTACATTAGTGTGAAGATGTAAATGAGTTGTTATAAACAACTAATATATTGGAATAGCATAACAATATGATTAATGTAATGTTATTATAATATGCTTGGAGATATCTTTGAGTATATTATGGTTGAGCTAATATCCTAGAATATAGAAGACATTCTCATATATATTTAATGTTTGTATTATTATTATTATTATGAGAAATCATTACATTTTACATTTTTAAGCTCAATCTCCCAGCCTCGGTAAACATTAGCCTAGCATGAGAAAGGGACCACCAAGTGCACATTATTCATCTTACCTTCGTATAGCTAGATCCTGGTTTCATACCTCCTTCATACAACTTGCACACATTTAGTAACATTGGTCGACTACTTTTGTAGCACCCATGGACTCTAGTAAGATTACTCCTCACGTTCAGCCCTACCAATGGGGTTTGAATCTTGAAACTCCTCTTAGTAAATGCTCAGCCTTTACTTATCATCCAAGACCCCATTGAAAACATTTGTATGGTAAACGATGTTATTATACCATAGCTATGAACTAGAGTGGTGGAAGATCATTTTCTTTAAGTAGGACATGTGGTTGAACTTGGGTCCTTAATTTTCACCGAGCGATACGCATTCATAGCGCCCGATATATTTTGCTTAGTCCATATGGAGAAGTTCTACCCCTACCTCAAGGTGTCCCCATGGGTCTATATATATAATATGTTGATATGGAAAAGCATATAGAATGAAGATTATTTTGTTGTGATTAATTATTATTGTTATTCTATGTATTAGACTCGTGTAGTTATTTCATGTGGTATCGAGTGAGGCCATTTCCTATATATGAGATGATGGATTAGAATAATAAGGGGCAGCCATTTTGATTTCTCAATGTCCCAACTTATGTAAGTTCTCTCGTGATAAGATTTTTCTCTATTTAGGGGTCTGTGAAAAGGTAGAAACTTCAGATCATAGTTTTGAATATCTGTACAAAGGCATCTATTGTGTTTTTCATCATTACGCTTCTTTCATACAAACCATCTCATTTCCCTGTTGTTTACCAGTTATCATTATTATTCATACAAAGTGGTCTAAATATTTATCAACATTAAACCCTCAAATACCTTGCTCAATCGCGTTCCACATATGATCTCTAAACACCTGACAATTTCTTATGTTTAGAATACATTACATGCATCGATCTCTATAAGAAGTTTAAATATATGGTGAGTTTATTGGCTCAAACATAGAATCGATGATTGCGAAGGATATAAATTTGGGCTCTCAATTTGATCAACCCTACATTGGTCTATCTGCATTAGATGTGTTTTTCATTACTACATTTTTTTACTTGGTGAATTCTTACATTATCAATTTTTCAAATGCATTGTATTCTCCAACAAGTCACATTCTTCTTCATGCCTTAGCTATCAATGAAATTTTACATCGATGCCCTACTACATGTCAGTCACTAAGCATCTCATGTGTATTATGTCAGCTAAACATTTTTGTGAACAAAATAGCCCACCGAGTTGCTTTAACGGCCACGTCACATCTATCTGTCAATATTTGGTAGGTGTGATTTTTTTAAATCATATTTAGTTTGTTGGTATTGTTTATAGCCATATGGGTGTTAAGTTTATTACTAGTGGTCGCTCCGAGAGGAGCAAGATTACGTCGTTGATGTGTCATTAGGAATTGGAGTGTAATGCAAGGTACCAGTTTAATGTTTGTAATTTTGTTAAGTTGCTTAAAGTGTAGTGTGGAAGATGATGATGGTTGTGGGAGGATTGTATTGGTGTTGTAGGCAAAGGGTAAAGCGTAATTAGGGTGGTGGGTTTTGGGGTGTTTGTAAGGATTGGGGTTGCGTGTTTTTAATAAAGCAGCATGGTGATGTTTTCAAGCATGAGTGTAGGTGTTGATCTATGCAGTAGTAGGTGTAATGAGTTGTTTGGGGAATGGTTTAATGGTGGAAGTGGGGTATGCAAGCGTGGGTAGGTGTGTGTGCTGGTTTTAGTAAGTTTGTTACGAGTTGTAGTAGTTTTGGTTGTTTTTGGATAGATGTTTGGGGGTTGGTGTAGTTATGTCCCTTTATGGGGAAGCAAGTCTACGTTGGTTGGGGTTTACATGGGAGTAGTTTTGTAGCATGCATGTTGCTAGTTTTGTTTATGGTGATATGCATTTATTTATGTGAAGAAGGATGGTGGTTGTTTCGTTAAAGTGTGCATAGTTATGCTTTTAATGAATTTAATAAGTGAGGCAGTGTGTGGTTGAATTTATTTTTGTTTGGCACTACAAAATTTGTTAGCTGATGGTGATTTTTATTTTAAGAAGGCTAGGTAAAGACGTGAAAGTGTAACCCAACAATGACTGAAATATGATAACATTTTTTAATAGTTGGTAAGCGGTTATTTTTCGTTTTTAAAGTAAGGGTGAGTAATTTAAAGGTACTATAGCCATAGGTTGTAATATTTTAAAAAAAATTGTCCTTTAAAGATTGTGGTATGTAGATGAGAAGGTTGGGAGTGTTCGACATGGGTTGGTGCTTGTGGTAGGAAAATAGTTTGCAAGATAAACTACTTCTAGAGATATCAATTTTCATATGCTCGGTTTAGATGGTCTATCCACCACAATGTGTGGGCTATGTACATCACGAGAAATTTTTTGGGTGGGGAAAATTGTGGTCTGGTTGATGGGATGTTAAATGGGTGTTAAGTTTAAGGCTTAAATTTTTGTATAACAATTAAATGAATGTGAAATTTGGATGTTATATTTAGGCTAAGGCATTGAATTTTAGAGGTCATTATGTGTTCTGACTGACAAGAAAGTGTTTTAGGAAAGCTCTGTAATGCAATGTAAAAAGGGTAGGTAACCATTAGGTGCTTTTTCAGACAATTTAGGTGTCCAACAATAGGTAAATAGGTATAGTGTTGTTTTTTAAACCCACTAACGTAAGTGTTCAACATAATTTGAAGTTGGTATTTGTTAGGTAAAACCATTTTAATTTTTAATAAGTTTTCCATTATGACCAATATAGGATGAATGTTTCTCTTTATTATTGTATTATTCACAAATATATTTATTTTATGTATGGGTTGTGAAAAATTCGTATGAGTGATGTGTAAAAAAGGAACTTTGTTGCACATCAATTGTTATGATGTGTATGCATTGTAGTATTGGGTATAGGCTCATTCCCTGAGGATTTGTATGGTGTTCTCGCTTGCAATGGATGCTTGTTGCAGTGCCTATTGTGCGTGTTCTTTCTTTCTATGCGAGGAGTGTTGCGTAAATTGTATCTTTTGTAGTGGTCTTCTACACATTTCGATAGCATGTGTTGGATGCAGCTACAGTTAGTGGTAATACGTGGTGTTATGCTATCAAAATTGTTCACCATCTTTACAACTGCCTCGCATCGAGGTTGGAAAGAAATTGTATAAATAATGATATATGAAAGTTGCTTGTCTATAATGGTTTTATTACGTGCATTGTGGCCCATAACGCACTACACTTTAGGTATGTATTATGAAAATCCTTTTTAGTTTGTATAAATGTGGTTATATGTATGGTATATAACTTAAACAAATAGGGAAGGAACTCATTTATGTAGAAAATATGTAGCAGCTAGTAGATGTATATTCCTAGTAAAGCTTCAAAACTGCAAGTGGATCATGTATTCAAAGAAATTGGCATCTCACACAATATCAGTAATAATTATGTCAATGTCAAGTTTTTTTGCGTGTGAATTGACTATTTTGTGAATTAAATGGAGTAAATAATGTTTGGATTTTTAAACTTTGAGTCTGAAAATCACAAATTTTTTCTGTTCTCTGGATTTGAAAGCTAAATAGTGAAAATTGTACCAATTTAACGGTTCATTTTCAAAGCACAAATGCACTACTCTTTTGGTTATTTAATGAAACTTAATACATGAACTTTACAATTTGTTGTATGTACATGTGGAGGCTGGCAGTGTCTTATATTGGTGGTTACTCATTATGGGGTGGGGTTATAATATTATATGTAGAATTTTTCCCTAAGGATTTGGATGGTATCTTCACGTGAATCACTACTTGTTGCGCTTCCTTTTGTGTTTGTTATAATTTATGTTGTGTAACATGGGCTTCAAATGGGGAATCAGAGACCTCCATACTCTTCAATCTAGATAAATCCTTATCCAACAAGATATTTTATGGCTTTAATGTTATTATATTACTTTCTTCCTACCTTTAAGAGGGCATTAATCTAGAATATTTGAATCTAGTGTCTTTTTAGATCATCTACTAGTGTTTTTAGGTGATGTTAATGGTTTATGGTTGTTGTTGGTTGATAATTTTTATGTCCACAAGGCTACTTTCATTTCTCCAAACTATGGTCTAATGGAATATTTTTATATTTTTGCTAGATAGGATTTCTTTCATAATTTTCCGTTTTTCATAGTTATTTTAGTGGAAAGCATATATAAGTTAACGTATTGTTTCATTTTTTTTTTGTATAGTTATTGATACACTTTTTATTATATGTGCTAAAAATTATAATTATAATTTATGAACCATACTAAAATCTTTTTGTTAGATGGAAGTTATTTACTCTCTTATAATGATCACAAAATATTTGATAGATAATACTAGGATGCAATTAATATTTCATACATTTAGTTCATGGCTATTGTATATGTTATATTTTTATTTAAATCATTATTAAATGTATGTTGTATATAAGAAATATATATCGATAGGTCACATCTTATTTGATGTGAAAGAGAAAAAAAAGAATTGGAGATAATGAATGAACTTCAATTTCTTACGTAGATCTATTATCATTTGTTTGTTAGCCTTTGAAGTTGTTTCCCAATTAGATTTAGGGTTTAATGGTCTCAGAACAATCGAAAAGTGGATGGTGGGGATGTAGTTTGGATAGGCATTGACAACATAGTCAAATTTTCTCCGTCAACATATTCCCATGGTGGTTATAGGGATTTTCTAGTGTACTAATGTTTTTAATGTATTTTCTATTGAATAATTCACCTTCACCCATACCTCCATTATTGTTAATGGTATTGGTGTTTTGGAATGATATTTTAATAGAAAATCAAAGAGGACATAGATATCGGCTTGGTCAAGGTGATGGGCTCCAAAGCCAAGGTTGAATCGGGAGTATCAGCAGGTGGGAACGTAAGCCTCATTTGTTAAAGTTATAAAGCCTGATCACGGAATGATGAACAATGTGACACACTAAATGAATGTGCACCTATCACGGGCAATTGAGTTCTTAATGTCACTATCGATATTAATGTAGCCTTAATCTCACTCATAAATTTAATTCTAGTTTTTATTGATGTGGTAGAGTAGGTCCTACTATATGCTCAAATTCTACAAACTAGTACCTTTTATTACCGTCAATTATTACGTACATAAAATTGAGAAAAAACACTTAATCAACTCCATGTGATGCAATCAATAGGAATTTGTATTAGTCAATATTTTTTAATAGTAAAAATTTTGGGGTAGAGAAAGGTTCTAATGGGAAAGATAAAAAATTTCATTTCAAATTATAATTTATTATTAATTATTAATATTAATTTTTATATTAAAATATAATTTATAATATTAAATATGTATAAAATAAATGTATGAATTTTTAAAAGTATTTAGATTAGTATCTTTATTTATAATATAATTATTTGAAAACATTGATAGATTACTTTAGTAATATGTTTATATTAGATTTATTTGTTATTATGGTGATTTATAGTTTTATTAAATTTTTTATTAAATGATAGTAAATAATTTTAATAGATTACAACTCACACGCCACATACAATAACACATTAATATGTGAACACTAAGAAAATATTTCTAACAAGGTATTTCTTTTTAGAAAATAAAATAGATTATCTACTTTTACATCTTGAAAATAAGTTTCGTATTTAGTATTTATGTCCCTACAAGTACAAGTGTTGATACAAGTATATATTTATTTACTTCATAAATTAAAATTAGGATTATGTTATTACAAATTTGAAACATACTGAGGAAAAGCCAAGAAAAAGAATGACACCCAAGAAACCCAAGTATAAGTTCAAAAGATCCCACTAACAAAATGACTAGTTTCGTAGAAGTTACTGAAACAAACTTGACTATTTTCATGTTTATTCCAAAGAAATTAGCCCTATTGGATTTGGGGTTATTATTTCTAACAACAATCAAAGAGTGCATGGTTTGGATCATGTTTGGAAACACATTGATGACACAACTCCATCCTCACCATCCACGTTGAGCAACTATTTTGAATTGAAGAATGGAGAATATGTAACGCTTTCATTGGGATGGGATGGGTTGATGTCTAACATATGGAGCATCGTAGATTTCTAACTACGAGAATATAAATATTTTTTGATCTCCATGTAACTCATACTCCTTCTAAGAATATGCATACATTTTAATGGATTTCATGCTCAACAATATCCACATATAATGATTGTTTGAGTGTCTACGACTAAAGAGGTGTATTTTCTAGAGTTGAGCTCAAACTCAACTTGGAGGATCTTTTGAACAATACGGAATATATTTTAAGAATTCCTACATATTTTTCAAAATATCTTCCCAAATTTGTCACATTTGAAAAAAAAATAAAAGTAATAATTACTTCAGCTTAAATCAAGGTTCTCATTTAACGATGATTTTTCATGTATCACCTATTCTCCCATAATTACTCAACCTTAAAACTAAAACGAGGGGCTACAAAATGCTACAATAAGCAAGCAATTTGGCTAGTATCAAACATGGCACCTATTAGTTTTTTGGCCATTTTTATTTTGCCCCATTTAAGCACAAATTGTACTCATGTGAATAATGCAAGCGAGATTAAGACTCTACAATGGACCATAAATAGTAGACGTTATTTAGGTTGGAATAATCTAAACCATGGGATATGTGTGATATACATGGTTTTAATTCTCACCTTTTTATTTCCAACTTTCCATTCATTTCTTCACCTTATCTAACAAATTAAACGTTGTCCAATCAAAACCAATCGGAGGTGAAGTAAATATCCAACCTCAAAAATATATGGTTTTGATGTCGTCTCACACAACACATGGGGCCCACACCACACGCAGGGGCCATGTTGGTGTAATTAAGTCTTAATTTCATATTAGAAGCCATTAATTTGAGTGTGGTGTCCATTCACATAGGTCCACTCACATGGGTATTTGTGTGAGTTAAGTATCTAAGAACCCCACCCACATGGTTATTGGTGTGATTGGAGTATCCACAAACACCACCACATGGTTATTGGTGTGATTATAGCATCCAATAACCCCACATACATGGGTTCATATGGGTATTGGTGTGAGTGGAGTTTCCACCAACTCCACTCACATATCTTATAAATACCCATCTCTTGCCTATATTGTAACATGGAGAAGTGTATTGGAGGATCTCCTCATTGCTTGTGGTGTAGTTAATAAAACATAGCAAAGCTACCATTGACCCGTGGTTTTTCCTGCAACATCACAAGTTTTCCACATAAATATATTGTGTATTATTTATGTTGTTCATTCCTCCTAATTTTCTTTTTTGTTTCCCTATTTAATTCTTAAACAAAGTGGTATTAGAGCAAGGTTGGGTTTTTGAGAAAACAACTGTTAAAATGGGAGGAACAGATGGATTGATCCATGATGTAGTGCCCACCATATTTAAAAACAATAATAAAAAAAAGGGAAAAGAAAAGTTGGACCAAATTGTTTGGAGTGGTATTTGGTAAGAGGTAATTTATTTGATAGAGACGTGAATGGAGTAGGTGACCCCCCCCCATGTGAAGGCACATGGGCATCCTCAATGGACCTACAGACCCATCATTTCCTAGAAGAAAATAATAATAGCACTTTATTTGAAATTTGTATGCTTTGAACACGGTGAAACAAAGTTTACATTGCAAAATTTTGTAGTAATTAGATAGTTGCAGTGAGTTAAATAAAAATAATGATGCGTCGAACTATGCTAGACGTAGTTCCAACTATTATGCGTCCTTTCATCAATACCATTATGTGGTAAATCAATCCTACACGTTGGATAGATCTGCAACTCTAGTATCTCCTCATTCTATTTTCATACAAATTGATTATCTGGCTCTGTATTTGCCTGTAATGGTTTAAAATGTATTTGATGGAGGAAATGGGACTTCTGTCTACCTCTATTTTGGTTTGTTGTACGCAAAAGGAGAGAAATAAGATCGAGGATAAGGAGGTGATTCATTTGTATATATATGGATTTTCTTTTCTTCTTCTGAGAATCTGTGCTACGTGCACTCTAGCCTTTACACCTATGCCATTTCTTGATCTTTCTCCTTACCCTTCTACTTTGAGTAGTCGTTTTGTTGTTTAGGACCATTACAAGAAAGATTTTTCAATACTTGTTTCAGAGGAGCTCATGTTGATATAGTTTGTGCCTATAATAGAAATCCAACATGGTTTGTTGTATCTGATCGAAATCCCAAGTATATTTCTTGGTCAGATAAGTGCAATAGAAGGGGATTGAAAACACGTTTGGATTTCTTCCTGGAAGCTGCATTGAGTAGTGTTATTCTTCAGCCAGTTTCAATTATTCTTTGTTTCGCAAATGGGATTGAGGACACTATTGCCCAAAGACCTAGAGAAGATTTTAGTGCAGTGGAGATTTTTGCTTTCAAGAAAACAAGTGTTGAAAAATAAAATGGAACTGAAAATATCTAGGAATTCCTCACGAAGGATTGGTAAGGCTGAGTGGTGCCTACAAGTCTGATCTTGCACAAGGGTATCAATAAAGATAAATATCAAATCAAATTAAATTTTGAACTATATCAAACAAGAAAATTGGACCACCTTGAGGTAATTAAAAAATGGGGGTCCATTTGAGGGTGATCATTTGTTTTTTACCCAAAATGGGATTTTGATGGAGTTTTGAGATGAGGTATGGGTGTAAAAATAATAGCTTGGGGTTACGCGTAACTACTTGGCATCATGTGACAACAAACGGTGGTCTCAATAGATTGCAAGTGCAAACTTCTTAGAGCCCCCACTTACGCATTTCGCTCATCCTTCAAAGGCATGGTTCATCTCACCTTGTCCTTCATAATTCTCACACTTTAGTTTTTTTCATTTGCAACGAAATAAATTTAAAAACTTGGAGTTTCTCATATTCAACTATTTTTATATAAAATTTCTTTGTAAAAACAATAAATTTCATCCGGCACTTATCTAACCTAAATCACACTTAGTATCCAAGCATAAACTTAAACCCTCATTCAAACAAAACATGTAAAACTTTGTAACCAGACTATTAGAATGAAACAACAAAATGCCTCCTTTTTTTACACTACCGACTTATAATTTGATCGCCATCCGTGGTTGCGACCACAACCTTATGCACTACTAGACCCTGGGTATCAAAATTTGGTGCTTGTGTCCATTGGTATTGGTGAGAGCTAGATGAGTTGTCAACTAAAACAACCTTTATGTCTACCTTGCAAAGTTAGAAAAACATAATTTCTAGAGACTTGCAAAACAACACTCTAAGCCTCATAAAAGAGATGTCAAGCATTGTATGTGTTCCATGTTATGTAGAGAATCGCATCAAGCATTTTATTGATCTCATTTAACCTTTTGTGTTCTCTTCACCGCTCCTCACAGGGAGCCTTGTGACTATGTTTCACACTTTTAGGATGTTGTCAAAATTAAAAAGTCAGGCTTTCATTTTGAACCACCATTCGAACCCTGAGCAACGAAATACCTTTCTACATTCCCAAACCTCTATTATTTTTACTAGACTAGTTATTGTAACCTTCAATGGGGGAAAAACTCTCCTTGATAGTTTGGCAAAGGCATTTTATAGGCCTCTAGTCACAGTTTGACTAGGTCAAATAGGACCAATTACGACCGGTGGCTCCGGAAAACCTATCATTATCTCAAACTAGTATAACAATTCTTAATTTTGTCAACTCTAGTGAATTCCCCATATATAGGGGAACTTGTAGGAAATTTATCATTTGCTTTTGTCCATCAAATGTTAGTTTTGGACATGATTTTCTCGAGTCTCGAGCTAAATTTTGATCTCATTGCAACTAGGCCAATTATGATCGATGGTCTAGGAAAACTAGCTACCAAAGGTAAGTTATTCACTAGTTTTGAATTTTGTCAGCTCCTATGAATTCTCGGTGTATAGTAGGATATGTAGAAACTTACTCGTGGTGTGTTTTCTCATCGAAGGCAACGTTTGAAAGTGGTTTCTTAGCCTCCGAGCCTAAATTGAAATTTGTGTAACTAGTAGGAAAACATAAAAAGAAAGTTGTAGGACTGACGTCGGGTTACCAAACCACCATGGAAACTTTTGACACTTGTAAATAACTATTTGAAACTCTATCATGTGACGTGTTGTGTGAAATTGAACTTTTGGAAAAATGGTGTTTCTCTCTCTTCCCTATCTTTTTCTCTCTCTTTGTTACTAAATGTAACGAAATGAAATGAAATGAATACATGTCTCTAACCATCTCCTTTCAAATGCAAATTATTATTATTATTTTTAAATGGGAAACTAAAAACATTAATAATGCTAGATCTAGGTGGATGTCATGCCAGTGATTTATCGTTGATTTCATGTCACATAGTTTTGCAGGATGGAAGTAATATGACGAAAAGGTGTGGTGTAATTTATTTTTTATTATTGTAATTTATATCGGTCATTGAAAAATGTATATATGTATAATGTATTGTCATGTTACATAAAATTTTATGTTTGAAATTTGGTAATATGTATAAGATGCTAGTTTTAGGGATGCCTTGGGAAATGTGCATTTAATCATAGGTGCAATTTTGATTCAGATTTACATAGGGTAAAAAGGTTGCATGTGTGTATATATGTGTATATGTATATGTATATGTATATATATATGTATGTGTGTGTGTGTGTGTGTGTGTGTGTGTGTGTTAAATAAATTTGAATTTTATATCTTGTAGATCATTTCCAGTGTGCAATAGACGATTAATTAATATGTGTGTTGTGTTAAGTACCTAGAAAATGCAATAAATAAATCTAAACGAAATAGTCAACCCTTGTTCAAAATTCATGCATAACTAACCTTCATGTGTTATTATTTATAACATAGAAAATTTGAGACCTTCGAATGAACTTAAACATGTATACTTGATGGCACCTTGTATCTTAACTAAATAAGATCCCTAGTTTGAGTTATCATCATAGCTTGTATGTTTAACAACATCGTCGTGAACCCGTCAGTTAAGAACGACATGGTAAAACATTATCTAGAGTAAGTGGTTCCCTTCCATGATTGGTTATCGTGTGTGTAGTAAGGAGAATGTGTTCTCTTCAGGTATGACTTACGTGTTAGGTGGCAAATATCGCCAACTACTCTTGAAAGTCACCTTTAGCAATTGGGATTATTAATGAAGTTAATATTTAACACTTATTGTACCCTCCCTTCATTCTAGCCATATTATTTTTCAAAATGCTATCATCCTAAGAGATAATTATCCCTCACAACTAAAGTTTCTAGTACTACACCTAAGAAATGTATTCAATAGATCATTTCTATAACTTAAGAGTCATTGTTCAAAGCAACGACTATGTGGTGTAACCTTACCATATATGGAGTAAGTAGAACTAACACTTTCTTAGTATCCTAGTGGACTACCAAGTCTTATGAAGTTAGATCTATAAATTGACTTCATCATCGAATGAATTCCTTATGGGACCCAGATGACACAAATAGAGCTAGTGAAATAGTTGTACTATGACTTAAACTCTTGTTAATGATATCTTTAGTTCCTCACAACTAAATGTGTTACCTTGGCTAGTGACAATATAGCACCTTGGTCTTTTATAGAGGATTTATAGGGTAAATATGTAATCACACCTTAAATCTTATCTATAATAGGGCGAAGAGCCCTGAGTCAAATTGGAATTAAACTAAACCTCGTTTGATTAGAAGGTTAACTTGTGGATAGAAAATTATAAGTAACTCTTTGCAAATGAAATTGATTTAAAAGATGTTGACTTAAGAGAAACCAGAAACTAAAAACTTGGTCCCGTAATCCCTTGTTATGCCCTTTTATGACATTAAGAATAAAAGAAATTTCACATGTGGAATCGTGAAATGTAGAAACATGGGATCTTACCTTGAAAACAAATCACTTGTGGTTCATGTGTAGTCATAATGCTTCCAATCATGTACTTTCATAACTCTTTTTGTTATAAAGTGATGCCAATAAGAGACCTAAGAAACAATGTAAACGAGATGAAAAAACAAGAGTATATGTGATAATGGTTTAGGAACAAAATTTCACTTGAAGTCCTTATGGTTGATTTAAGCATTGACATTTGTTAAGGATGGTTACAAATTGTTCTGGTGGGACTAGGCATTTGAGCTAATATAGATTCCACTAAAGATATAAATTATGACGTGAAAATGCTAAATTGACTCAAACTAAATTTGGAACTAAAACAACCATAGTATGAGAACAAATGTGCTTCTAATGGAAGGAATTTTATAGGAAAGGGAAACTTGAACCTTCACCTCTTCTCGAGCCGTATTATTTTCCCTCGAAAATTGTAGGTTGGTTCCTTGCATATGAGGGTAAAATTAAACGTCAACTAAACATATTTTGAGAAATAAACCTTTAACATAAGAATGAGTTATTGGGAGACTCATAGTTGCTTAAAATTGACTTTAATTAACAAATGATCTATGGATAATTAATGGGATTCGATAAAGGAATCAATTGTGCATTCTCCTTTAAATACCATTGCCCTACAAAGTAAAGTAATTGAATATTGTAAAGTAGGAAATTTTAAACCTTATGTGTTTAATTCTCTTGAAAACTATAAGGTCATACAATGGAAACCTAAATTTAATGAAGATGTAAACCATAAAAAGGCCATGTCATGGAGTATGCCTACTCGGCGTTTCTTACTATAATTGGGTCATTGTCCTAGTTTATGTCATTTGAGTATGACATTGATGGGTACCCTATGTTATCCTATTATATGAGTGGGTTCATTTTTATGTAAGTGTCTTATGCATTGTTGAGTTTCTCTACTTAGAACCCTTATGGTGTTGTGTAGTGAACAATGTAAGTCAAAAAAAAAAAAAAGTATTCCGGTAGTTTTACCGTTGTATTTGTGTGTGTAAAATATGGGTGTTACACATGAGGTGGAGAATTTTAATGTGGAAACATTATCCCTATAGAAGCTGCAAATTGATTTTTGGTGGTACAAAAAGATCAAGCCATAGTTGTTGAGGGAATATCAAATAATCATGCATCAATAACATATGAAGATTGGAATAAGCTAGAGAGAAATTCCATGTCTACAATATGTATTTTTCTAGATTATTCTTTGTTGTTTAATATTTCTATATTGAATTCAACCAAGGTTTTGTGGATGAAGCTCCACAACCCGTATGTATGAGAAACACACCACATCAAACAAGCTTTTTATTATGAAGAAATTATATAATATGAGGATGAATGAAGGAATCTCGGTTACAGAAAATATCTAAATGAATTCAATATGATGATAAGTCATTTTATGTCTTTTAAGATGAATTTAGAGGATGAAAAGAAAAGGTAAAAGGTGCACCATCAATTAACTAGGGTAAATAGAGAGACGAGTAAACAAAGACCTTGTAAGTATATTGTTTGATGAAATTTATGGAATAAATTCACAAGAAGTACACCCTAGTTAACAAAATAGATTCCTATATCTCAAAAAAATATTGGAAATAAGAAAAAATGTTTTTGTAATTTAGAATACAAAGTGTCTTGGTTAGGGCATGTTTCATGTGATTTTGTTTGAGGCATTTTCTATATTTGGTGTGTTTTTCAATCTCCTCTTTCATTCCTTTCCATCTATTCAACTTCATAAACAAACTGTATTTTCCAAAAATCATTGTGTTTAATCTCTTACAATGGATTTGTTTATTTTTCCAACCTATATTTCTTCACCCAAATAAATTATTTGTATGAAAAACATTGACCCAATACTTGCGTAGCCTGAGATGACCTAAATTTTGCATTCCCTTTTTTTCCTCGTTATAATTGAGATGGATAATTGTTCTCCAAAATTAGACTCACATATAATTTTGAACAACTCATCAAAAATGGACTTAGCCAATTTTGCTTAAGAAAAACCATGGTGTAGACACAAAATAACACACTTTTGGTATCTATTTAGTCCTAATTACATTCTACTATTCATATGATCCATGAGTAAGAAAAGTACTAATTAACCAATGTCTTTGGCCACCTTTCTTTATTTTTGTCACTTCTCTTGGTCTTACACCTTTACTTACTTGGTATTCCTTTTTATACTTCGAATTTATAATCCTAGATACTAGGGTCGGGTATCCTTATCCCCTCTAGGCACCCCCGACTCCTTTGTGTTTGGCTCACACTTTTTGGGTCCTTTCTAGTCATTTGTGTGTCTTATATTTTTGTTATTCAGCCTTTTCAAGGTTAATTATGAAATTTAAGCAATAGAATCATATAAATATAAAGTTATGTGATCATAATAAACGACCAAGCACCGAACATTAGGTATCACCAAATAAGGTTGCATCCATCAAGGATCTAAGAGCTTTATTGCATCTGTCTTGTTGGTGCTCAATTTTATCTCACCCCGTTTTTCCTTGAAATTCTTCAATTTGTGGGCTCTGTCATCTTTTCTATCTCCCGTATTGATGCATGAAAACTTTGTCCTCCATTTGGTTGCCATGATCAGTCCCTTCCTTTGGTTGAGGATCACTTTAGTTCAAATTTTTTTCCATTCCTTTGTCCATATAGAAGAATTTGTAACTTGGGCGTAAAATCGGTTTTTTTCTTCCTTTCATTTTTCCACAATCGTGTTGTGTTTTCCCTATCAATTTTTTTCCCAATACGTGTGGAAAAGTGGTCCTTTCTATTTGGATGTGGCTCGGTGGATCAAATTTGGGCCTTATATCATTTTCAAACTCTCTATCCTTGAAGAAAGATTCATTTCCAGATGCAAATGGTGATTTTCCTGCATTTTACGGTTTGACGGGTGTGTTTTCCTGTCAAATTTATATCTCAGCATCTATGGAAATGTGGCCCTTTTTGGTTGGATGCGGCTCAATGGGCACTTTGAAAATTTTAAGGCTCGCTTCAACTCAAAACTTGTCCATGTGGAGGGTCGGCGCTCATCTAAAAATTCACCTTTTGGTTTGACCTTGGAGTTGCGCTAGGGAGACACGTGGAGGTTTCGGCTGCCTTGCCAAGACTTAGACAAAAAAATTTTTTCATGCAATCGGTGTAGCGCTATCGGACCATGAACAAATGGAGGGACGTGCTTGTTAGGGGACCGACCCTAAATTTTATTTTGAAGTGCCAAGAGACACTTGGCGGCTTTCGCTCACTCTGCCCTTGCTTGGACTTTTCAATGGCCAAAGAAAACTGTCTCAGACCCTAGAGACATGATGTCTTTTTGTTAGTCCTTAAACTTTTCAAACAACTCGCTGCGATTGAGATACGTGGTGAGCCCATGCTTGCTTAGAGTATCCACTTTTGAGGACCATTTCAGAGTGTGCCATTGAGACACATGGAGGCTTCCACTAGCTCCTTTTTATATTGATATTTTTCAAAGGCCAAAAGGTATTTTTCTTAGGCCCAGGGCACGTGGAAGGCCCGCACTTGTTTGGAAACTTGCCTCTGTACCTCATCTTTGTAGTTGTGCCAAGAAAACATGTGGACGACTCTAATCTAAAGTTGAGAAGGGGAAAAATCAACGGTTGTTGTGCATTGCATCTATTTTTCTACCATTTTTGCTCCAAGACTCCTAGAGATGTGAATACGCACTATTTTTCATCATTTTTTATGAAATTCCTTGTCGTTTTTGTCTGCAAAGTGCCATTGAATGGATTTAGAACTTAATTTGTGAGTCCAAGGATTGTTAAGGTTGATATTTTGAAGTTGGAATTGCTCGAGCACTTGTAAAAACATGAATTACTAGAGAATTTGGATGCGGGATAGAGTTACAGAGGAAAGAGTGGGAAAAGGATGAAATGATAGAGGTTGCAGGCAAAAAGATGAAAAGGTGTTGCCTCGAGAGCCAAAAGGATTACCTATCAGATCCAACAGACAGAGCCTCGGTAAAATCATTAAAACGGGGATTTCTCACATGATAGAATCAAAATGATTAGAAGGGCTACCAAAAATTTGTGGCATGGCATCCTAGTCATTAGTTGAGGGTCTGGGAAATGTGATCAGTTCATGATTTGTCCAACTGAAACTTTTTGTTGTAAATTTCTTAAACGTCACTTTTCAGACAAATTGGTAACAAGAAAAGGTCCCTTGAATATTCTTCTTTTTGGGGGAAATTTTGGGATGAGTGAGTGAGTGAAATGTATAAATACAATGAGAATACTCTTACAAATGGTCAGGGGTTAAATTCTTAAGAGAAAATTTGAGAGATCTTGTCTTCCTAAGAGACCAATTCGAGAAACCTGTTAATTTCCTGTGTTTTAGATTTCAATCATGTCAAGTTGGTCATGAGTGTACAACCATTGACAAGCTCAGAACCTGCTTCCAAGAAACTTTCCCCTGTTGATGAATCTAACCAATTTCGAGTTAATCTGTGTCAATCTTGGAGCAATTTGTGTTTTCTTTATTTCAGAATGTCTGCAAGTATTTTTTCTTATTCCTATTGCAATCTTGTGTTAAATTCCTCCAAATCACACAGATCTTGTCCCTGTGATAGTTTAGTGGAATTTGTAATTTCATTTCAAGAAGAGCTTTCATCCTGTGATGAGATAAACAATTTAAAATCACTTCACTGTCATTTGTTGATAAATATTGTCTGTAAGCCTTCGAGTGTATCTTAGGCATGAGGAACCAGGGGTCTTTGATGTTTTATTAAGTCTTTAGCTCAAGCCTTTGTGTTAAATTCTTGGAGATTGTGTGAAACCGTGTGTAAATTTGGGCCTCCATTGATGCACACCTTCTAGTTGAAGGAATATTTTAGCTATTCCAAAGCTTTTTGTCATTTAGCTTTCCAATTGTTGTGAAGTCTCTCAAAGATCTAGTATAATCAATTTTATCCTGCTTAATCTCCCACCAAAATTATTCAAAAACATGAATCCATCCTGAACTACCCCTATTTACTCTGTGTGTCCACAAATGTATAAATTCTATTGCTAAAATATGCAGAAGCAATTAGGATTCCATAATGTCTTTAATAACCTTAGCCTTGTCTAGGAAATATCACCATTCTTTAGAAGTGACAACTCATGAAAGTTACAAAGGATATCTTCATTCTCCTTCACCGATAGAAGTTACAAAATGGGTCCTCTCACCCTAGTCGAAAGGCATAGCCTAAAGCAGTAAGGATAGATTAAATCCTTAATGAAGGTGATATCCATCTCTCCACAATCTGAGTGACAAAGGGCCAGTTATATCTCATCCCCAACAACAAAACAACATACATTATGATCTATCTATCTCTAAGCTCCATGTCAAATTTTTGATGTTGCTCAGCTTGAAAAGGAGAACAAATTTTGATACCAACACTCGTGGCGCCATTACCAAGGACTATTTGAACAAATCTGTACACACACCAACCCTGGTAATGTTTCTTACATGATCTAAGTGCAAATACATTGCTGAAACATCATTATCTATTCAAATCTGTAAGAATTGTTCAAAGTTGTAAGTTCTGAGTGTAATATTTCTAGCTTATACAGTTATTGCACTAAATTTTATATCATCATTGACAAATTTGGGTAGAAGAACAGAAGATCTTGTAAGATTTGCATGAATATGGTATTGACATACATTTGATAGGTCTTTCATAGTGCATTTGCACAAACTAAGGTGAAAATCCTTAGTGGTGACTCCATGTTGTTTAAATTCTTAATAAATACCAGTGTCTTAACATATATCAAGTAAGATTTGTCATTAATCTCTGCAAAGTTGGAAGGAAGAAGATCTTTCTTTGCCAAGGACCCTAGTAGAAGGTTGTTTCCAAAGTTAGGAAATTCTAATTCAGAAGGAAGAAGAATTTGGAAGGTTATTGGAGATCAAGCATCAAGAAAAGAGATCTCCATTGGTGAAACTGATCATCCTGTGATTGAAGATTACAATACTTCCTCAAGTGAATTTGAATCAGGTAGTCTCTTTGTTGAATTGAATTCTCCATCTGAGAGGGGCCTTCATTTGTATTTGAAAAATTTACTTCTCAATTTTCCCTGTATTTTCCAAATCTGATAGAGTTTTCCAAGAAACAGAGCCTTTAGAGGTAGTCATTCTGAGAATTGCATCCCTATACCACACAAACTTCTCACTCCTCATCAGTTTACATCTCCTCCAAGGTCACCTCCTCAAAATAATATGGCTCAGCCTCCACCCATACCTCCATTTTTGTTAATACTTTTGGTCCCATCAATTTTAGAGGTATGGTTGGCTATCCAAATGTTGTGCCACAAGATGTAAGAAATAGATTGCCTAAGTTTCAAGGAAATAATGTAATCACTAGTGATCAGCACTTGAAGCTCTTTGTCAATATGATGGAGGACTTTGAAATAGAATTTGAGGATGTGTACATTAAATTGTTTATCCATACTCTAGAAGAAGATGCAAGGGACTGGTATAAATATTTGCCAGATAATTCCATTGATTCTTGGACAGAAATGAATAATGCTTTTAGACTATAGTATGGTGATAAAACAGACCCTAGGTTTCTTTTATCAGAGTTTGAAAATATTAAGAAGAATCCTAATGAATCAATGCATGATTTCAATACAAGATTTAACAAAACATTGAGAAGAATGCCTGTTAATTTGAGGCCATGTGATGAATCATGTCTGATAAAGTATTTAGATGCATTTGATAAGAAATTTTTACTATTTGAGGGATAAGAACCATAGAACTTTGAGGCAAGGCCTTTACCATGGCTCTGCAAATTGAGAACAACATTAAAGTAGTTGGAAAACCTCCTAAGAGGGAGGGTGTTAAACTGATCAACCTAGAGAAGCCTCAATCAAGTAAGGTTGTGGATCTTGAGGAAGTTGTAAAGACTTTGGTCGAGTTGTCAAAGAAATCTCTTACAAGCTAGCCAGGGAAGAGAAAGGAATTGGACAAGGTTCTCAAGGTTAGCATAGGCAACAAGGATAAGAAAGATTTGTAAATTATCCTAGAAATGATTAGAGATATGATGACAGAGGTAAAGGACCCATGGGAGCTAGATAACCCCAAGTTGGGGAAAATAGAGTAGTGCCTATCCTCTAAATTCTAGAGTTGTTGTTGTTGAAGAGACAAATGAAATTGATTAGTGTGATAAATTTTTTACCCCCACCCACCATGTGAAGTAGATCAGCAAGTTAAAGAAGGCTGATGATGATGATGATAACACTGATGATGCATGCATGGTGGATTGGTCTACAAGCTCACACGAAAGGGCAAATTCAATTGAAGTAATAAGTGCAAGAACTGCTACAAGTTTTTGGGATTGCATTCACCAGGTACCTCTTCTTCCTCCCTCTCATACTTTAGAAATAGATATGGTACAAGCTTTTGAACTTCTAATAATGATTTTGAGTACCTAAGAGCTCTAATGATTAATAAGTATGATGGAGGAATCCCATCAGAAGAGGATAGACAATTGTTAATGAATGTTGTTGTTGCCCAAGAAAAAGATTATAACACAAGAAGTAAAGTTGTCAAAGGGGCAGGGCCTCAAGCCAAACCAAAAACCCCAGTTCTCACCAATATCCCTAAAGAAACTACAAATAAAGATACATCTGGAAAAGGCCTTGTTGTCTCAAGTATAATTGGTGTTCCCACCCATGCCCAAGATGTGAAAAATCTTGTGCCATACGATGAGTTTGTCAATCTTTATCTCAAATATTTCTCTAGCCAAATACATTCCTTATGACATTGCCCAAGTCTTGAGTCAGAACAAGATTTATGTTCCAATTGTTGAGCTACTTAGGATTCCTGAGCACAAGAAAAGGGCCTTTGAGTATTAAGGATTAAAAAGAAGAAAAGATTACGTAAGGTAGAAATGTAAACAGTATTGAGACTCCTCCTACCATTTCAGAGTTGAAAAAACCCCAAGTGTTGGAAGAACTAGGTGAACCACCTGAAGTTTACTTGGGAACATCTTTGGTTGAGTCTCAATTAAATTTTGATCCATTTTTTACAACGTTGATTATTAAGGAAAGATTGTTGCACAATTGTATGTTTGATTCCGAAGCATCATGCAATGTTATGCCTCTAGAATTCATGAATGAATTGAACATTAAAGTGACAACAGCTTATGGCAAGTGTACTACAATGGATTCTAGAGAGGTTTTAGTTGTAGGATGTGTAAAAGGTTTGGTGGTACAACTTACAGCTTATCTGGGTAAGAACTTGAAACTTGATGTTATTATTATTGATTGCCCTACCAAATGGGGCATGTTGTTATCAAGAAAGTGGGCTGCAAGTGTTGGTGGAAGTGTTCAAATGGATATGTATTTTTCCACCATTCCAATTGAAGGCATCCTTGTAAAGTTTTATGGAGAGAAGAAGATGTTGCACCTCATTGAAGATCCCAACAATGCTTCTTATGAAGTGTTGTATGTTGATGTAGATGTTGATAACTTTGTTGGATTTGCTAATGGCAAAGAGCACAATATTGATCAATGTAAATGTCTTGAACAAGTAGGTTTTCCTTGGACCTTGTTATTCGATGGAGCTTGTTCCAAGTTTGGAAATGGTGCTGGTATTGTTCTGATTTCTCCAGGCTAGGAAGAGTTTTTTTTTCTTTCAAACTCAACTTTGAATGCACTAACAACATTGTTGAATATGAAGCATTGTTATTGGGTTTGAGAATTGCATGGAAATATGGTGTAAAGGATATCATTATCAAAGGAGATTCAGAACTGATTGTCAAGCAGATTAGAAAACTGTATGCTACTAAAAATTAGAGAATGAAACAATAAAAGCATGCAGTCTAGGATTTTATTGAAATGTTTGACTCATTTAATATTGTGCACCATGATAGAAAGTTTAATGTTGTTGCAGACAAGTTAGCGGTGATACTAGATCTAGATTTGGAAATTATACTCCGATATCTCCATTTTGTGAGTATGATGTTGAAATACTAACAAGGCCATTTGTCCCTACAACATTAAAAATTTGCAAGTGTTTGATGATGATGCCCATGTGAAATGGTATCTACAGAACCAAGGCAAGTTTGCTGACCAAAATATAGATTGGGAACCAATGGTGTGTGCTGCTGAAGGAAAGGAAAATTTATTTGGCAAAAGACATCATCTAGCTAAAGAAAAACATGATTCCCAGAGGTTTGGTGGCACTTGAATCAAACTTTGATAATGTTGATTGCATTATTAACATAAGTGTGTTGGTTTCAAGAGATGTGAAAGAGCACACTTGGGCACAAAGGAAAAACCATGTAAAATCTAGTTAGGAAGCAATCTCAGCAAGGAAGAGAAGCAATCCTATGTTCAATTGTTGAAATATCAAGACTGCCTAGCTTGGTCTTACTCTGAGTTGAAGGCAAATAGGGAAGATTTGTTCCAACATGAAATTCCTCTTGAATATAATGTCAATCCTTTCAAGAAAAAACATAGGCCAATCAATCCGCTCCTTTCTTTGAAGATGCAAGAAGAATTGAAGAAGTTAAGGGATGGAGGGATCATTCAGCCACAAGGTACTCATCTTGGGTTACAAATTTAGTACCTATCGAGAAAAATAATGGAGATATAAGATTGTGTGTGGACTTTTGAAACTTGAATAGAGCATCATTGAAGGATAATTCCCTCTTCAAACATGAGAATATGCTATAATTGGTAACTAGTTCTCAATTGTTATCCACTTTGGATGGTTTCTCTGGCTATAATCAAGTAATTTGTTGTTGTGAAGGAGTCGAAAGAATGAAGACTTCCTTTACCACTCCTTGGGGAACTTATGACTATGTCAAGATGCGGAAATTAAGTGAATGTTGGAAGTTGATGAATGAAAATATAACTCATCCGTGGACATCATATTGCAAATAACAACATAATATCAACTTGTAGGGATAATTAGCAATACATAAACTCAAAATTAGACAAAATTATATTAATATGAATCGTGGAGAATCCGAAACTTTTTCTAAACATATCTAATTTTTGTAAAAAATGGACAAGATTACCTATATTAAACATTGAAAATTCAATGACTTGGTATTTTAAAAAAAAGTATGTCGCCGATAAGATTATAGTCTGTTTGCCCACAATTTGGATGACCAAAAATTGATATATATATTTTTCCTTTGGTGAGAAGTTATATGCCACTATCTATCTTGGGATGGATTTTATTTTGTATTTTTTGAGTAATATTTTATTTTTTATGAATTTTTGTGAAAGTGGTATGAAAACATAAACAAAACAGAGCACTTTCCGTTTGCCCACCATAACTTCATCAAAAATATTGAAATCAAATAAATTTTTTTGAACATGTATATAATTTCACCATGGTTGGGATGGATATAATTTTTATCACATTCTGATAAGTGAAACAAATTTTAGTCTTAAACGTAGACATAAACATTCACAGAAAAAGTGTCTTAAAGACCTACTTTATTAGTAAAAAATTATAAAATGATATTTATCCTCTTCTATTCACTTTAAAATCAGTATTTCTACAAAGATAATATGTCTCCCCTACAAATGGTACCATTTTATGATATAGTTTTTACTTTTCGGCATGGTTCAAGTCTCTGACTAAATTTGATGTTTTGTTGTTTTTAAAAGTAAAATTCCTTTGATGTCCACTTAATTGTCCCCCAACTTGGTGCACTTACCCATGCCTTTTGGCTTAATGAATGTTGGAGCAACTTTCCAAAGAGCAATGGATGTAGCATTTCTTGGTTATATTAATGATTTCATTGTTGTTTATCAAGATGATGTAACTGTGTTTTCCAGAAAAATAAATGATCACTTACAACACTTGGAGAGAATGTTGTTAAGGTGTAGAGAGTATGGCATATCATTGAATCCCAAGAAGTGCCATTTTGGAGTGCAAAAGGAAAAGTTGCTTGGTCACATTGTATCAAAGAAGGGGTCATGATTGATCCCAAGAGAGTGGAATCCATTAGTAAGGTTCCAATTTTGAGAACTAAGAAGGGATTTCAATCCTTCTTTGGACAAATAAACTTTATCAAAAGATTTGTGTCTAACTTTGTTGAGTTGACCATCCCCATTACTAGCATGCTGAAGAAGGACCAAGTTATCAAATGGGAAGAAGCTTCCATTCAATATTTCAATGGGATCAAAGAAGCATTAAAGCATGCCCCTATTTTAGTAGCTCCAAATTACAAGAAGCCTTTTCAAATGTTTTTTTTTCTTCGAAAACACCATTGCATTTGTCTTGTTGCAGAAGGATGATGAAGGGGCTGAGAGACCAATTGCCTTTTTCAATAAGGCATTGCAAGGAGCTGAGTTGAAGTACACCATCATGGAGAAGCAAGAATTTTCCTTGGTGAAAGAAACAAAGGTTTTCAGACCTTACATCTTGAGCTCTAAAGTTGTTTCTTATGTTCCCCACACCATGGTGAAAGATATCTTATCAGAGATGGATGTATCAAGCAAAAGATGCAAATGGGTAAACAAGTTGCAGGAATATGACATGGATATCCAAACCACAAAATTGATAAGAGGTTTGGGCCTAGCTAAGCTTATGGCTGAGAGAAACTTGCAAACTATTGAGGTGAATGAAGTAGAAGGAGAAAGGGTGGATTTCCTTGAAAATTTGGTAAGCTCTAAATGGTACAAAGATATAATATTTTATCTTAGACATCTATGCTGCCCTGAACATTTGAGTAAAAATCATAAAAGAGCTCTTAAGTTAGCCTCTCAAAAATATGTCATTACTGATTTTGGGTTAGCTTGGAAGAACCCAGAGGGAGTGATCTTAAGATGCATTGTTGAGGATGAAGCCCCAAAGGTAATTGTTGATCTCCATGGAGGAGTTTGTGGGGGACATTTTTTTGGAAGAGTTACAACACATAAAATCTTGAGGGTTGGTTATTGGTGGCCAACTCTCTTCAAAGATACAACTCTATTGGTTAGGAAATGTGAAAGTTGCCAGCATTTTTTGGAAGAATGAAAGCTTTAGGCTCCTTCATATGCATCATGTGTTAATTGAAGCCACATTTAAGCAATGGGGAATGGATTTCATTGGTGAGATTTCAGATCCTTTCAGTGTTGGTCATAAATAGATTCTTGTAGCCACTATTATTTCACTAAGTGGGTGGAAGCAATCCCCACCAAGAAAGCAACACACCAAGTCATCATGGACTTCATGTTGAATCAAATCATATGCAGATTTGGAGTGCCAACTAATATTGTTGTTGATAATGCCATGAGTTTCAAAGCCAAACCTTTGGTGGCAATGTGCAAAGGGTATGGAATCAATTTGACATATTTTTCTAACTATAATCCCCAAGGAAATGGACAAGTCTGAGTCCAAGAATAAAAAATTTTGAGAATCATTAGAAGAACCTTAGAGCTAAACAAAAGAAGTGGGGTGAGCAAACTAAGTTTGTTGTTTGGACTAATAAGTCACTATCAAAAGAGCTACTGGTAAAATCCCATTTGAGTTGGTATATGGAACTCAAGCTTTTTTACCCCTTCATTTGCAATTGTCTTCATTTCAGTTTGTTCAAAAAATTGAAGATCAAGAAGTTAGTCCATATGATGCTCGAATCAATCATATTATTGAATTAGATGAAGAAATAAGGGCATCCCATCAATGGCATGTGAAGTTCAGAGAAAAGTTGAAGAATTTATTTGATAAAAAAGTGACTCTAAGAGCTTTTAGTGTGGGAGATCTTGTGTTATTATGGGACAACAGGCACAAGGATAAGGGAAAACATGGAAATTTTGATGCATTGTGGATGGGCCCTTATTCAATTGACATTCAAATTGGTGAAAATACCTTCTTCCTAAAAGACTTAGACGGGGAATTGCTTGAATTGCATGTTAATGGCAAACATTTGAAACATTTCCTTGATTGATTTCTCAGAATCAAGGTATACTCCATTATACAGTGTATAGTCTTTTGGTTTCTTTCTGCTTTCATTTTTTTCTGTTTTTGTTTGTCCTAGTCCTTGGCAGCCATTTTTTGGTTTCTCGGTTCATCCTTGGGGGAGTTGGTTATTATTGTTCTTCTCTACAAGCTTATTCTTTGACTCCATTTCCCAATGGTTTGTTTTTGGCACTTGGTCTGCTATTTTTTCTTGTGGCACTCACAGGGAGTGCCCATCCCCAGTCGAGCCGATGTTGGTGCTCAATTTGATCTCACCCCATTTGTCCTTGAAATTCTTCAATTTACGGGCTCTGTCATCTTTTTATCTCCCTGTATTGATGCACAAAAATGTTTTCCTCCATTTGGTTGCCATGATTAGTCCCTTCCTTTGGTCGAGGATCACTTTTAGTCCAGAATTTTTTTCCATTCCTCTTTCCATGTAGAAGAATTTGTAACTTGGGCATAAAATTAGGTTTTTTCCCTTCCTTCCATTTTTCCACAGTCACTTTTTTTTTTTTCATTTTGTCCCAATACGTGTGGAAAAGTGGTCCTTTTGTTTGGATGTGGCTCGATGGATAAAATTTGGGCCTTATATCATTTCCAAATTCTTTTCCCTTGAAGAAAGATTCATTTTTGGGTGCAAATGGTGATTTTCCTACATTTTACAGTTTGAGAGTGTGTTTTCCCATCAAATTTATATCTCAGCATATGTGGAAACATGGCCCTTTCTCGTTGGATGTGGCGTGGAGGGGCACTTTGAAAATTCTAAGGCTCACTTCAACTCAAAACTTGTCCATGTAGAAGGTCGATGCTCATTTGAAAATTTTCCTTTTCGTTTGACTTTGGAGTTACACCAAGGAGACACGTGGAGGTTTCCACTGCCTTGCCAAGACTTAGACATTTTTTTCATGCGGTCGGTGCAGCTCTATCGGACCATGGACATATGGAGGGACCGCACCTGTTTGGGGACCAGCCTTTAAATTTTATTTTGAAGAAGCACCAAGAGGACACTTGGAGGCTTCCACTCACTCTACCCTTGCTTGGACTTTTCAATGGCCAAAGAAAATTGTCTCGGACCCTAGACACATGGTGCCTTCTAGTCCTTCAACTTTTTCAAACAACTCTATCAAACCGAGACACGTGGTGAACATGCACTTGCTTGGAATCTCTACTTTTGGGGACCATCTCAAAGTGTGCCATTGAGACACGTTGAGGCTTCTGCTAGCTCCTTTTATACTGATATTTTTCAAAGGCCAAAAGGCATTTTTCTTGGGCCCAGGCACGTGGAAGGCCTAAAATTTTTGGAAACTTGTCTCTATACCTCACCTTTGCAGTTGTGCTAAGAAAACATGTGGATGATCTAATCTAAAGTTGAGAAGGGGCAGAATCAATGGTTTTGTGCATTGCATCTATTTTTCCACCATTTTTGCTCCAAGACTCCTAGAGATGCGAATACGCACTATTTTTCATCATTTTTGATGAAATTCCTTGTCATTTTTGTCTGCAAAGTGCCATTGAATGGATTTAGAACTTAATTTGTGAGTCCAAGGATTGTTAAGGTCGATATTTTGAAGTTGGAATTGCTCGAGCACTTGCAAAAATGTGAATTACTAGAGAAGTTGGATGCAGGATAGAGTTGCAGAGGAAAGAGAGGAAAAGGATGAAATGATGAAGGTTACAGTGCAAAATATGAAAAAGGTGTTACCTCAAGAGCGAAAAGGATTACCTATGAGATCTAGTTGTACAGAGCCTCCGAGAAAATGATTAAAACGAGGATTTCTCGCATGACGAACTAGAATGATTAGACTCCAGAGAAGGCTGTTCCTATTCCTCTGTTCGGATGCACATGAAAAATTGCGAGAGGGTTTACTCAAAATCTAATCTAACTTGCCAAGGAGACAGGGGTAAGAAGATGCATAAAAATAAACCTAAGCTAACAAAGGTGATGCAGAGGAATGAAGAACACCTATCTTGCCAATAAACACAAACCATTAAAATGTGATGCAAGATCATGCACAGATAACAAAATTTGCAGTGAAAGATCGGGAGGATGCAAATGAACACGAGAGAGGTTGAGAATCATCCACAGACATGCATTACTTGATCCAAAGATTGATACAATACACTATAAAATGCCAAGAGGAAAAGTTGCATTACAGTTTTAAATGGGAGGTTCGAACTCCACAAATTCACTGCCCGAAGAGAAGAAGGGAGGGGCAAAACAAGAATGTCCACCTTTAGAAAGAAGCCCCTCCTTACAATTTATAGGAAGAATGAGAGAGGGAAGAGAGAGGAAATCCAAATCTACCCCAACCACTTCTAGGTTGCATTTAATTCATCTCATTATGGCGGTAGGTGAGAACCCTAGCAAAAGTGGCGAACTGTATTTTGCATTAAAGCTGGTTGTTGAAACGTCATTTCTGGCCATTATCACGTGCCAGAGGCATTTTTGATTTTCTCTCTCCAAACTGAACCAAAATGCAATATTGACCCTAGAATCATGTAGAGAATTTCACCAGATTTCCATTGATATAAAGAACGTGAAAAAATCCGAGCTCTGGATCGAAAGTTATGGCCATTTGAAGATTTAGGGCAAAAATAGGCCCAAAACGGATCGGCGGGAAATTTTTTGAATTTTACCTCTTTTTGCATTTTGGGAAATTTTTTAAAAAAATTTTCCTGCTCCACCACTTGGATGACACGTGTCAGGCTCTGGTTCATCCGCGGGCTCATCCTTTGAAAATTTCTTGCCACTTGGACACGTGGCATGACCTGATTCGTTGGCCGGGGCAGCGGGCCAAAACACTCCTTTTGGATTTTTGGTGAAACACTTAGCCAAATTTCCAACTTTTCCTCTTCTGACACGTGGCACATTCTGATTCATCTGCGGGCCTCCTTGTCTCTTTTCGGCCATTTCACCTTTTCGCGTCCCACGCGTCCCATCCTTTTGTCCCATTAGGATGTCTCAGTTTGCCTCGAACTAGCGTACCTTTAGACTTCCCAACTGTTCCGGCCTTTTCAACTGTCCGCGTCCCTCGGACAAATATCTCCCAACCTGGACTACACTCCGGAAAAATATCTCGAATTTCTTGTGGGTATCTTGTTCTATTTGCGCCTTTTCACCTTTTCGCGTCCCATGCGTCCCTCGCGTACTTTTGTCCCAGCTGTCCCAAAAAAAGACTTGGATGATTTTTCTTGCTCTCGGCCGTTTGGCTTTTTCACGTCCCCTAACGTCCCGAACGTCCCAAGCTTTGCTCGGGACAAAAAAGACTTAGCCGATTTTCTTACTTTTTCGGCCCCAAGCTTGGTACGATGAACCTCAGTACGACCGAACCCTTCAGACCGAAATGCCTTAAAACAATCCTGCAACCTTATTTTTGCATTTTTTCCATTTTTTCTAACTCGTTGGGATTTCTTCTTGGATGGGAGAGTTAAAAAAAAAAGGCCGAGGGGACCCCAAAAACATGATTTTGGGCCTCGAATCAATCTTACTTGCTCGGGACTGAATAATTTGGTGCATGTTATCAAAATTACCTTGAGGGGTGAATTTTGGATAACAATTTTGGCGACTCAGTGGGGTCATCTACCTGCTGGATGAAGTTACCAGTTGCCTGAAGCATCCATTGGGCATGGAGTCATGAGTTGTAGCCTGCAAACTGATCTGAACTTTGAAAACCTCCTCTCTGAGCCACTTGGAAACCCACTGAAATGGACCGTGCAAGAGCAAAACCAGCACCACAAAAACTATGTACAAAACTAAAAATCATACATGCTCCAAATGGAACATGCAGAGTGTGCACAAGCACTTCTTTTACTGAAAGCAAACCTACCTACTCTATTCTAACTGGAAGCAAAGGTAAGCTAAACAAACCCCGCAACTGGTTGTGCAAAATAGCTTCCTTTCTTCAAAATTGGCAACCATGCAACTGATTTGGCATTGAACATGGCTGATTGGATGAATGGAAAATCAACAAGAAGCTGGTCTTCCACCCAAATCATCAAGGTATCAGCTGAAGGAAAATTCAATACCTCTTTTAGTTGTTCTGCATTTGGATTGGAGAGGTATGACAGCTGATCTTTGGTTCTTTGTAGCTCATCCTCATGCTCAGAAGCAAGCATGACTGGTTGTGACTTCTCCTTTGGCTCCAATAAAGCCAAATACCTGATTGGGCAAGGTATGGTCCATTTGATATGCCCATAGCTCTGATTTTCAACTCCAAAAATGGAGTCTTCTTGTAGACCTTCTTGAATGGATGGTGTGGAAGCAATGGTAGAATCTTTGTGCCCTTTCTCTTCCTCCAATGAAGGACATGAAAGATTAAAATCTTCCAATCTTGGTTCCAAAGAGCTGCTATAAGATGCAGGCTGCTGCAAATGGGTGCTCTCCTTCATGACAGTAGGCTCAGGTGTTTGGGACGTGGAAGATGAAAGAAGGAATGGTGGGAACTCAACCGGTTCTTCTTCATCAAAACAGTCCTCCAAATCTGACAGATAAACTACCTCATTGTTGTCCTGCTGCAAATGCTCAACTTCCTCCATGGTCTCCTCTTGATCTGTAACTTGATCATCATGGTTTCTTTCATCCTCCAACATTGAGTTTGAGAGATCAAACTCTTCTTCAGCACTAGAGCTCGAGAGAGATGAAGTAGAAAGAAGAACTGAAGGTTCTCCTGTAGCCTGCTTTGTGCTCAAAGCCCTTGGATCTGCAATTTTCTCCTCCACAACTAGAATGTGCTCCTCTTCTTTTGGATTTGGAGTAGCTTCTCCCTCTTCTACTACTTGAAGACAATCTTGCTCTTGATGGAACTCTTCTTCTAGCATGAAGTTGGTCAAGTCAAACTCTTCAATCTGCTGCTCTAGAGGACAAGTTGGGACTGTAAGATCTTCTTCTGAGCTTTCTTCCTCTATGGCTGATTGTGCAACTTGAATTGAATCAGCATTCTCTTCAAATAGAATGCTAACATGGACACTACTTTAAGAAAATGACTGCTGATCTGCTTCTTCTTTTTGCTCTTCTCCTGCTGCAACAAATTCAGTCCTAACCACCACTTGTTTTCCAACTCCAACCTCTTCTGAAGGCTTAACCATCAAGGGGATCTTTGTCATCCCAAATTTAAGAGCCCAACTCTTCAGACTTTGAATTTCTTTATCTTTGTTTGGCTCTTCTTTCTGCTGTTGTTTTCCTTGACTGGCATTCTGATTTTTATCCTCCCAACATGGATTTGGGAATGCAAGAGGAGAAGTGGATTGTAACTCAATTGATTTGGAAATTTTTCGTGGTGGTGGAGGAGGTAGAAACTCTTGTTTCTTTGGAGGGAATGGCTGTTTGGAAGGGAAAAGGACAGAAGAATCGAGATGTGGTGGAAGACTAGGGAATGGAGAAATGGAATTAACTCCTGGGGCAGCATTGACTAGATTTAGAATTTGAAATTCCAAATGAGATGATGCTGCTTGAGTAATGGGAAGAGAAAAATAGATGATGGTGTAGAACTTACCCATTGACAAGGTTGTTCAACACCAAGTGTATAGGCCTCTATTTCTGCTGTCCATTGTGCAAGTTGGGGCAGCATCTTCATCATAAAGTCCAGCTTCTCCTGAGGGCTGAAGTGTCTTGGAAAAGGGCCTCCCCATGGACAAGGAGTCCTGCAACCAATTCTGAAAGCCTTCATTTGAGCTGCTTTGCTCTTGATTGCACCATCTTTGCCTCCATCTTTTGGATTTTTTCCACAAAATCTGCATCTTCCATTTGATTGTCTTCATTGCATGCGTACCCTTGCTCTCGATGTGCTTCACAACCAAACTGACTTTGGCACTTGCTGCTCATATGGGTAGATATGCTGATTTTGAATTTGATCAAAATGCTGATTTGGAGGATTTGTAAAACATGTTGGAGGTGTGATATACTGCTGTTGTAAATGTGAATTCCATGATGGAAATGAAGTCATGATTACACAACTTCATGGAATGGAAAAGGATGAAAGAGATGGAAAGAAGGATGGATGGAAATGGATGAAAAAGTGGTCTGCAACTCAGAGAATGAGTTATTTACCAGATGGAGTCGCCAGATGTGCTTTTGAAAGTGCCTCCAAAAGGCTGAATCTTTAACAGGAACACACCAACCTGTCAAAGATAAAGTGAAAGACCTCTAAGGTCCCACCGGTGTGCCAAAACTATTAGTGCAAATCAGGACCCCTGGATGTTGATCAGATTTCTAGGTTGATCATACTAGCATCCAGTGTGATTGCACAACATTGAATCCTTTCTCCAAGTGTGGGACTTGCAAAAATGAGAAAGGAATCTCCAGAGAAGGCTGGTTCCTATTCCTCTGTTCAGATGCACACAAAAAATTGCGTAGAGGGTTTACTCAAAATCTAATCTAACTTGCCAAGGAGACAGGGTAAGAAGATGCATAAAAATAAACCTAAGCTAACAAAGGTGATGCACCGAGGAATGAAGAACACCTATCTTGCCAATAAACACAAACCATTAAAATGTGATGCAAGATCATGCACAGATAACAAAATTTGCAGTGAAAGATCAGGAGGATGCAAATGAACACAGAGAGGGTTGAGAATCATCCACAGACATGCATTACTTGATCCAAAGATTGATACAATACACTACAAAATGCCAAGAGGCAAAGTTGCATTACAATTTTAAATGGGAGGTTCGAACTCCACAAATTCACCTGCCGAAGAGAAGGAGGGAGGGGCAAAACAAGAATGTCCGACCTTTAGAAAGAAGCCCCTCCTTACAATTTATAGGAAGAATGAGAGAGGGAAGAGAGAGGAAATCCAAATCTACCCCAACCACTTCTAGGTTGCATTTAATTCATCTCATTATGGCGGTAGGTGAGAACCCTAGCAAAAGCGGTGAACTGTATTTTGCATTAAAGCTGGTTGTTGAAATGTCATTTCTGGCCATTATCACGTGCCAGAGGTTTTTTGATTTTCTCTCTCCAAACTAAACCAAAATGCAAGATTGACCCCGAATCATGTAGAGAATTTCACCAGCTTTCCATTGATATAAAGAACATGAAAATCTGAGCTCTGGATCGAAAGTTATGGCCATTTGAAGATTTAGGGCAAAAATAGGCCCAAAACGGATCGGCGGGAAAAATTTTGAATTTTACCTCTTTTTGCATTTTGGAAAAAAATTTAAAATTTTCCCATGCTCCACCACTTGGATGACATGTGTCAGGCTCTGGTTCTTCATGGCTTATCCTTTGAAAATTTCTTGCCACTTGGACACGTGGCATGACCTGATTCGTTGGCCGGGCAGCGGGCCAAAACACTCCTTTTGGATTTTTGGTGAAACACTTAGCCAAATTTCCAAATTTTCCTCTTCTGACACGTGGCACGTTCTGATTCATCCGCGGGCCTCCTTGTCTCTTTTCGGCCATTTCACCTTTTCACGTCCCATGCGTCCCTCGCTTTTGTACCTTTATCCCAAATATCTCCATCTGAAATAGACTCCTTGTTCTTGTTTGCGGGACAAATATCTCCGTAACCCACCCGAACATGGACAAATATCTCGAACTTGAAATCACCGACTGCTTCTGTTTGCGGCCTTTTCACCTTCCCACAAATACTTGGATGTCCCTCGCGTACCAATTGTCCCATGGACTGCCTGGACAAAAGACTTAGCCGATTTTCTTACTTTTTCGGCCCCAAGCTTGGTACGACGAACCTCAGTATGACCCGAACCCTTCAGACCCGAAATGCCTTAGAACAATCCTGCAACCTTATTTTTGCATTTTTTCCATTTTTTCTAACTCGTTGGGATTTCTTCTTGGATGGGGGAGTTAGAAAAAGGGCCGAGGGGACCCCAAAAACATGATTTTGGGCCTCGAATCAATCTTACTTGCTCTGGATGAATAATTTGGTGCATGTTATGTAAGCCTTTGAGTGTATCTTAGGCATGAGGAACCAAGGGTCTTTGATGTTTAATTGAGTCTTTATCTCAAGCCTTTGTGTTAAATTCTTGGAGATTGTGTGAAACCGTGAAAATCTAGGCCTCCATTGATGCACACCTTCTGGTTGAAGGAATATTTTAGCTATTCCAAAGCTTTATGTCATTTAGCTTTCCAATTGTTGTGAAGTCTCTCAAAGATCTAATATAATCAATTTTATCCTTCTTAATCTCCCACCAAAATTATTCAAAACCATGAATCCATTGTGAAATACCCCTATTTTCCTGGGTTTCCACA